>JAKWBJ010000497.1:1274938-2512376 GCA_023159175.1 Wohlfahrtia magnifica
AACTGGTTTTTTACTTCACGATTCACTTCACGAGTTTACTCCTTATAAACTCTCTTCACACAAACTATACGCGCTAAGTTTACTTTACTTAAACTGATTGCTGTTCGCATCGATGTGCTTTTTGTATGGCTGAGTAAACAACACATCAAAAGCTCTCGAACCTCTCGATATTTCAGATAGATTCCATTTCTTTCTTTCAACTTCTTTTTTAGTTCTTTTGTAGCCATGCGTATGTGAACGTCTACCTCTTTCAGCTCTTATTATGTGTTGTTGCTTGTTTATTGTCTGCTACTTGTTTTCTTTGCTGCTTAATTGTTGTTGTTGCCGTGTTATGTTTATTTACTTTATCTCTGCTAATGGTTGTTGTTGTAGATTTGGCTATTTGTAATTTTGTATTTGATGTCGTTTGACCACCTCGGAGCTGCGATTTGACACCGTTGGACTATTATTTGTGGGGTGCCGGCAAAGACAAATGTTGCGCCAATAAGCCAGAGACAATTGACGCTTTAAAGGACAGTATTCATGAAGCCATTGGTGAAATACAGCGGCACACAATCGATAATGTGCTTAAAAATTGGACCGATCGGAGAGGCTACTGCATGGCCAGCCGAGGCAGCCATTTGAATGAAATTATTTTCCATTATTAACCGGAAGGATTGTACTTTCAAATAAAAAAGAAATTCGAGAAAATATTCAGTAGTTCTTTTTAATAGCATTTAAGAAAAAATGTATTTGGCAGACCCTTTAGAAAGCAGCAAATATTGAAATTTGAAATAAACGATAATTCATGAAAATCGGTGGGTAAATACATATTGTATTCCCTAATAAAGTGAAAGTACATAGAAAAGAAAAAAAATTTCTTGCTACAATTGCCTAAAATTCCACAGAGCGCATGAGTGATATTTATGAATTTTGAAAAATATCGCTTTTACGACTCCTATTACATACAATTACAACCAAAAATAACAAAGATTGTTTAATTTTGTAGATTTTGTAAAAAAAAAAAAATAAATAAAAATAAAAATATCTTACAATCGATGTTGTACTTAAAACTTGAAAATAATAATTAAATTTAAATAATAATTTTAATTACTTCTACGTTAAAATCCCATATATAAATTGATAATTATCTTTATTTTCTTCTGCATACGAGGGCGGATTGACATGGAAGCTACCTAGCGCTAGATGGCAGCACAAACACAAAAACTTTTTCTTTCTTAGAAATTACGATCTGTCAAACGTCAGCTGTTAAAATTTTAGTCAAATTCATCGATTAGCTTATTTGTTGTAGTCGTTTGAAGTAAGCAAGTTTTGTGTTTCTTGGAAAATGGAATTCGTGTAGTGATTAAACACTATTATTTGAAAGGCAAAACGACAAAAGAGACAAAAGAAAAGCTTGATAAACATTACGGCGAATCTGCTCCGTCAGATTATATGGTAAAATATTGAATTGCTGAATTTTGAACGGGGCCGAACAAGCACTGCAACAATACCATCAACTGGAAGGCCAAAAGAGGTGGTTACTGAAGAAAATATCAAGAAAATCTTCGATATCGTTATGAATGATCGCCGGGTCAAAATCCGTGAGATTGCTGAAATGGTAAACATATTATAAGAACGTGCGTTCAATATTTTGCATGAACAGTTGCATATGAAAAAGTTTTTGACAAGATGGGTGCCGCGTTTGCTCAGTGTTGAACAAAAACGAGTTCGACAGATCACTTCACAGTGATGTTTGGGCATGATAAAGCATAATCCTGCAGATTTTTGGTGTAGATTAATAACTGTTGATGAAACGTGGATCCACCACTACACACCTGAAACCAAACATCAATCGAAGCAATGGGTGGAAGCTGGTAGAAGTGCTCCGAAGAAGGCGAAGGCATCGTAATCGGCTGGCAAGTTTATGGCCACTGTATTTTGGGATGCACGCGGAATATTGCTCGTCGATTATCTTGAAAAGGGACCCACAATCACAGGAAAGTATTATCGTGCATTATTGGATCAATTGGTTGATGCAATCAAGGAAAAACAATCATATTTAAACAAAAAAAAACTACCAAAAATCCACTTCGAATTTGTTGATCATCCACCTTATAGTCCAGATTTAGCCTCTAGTGACTTTTTCCTGTTTCCAAACTTGAAAAAATGGCTCGCAGGAAAAAGATTTATCTCAAACGAAGAAGTGATTACCGAAACTAATGCGTATTTTGAGGAGTTCCCAAAATCGTATTATTCAGATGGTATAAAAAAGTTGGAAAATCGTCTTACTAAGTGTATTGAGCTAAAGGAAGACTATAATGAGAAATGAATGGTTTTTGAAAAAAAAAATGTTTTTTTCCTACTTAAGTAGCTTTAATATCAATCCGCCCTCTTATTTTAGAATGACTTGAATCTGGTATAATTTGAAATTTTTTAACAAATGACTTGAAGAATCGAATGAGTCATTTCAAAGTTATCATAAGATGCATGAAGCAGAATCTTCAAAAATCTCTTATTTAGAAAAAAAAGTTATAAAAAACCTTATCCATAGAATCTGAAATGCTAAAGATTTTTCAAGTTAGACGACCATAGCGCATCAAAATAATATAGTGGTTATCCAAGGGCAGAATATGTTTTTGCCTTTGTTGCATAGTGTTACTATTGATTTTTGTAGGCAATTATCAAGTAAAATAATGCAAATATCTCATGGGCACGCAATTTTATTTATATTTTTGTTTTAATTTTTAATAAATTTCTGACATTTTTTTGTTTTTGTGTTTTTGTTTTGCAAAAATAAACATACAAACGCTCTCTGACACACATTGAACAGGTAAAATGTTATACCAAAGTATTGCCACAGCTATTAATATATGTATAGTAACCAAACCTACTAATTCCAGCAATTTATTTAGATTTCCAATTCCAATTATTTCTAGAAATGTTGCTATTTTTTGTTTAAATATTATTTGAGCTGAGTTTTTGAATACAAATAAAATTTATTTGTCAAATAAAAACATTTAGCAAATAATGAAAAAGCACAAATCCACTATATTTCGAAGAAAAAAGTTAACAATTTTGTTTAGAAATAATGGAAACGGCAACACTGTGTACAGATGCTGTAGCTATATCATTAGAAACAATCTCCCAACGCCTAAAGAGAACTTTAGAATTGCCATGTTAAAGGCAAACGAATTCTTGTCAATGCACACACTCACACACCAACAAGCACCATTAGCTCTCAGCCATTTCCTCCGCTTACACACGTTAATAGAGAAACACTTTGAGTGGCTTCATCAAATATGCTCAGTGTGATACACAAACTGTAAATTGATGTACGCACCTACACAACGACAAGTGCTTGTAGCGAAATTATGAACAGAATTGTGTGTGCGAGTGTGTAGAAAACAAAAACGTTTCTTTTTAAGACAAAAAAAGTTATAAAAAGTAAATTTTAAAATTAAACTAAAAACAAAAATAAAAACAAAAATGGGAAATAAAGTACTAAAATAGATGTTGATGCCCTACTATATGATTTAAGCTTGTTTACAGGGTATCCGCCGGAAAGGTATACTACTTTGTTTTACCACCATTTTGGCAGTTGTGAAGTAGAGACGTGGCAAATTTATTACGAATAAATATTCAGTAAACCAACGTGTTTTAATCGTTAAAACATTTTATCAAAATCAATCATCGATTACTGTAACGTTGAGAAATTTACGTGAAATTTCATTTTCATTTGAATGATTAAGCGAATAAACAGAATAGTCGGTTTTCGGCAATAGAAAACCCTTAAATTATTCATCAGTCACCTTTGCATCCATTAAAAGTGACAGTCGGTTGTGCAATTTGGTCAGGAGGAATTATTGGACCTTAATTCTTTGAAACTGAAAACGACGTAACGTTAACTGTCTCAATGGGAAGAGATGTCGTGATATGATTGAAAACTTTGTAACGCCACAACTGCGTGCTTTGGGCTTGACTAACATGTGGTTTCGCCAAGACGGTGCCACATCGCATACAGCCAGGATTACAACGGAATTACTGCGAGACCTCTTTCAACAACAAATTATTTGAAAGAATGGTGATGTTGATTGGCCCCCAAAGTCGCTTGATTTGACTGCAAGGTTTATGTAACTCAAACAAAATATTCGTAATGAAATGTGGGAGAATGTAACGGCGTGAAATGTGTGAGAATGTAATGAGAAATGTGCTCAAGAGGGCTCGAATTCGTGAGGCTAACAGAGGCGGTCACTTACGAGTATCTGATATTGTATTCCATACAAATTTGCCGACATTAAATAAAACATTTATCAATATAAGATCCATTCTCTTTCATACTTATAATCAAAAATTATAAACAAATAAAGTAGTAGACCGGCGTACAACCTGTATTTCGTCCAACTATCTGATCTTCCAGTAAGGGATTTCATATTGATATGTAAACAATTTATTAATAGGGTTGGCAATTTAAAAGTTTAAATGTTAGAATGCAATAAAACAAAAACGGTTTGAAATTTTGCCAAAAATTATTTATTTTGTTCCGGTTAGAAATGAAATATTATTTCATACATATGGCTACCGCAGCTGGCTTCACAGTGCCCAGTTCTATTTTATCAATTTTCGAGAACTTCTTCGAGTGTATGGGGTGGTATCTTGGTAATGGCATCACGAATGTTGGCCTTTAAATGCTCAATTGTATCTGGTTTGTCGGCATAACACGTGTCTTTGACGGCACCCCACAGAAATATTTCAACGGTGTCATCCTTTCGCCTAATTAAACGGCCATCAAACGTTTGACGCAATAACTCGATTCTGGCATGAGATGCGTGGCAAGTTGCACCATCCTGTTGAAACCAAACATTGTTCACATCAATGCAATGAAGAGCGGGCACAAATAAATCGGTTATCATGGTGCGATAGGTGTTTCCATTGACCGTGATAATCAATGGTAGCTCTCAGCAACAGCTTCGATATTTTCGGTTGAACGCACTATACGAGCAAGCTTATGTCTTAGCGCATCAGCGATGAAACCAGTTTCACGAGTTTAAGCAATAAACTTGCATATATCGAGCACTGTTGGTTAATCTTCTCTGTTCTTCCTTGTTTTCGTGCAACCAGTTGTCCTTGTTTTGGAAATAAATTTCCAACCAATCCCAACGTTGCTTCATTCATTTTTTTCAGTGGAGATGAAATACTGAATTTCGTAACAGAATAGAATGACATAAGTATTGCCAGAGTCGAAATAAATGCAGGTTCAAATTTTAGCCGATAGGTGGCCCATCCGATATTTAATTGTAAAGAGGCACGGCCCCAATTTTTTTTCCGTCGCTCGTCCAAACCTAATGGCCACATAGCATCCATTGCTTAGTTTCAGTTTGATTAATCATGGTGTTCTTTCAGGCTAAGTAAAGGTGGTCCAACCATAATGCACGGTGTTAATTGGGATCCACAACTTAAAGTCAAGTTTTTTGCCCAATCTCATTTGACATTTCTTAGTTTCAGCATTTGACAAATTCAACGATGCAGAGGTACATTATTGAGCAGCGCGTTAAGAAGTTAAAGTAAAGGGGGCGTTCACATCAAAGTGCATTTCGTGTATTTCGTAATTTTTTTGATCAGCATAATTGACCAAATGTGTCCACAATCGGGAGAATTATGCGCAAATTTAAGCAGACCGGGTCTGTGAGAAATGTTGCTCGGCCAAGCAGTTACCATTAATGGTTTCCGCTATCACGCGATCATAACGAGCTTCTTGTGGCCAGAAATTGAGGACATGGACCTAGACGATAGTGGCTCCAACAGGATGGTACCACTTGTCACACAGCCAACGAAACAATGGCTCCTTTGCGCGAGAAATTCAATGGCCGTGTTATCTCATGTCTTGGTGATGTTAATTGGCCGCCGCGATCATGTGACTTGACACCGTTAGACTTCATTCTTTGTGGATATTTAAAAGGAAATTGTACGCCAATAAGCCGAGAACAATTCAAGAGCTAAAAGATGAGATAATTCGTACATTAACGACATTGAACCTCAATTATGTCTCAGAGATATTGAAGATATGAACCGATGTATAGAGGTATGCCACCGAAGTGGTGGCGAGCATTTGGCAGATATTTTGTTTAACACATAATTGTCATAGATCTTTGAACAGGGTGGTCAAATTTGAGATTAGGAAGTAAATTGGCTGTCAAATGATGAAATGTGAAGAATTGAGCTGTCAACCTTTGACACTTATTTAGTAAAACAATGGGAAATTTTAACTATGGAACGCTACACTCTTGAACAAAGAATATCAATCATTGTGAAAATTTACTGTTTGAAAACCTGAACGAAAACACCGCATTTTTCAACAAAATCATCTTCAGTGATGGGGCCTATTTTCAATTAGGCGGTTATGTAAACAAGCAAATTTGTCGCATATGGGGATCACACGAACCACAACTAGTCTTCGAAAAACCATTACTTCCGAAGAAAGTGACCATATGTTGCGGTTTGTGGTTAGGCGGCATAATTGGTCCGTATTTTTACGAAAATGAGCAAGGAAATGCCGTCATCGTGAATTCTCTGCGCTACCAAACCATGATAACCAAATTTGTGTGGCCACAATTGGCTAATGTTGACACCAGTCACCTTTGGTTCCAGCAGGACGGCCAGACAGGCAGCCAAACAATTCAGTTATTGCATGAAAAATTTCCCGGTCGCGTAATTTCTCGATTTGGGAATGTTAATTGGCCGCCGCGTTCTTGTGTTTTAACGCCGCTGGAGTATTTTCTCTGGGGCCATTTATAAGACCAGGTTTACGTGAACAAACCACAGACAAATAACACTCTGAAAGATGAAATTCGGCGCTGCATTGATGAGATTAGCGAAACTTTGTTGCAAAATATGTTTCAGAATTTTTTGAAAAAAAAACTGACGTCTGCTGACGTGCTAGAGGTGGTCATTTGCTCGACATCATATTCCATTATTAATTCTCATATTTCTATTTGATATTGGTTTGAATTAAACTGAGATTGTGTCTTTAAGCTAACTTACTTCCTAACCTCAAATTTGTCCAACCTTCATCATAAGAAAATAATAAGGAGATAATTCTCTGAAAACCTTTTGCTTTATTTAAAATTAACATCGTGCGTTTTGGTTGGACCACTGTTTATATGATTAATCCACTGTAGTTACTCTCTATATGATGGTGTGTAGTGGTGAAGATACTCGCTAAGTTGTGGGGGTAATCTTTACTTAACATTGTAATTTTTATCCGGTAGGTGGTGTGTTTTCCTGATCATTTGTTTTATGCTTGACATCATCACCAGAGGTAAGTTGAAACTTCGGGGGTGTTTGTTTCTTTATGTTTTTAGATAAAGTTGTCTGGAGGGAAGTTAAAGCCTCTTTATTAAACAATCGAATCACTACACCACGACGCCCTCACAACCAATATTTTTTCCATCATCAATTTCCACATATGCGGTTGTGCGGCCTTGATGACTTCAAGAATTTCATCGATTTTGGGCCATTCATATAGACCTTATTTTTCACGTTGCCCTAAGCCAAAAAGTCTAAGGAATCTCGGTGGCCAATTGTGTTTGCCTTTTTGAGAAATCAAACTCCCAGGAAACTTTTTACACAAAAGAGCTATAATATCATTACTTGTGTGGCACATAGCACTGTCTTGCGCAAAATAAATGTCATCGACATGAAGACCTTCCAATTCTGGCAATTCTTTCTCCGTCACTCCTCTGGGGAATATATTGGCATTTCACAAGGCATCCATTGCTTTGTTTCAGTTTCATTAATCAAGTTGATTTTGCAAGCCAAGTGGATGACTAATCCACTATAGTTGCCATACTTACAATTGTGTAATAGCGAAGATCATTGCTAAGTAATGGTAGTGATCTTAGCATTGTAATATTTTTTTCCTGTAGGTGGCGCTTTTTTTCCTGATCGTTCGTCTCATATTTATCATCATTGCCAGAGGTTAACTGGAAGTTTAGAGGGCTTCTTCTTTATTTTTTAGATAGAATTGTCTGGAGGTTAGTTCAAGCGTCTTTATTAAGCACTCAAAACCACAATTAAATATTGTTTTTGTCAAACTGGGCTATTTTAATTGTTATGCGTGCGCTATAATCACTACACCACGCCACCCACCAGCCAGTAGTCTTAGCATTCAGTAAAAAGCTGAGATGCTAGAATATATGATTAGTAGGGGATTGCAGTAGAATGGACTTTTCGATCATCATTTTGAGCTAAAAAAGTCCATACATACCTTTTTGTAAGGACAACGATAGAGACTATAGATGCATAAGAAAAGATGCTAAAACAACCCTAATATAGGCCATACAAAGTCATTAATCATTGTGCGATGGCGCAATCCATTCACTGAACAGTTGCTTCAGCCTCATTTTTGAAAAAGTACAGTCAAATGACATCACCAGACTTAAAATCGCAACAAACAGTTAAACATTAAAAATAAAAAGGCTTTTCAGCAATAATTCTTAGGTTTTCCAAACTTCAAATGCGATAATTCCCTCCGAGATGAAAATGCTCTTTATCTTTATCTTGTTTAGCCATTTTCAGACTCCATCTTATCGTGATTTGATGCGTAGACTTAAATGTGAAATATTTAAGGGTTTGTTTCTTATCTTTATGCCGAAATTTCTTGTATTTTTTCTTTTTAAGTTTCTTATCAGATTTAATATTCCTAATGAACAGGAAAGTAACGTTTACCGTGTTCCCTAATGGTTTTTGATTTTTTGTCAAACGTCATCATATATTTTTATCACAATTTTAAGTTCCTCTTAAATTTCCTTCAAATATATCCCTATTTTTTGTTTTTTTTTTTTGTTCTATTTTCTTACTTTGAAATTGTTTTATTCATAATGTGCTCGTATATTTATTTCTTTTCTATGAAAAACAAAAAAAAAAAAAAAAATTTAATATTTTTTTCGTAATTCTTGGTGTTCTTGAGAGAAGGGAAGAGGGACCCATTTTTAGACGCTAGAAGAGGGATCAGGAAAGGCGTCAGCGTGAGGCAATCGAACAACAGGTATGATGCTCAAAAATTCTAAAAAAGTGTCAGGCATCTGACTGAAAGTTTTAAGCCCAGAAGAAAGTATGCCCAGCCATTAGAACCCTAGTGCCCTCTGTCTTGTCCTAAAGAAGGGAGACCCCACAATTTGTCCAACTACAGAGGTATGAATCTTCTCCCTATCACATACAAGGTAGTTACAAGCGTATGGTGTGTACGACTGAAGCCTAGACCTTATCAGAGCGATTTCAGACCTGATAAGCCCACCATTGACCGGATATTTACATTGCGCCAAATTTTGGAAAAGACTCATGAAAATCAAGTCCATACGTACCATCTCTATCCCGACTTTTAGGAAGCCTTCGATAGTCTGATAGATCATGTGTATGGCTCAATAGCTGAGTTTGGTGTTCTGAAAACTGATAAGACAAGAAGTTAAGGGAACTCTTAGAACCTTTTGACGTTGTGCGAGGTTTTAAACAAGACCACTTTAATTACATCATAGACATGCGCCGACAATATCGACATTATTCGGCATACCAAGCGATATGTCAATTCTGCCCTCAGTGTCATCGAAAAAAAGTCTACCAAGAGGGTACTGACGATAAAAGAGGCCGAGCCTCTTGAAATTTAGGGCGAAAAGAATTCCTAAAATTTATTCAAAAAATTAAAAATACGAGTTTATTCATCTAAATCTATATTGTCCCCTTCAAAGTAATCCCCATCGACTGCACCACACTTATGCCAGCGCTTGATCCAATACTCAAAGCAATTTTTATATTCGGTTTTCAATATGTCCATCAGTGCTACCTGCGATTATTGCATTATTTCCTCTCGGCTGTTGAAACGTGTTCCTTGTAATGGTTTTTTAAATTGATTGAACAGAAAGAAGTCACAGGGAGCAAAATCAGGTGAATTCGGTGCTATTTGTTGTATTTTTCTTAAAAAAATCGAATAATGACGGCACGAATTTACTGCCCACAATTCTGATCTGTTTCGGTGAATTGCTTCACGCAAACGTCTCATACTGTCTGGCCTTCTGGCAAAAATTCATGATGCCCTACACCATTGTAATCCATGAAAACCGTGAGCATTGCATTTTTTTTGACTTAAAACGATATGTTTTTTGGCTCATTTGGTGACCACCATTCACTTGTATTAATAAGCCCACGCCTCGCCTCCAGCAATAATCCTTTTGATGCGATCGGTTTCAGCCGTGCAAATCATGTCTCTTGCGACCTCAACACGGTCTCTTTCTTGCATGTAATTGAGGTCTTTTGGCTTCAACTTTTCTGCTACACGGCAGAAACCCAAATCATTAATCAAAATGTTTTGGACGGATCTATAGGCAATGTTCAAGTCCTCCGATGCTTAATTTGCGGTTATTGACCAAATTTCTTTTACTTAAGCAATGTTTTCGTCGGTTTTCGATGTCGATGGTCTGCCGCTGCCTTCATCATCTTGGATTAACTCACGACCACTTTTGAATCGCTCGTGGCACTTTCGGTCATTTTCTTTAGAGAATCGTTGCTGAAACACTTTTCCAACATTTCCAATGTTCGCGCACCATTAAATCCGTTTTTACGCAGAATTTAATACGAGTTCATTATTGCAAATTTAAATCCATTTCTAAAATTGTAAAAAATTGCCAACACATATAGAAATAGGTGTACTCTTGGCCACGTAGCTTTTGCAAATATCAAGCTATGACGCTAAGATTTAGCGGGTATAGCAATAACAGATGTAAAAACTTAACAAATGGGACCGCCACACAGGGGTTATGCCGGGAACTTTTTGATCAAGGTGGTGTCATAGGAGACCATGTTAGCAAATTTTAGCTACCAGCCTAAAATCCATAGCAAAAGGTGACCTTTTCGAGAAACAGTGATTGGTACTGTCCCAAATTCGCCAATTTTGTTTATTGAAGTATCCATACATCCAGAAATGGGCCTTATCGCTGAAGATAATTATTTTTGGTTGAAAATTAGTGTCAGTTTCCGACTGCTTTAGAACCGATTTAGCGAACAGTATTATGGTTGCAGTCAAAGATTTTCATAAACAGCATTAGACTTAGCTTTTCATCGACAAACGGGTGTGATACCTTGTTTACAGAACCGGTAAAATACAATTTATTCACCACACTTCTGGTAGTTCTCTTGACAAAAAAATAGTATCGACCGTAAAATTGGCGCAGCTAACAGTTTGATTAAATAATTTTACCGGGTGTTTTTTTAAGGCGTTCATAACTCTTAATTGGCAACACTGCCTTACTTGACAACCGACTTAACAGCAGATAATTGTTTTTTGTTTAGTTGGGTTTCACATTTCATAACAATTTTAAAATTTTTCTTATCAAAATAATGGTTCCTTTTGTCAAACTTGTCGTCCACTCCGATGAAGCCCGTTTTCGCTTGAATGGCTACGTAAATAAACAGAATTTTCGCATCTGGAGTGGAGATAATCCACAAGCTTTTATCGAAACACCATAACATCCACAGAAAATTACTAT
Organism: Wohlfahrtia magnifica; assembly: GCA_023159175.1. NCBI lineage: Eukaryota > Metazoa > Arthropoda > Insecta > Diptera > Sarcophagidae > Wohlfahrtia > Wohlfahrtia magnifica. The sequence continues at coordinate 1,286,455 of JAKWBJ010000497.1, forward strand.
TTGGTGTGCTTTATGGGTTTTTGGGGATATTGGTCTTGTGTCTGTAAAAACGATGATGGTCAGAATATTACTGTCAATGGTGAACGGTATAGGGACATGATTAGAATTTTTCTTCGTACCTCAATTAGCTGGCATTAATCTTGACATGTGGTTCCAACAGAACGAAGCCATATGCCACACACCGTGCACTACAATTGATTTACTCAAAGATACTTTTGATGAAAGAGTAATTACACGTAATAATGGTCAAATTAATTGGCCATCAAGATCGTTTGAGTTAGTCCCATTGGATTATGTTCTTTGGGATTATGCAGAACCACTTATCTACGAACATTTGTAAATCAATATTCGAAGAGTTTTGAGTGAAATGCGGCCGTTTATGCTGCGAAAAGTTTATAAAAATTGATGTTGTACGCGTCAGCCGCGGCGGCCATCGACCGAAATCATAACTAAACATTTACATAAAATGTTCTATCCAACAAATGTTGTTTCATTGATATCAAATATATATTTCTTTGTTTTATTATGATCTTAAATGAGCTGAGTAAATACTAACACATGCGGCAGATGTCGTTTCAACAATATGACCGCTCTCGACTGTCAATATTCTATTGGAGAATTCAAAACGATAACTGATGACGACTGCCTGATGCTCGTAGCAGTTGCTAGTGATCACGTAAACCAACCAAAACCCTATTGAAAAACGATTTAAACAGATTTTATATATATTCTAACTGTTTAATATTTATTTAGGTTTTCTTTTTATCAGAAATAAAATAAATAAGCAAATGCAATAATGATTCAGACAATTATTTAGAGGTTTTTAAACCAAAATATTTATTCAAGTGTTTTTGTTCGCTTTTTTTTTGTTTGTTCATGGAGTAAATGATTAACGAACTTTTGGATTTATTAGAAAATTAAAAAAAAAAACTGAAATTATTAATTACGTATAAGACGTACAAGTTCGTTGTTGCGAAATTAAGTCCTTTTCTAAAATTGTAAAAAATCGCCAACACACATCGATATAGATGTACTCTTACGTAGCTTTTGCAAATGTCAAGCTATGACGCTAAGACTTAGCGGATATATCAATAACAGATGTATCAACTTAACGAAAAAAAAAAAACTCAAATCGGAATGATGAAACTGCCACACGGGGGTTAATCCGGGAACTTATTGAATGTCACGGTGATCGTGCGAACAGAGTCGATTTTAATGCGCGCAAGACCCAATGTTGTTTTTTAACACACAAACGTGGTGGTGTGTTGTCATCTGTGCCTATGGTTAATGTAGATATTGTGGAATCAGAAGCTCTTGATGTTCTGGGGCATCAGAAATCACTGTGACGTTCGTTGGAACGATCATATATTTCGAGTGTCGGCGTTTTAAGACGGTGTAGAAATACTTCATTCCGTCTGATCTCCTTAATATCCACAAGAGCTATATCAGACCCAACATGGAATACATCTCTCATGTTTAGGCCGGTGCTTCAAATTCTAGTTTGGAGCTTCTTGATCGCCTACAGGAAATGGCGAAGGTACTTATTGATGACGGTAGGGTAGCCAACTCTATCGATTCATTAGATCAACGTCGCAATGTGGCGTGTGTTTCATTGTTCTGTCGGTACTGTTCTGTGTTCTGGCAAAATTAAGGTGTTAATACCTAATAATCATATATTTCTACGTAGTACTCGTATCTCCCGTAGAGCACATCCTTTTATAGTTGATCCTTCATTGAATCGCACAGCGCATTATGGGGGAAATTCGTTCTTTGGTTGCACAGTTCGTTTGTGGAACAAACTTCCAGCGAAATTTTTCCCTGCCAAGACATGAGTAAATGTCTATTAACACTATTCTCTCTATCCTCCTTCCCCAACCTATTTTCCTAGTGCCAGCACAATGCACTGCGTGAGTAGAGATTACTTCCTGGGTGCTAAACTTAAGCGAAAAAGAGAAAAAAAAAGAAAAAGAAAAATAAAAAGAAGGAGCATATGTTGTAGACAAGGACTGCCGTAATCAGCACCAACGATGTTACTCTGGAGATTAAGCGTAGAATCAATCATTCTTGCCTAACAACTGTTATGGTATCAATAGGCAATTAAGTAGTAGAGACCTCTATGGCGCCACGAAGTTGTTAGTGTACAAGTTGCTGATCCACTCTGTTCTCTTTATGAAGCGGAAGCATGTACGTTGTCACACACCGACGTAACTGTCTTGAGTGTACTCGAGAGAAAATTTCTACGTAAGATCTTTGGTCCTTTGCAGTGTGGCAAGTCATGGAGGACCTCGTTGCCTACGTTGGAGCCATCAAGCAGAGGAAGCCCCGTCCAATAGGAGGAAGAGTAGGAGACTGTCAAACATTTCTTGTGCTAGTGTCCAAATCTAGAAAATATTAGGACTGCTTCCCTTGGTAAGCCTTTACTGCATGCCATATCGGATCTAGCTGATGCAAGTATCAGTGGGTTGTCTTCTTTTGTGCATGCGTCTGGTTAATTCGGTTTGAACAGGGATGCGGACGCTACCTATTTTAGGCATCACAAGGGAATCAAAATTGGACCCAAGTGGGCTGGACCAGTGTCTGGCTACCTGTAACTAACTAAGCCCTGTGCACGATGGGTGTGACCAAGTGGCGAAGAAATTGTCTAGAAGAAGTTGCTGCAGTAGGCGAAATCCGGTAAACGGATTGTGTATGTTTTGATGAAGAAATGAATTATAAATTTTTATAATTCTTAACTAAAAAATATTTCAAAAATAAATTCAATTAAATATGAATGGTATCCGTTTAAGTGAACAGTATCCGTCAACAATATTCTAACGACGCCAAGATCTTTTACAAGCTTCCCTAGAACACTAACAATTTTAATTACTACCACGGTCGCCATACCACATTTGACGCTGGGATCTAGGATTACCATCATAACACCACAATACACGTGGCCTGCAGCCAAGACTACGTATACCCCAATTTGCTAAGTGTAGGTATATAGCGGTTCCTTTAGAATAAAGCGAAAAATTCATTTTATTATTAAAGTTCACTTTGATAAAATTAAATACTTACATGGTCTTCCTACACTGTATTGAACTTTAGCTGTGACTTTATTGCGAAGTACACGAAATGACTGGTTTTGCTTTCTTTTTAAAGCATCGTATTTATATAAGAGTTTCGGGAATATAAATACTGCGGAAATTGTACGAAAACAAATAACAAATGCTACACGTGCAACGTCAAAATATGTTTTAAACAAAAGAAACCTGTTGTTTCATTTTAAACAGGCATTTAAAAATATGTTTTTATTGTACTCTACACCATTTTAAATTGTTGTGCTATACAGTCACTAAAAAAACCGTCACATTGCTTAGCAAGTGTTAACAAATATACGAGGGCGGATTGATATTGAAGCTACCTAAGTAGGAAAAACACATTTTTTTTTCAAAAACCATTCATTTCTCAACATAGTCTTCTTTTAGCTCAATACACTCAGTAAGACGATTTTCCAACTATTTTATACCATCTGAACGATTTTGGGAACTCCTCAAAATACGCATTAGTTTCGGTAATCACTTCTTCGTTTGAGATGAATTTTTTTCCTGCGCCCATTTTTTCAAGTTTGGAAACAGGCAAAAGTCACTAGGGGCTAAATCTGGACTATAAGGTGGATGATCAACCAATTCCAAGTGGATTTCTCGTAGTTTTAGCATCGTATCTAATGCTGTGTGAACCGGTGCGTTGTCTTAAAGAAAGAGCACTTTTTTTTTTGTTTAAATGTGGTCGTTTTTCCTTGATTGCATCAACCGATTGATCCAATAATGCACGATAATACTCTCCTGTGATTTTGGATCCCTTTTCAAGATAATCGATGAGCATATTCGCTGTCTTCGCCTTCTTCGGAGCACTTCCGCCAGCTTCCACCCATTGCTTCGATTGATTTTTGGTTTCAGGTGTGTAGTGGTGGATTCACGTTTCATCAATTATTAATCTATCAGCAGGATTATGCTTTATCATGCTCAAACACCGCTGTGAAGTAATCTATCTGTCGAACTCATTTTTGTTCAACACTGGGCAAACGTCGCACCCATCTTGCTGATAGCTCTTTCATATGCAAATGTTCATGCAAAATGTTGAACACGCGTTCATATGATATGTTTACTATTTCAGCAATCTCACGTATTTTGACCCGGCGATCATTCATAACGATATCGAGGATTTTCTTGATATTTTCTTCAGTAACCACCACTTTTGACCTTCCTGTTGATGGTATTGTTGCAGTGCTTGTTCGGCCCCGTTTAAATTCAGCAATATAATCTGACGGAGCAGATTCGCCGTAATGTTTATCAAGCTTTTCTTTTGTCTCTTTCGCCGTTTTCCTTTCAAATAATAGTGTTTAATCATTACACGAAATTCACTTTTTTCCATTTTCCAAGAAACACAAAAGTTGCTCACTTCAAACGACTACAACAAATAAACTAATCGATGAATTTGGCGAAAATTTTAACAGCTGACGATTGACGGATCGTAATTTCTAAGAAAAAAAAAATGTTTTGTGTTTGTGCTGCCATCTAGCGCTAGGTAGCTTCAATTCCAATCCGCCCTCGTGAGTACAAAAACAAAGCTGAAACCCAATCATTACGATTTTTGATATAATTGCCGATTGGACTTTAATTTACAACTAAAATTTAATATTTTTGTTGTAATATGTACCGTTATCGAAAAATAAGCGAAACGTATGTTAATAGGTCATTGAAAACAAATTTTATAACTTCTTCTAAGGCTTCGCCTCGTTTGGCAATAAGAACTGCCTCTATACGACGCGGTATACTGTCCACTGCTAAGACTGGTTGACTGTGACGGTCAATCAAGAACAGCGGTGGTCATTAATGGTCATTTTTTTAAAGTTTGTCAGTATGTTTAGGGTCATTATCATATTCGTCTGTAAGCCGAACTTTTCTGCGGTGTTGGGAAAGTTAGTGCTGAAAATGTTTACATAGGATTGAGCAGACTATTCTGTGGACTCTGCTCAAGCTCCCTTAGTCGTCATACAACCACACTAACACCTACAATCACCGCCAAGCTTTGAAGTTGGTCTGACATCTTTCGCTTGGAAAATTTTTCTTGGCTTTCGTCAACACCGTTACTTGTCATCCTACATAAAATGATAAATTTTGTTCTTATCTGACCGAATAACTTTTTCCAAGGCCTCTGCCGCTCACGAGTCATATTTCTAAGCAAGTCCTAACGGATTTATTGATGCCTTTTGGTGAGCATTGGCATTTTCACTTTGAGACATTCTCTCAAGCCCACTGCTTTCAACAAAACTACTGTTTCAACAAAAACACGAGTATTTTCACTTTCTGCAAGCTGTCTCTGAATTTGAAATGTGTTTTGCTGCCGAAAGCCTCTTAAAATGTGCCGCTCTGTGATGCCCTAAAATATTTTGTTTCTGTTAAATTTGGCAAGCATTTCAGTACGCTACCCACGCTGGATTTGGATATATTGAGAAGTAACGATATGTTATTACAACTTTTACCTTGACGTCAAAACTGGTGAATTTGGTACGCCTGGAAATTTGGTAGAATTGTGGACGCATGTACGAACAGCATGGAATTGTATTGACCCAAACAGATATGCCGCGCCATACAGAGGCAGTTTTTACTGTCAAAAGAGGCTATACAAAAAACGACCTTATAAAATTGATGTGAAATGGGCCTAAAAGGAAGTTTTTTTTCTTTGACAATTTCCGTTGTATTCATACGGATATAAAATAGAAATATGGGAACTAATAATTGAATGGGGAATTAGCACGTATGCCAACATCCACTCTTTTGACAAAATTTTGAACCAGATTTTACAGCAAAGCTTCGCTGATCTTGCCAATTTGCTTGTGGTTCGTTCAAGTAAATGCGGTCTTTCGAATGGCCCCAGAGAAAATAATCCAGTGGCGTTAAGTCACAAGAACGAGGCGCCCAATTGACATCGCCAAATCGAGAAATTACGAGACCTGGAAATTTCTCATACAATAACTGAATTATTTGTCTGGCTGTGTGACTTGTGGCGCCATCCTGCTGAAACTAAAGGTCACTGGTGTCAACATTAGCCAATTGTGGCCACATAAATTGGTTATCATGGTTTGGTAACGCAGAGAATTCACGGTGACGGCGTTTTCTTGCCCATTTTCGAAAAATTACTGGCCGATAATGCCGCTTAACCATGCGGTCACTTTCTTTAGATGTAATGGTTTTCGAGGACTGTTTGTGGATCTTGTGAGCCCCATATGCGACAATGTTGTTTGTTTACATAACGTGGGGTGGCGTGGTGTAGTGGTTAGAGCGCACGCATAACAACAGAAATGACCCAGGTTCGAGCTCCAGTATAGGACATGACGAAGAAAAAATTAATTTGTTGTTTAGAATATTTAATAATAAAAAAGGCTTCAACTTCTTGCCTCCAGACAACCCCATCTAAAAAAAGTAAAAAAAAATCCGCCTGAGCCTTTTCGCATACCTCTGGCAATGATGACAAACATCAGACGAATGATCAGGAAAAACACGCCACCTACTGGGAAAAAATTGCAATGCTAAAGTAAAGATCACCACCAATTAGCAAGGATCTTCACCACTACACAAAAAAAAAGAAATCATATAGAGGAAGCTACAGCGGATTAATCATCTACTTAGCTTGAAATATCAAATTGATTAAAGAAACTGAAACAAAGCAATAGATGCTTTGTGGAAAGCCAATATGCTCCCTAGAGGACTGATGGAGAAAAAAAAAACATAACCGCCTGATTGAAAATGAGCCTCACCCCTAAAGATGATTTTTGTTCAGTTTTTCAAGCAGTAAATTTTCACAATTAGAATTGTTTGTTCAAGAGTGTAGAGTTCCATAGTTAAAATAGCACAATTTTTTTACTCAATAGGTGTCAAAGCTCAATTCTTGACATTTCATCATATGACAGCCAATTTACTTCCCAACCTCAAATTTGCCCACCCTGTATTACAACAAAGTTATATAATTGTAGTTGTAAATAAAAGTCCAATAAGCAATTAGATCAAAAATCATAAAGATTGTGTCTTTGGATTTGTGGTTGTACTTATATTTGTTAACAATAGCTAAGCATTGAGACGGTTCTTGGAGTGACTGTATGTATGTATGTCAGTTATAGGCCGTTATTTGTAAGACATAAAACACCAGCTTCTATGCACTCATTTTCAATTTCAAGTACTGTCGTCGAACTTCTGCTCTTTCATTACAAAGAGGAAGAACAGAATACGAAACAAAACAAAACTGAAACAGAACATTACTACTACAGTTAACCCTTCATTGCCTGACGGTACTTACAGTTCTCTAAAGTACCGTATTTTCTTCTAATAACAATAAAAATTTTTTTGCTTTTTTTACTCCTGTTGTTCATAACATCAGTTATTACTGAACAGTTCTAGTGCTTAGAGGTGCTTTTGCATTGCGAGTTTTCGATTACAAACGGTAATAAAATGCATTCTGTTTCCAAAAAATTTAAAAAAATTCAAATTTTATGCGACAATTCTGAATAACAGGATTATTATGAAAATTTTTTTGAGCTTAAATTATGTCAATAGCAGAGATTCTATAAAACACTCTTAAGCAAGAAAGGGTTAATCATAACAGAATTAAATTGAAGAGTAGCTCACTGTATCGAAAAGCTTTTAAATGGTACAATGCTTGTTTTGGTGCAAACTTTTTTATGAAACTTTTCGTTTTACTGTAAAAGCTACACTACTATGTTTGCTAATACTGTAGTGAAATCTGGTTCTTAAGAAAAAAAAAAAAAATTCTGGGCTTCAATTTTTTTTTTCTTCTGATACGTGTACCTTATGCTGCCAAATGTATCCAAAGAACTTTTTTCACTTTTCCTTCTTCTAATTGCTTGCGAGAGATGTCAATACCAAATTATGTTGAAAATTCCTTTTGAATTTGAGTTGAGGACTTAACTAAGGCTCTTTAATTAAATGAGTTCTTTTTACGAATTGTTTTTCTAGGCCTAGCGCGCTGTGTATTACTTTTATATGTTCAATGTGCTTGAATAGGAAATAATACGTTGCACACCATCTTTTTGTAGCAGTTTAATAGGGAGCAATGTCACAAACGGTGATTTCTCTCGAGCTTATTTGATGAATATCTTTACGCTATGCCTTTGAGCATCATTTATAAGATGTTTTTTTTCACTGTTCACTAAACTTTTAAAGAGAATTTTAGCTTAACCAACAGGCTAATGTCCTCAAAACTGTAAACAAGCAAACCGTGTAAACTTGAGCTAAAATTGTTTTTGCTACAAATTTGTAACAGTACTTTGTATAACAATGACATTTTAAGAAATGATGCAGATGTTGTCAATGAGTTCATTTATTGATAAAAAAAACTAAAATCGAAAATTATGTTGGTTAAGCTTTTTTGGCGGTTACGACACAATATGTTGGCAGAAAGATAAAAAAGCTTATAGCTAACGAAAGCTAATACTTTGAGTAAATTTTTATTAAAAGGGCAAAATTTTACAGATTTAAGCCGCTGTGGTATGGTAGCTAAGACACCCGCCTACCAACCAGAAGGTCGTCGGTTCAATACCAGGCCAAACCATCTCAAAAAAGAAAAAAGTTTTTGGACAGCGCTATCACCTCATAACATTAGCTAGTAACTGGTTATGAGTACAAATACTATTGACAACTTCTCTAAATGCATTTGCCGTTCGGAGACGGCGTTAAACTGTAGGTCCTTTTCAATGAGTTTAAAAACAGAATCTGATGCAGCTCATTGACTGGGAGAAGTCCTCATGTTCCTTCACGGAATATTATGGGAATTAATATATATAAGCTATACATTCAACAAATATTTTTTTTCTATAATGATACTGAATCCAAATAGAGCTGCCACATATAAGCATAAGTGAACTTTTGCTTTTCTAATGGCTTCTCAGAAAATTTTCTATATCAGATTTAAGCAAACGAAACAATATTTTTTTACCTGAAAATGGGAAAAAACATCCCTAAGACATAGCGACAGTCGGTGAGAGTGTGCTAGAAAATCCGGATCAGCAGATTTCACATCGCTTACAAGAACTCGGCCATTCACTAAACACAACTTGGCGAATTTTGCATGGTGTCTTAGGCCTTTAGCCGTATAAAGTTGAATTGAACCAGAAGCTTAAAGCAAACAACCATAGACAACAATGTATGTTCGCCGAATGCGTCCGTAAACTGCTGCACTTATACACCTTTAATTATTTGATTTTTTTTTCATTTATTTATTTACTTTTTTTAATGTTTTTTTTTTTTTTTTAATTTAAAAATCCTATTACAAGCATTGGTGGAGTCTTTCGATTTGAACTGTGAATTCAGAAGATTTTAGCGACGACATCTACGGTTACAAGCAGCAAGGCTACACCAACGATTGCCATTGCCACCACAACCCAAATAATTGATTTGACGGCATATATTTACAGAGCTATCATACCACCACATAACACGTACACGTGAACAGCCAGGTCCTTGGAAACCCCAGCTTAAGGGTTGTACACAGTTGGGAATAACTTTTATCAACAAAATATTAAAAATTAAAAAATTGTTTTTATTAAAAATAAATAAACGTTTCTTTTAGACTTACAAGCACTGCCTGTACATGTTTGCACTTGAGCTGTCGAATAGGCTGCAAACAGTATCAAAACCAGCGTAGAAAGGGTTAAAAATTGCATTTTTGTTTAGCTCGTATATGGGAAGTATATCAAACTACTGGATGTTGACTTTGATTTGTAGCCGCTATTTATATGGAAAATTAAAAAAAAAAATTATTTGTGGTGGTTAAGCATAACCAGACGCAGAATTATTATTTTTTTTTTTGCCTAAAATTAAATTTATTGTATTTGTTGTCACGAGTTTTCCTTGTGAAACAATTGTTTGTAGTCGGTCAGGCCTCTTTTTACAAAATTTATTGAAAAAGGGCACGTGTTTTAAAAACATTTCTGAACTCGTAACCTATTTTGTTTAAAATATCTTATGTTCTTATCGATAAATAATGTTCTGCTTACGAGTTGTAAAGGGTTTTTCCAATGAGAGCATACTAGTTTTAAGATTAAATTAAGCGAAGTGTGTGTGAGAAATCATCAGAACTTTTTTTATTCTTCTGAGAGGGCTATCGATGTCATTGTGTATGGTTTTTAACATCTGCAAATGTGCGCTATCGAAATATCGAGGTTCCTTGAAACTGGCGTATACATCAGGCATGCGTTATAATAGCTATGAGGGACGCTGTTATTTATGGCTTATTCGCATATAATAATTTCCATAATATTCCATGAAGGAACGCGGAGACTGCTCTCAGTCAATGAGCTGCATTGAAAGGGACCTATAAGCTTAACTTCGGCTTCGAATGGCAAATGCATTAGAGAAGTTTTCATTAGTAGCTAATACTCAGAACCAGTTACTAGCTAATGTTATGAGGTGATACCGGTGTTGAAAAACTTTCTTTTTTCAGATGGTCTGGCCTGGTATTGAACCGAGAACCTTATGGTTGGTAGGCGGGTATCTCACCCATCATACCACAGTGGCTTATTCGCATAGTAACAAGAAAAAGTCTAAATGTATTACATGGTACTATCTTAGTGGCCAATTAACATCGCCTTCTCATTAGGAACATGTGTCCTAAAACCGCTCGTACGGAGGGTTCAATACTGTTTTCTGTGTCTTGTTTTTCTTTGTGTGAGTAGGAGATCGATTATTTACCAACTAGAACTACCTCGTTCGTCATTCTCGTTTACAAGACTTCCTAGTTCCTTTAAATTTCCTGGTCTCGGCATGTTGATAAGTCATGACATGTTTTATGCCTTTGATTCGAACGGCTATCATCTCAAATTTGATGGCAAGCTAGAGCTAGCTTTTAGAGAACGCAGCACGTTTATCTATGATGCCGTACACGCTAATGAAATGATTACCTTGCCCAGTAATATAGCCGATAATACCGGTCTGCGTTTAGCGTACCACTTTTGGCCAGCTTCAAAGGGGCTAAAGAGCATCCTTTACTTCGGCTTCAACTTCAACAACAATAAATTAAGAACATTTACGACACGGACAACATTTACTTAAAAGAATTGCTCGTTTTCGATTCTTTTTTACTCATTTTTAATTCGTTTGCAGTATAAAATTCGTGCTTACGAGTAAAAGAACAAAACTCAAATTTCAAAAATTTTAACGCAAAAACTCGGCTCGTGGGCAGAATTTTCTTTGGTTCGCTTGGTTTGTGACTCTTGCTCGTGTGTTTTATTTTTAATTCGTGAGCACGACTCATGAGCACAAATTTTAAATTTAAATTTACGTACTATGACCTGCACACAAAGCAAAACCAGTTCATAATACAGTCAAAGCGTTAGCCTGGTAGCTGCTACCCACCCGCCATATTCAGCAGATGTGATCCTTCCGACTACTTATTGTTTTCAAGTCGTAATTAGTCGGTGACTAATTGGTTTGCTTCAAAAGACGAAAAGTTTTAAAGACGGGAAAGAATTTGTAGCCAGCAATGCCCAATATTTTGAATAAAATATTTATTACTTTGCCATTACAAATTTGTGTTTCGTTTTCACAAAAATAACGCCAATTTTATTCTGGTATACCTGTTATCAGGGTTGTCAGATGTGGCGATTTTTGGCCAAACGTGACGATTTTAAAAAATTATTTCGCAACCTAATTTTTGGTATGACGACATGGTGATAGTTGGCGATTTTGTTGACTATTTTTGATAATAAAATATTAAAATTTTAAATTATAATTTTCGACAACAGGCGGCGAAATAAGTTTATAAATGGTACGGAAAAAGCTCTAAGCTCGAAAAATGTGGAGAAAAATAAATGTGTTTGCTTGAGAAATTCGGAAATATAGGGTCCGCCATCTAACGTTTTTTTTTTCAACTCGTGCTTATTTCGTGAATGGTAACACTTAGCTCATGTCTTGACAGATAATTAGCTTTATCCTTCCGCTGAACGAACTTTGCCGATTTTGCCAAAAAAAAAATAATCTCTTATCTGAAGAGAGCTCATTTTGATCTTGGCGGGTATGTAAACAAGCAAATTTGTCGCATTTGGGGCACAGAAAACCCGCACGCATACATTGCAAAGCCGATACACCCAAGACGAGTCACTGTTTGGTGCGGATTTTGGTCCAGAGGCATAATTGGGGCATTTTTCTTCGAAAATGAGCAAGGAGTGGCCGTTGCAGTCAATGGCGATCGTTATCGGGCCATGTTGAACGAATTTTTGTTCACAAAAATTGAAGGGGAGGATATTAGCAACATTTGGTTTCAACAGGACGGCGCTACGTGCCACACAGACGAAGCTACACTCGATGTTTTGCACCCTGTTTTTGAAAATCGCATTATCAGCCGCAGAGCTGATGTCGCCTGGCCACCTCGGAGCTGCGATTTGACACCGTTGGACTATTATTTGTGGGGTGTCGTCGAAGATAAGTGTTACGCCAACAAGCCAGAGACAATTGACGCTTTAAAGGACAATATTCGTGAAGCCATTGGTGAAATACAGATCGTATAGGCTACTGCATGGCCAGCCGAGGCATCCATTTGAATGAAATTATTTTTCATTATTAACCGGAAGGATTGTACTTTCAAATAAAAAAAAAAAAAATAAATTTAGAAAATATTCAGTAGTTTTTTTTATTGCATTTTCGAAAAAAAGAAAATTATTTGGCGGACCCTTTATACATACCTCAAAACTAATAAGTATTACAACATTCAAAAGGTCTTCCTTTCTTCTTTCCACATACTCTGAAAAGCTTTAAATCGGATAGTGGTCAGTTTATAGTTTATAAGTGTACATTGTACACTGTTTGTTTTTGCTAATACATATTTTTGCTTAATAGAATTAACGAAACATATATTATGGCGATATTTTGGAATTCGAAACAAATTATTTTTTATTTATTTTCAAAAATGTTTTTCAGTTGTGGCGATTTTTGAAACTAAATTTGGCGAAAAAGGATCTGACAACCCTACCTGTTATGTCTATAAGATTGACATGCAGCAAGCAAAATCTGAGTCTATACCAAGTAGTCTCAAGGCGCTGAAAAATAAAATTTTACAAAATACACTGTAAAAAATGTATCACTGGATGAAATATTAGGACGTGGTGTTGTCGAGGAAAAATGTCTGTTAAGGCCATTGAAAAAGCCGAACGTTGTTCTAGCATACTTAGTTGGTAAAGAATACAAAATGTATTTTAATAAAAGAACCGGTTAACCGGTTGTTTTAACATTGTACATTTTTGGAATTATTCGAAAAGCGAATAATCTAATAACGAACAGAAAAAATAACCACAAGATGCATTAGCTTTTTTATTGTCTGCCTTTTTTCAATTAAATAAGTGCTGTACCACAAAACTTAATACTTTTTTGATTAATAGCGCCATAACTCGAAATATTACTTTTTAGGTGAAAGAAAACTATTAAACTGCTCATAGCCGTCGCCATTTAAAATTGTACTTTCAAGATGATGATGTACAGGCGACACAGGCAGTATAAAAGCAGACACAACGGTGGAAAAGGCAATGATGCAAAGAAAATGTTCGTGATCGTTAAACATTTAATCTGCGAATTGGTTTACAAAAAAAAAAAAAAAAAAAAAAAAAAGGATTTTGATAAATTTTGAGCTGTGACGCTTATGAATTATTTAGAGATATAGAACAGCATGTACAAGTGAATTTCTGTTGAAGTTTTTAGTTAATTTTTAATAAAAAATATTAAAACAAAAACAATTGAGTACAGTCGGATTGAAAAAAGTAAATTTTTTGATAAAAGTTGTTTCAATTTGAAAATCTTATTTCTCATCCGTGAAATAGATCCTTCTAAAGATCTTCCAACCCGATCGTTTTCACAATTTAGGTTCGATTACGAACACTTAAAGGCCTAACAGGCAGGCAAAGATGCTTGACTAACATTTCATTTGTGTGCGTTAAAATATTAAAATATGGTTGCAGGCCTAGGTTGTGTGTGACAACCCACTTGACCTTGATTGCGAAACGATAATATTTATTTTTGCCGAAGGAAAATGCTTAACAAAGCTTGAACCAGCGGTTATTTCGAATCTGGCAATACATATGTCATTCTATTCAGTCACAAAATTCGGTATATTATCTCCTCTGAACGAAATGAATCAATTTATGCTTGAGCAACGTTGGAATTTATTGGAAATTTATTTCCAACACAAACCTTAGTGAATAGGTTAATAAGCAAAACGTGGCCTTACGGAAGCCAACGCACCCATTACGAGTGACCGCTTGGTGCGGCTTGTGTAGCGGAGTCATCATTGGCCCATATTTCTTTGGAAATAAGGACGGCGCAATCAAGACACTATTATAACCGATTTTTTTGTGCCTACTCTTCATGGTACTGATGTGAACGATGTTTGGTTCCAACAGGATGGTGGTCATTTAGTTAGCCGAACTGGTGATGTCAGTTGACCGCCAAGAAGCTGCGATTTGACACCGTTCGACTATTTACTGCGGGGCGCCGTTAAGTACAAGTGTTATGCCAACAAACTAGAGACAACTGAACATTTGAAAACCAACATTCGTGATGCCACTGCCGAGATACAACTCCATACACTTGAAAAAGTTTCCGAAAATTGGTCCAATCGAATGGGGTACTGTGAGGACAGCCGCGGCAGCCGTATTTATGAAATAGTATTTCATTTCTAACCGGAACAAAAAAAAAAAATTAATTTGCCAAAATTTCAAACTGTTTTTGTTTTATTGCATTTTTTAATTTAAACTTTTAAAAATCCCACCCTATAACAATATATTACACTGCATAAGTAGGGGTCATCTTCTGAGTGCTGGACTCAAACGAAAAAAAAATGTGTCACTGTTTCTCATAAAAACCAAAAGAATTTTTTCACTCGTTAATATAAGAAGGGGCGCTTGCTTATAGTTTGCATACAAATGAGTTCTCAAGAGTACTACAATGGGTCAGGGGACTTTCGAGTAAGCTTGCAAGCTTGATGG
This sequence comes from Wohlfahrtia magnifica, assembly GCA_023159175.1. Classification (NCBI taxonomy): domain Eukaryota; kingdom Metazoa; phylum Arthropoda; class Insecta; order Diptera; family Sarcophagidae; genus Wohlfahrtia; species Wohlfahrtia magnifica. The sequence continues at coordinate 1,301,480 of JAKWBJ010000497.1, forward strand.
CTAACCCGGGATTAATGGAATACTCGTATATACACTTCTTTTCAGTATAAACGTAAATGCGTTACCCTTGTGATACCGTTTCTCTTCATAGTCTATTAATAGTACAATAAGAAGAGTCTTTTTATTTAGTACAACCAGGTTGAGCAAATGCCCAAATACTTAAACTGATAAAAAAAATTCAGTTCTTAAATTCCTTAAGCATAGATTAAACTTAGATTATCTATTAAAAAATTATTAAAAAAAAAACTTTCTTTTCCTTTGAGGCACACTAAGCTTTTCTACCAGATTTAAAAACTTTCTCACAAACCTCATAACAAAAGTCCTTTAAGGCGATTGTCATTGAACTGCCAAATATCATAATTCTTTAGAACACATCGACGAGAAATCTATGTATGAACCTTAGCACACCCATACTTATACTTTAGAAACAAAATTATTATTCCCTTTAGTAAGTACCATATGCCTTTTTGAACTAAACCCTCTCTATTCGTTTTTTTTTTAGTTGCGTTTCCTTTCTATTTTCCGTAATATCCTTTAAATTGCCACAAACATTTTAACAATTACACCGCCGTCAACGTTATCACCATCGTCAGCATAATATCACTTTTAAATGTTTGTCAATTCACATGAACGTTAAGCGTGTATTTAAGACCCACCCACCAACCACCAGGAGTTTGTTGTGAACTTTTTTTGTTTTGTTTTACAAATGACCCTGTTTTTGATTATAATCCCACCGGTTGAATATCTTCAAACAAACAGTGGGATTAACAAACAGACAGACGATTGTTGTGGTATTAAGTACAACACAACAACAATGACAACAACATCTTTAAATAAATGACAGACGGAAATGACAAAAAAAGTTAGTTTTTTGGTTCATTTTTTCTTTTTAAGAGATTCTTAAGATTAAGAGATTTTATGTATTTATGTTATTCTAGAAATACTTAAGCTTATTGAGGTCAATACACCCTACTCACGATCAATATTAGTTCGGGTGATGTTTTAAGAGCTAAAAACGATCTGTAGAATTCAATTTTTAAAGATTATTCAAATGCTTTATAAGCTGAGTCCAATTTTGGCATATTCTCTCCACCGTATTGGCGAGTATCTCACGAATAAATTCTTCAATATTGGTTTCCAGTGCGTCAACCGTTGCGGGCTTATCCCTGTAGACATGTGCCTTAACATAGCCCCACAAAAATGGTTTAGAGGCGTACGTTTCAGCACGATCTCGGCTGCCAATTGACCAGCCCCAAATGTGAAATAAACTGTTTACCGAACTCGCCTCTCAGTTAGGCCATTGTTTTGCATGCTGTGTGGCATGTGGCAACGTCTTGTTGAAACCACTTGTTAGCCAAGTCCAACTCTTCCATTTTGGGCAAAAAAAAAAAAAAAAATAATAATAATTTGTAATCATCGCAAGGTAGCGGTCGCCATTCATAGTGACGTTTCTGCCTTCACAGTTTTCCAAAAAGTACGGTCCACCGGCTTATAATTCACTCCAACAGTGCATTGCAGTTCTTACAATGCTACTGGCTGCTCTTCATATCAAATATGGCGATTTTGCTTGTTCACGTATCAACTCAACCAGAAATGAGCTTCGTCGCTGAACAAAATTTGCCGACCAAAAAGTGGATCTACATCCAACTGAATTTTGGTATTGTCTCGATGGGATTTCTACCGTCATCGGCTTGGGACAATAGATCTTTCGAGGTCGGGGTGTCACGGCCATCTGGGCCTCTCTATTAAAAATAATAAAAAGGCACTTTAATAATAATAATAAGGCACTTGGGTGCATAGGCCTTCCACGATCTGGACTGTCTTTGGGATGTATCAGTGTCGAAGTAAATTAACTTCGTCAAGGGTGCCAGTTAGTTCGCGTCTAGGGCTTCCCCATGTCCGGCCCTTTAGCGTCTTTAGGTGTGAACTCATAAATTGCCAGAGTTCTACATAACTTGACTTAACATAGTCCCCCAGTAACGAATTTATGCTTAAATGTTTCGGCAATTTCAGATATATTACGTAAAACATCCAAAACACGACAAAGCAGTCCTCTATAGGTATGTTGGTGTGGCGCATTTTGACAGACTTATCACAACCAGTAACCCAGTACAAGTTTCCGTAATAACCCCCGTGTGACGGTCCCATCGTTCCCATTTGAGAATTTTTCTTTTGTTAGGTTGGTACATCTGTTGTTGATTTTTCTGCTAAGTCTTGGAGTCATAGCTTGACATTTGCAAAAGCTCGTTTTCAACTCGTTTTTAAAATCTTCGACTCTGCTTGCGTTGCGAATTTTATTTTTAAATTATTTTGTTTTTGATTTTTCGCACGAGTTGTATTTTAAATCCATCATTCTTTACGAATGAATTCAATTTGAACACTCCTCCTACTCTGCTGCAGGTACATTGACATGTTGAAAAATTACCTTGCCGTGTCTTGTGTCCAATTCTGGTCGTTATTCGATCAATGCATAGTTCAAATTGATCATTTGATCTGAATTAACGGCTTCACTATCTCTTAGTGGTACACCACACCTTTCTGGTCCCACAAGACATACAGCATTGTTTTCCTGCCAAATCGATTTGGTTTTTCAGCCAAAGTCGTTGGTTGTCCCGGTTTAATCCATGATTTTTTCTGTTTAGAGCATGATCACCATATGCCGCGACAAGCATGCCGCTACTCTGCAGCACTTTTCTTTAAAGGAAAAAAAAAAAATAATTTCCACAAATCATCATCATATGATGTCTTTTCACTGTTTTGATGTACTATATACTGAATATGTTTGACAGATGTCATTGCCAATACAAAAAAATTAAAGCTCGTTCACAATAAATGTTCCCTGTGGAGATATTTGACGCTAACTTTATACCTATACACCTGGTATGTAAGGTGGTAAATAGTTCCAGTTGTCGAAGAGACTTGCAGCTTAGTATTTAAGTAGACTCAGTATGTCTAGACTTATCCTTACCAACGATTTCCAAATATTTTCACACTTCAGAGGACATCTGTAGAAACATAAATGCATGCTTACCAACCAAGAATTCCTTGTTTCAATCCTAGGCTACACCATCTAACAATTTTTAACAGCGGTATCACCTCACAACCTTGCTAACGACTGGCTTATAATTTTTACGCTGTGAAAACTTTCACTAACTGATACATCTACCGTTCGGAGCAAGCGTTTGTAGGTCCCATTCTCCATATACAAAAATCAATTTTTATTTACAGAAAATAAGAAAAAGTTTTTGTTGCTCAAATGCGTATATCTTTGTCGATCTACCATGGTTTTCATATTCTTTGTGAGACGTTCAAGGTTGTCATATATATAAAAATAAGACGTTATTTATTTAATTTTTGGGTGTGGAGTGGTGTAGTGGTTAGGGTGTACACATTACAACAAAACAGACGCAGGTTCGACCCATAGCAGAGAAAATAACGAAGAAAACATTTAATTGTGGTTTCGAGTGTCTAATAAAGAGTCTTCAACTTTCCTTCAGACAAATTCATAAAAAAAAAACAAAAAAAAAGAAGAAGCCCCCTGACCTTCCAGCCTACCTCTGGTGATGATGACAAATATCAAACGAATGATCGGGAAAACACGCCACCTACTGGGAAAAAATTACATTGCTAAAGTAAAGATCAAAACCAATGAGCAAGGATCTTCACCACTACACAAAACCGTATGGAGGAAGCTACAGCGGATTAATCATCTACTTAGCTTGAAAGATCAAATTAATTAAAGAAACTGTAACAAAGCAGTGGATGCTTTGTGGAAAGCCAATATGCTCCCTAGAGGAGTGACAGAAGAAAAAACAGTATTAAATTTCGAAATATATTTTAACGATGAGCATATGTACTTGCAACAAAAATATATAAAAATGTTTAAAATTTATATACATTTAAATTAACCGGTTATTCGTGTCAAAATAAGCGTTTTATTCGGTATTCGAAAAGTGGACATTTCAAAAAAACCGTATTTGACAAAACAAAAAAAAATAACCGATCGAATAGTAGCCGTTTGATCTCCCTGTTAGTTAGTCCTCAGATGACAAACTTAAGGAATTTGTATTTTGTGCTAACTTAGCCATTGGCGTGCTACTGTACTTTTGACTTTTACAAATGTGGTGCTAAAAACAGTTGTATCATCCTTGGTGTAAACCATGTAATAATAAAAGAGTCAGTGCTTACAAAAAGGTTGTAAGCAATAAAATACATAATTGAGTTTAATAAAGGGTTTCTAATCAAAAAATAAAAATTCATTTTTATTTTATTTGCAATCTATGAACTCTTTCAATAAGCGTTTACAAAAATTAAAAGGAAAGTAACTAATGGGTGATTTTTTTGTTTGTTTTTGGCTTCTCAACTGTTTTCGTGTAACATGCTACTGTCAAACATGTTCAGTTTTGTCTATAATTTAACCATGAATCGACCTACAAACGAACAACGGAAAACAACTGCCAATGCATACCGAAAGATACACTATTTGGTGTGGTTTATTGACTGGTGGCATCATTGGACAGGACTTTTTCAAAGACAACGAAGGCAGAAACGTTACCGGGAATGGCGAGCACTACCGTGCGATTATAACAATTTTTGTTTGCCCAAAATGGAAGAGATAAACTTGGCTGACATGTGGTTTCAACAAGATGGTGCTACATGCTGCACATCACGCTAAACAATTGCCCAATTGAGAGGCGATTTCAATGAATCAATTATTTCAGAGTTTGAGGCTGGACAATTGGCCGCCTGAACCGTGCGATTGAACACATTTAGACAATTTTTTGTAGTGCTATATTAAGGCTAATGCCTAGGCCAAGCCAGTCACGGTTAACGAACTGGAAGCCAGTAGTGAAGAATTTATTCGTGAGATACCGGCCGATATGTTGGAGAGAGTATGCCAAAATTGGTTCCAGCGTATGAACCATTTGAGGCGTAGCCGCGGTCAACACTTACATGAAATTATCTTTAAAAATTGAATGGGTGGGCAAATTCGAGGTTAGGAAGTTAATTGAAATGTCAAGAACAACCTTTGACACTTATTTAGTAAAAAATTGAGAAATTTTTACTATGGAACGACGCTACACTCTTGAACAAAGAATTTTGATTGTGAAAATTTAGTGCTGGAAAAACTGAACGAAAATAACGCACTTTTCAACAAAATCATCTTTAGTGATGAGGCCCATTTTTAATTAGGCGGTTATGTAAACAAACAACAAACGCATATGGGGCTCAATAACTCCACGAACAGTCCTCGAAAAACCACATGGTGCGGTTTGTGGTTAGGCGGCATGATCGGCCAGTAATTTTTCGAAAATGAGCAAGAAAACGCCGTCACCGTGAATTCTCTGCTCTACCAAACCATGATAACCAATTTTTTGTGGCCACAAGGTGGCTTTGTTGACATCAGTGACCTTTAGTTTCAGCAGGACGGCGCCACAAGCAACACAGCCAGCCAAACAATTCATTTATTGCATGATAAATTTCCCGGTCGCTTAATTTGTTGATTTGGCGATGTCAATTGGTCACTTTGTTCATTTGATTTAACGCCGCTGGATGATTTTCTCTGGGACCATTTGAAAGAACGGGTTTACGTGAACAAACCACAAACAACTGACACTCTGAAAGATGAAATTCGGCGCTGCATTGACGAGATAAGCGAAGCTTTGTTGCAAAATATGGTTCAAAATTTTATAAAAAAGAACGGTCGTCTTACTAACCTCAAATTTGCCCACCCTTTATATAAATAGATCATTCTATATACTCAAATAATAATCATACATTTCTTAAAATTTTATGTGTTTTTTTTTAAGTCAAATCTGAAAGCTCTTAAAAAATCACCCCATATATATAAGGATATGTAAATATTTATATTTTAAATATATTCATTATAAACGAATTTTGAACAATAAAATAATTTAATTTTTTTTATTTAATTTTTTAAATTAAACAAAACAATAATATGTTTAAACAATTTATACTGAAATGTTTAAATTAAGAAATAATTAAAGAATTACATGTACGAGTACATACATGTCTTTATACCCAAAAACATTTTTTTTTTTTTCACTATTATTAACGTAATGCATTACTTCCTACACTCTAGTCGCTATAAATACCTAGTCCATAGCCCTTAAGAAAATATTCAGATTTTTTTTTTGTAATAAAATGAATACAATTGCAATTTTCTGCTTATTACTTATCGCCTTGGTGGGCTATATCTCTGCTCAAACATGCCCTGGAGCACCACGTGAGTTCTTTTTCAATAATAAAAAAAAACCATGAATTATTTTTTTTTCAGGTATATCCGGCTGTATAGCTCCTCGTGATGTAGGTCAACGTGGTCGTGGCTGTATACAACGCAACATGTGGTACTATAATTCCCGTACTGGACAATGTCATGAGTTGATCTATTTGGGTTGTGGTGGCAACCAAAATCGCTGGTGTACTCGTGCTGCTTGTCAACGTACATGCCCTCGTCGTTAGAAAAGGATTTTTAATATATGATTTATCAAGAGAATAGAGAAAAATATTAAAAATAAATCTGAAAATATTTGTGTTTAAAATTATGGGTTTCAATGTTAAAAATGTGAGATTTTTGATATGTTATGAGGCATTTTTGTAAAAAAATATTTGAAAATATTGGGCTGTAGCCAATGTTGTCAATTTTTCGTAACTAAATTTCAATAAAATTCAATAAAAAATTACCAAAATTATAAAACCTAATTGTTGAACTGCAAAACTATAGATAGTCGGCCCACTTGATAGTTTCGATAGTTTGCAAAAAAACTGTCGATATTATCGATACTCTCGGATTCTTTTGAGTGCTACTTGTGTCAACAACATTAAAATTGAAATGAAAGAGAAAGAATAATCATAAATATACAGTGTTGAAACAAATAATGAGGACACTTTATTTTTGTCCAGTATATCATAAAATTTGATGTATTGAAGATTTTGTTGGAAGAGTAATCCTTATAAAGTACTCCAAAACTAAAGAAATTAATAAGATCCAGTGAAAGAACACTGCATAGACTATGAAAAGAAAGCGTAGAACAACTGCCAGTTTTGATAAACTTTTAATTCGTACTTCAAAGATTAATCCTTTCAAGTCATCAAAAAGCCTTAAATATGAATTTATTCTCCTGTTTCAATTCGCACAATAAGAAAAAAAAACTTATGGAAACTAGATTTATGGGTAAGAGCTGCCACGTAATAGTTAGAACAACATGCTATGGTCTGACGAAATGAAGATTAATTTGTTTGGAACCAATGCAAAATCGCATGTACGAATATATTTTGGTTACAATTCATACTTAGAGTTTAATAAATAGAAATTTAAGTAACTGTTAAACTGTGTCTCTATGTAACTATAAAAGGTGACAGATGTCTAACAACATGCGTCGAACAAATTTTTGCAAATGTGACTTTGACTATGCACATTTAGTGACCTCCATATTTACTCTTAGAATTTGGCGATAGCATCGATAGTGAAAAAATACTATAGTAGGTCAGTCAAAAACAAAACTATCGATATTATCGATAGCAATATCGATTATTTTGCAATTGACCGACATAGATAGACCAACAAAAAACCTTGGTACAAGTCCTATTTGTTCGGAACTTTTTAACTATGTTTTGCGCACCACAATTTTTATTCTTAATTACTCTGTCTGCTTACAACTTTATAAACCACAACAATTACCCGACAGATCTTTCTTCTTAAAGATCTTCCAACCCGATCGTATTTATAACTTAGGTTCGATCACAACCTTTTCAACCAGAGGTTATCCACACTTAACTCTCTTTACTGAGTTAGCTCCAACTAAACTGGTTTTTTACTTCACTACTAGCTTCACGAGTTTACTCCTTATAAACTCTCTGCACACCGATAACACATTCGCTGAGTTAACTTTACTTCAAGTGCACTCGCTGAGTTTAAGACACATAAACTCATTGCTGTTCTCGATATTTCAGGTAGATTCCATTTCTTTCTTTTAATTTCTTTTCAGTTCTTTTGTAGCCATGCGTATGTGAACATCTACCTCTTTCAGCTCTTAGTAGTTGTTGTTGCTTGTTTATTGTCTGTTACTTGTTTTCTTTGCTGCTTAATTATTGTTGTTGCCGTGTTATTTTTATTTACTTTATCTCTGCTAATGGTTGTTGTTGTAGATTTGGTTATTTGTAAACTGCACGTATAGTTATTCTTGCAGCTTTTGTTTATTTATTTTAGCGAATTAAAAAACGCTGTGGTGCCCAACCTTATTTTCGTAACAATATGTTTGGATATAATGAGGCTTTAAAACTTATTTGGGCATAATTAGGCTCAATAGCTCGTACCAACAGATACATATATTGATAACTCTCAAAATACCCGCACCAAACAGTAGTAGTTGAAGTGAAATATTTAATATATTTTGATAATAAAAAGACTAGGACTTATAGACTTGATTGCTTGCACATGCCTCCTATTCTCTTTATTATATAATGATACAAGTTGGCCTTCCTATAAAGTAATAATCTTATACACAATCTCTTCCCTAAAACGATAAAAATAAAGTGCAAGAATAATAAACGACTAATGAGTCAAAAAAAATTTTAAGTTATTATTCCTGCTAATTTTTATTCCATTACCAGGTGTATAACTAAAAAATACAAGATTCGCAAAATGATTTGTTTTTTGTAATAACATATATGACATTTTGGAGGGTAATTACCTGTTATTTAATATCACTTAGCTACTGAATGAACTATTACAAACAACAAAGTTTTTTGTTTGGACTTGCTCATAGAAGCTTATGTTGAATATATTCCATCGACCTAAGCGTGGGGAAAAAGTGATGACGTTTCAGAAGTGATGTTATATACCACTATGACAGAGCTCACCCAGATGTTGCAAGGCCAGTTAAAAACATTTAGAAAATTGTCTTAGACCCATAATCGTTCAGACCTTGTCCGTCCGACTACCTTTTGATTCATGCTTGGCATCAAATTAGCAGTCTTTTGGCACGAACTGCTATGGGCAAGTTAATAGTATAGTCAAACCAAAAGCCCAAATTTGCCAAAAACTCAAGTTTTTTTTAAGTTATACACCCAATAACAATCTGAGCAATAAAAGTAAGATTAAATCAATATCTTTGTGTTTTATTTAGAGAAAAAGTAACCAAAATGACAAAAAAGTCCACATCTACACATCGAAGAAAAAATATACAATTTTGGTTAGAAATAACCAAAGCCGCAACACTGGCTGTGACCTTTCCGGTCATATATGGACTTTAACTCATAATGACTGCTAATTTTTTATACTAAAGCCTCTGCCTGAAAAACGATACAGTTGTTGTTGCAAAATTACCTTGCGTGTCTTGTGACCGATTCTGGTCGTTTCTCAATCAATGCATGGTCCAAGTTGAACATTTGTTGTCGTTAGCGATCTGTATTAACGATTTTACCAGGTTTTAGCAGCTCGTGCTACATCACATTTTTCTAATCCCACCAGACAAACATAGATATTTTTTTTTTTTTATAAATATTGGATTTATACCTTAAAAATGTCAGATTTTTAGAAAAAAATATGGCTTTTGTTGTGGGACGTTGCTACAGTATAAACACAAAGAATATTAAACATGAATTTAAACCAAAAGAACTGCTTATACGAGGGCGGATTGATACTGAAGCTACTTAAGTAGGAAAAAAAAATTTTTTTTTTCAGAAAGCATTCATTTCGCAACATAGTCTCCTTTTAGCTCAATACACTCAGTAAGACGATTTTCCAACTTTTTATACCATCTGAATAATACGATTTTGGGAACTCCTCAAAATGCGCATTAGTTTCGGTAATCACTTCTTCGTTTGAAATGAATCTTTTTCCTGCGAGCCATTTTTTCAAGTTTGGAAACAGAAAAAAGTCACTAGAGGCTAAATCTGGACTATAAGGTGGATGATCAACCAATTCGAAGTGGATTTCTCGTAGTTTTAGCATCGATCTAATGCTGTGTGGACCGGTGCGTTGTCTTGAAGAAAGAACACTTTTTTCTTGTTTAAATGTGGTCATTTTTCCTTGATTGCAATAATGCACGGTAATACTCTCCTGTGATTGTGGATCCCTTTTCAAGATAATCGATGAGCAATATTCCGTGTGCATCCCAAAATACAGTGGCCATAACCTTGCCAGCCGATTTCGCTGTCTTCGCCTTCTTCGGAGCACTTCCACCAGCTTCCACCCATTGCTTCGATTGATTTTTGGTTTCAGGTGTCTAGTGGTGGACCCACGTTTCATCAACAGTTATTAATCTACGCCAAAAATCAGCAGGATTATGCTTTATCATGTCCAAACACCACTGTGAAGTGATCCGTCGAACTCGTTTTTGTCCAACACTGAGCAAACGCGGCACCCATCTTGCCGATAGCTTTTTCATATGCAAATGTTCATGCAAAATGTTGAACACACGTTCATATGATATGTTTACCATTTCCGCAATCTCACCTATTTTTACCCGGCGATCATTCATAACGATATCGAGGATTTTCTTGATATTATCTTTAGTAACCATCTCTTTTGGCTTTCCTGTTGATGGTATTGTTGCAGTGCTTGTTCGGCCCCGTTCAAAATTCAGCAATTCAATATTTTACCATATAATCTGACGGAGCGGATTCGCCGTAATGTTAGTCAAGCTTTTCTTTTGTCTCATTTTGTCTTTTTGCCTTTCAAATAATAGTGTTTAATCACTACACGAAATTCACTTTTTTCTATTTTCCAAGAAACACAAAAGTTGCTTACTTCAAACGACTACAACAAATAAACTAATCAATGAATTTGGCTAAAATTTTAAAAGCTGACGTTTAACAGACCGTAATTTCTAAGAACGAAAAAGTTTTTGTGTTTGTGCTGCTATCTAGCGCTAGGTAGCTTCAATGTCAATCTGCCCTCGTATTTTATAGTTTATGTGTAGTAAACTCAGCGAGTAGAGTTTGTTGGTTTGAGGTCCAGTTGTGACGACCAGTTTAGTTGGAGCTAACTCAGTAACAGCCCAACATAAATTAGAGCGTAAAATTTCTCATGCCCATACAAAATTATGACAGCAACCCAAATAGCGCGGCGCAAATGCTTTGCAATTGGAAAATTCAATTTCGACAGCGCGCAAAGAAGTGAAGTTAGTTTCAACACAACTGTTTTTGTTTTATTTTCATTCCTCATTTTGTTGAGTAATGACATGTTAGCTGCTTTCAGGTTAATTTTGGGATTTTATCTCTATTTATTATTTTTATTTAGAGATTTTTATCAAACATAGTAAGTAATCATTACTGTTTTTGGCCCAAGTTACTCATTACAGCGTAAAAGCTGAAAGATTTGTAGAGTAATTGTTGTTGTTTACAAAGTTGTAAACAGAGAGATTAATTAAGAGTAGAAGTTGTTATTGTTTGTAAAAAGGTTACAAGCAGTGATGCACAAAACTGTGTGAATAAAGGTTTTTAATTAAAAACTAAACATATGATTTATTTATTATTGTTTTTGTAATTGCAATATACGAACTCATAAATACACGTTTTTAAAAAGGTATAAACGTAACAATATGTATCCGTTCCATGAATTTTTATTGTTTTTGACATCGATTTGTTAGTGCATATTTTGCCCATAACTGCATTTTTTCCATATTTAATTTTAAGAGCATAATTTTAACATTTATTTATATATAAAAAGCATTTTTAATATTTTTATCGCATATTTTAGTCATGTCTTTATTGAATTATTTGTTTTAGGAAATTTATTACATCAAACCGAACAGAAAACAAACAAAAAATATTCTCATCGGCAGAAAAGTAACCAATTGCACAATTTTTACACGATTCGGTTAAGATATGGAAATATTAAATAAATATGGTAAAGTTTGTCAAAACCATAATTATGTTTTACCCTAAACTAACACATATTAAAAGTATTGCTTATGGACTGTATCGATTATGTGAATGTGTAAGAGAACAATACAAAAATGTAAATAAAATCTTTGGTCACGCAAGTTATATTTAAAAAATTTTACGTTGGAAGCAGGAAAAATTTCTAAAATTTAAAAAAAAAAACAGATTTAGGTCAAGCTTGTTGATAAGAATTTCGTATTCCGAACAAGTGCATCATAATCAATCGTAAAGCCGGTTTTGAATTTTTTATAATTAAGGCTATTTGGATTTCATATAACGACACAAACGATATTGAATTGTCAAAATTTTTGCTTCCACTGAGCATGTCACAATCAAAAAGTTCCCGTAATAACCCCAGTGTGGCAGCCCTATAGTTCCGCTTTGAGACTTTTTTTTGTTGCTAAGTTGGTACTGTTGTTGATTTTCCCACTAAATCTTAGCCTTATACCTTAACATTTGCAAAAGCTACGTAGCCAAGAGTACATCAATCTCTATGTGTGTTGGCGATTTTTACAATTTTAGGAATGTATTTACATTTGCAACAACGAACTTGTATTACATTTTGCGTAAAAAACGGATTTAACGGTGCGCAAATATTGGAGATATTGGAAAAGTGTCTCGGCAACGGAAGAAAACGGTCGTTTACTAGTGGCACGAACGTTTCAAAAGTGGTCGTAAGTCAGTCGAAGATGATGAAAGCAGTGGCAGACCATCGACAACGAAAACGGACGAAAGCGCTGATAAAGTGAAATAAATGTTGGTTAATAACCACAAAGTAACCATCAGACAGTTAGCGGTGGACTGGAACATTGTCTATGGATCCGTCCAAGACATTTTGGTTAATGATTTGGGTTTCCGTCACGGAGCAGCAAAGTTGGTAACAAAAGACCTTTATTTCATGCAAAAAAGAGACCGTTTTGACATCGAAAAAGACATGATTTGCAAGGCTTAATCCGATCCCACATTCATCAAAAGGATCATTACTAGATACGAGACGTGGGCTTATGAGTACGACACGCAATCCAGACATCAGGCAAATGAATGGCGTTCACTAAGTGAGCCGAGAACAAAAAAATACGTCGTTTTTAGTCAAAAAAGAAGGCAATGCTCACGGTTATAATGGATTTCAAAGGTGTAGTGCATCATGAATTTTTACCAGAAGTCCAGACAGATGAATAAACTTATTATTTTTCATTTTCTTGGGAACTCTTTTATCAAGATAGTATTTTTCAAGTTTTCAGAGCATATTTTCAGGCTTTTAGTGCATATTTTATGCATATAAAACAGTTTTTCCAGCATATTTCTGGTTTCCCTGGTTATAAGAAATGTTAAATAATTAAAATTATTTAATTTTTGTTTGTTAAATAAAACAAAATAAAATCTGTTTAAACAGTTTATATGGATGTGTTTCAATTAGCTCAGTAAGTAATACTGCATCCATTGAAAGAATAAAAGAATGACACTAAATACCTTTTTATGCACCCGACTATTTAAACAAACCCATTCTTTTGCCACTTTTATGTACAAAAAAAAAACTTTACTTCCTACTCAGTAGTCCTACTATAAATACCTGCTCTGTAGCCCTTAACGAAACACTAAGAAATTTTTAATAAGATGCAGATCATTGCAGTTTTTTCCTTATTACTTATCGCCTTTGTGGGCTATACTTCTGCACAAAGATGCCCTGGAGCATCGCGCAAGTTTTTCTTAAATAAAAATATACAAATAAAATAATTTATTTTTTTACTCGTTTACAGGCGCTCCCGTTTGTATAGGCCCTCCTAGTGCGGGTCGTCGTGGTCCTGGCTGTGTTCCATATCCCGTGTGGTATTATAATAGCCGTACTGGACAATGTATGCAGATGATGTATCTCGGTTGTGGTGGCAACAATAATCGTTGGTGCACTCGTGTTGCTTGTGAACGTGCATGTCTTCCTTAGGAAGGGATTTTAAATGTGTTTAAGATTAATTAAGAAAATTAAGAAAAATATTAAAAATAAATTTGGTAAATATTTTTTAAATATCTATATATGTACGAGGGCGGATTGATATTGAAGCTACCTAAGTAGGAAAAAAACATTTTTTTTTTTTCAAAAACCATTCATTTCTCAACATAGTCTTCTTTTAGCTCAATACACTTAGTAAGACGATTTTCCAACATTTTTATACCATCTGAATAATACGATTTTGAGAACTCCTCAAAATAGGCATTAGTTTTGGTAATCACTTCTGAGATGAGTGTTTTTCCTGCGAGCCATTTTTTCAAGTTTGGTAACAGAAAAAAGTTACTAGGGGCTAAATCTGGACTATAAGGTGGATGATGAACCAATTCGAAGTGGATTTCTCGTATTTTTAGCATCGATCTAATGCTGTGTGAACCGGTGCGTTGTCTTGAAGAAAGAGCACTTTTTTCTTGTTTAAATGTGGTCGTTTTTCTTGATTGCATCAACCAATTGATCCAATAATGCACGATAATACTCTCCTGTGATAATGGATCCCTTTTCAAGATAATCGATGAGCAATATTCAGTGTGCATCCCAAAATACAGTGGCCATAACCTTGCCAGGCGATTACGCTGTCTTCTTCGGACCACTTTTACCAGCTTCCACCAGTGTAGTGGTGGACCCACATTTCATCAACAGTTATTAATCTAAGCCAAAAATCAGCAGGATTATGCTTTATCATGTCCAAACGCCGCTGTGAAGTGATCTGTTGAACTCGTTTTTGTCCAACACTGAGCAAACGCGGCACCACCCATCTTGCCGGTAGCTTTTTCATATGCAACTGTTCATGCAAAATGTTGAACACACGTTCTTATAATATGTTTACCATTTCAGCAATCTCACGGATTTTGACCCGACGATCATTCATAACGATATCGAGGATTTTCTTGATATTATCTTTAGTAACCATCTCTTTTGGCCTTCCAGTTGATGGTATTGTTGTAATCCATGAATTTGGCTAAAATTTTAACAGCTGACGTTTGACAGATCGTAATTTTTAAGAAAGAAAAAGTTTTTGTGCTTGTGCTGCCATCTAGAGCTAGGTAGCTTCAATGTCAATCCGCCCTCGTATATAAAAGAGGACTATAAAATGAGTTGTAATTGATGTTCTCTGAAATGCACTAACCGTTTTTATATTGTAAGCCCTTAAATGAAAGGTGCAGTCAATACCAAAGTCTTTACGCATAAGTTTCGCGAGTTATTGACGTTAGAGTGAACCCATTTGTATTGCATAAGTTTTACCTGAACCCGAAATTTGTTACGGCATTTAAACTTTGTGTAAACTAATGTATACGTATATAAAAATAAATGTGAGTTTGTATGTGTTTGTTTGTTGGTTTGTTTGTTTGTTTGTTTGTGACTTATGGACAACTAAGCCGCTGAACCGATTCACTTGAAATTTTTGCAGTATCACTCTGTTTGTCTTTCCAGACAAATGTTTATTTATTTGTCTATATCCTCAAAATGGTAACAGAAGGATTCTCTAAATTTGGCCCATTTATATTCATAGTAAAGTCAAAGTATTGGACAACAAATGGGTGGAATTACACAAGTGGGCGTGGTACCCCCCATGCAACGTAAATAATAATTTTTGTATATCTTGAGAACGGTAATACTAGCAGTTTCTAAATTAGGTTCAAACATCAGTCAATAACTGGACGAAATTGGATAAGTTGGCGTGACACCTTCCATTCATACTAAATGTTGGATACTGTAAGTGTGGAGAGCGACAACTAATAAAGCTTCGATATATATTCATATCAGCAAGAAAGCTGGAAACACAGAAATCACACTGGATAAAAGCTATATATGAGCATATACTGTTTTTCTGGAAGGTAAAAATGATTAAATTTTGACCGAAAGGAGACAAAATGGAGAAAATGTAACTAAAATAGCATTTAAGACAAGATAGGGGTAGCGAAGAACGATAGGTTTTAGCTAGTTGGGTGTATAACTTAAAAATAAGGGACTTTGGCAAATTTTTAAGCATTGATTGTGCAACTTTAAAAAAAATACATAAACTTATTCAAAATATAAGCAATCGTCGAGATTTTTCGCTAGTGGGGAAAGTGTGGTCATCTATGTTAACAGTCAGACTGCTCTTATAGCGCTGCGCCAGCTTGAGCCTGGTTTTCTTGTACTGGCTGGGCTGATTTCACATCACTTCTGCGTATTGGGGAACAATATTTTTACGTTTTAATTTTTTTAAAACACTTAAGTTCGTTTAAATTGCCTTAAAATAAAATAAACACCGCTTTATTTTGTTGTTTTACAGTTATATTTTTATTAACTACACAATGACTCTTATACAGTTTACCACAACTTAATATGCGCTTATACAAAACTTTTATTTCCGCTATAACACGTCTTTATCTTGTGATAGCGAAACGATAACTAACTCACGTGTAGGTAAAACAGCCCTTTATATGCCTAATATCGACCAACTTCCATATCCGTTAATTTAAATGTAATGTAAAGATGGTCGATGTGGCAGTGCTGCCACATTGACAGGGTGACACAAAATACCAAAATCCCACAAAGCAGTGTTGTATTTTGATTTTCGTAACAATATTATTCATGATTTGGCGAGAGGGGGTACAGCGAAGTGTGTTGTTTTCCATTCCTACGCTGGAGTTCTTGGTTGGTATAGTGGACAAATGGTCCCGTTACAGAGTGGAAAAGTCATGGAGGGGTAGAGGAGACTTAATGTCTAAACTCAACAGCTCGGATACAAAATAGGTACTATAACGAATGCGCTCTAAGGGCAAGAACAAGGCTATGCGAAGCAGACAATCCTGATTTTTGCCGAGTATGTAACAACGAGAAGGAGCCATAGACTGTGGAATATACCACTGGTCTTTGCCCGGCTGTTCCGAAACATACGCTCAAGTTTCTAGGCTAGGGTTTCCTTAGAGGTCTCCGTAAGGTTACGTCCGGCAGGATCTCTGACCGAGAGGGATTTTGTTACAGACATTAGCTTCTTTTCTTTTGTATTTAATGTTTCTTCTTCTATTTTCCGTATCTTCTCTTTCTTCTTCTCAGTGTCTAGTATATTTTCTATAAAGCCTTCCACAATGGACCTCAGTTTTGTGTGCGTAACCACCATTTTTTTAAATCTAACCAATTGACCATCGCGTTAGCTATAATGCTTTTCCATCCTTTTGGCAACATATGGACTTAAACCTAAGAAACATCTCAAAAATAAGTAGCGCACGCGACTACTATCCCATTGAAACTAACATTTTATATCTATGACTTAGACTAAAATCCACTTGTTAAAGGTCAGCCCTGTCAACTAGAACAGCGTCTACTGAATATATACTGGCTTTGTTAAAAACACTCCCTACATCCAAGAAGGATGCCATAATGTACTCATTTCTATGAAGTGTTTCCTTGATGTTACCAATATTATCATGCAGGGCAATGCCCACCTACGCTACTAAAAATACCTATGAAAACTGGGTACAGTGCACTCGGGATAATGGAAACACTCGTTTCTATCAACATTCCAAAACATTTAATACATTTACTCCAAAACGTCGACCAAGCCACAAAGCTCTAAAACATCAACTCGAAATAAAACAAAATGTTCGCTTCAGCAACAGTTAAAAAACTTACATATGTGCGTACATACCTTTATTATACGAAATTAGGTCCGAATTTGTAGATTCCCCTTATAACTATTATAGAAATGCAGTTACATGTGTGTTGTCTTTCTCTGTTCAGATGATTTTTGTTTCTTCATTCGATTTTAGCTGATACACAATAAAAACGCTTTAAACTACACTCTGAATATACTTTTTATATTAAATTTCTACATCCATAAGCATCAACAATCTCATAAACGTCAACACCCGCGGTGTTAATTAGTTGACATTATTCTGAGTGTACTGTAGTTCTTTACAATTAAGATGTTCCAATAATAAAACAATCAAATAACGCATGAATCTGTAGTCATAGATAGTCATAGAGAGAGAGAGAGAGGGGGACGAGAGAGAGAGAGAGAAAGGGAGAGGAGAAACAATGAAACAGTTTGACACACAAAATGTAACATTTCTCTACAAATTAATCAAATGTCTGTAAGAATGCATGAATCAAATAACACAGCTTACGCATTCCCGAGCTCTGTTCGTTTTTCTCTCTCTTAATGAAAGTGTGCGTGACGTCAGCATAGACTATTTTGTTTTGTTTTTAAATGGAAATAGTAATCTTTTATACTAAAAATTAAACAAATTAAGGAAAAGAATTAACAAAAATTAAAAGCTATAAAAAACATTAAAAAAATTTGAAAACATAAAGAATTATATAATTTTGAACTTCTACTGCCAGGCCCACGATGTCGAACGTCATCGTTAATACCTACCTACCAATCGGAAGAAAACGAATACGAACGATAACGTAAGCATTTCAGTACAAAATTGCAGCCCATTTTATCGTTTTTCTAATGTTTGTACGAACACATAGTACGTCACAATTACTCACTTGTTTTTTATTATCGTTTGCTTTATGAAATACATACGGGAGCACAATATCTGGCTTCGGTGCTAGGTATTTGTGCCCTGTAAATGCTTCAATTTGTAGCCACCATCGTATAAAATAAGTAAAAATTATTTTCATAAATTTTTTTTTTGGTTGTTTTTGTTTACTAAATTTATTTACAGTGTAAAAAATAAATATTCATACACATTTTAAAAAACCATCTTTTAATAAAATAAATAACACTGGTCTACAAAAAACAAAAAATTGTTCTCGCCTTTAAATAAAATTATATGAAATAGAATGATTCAGTCACTCATTTTCCTTCTTTCCTAACAGCGGCTCACTATCTTACGATTTATCTTACGCTTGGCTTTACGTTTTTAATGTAATCCAAATAAATGACGGGGTTGTCATTTTTCAATTCCACAAATAAGCCGTAATGTAACCTTGCTACCACTGGAACTTGCTAGTAAAAATGTAAACAAACCAAAATACAGTATCAAAAATCCGTATTCGTACAACTTTAAAAATGTATTTTCCTGATTTCGTTATTAAAAAAAAAAATTATGATTAAAACTTTTATTTGTTTTAATTAATAACGACCAATGTTTTTAAATCGCTTATAAAATACTATTTTAAATTACACTGGTCTACAGCAAAAGACGCCATTAAATAAAATTATATGACATATAATGATTTTGATGCGCAGAATTCAAATCCGTTTTCAGTTTATTCCATCGGATTCAATTTTTTTTTTATAGGCGTGGCAAATTTTTCGCCCAGAATATTGTTACGAAAATAAGGTTGGACACCACAGCGTTTATTATATCGCTAAACTAAATAAACAAAAGCTGCAAGAACAACTATACGTGCTGTTTACAAATAACCATTAGCAGAGATAAAGTAAATAAACATAACACGGCAACAACAACAATTAAGCAGCAAAGAAAACAAGTAACAGACAATAAACAAGCAACAACACATACTAAGAGCTGAAAGATATAGACGTTCATATACGCATGGCTAAAAAAGAACTAAAAAGAAATTTAAAGAAAGAAATGGCATCTACCTGAAATATCGAGAGATCCGAGAGCTTTCGATGTGTTGTTTACTCAGCCATACAAAAAGCACATCAATGCGAACAGCAATCAGTTTAAGTAAAGTAAACTTAGCGCGTATAAATTGTGTGAAGAGAGTTTATAAGGAGTAAACTCGTGAAGTGAATCGTAAAGTAAAAAACCAGTAAAGAGAGTTAAGTGTGGATAACCTCTTGTTGAAAAGTTCGTGATCGAACCTAAGTTATAACTACGATCGGGTTAGAAGATCTTTATGTAGAAAAATCTGTCAAGTAGTTGATTGTAAACAGACGGAGTAATTAAGAATAGAAAATTGTTACTGCCTGTAAAATGATTACAAGTAGTGGTGCACAAAACTGTGTTGAATAAAGGATTTAAATTAAAAACCAAACATAAGTTTTATTTTATTTTATCTACAATCTACGAACTCAGACATACACGTTTTTAAAAAGGTAAAAACGTAACAATATGTTAGTTATGTCAATATATTTCATCATAACTTGAAAGCGACTTGAACGATTTAAATGCAATTACCACCAAACCTTTAGGAACAAAATTTCCTATAAATCACCTGAACACCACATTTTCTGTTTTAACAGTTTCGGAATTATTTACAACTTAACTGAGAAAAAAATTATTTTTGTGTAAAATTAGAGCAATTTTTTTTTCAAAAAATCATAAGAAATTTTTCTTAAACTGAAACCAGATTTGAATTCGGCGCATCGAAATCATTATACTCCATATAGTTTTTTTTAAAGGCGACTTTTGCTGTAGACGATTTAAAAACATTAATCGGTATTAATTAAAACAAATATAGAGTCCGCTAAATAAATTTTTTTTTTTTTTTTTTAAACAGGGCGCAAAACATCGAGTGTAGCTTCGGCTGTGTGGTACGTAGCGCCATCCTGTTGAAACCAAATGTTGCTAATATCCTCCTCTTCAATTTTTGTGAACAAAATTTCGTTCAACATGGGCCGACAATGATCGCCATTGACTGTAACGGCCACTCCTTGCTCATTTTCGATTTATGCCTCTGGACCAAAATCCGCACCAAACAATGACGCGTCTTGGCTGTATCGGCTTATCAATTATGCGTGCGGGTTTTCTGTGCCCCAAATGCGACAATTTTACTTGCTTACATACCCGCCAAGATCAAAATGAGCTTCATCTGAAAAGATGATTTTTTTTTGGCAAAATCGGCATCTTCTGTAAGTCGATCGCTTTTTGATTTTTTTTTCTTGATTATTTGTATATAAAAATGTTATTTTCCTTTAAAAGCAAAACAAAAATGTCTATGCTTACGTCATGCAAATGAGAGAGAAACTTACAGTTCTAGAGAAGGCGTAATCTCTGTTATTTGATTCATAGTGAGAGTGTATGTAGTAAATGCAGGAGTAGTGGTATGGGTTGTTTGCGAAACAGAAATAGAAAACAAAAGATAAACATTGAAGACAACAACAATAACAAGAACAACATGAAAATGTAATAAAAGTGTTTAATTGAAATTTACCCATCATTTGATAAACAAAAGAAGTCTCATATTCTCGAACACACACACACACTGATGCTAGCAAAACAAAAGAACTTTTCTCCATTACCATTTCTCAAAAATGATTGCTTTTCCTAATGGAGAGGGAAAGAGATAAAGTATGCGTGTGTGTTTTCGGAGAGGAGTATGGCTGAATATTATTTCTAACGGTATGTTTAAGTTGTTGTTTTATGTTGTATGTGTGCGTGTTTCTGTTTTCCACTCTATTGTTGTCTCAATTCGATGATGTTCATCATGTGCATGTGCTTCTATTACAAGTGCGTAGGTGTGGGTGTGTGCGTGTGTGTGTAGAACTCGTTTAAGTGATACCTTTTGCTATTGTTTCAAGTATTTCTTGCTCCGTTTCCTCTTATACTGAGTGATGATAATCAATATCGTTTGTAATCCGTAACTGATAGACAATCAAAAACAACAACTGGACGTTATTGATTTTGTGAAAAAAGGAAATAACATTCAAATTCGAATAAAAATAGAAAAAAATAAAGAAGAACAGAAATAATAAATTGACCTTTTCTCCCTCTCTCTCCCTTATCTTTAAGAATTTCTTTCTTACTTTATCAGATTTTGGAGCTTTGTTTGACATGCCAATAGGCTTAATATAGCCAAGGGGCAATTGTAAAAAAGGGATTTGTATGTCTGTTTTGTATTGCTAAGACCAGAAACTATTATGAAAGGAAAAAATTAGAAAACAAAAATGATAAATAAGAAACAAAAATATTAAAAGAAACAAAATCAATTTGTTAACATTGACTTTTATGTTCTCTTACTTAGAACTTTTATAGCTATTGTTGTTGTATTTGTTGTTGTTTTTCTTGATTCTTTTCCGGCATAACCATAATTTGATATGATTTGTGAAGTTGATTAATTTAAATTTTGCATTGTTTTTCATGCAAATATGTAAAATAAATCAATCAATATGTGGGCACTATCTAAAAACAAAAATAAAAAATCATTCTTTCGATATGGCAGTTATGAAATAATAAAAATATCTCTATATACAGGGTCCACCACCTAACGTTTTTTTTAAACTAGTGCTTATTTCGTGAATGGTAACACTTAACTCGTGTCTGATTTGACAGATAATTAGTTTTAACCTTCCGCTGAACGAATATGGTTATGTATACGCTTGAACAACACTGGGAAATATTGCGACATTACTTTGATCGATCGACTTACAGAAGATGCCGATTTTGCCAAAAAAAATCAGCTTTTCAGATGAAGCTCATTTTGATCTTGGCGGGTATGTAAACAAGCAAAATTGTCGCATTTGGGGCACAGAAAACCCGCAGGCATACATTGATAAGCCGATACACCCAAGACGAGTCACTGTTTTTTGCGGATTTTGGTCCAAAGGCATAATTGGGCCATTTTTCTTCGAAAATCAGCAAGGAGTGGCCGTTACATTCAATGGCGATCGTTATCGGGCCATGTTGAACGAATTTTTGTTCACAAAAATTGAAGAGGAGGATATTAGCAACATTTGGTTTCAACAGGACGGCGCTACGTGCCACCTAACCGAAGCTACACTCGATGTTTTGCGCCATGTTTTTGAAGATCGCACTATCAGCCGCAGAGCTGATGTCATTTGGCCACTTTCGAGCGGAAATTTGACACCGTTGGACTATTATTTGTGGGGTGAAGTCAAAGATAAGTATTACGCCAACAAGCCAGGGACAATTCACGCTTTAAAGGACAATATTCGTGAAGCCATTGGTGAAATACAGCTGCACACAATCAATAATGTGCATAAAAATTAGCCCGATCGTGTAGACTACTGCATGGCCAGCCGAAGCAGCCATTTGAATGAAATTATTTTCTATTATTAACTGGAAGGATTGTGCTTTCAAATAAAAATTTCAAATAAATTTTTATAGCATTTAAAAAAAAAAAAAAATTATTTGGCGGACCCTTTATATAAAAATGACGTGTATATTCGTGATCCCTAAACTCAAAAACTACTGAACCGATTTTGACCAAACTTAATATGCTTGTTCTATGGCGCGTGAGGAGTGTTTTTGTGTAGTTTGAAGTTCGCCCGGCAGATGGCGCAATATTTAGTTTTTTTGTGTTTTTGCACCGTAACTCAAGAACTACTGCACCGATTTCGACCAAACTGTATATACATGCTCTATGGGGCGTGAGGAGTGTTTCTGTGTGGTTTGAAATTCGTCCGACAGATGGCGCAATATTTAGTTTTTTTATGTTTTTGCACCGTAACTCAAGAACTACTGCACTATGCTGTGTTTCGTTGAAGACGTTGGTTCGTTAATCAGCGTGCAGTGGCGTTAATTAGCCTGATACCGACTGACCTAACATCTTTTTGTGAAAAAAATATATTAAAAAAAAGTAAATAAATATCTATCACTCTTTTTTAAACTCTATTTGCACAAATAACTAAATAACTAAAAACACTTATTTGATTTTTTTTGAGAGGCAGTTCAACATAAAAAAAGGGGCCAGCAACGCGGATCGGGCCCAGCTATCAAAAATATATAATTCAATTTTAGGGCACCTTTCATTCATCTTCTAAATATCAATCAGCCATGAGTTTGCGTGCAAGCCAGACTTACAGTGAAAATAAAATTTGAAGGCAAAACAAAGTTTGCCCGGGTCTGCTAGTATTTATATATTTGTAGTCATGAATGTTCTTCGTGATTATAAAACGAATTTCTACCCATGAAAATCTTGTCTAGTGGTGAGTTCATTCCAAACGATGTACAGATAATTGCGTTTCTTGATACTGCAAGCTCCCTGCAGCGCTCAAACAAATCTGTACACGATGCTAGACATTTCTTCTCCTTGATATTAACTTACATCAAGAGCATTTCTGCTAAGTAGTACTCTGAGACCTAATAAATTTGGTGGACTAGGGCATGATCGTATTTGTCACAGTACAATCCTATCTGCAGAAGAAAGACAGGCCGATATTTGAGCCGCCTTGTTGCTTATTAATTTATTGGCATTAATTTTTGTGCATTTGGATTTGCATCTCCATCCATATGAAGTCTAAATCACGCAACAAATAAAGCCGTAGATGTGCTGATTGGATGCTAGAGCAACATTATCTTTAGCAATGAAGCTCATTTCTTACTCGGTGGTTAAGTAGATAGAAGTGGTTGCCTCCAAAAGAAGGACACACGTAGGCCTAAAATCGCTCATTGTGATAACACAATGGATCTTTATCACCCTATATCAGGAGCCACCCGTAACTCATAATAGAACCTCTAAGCTTCCAAATGCTCGTATTCGACAGCACCGTAAGCTTAGTCACTTGGTAGAAGCGTGGGTGCCTCATCATCTGCCACATAACGCCGGGCTTGTCTCCATTAGGTGAATAATTGTTTCCTCTTCCTCCTTATCCCTTTAGCTTCCGTAGAAATCGTTGGCCATGTGACCAAGTCCTAGCCGCTTGGCATGAGTGCCTATTAAATAATGCCCAGTAACGACACCAACAACTATGATGAGTGTGCTTCTTTGACGATTGAGCAAATCTTTTGTACGCTTGAGATCCAGTTTCGGCCAGATTTGCTGCGCCATCTTGCTCATCTTCGAAGTTACCCATGCGGCGTCGCCGCCTGGCTATTCGAAAGTATGCTAATATCTCTCTTGGAGACTTTGCACTTTCCAAAGATCATCAAAGAAGCTCGTATAGCTCATGCCTTTGTGTGAAAAACGCTGTTCTGAGCTATATTCGCCAACTCGGAAAATACACTTGCACCCACAGCTCCATTCAACTTGGAGCCGTCAGTAAAGATCTTCTCAAAGTTTTTGCCCATTCCATGCTATCCAGAATCGTAGTCTGAAACTTCAGTGAGAGTTCATAGTGTGGTAATGTGCAGTCAACTATTATAAAAACTCCCAAATTTGACAGGACCTTTGTGTGACTCACGCCACTGCCCAGTAGCCCGTATACCCTGGCTTGCGAGATGCAGAATCACCTCCATCGCCGATGTGGGTGTAGTACGTAACGTCCCTGTAAAAATAATGCAAGCGGATTAGTAGGCTAATATTAGCCATCTTCCAAAGGGACTCCCACCATACAAGGCATCTATAAGTCAAAATAGGTCTAACTACAGTAATGTATATTCAGTGCACTCGGTGTTTGCGCAATTGTCGCTTGGAGAACCCGGAAGTAATTCTTGAAAAGCCATTTCATTCAGAAAAATTGTTTGTTTGGTGCGCATTATGGTCAACCGGTAGTATTTTTTCGGAAATGACGCTGGAAGAACCATTACCGTCAATTCAGAGCGACATGACCTTATGATAACCGATTTTGTGGCCTGCAATTCAAGAAGACGTTGCAACGAGCCAAACAACATGATCAATTCCGACTTTATTGCATTATAAGTTTCCCGGTCGCGTAGTTTCTCGATTTGGCGACGTCAATTGGTCTCCAAAATCCTGCGATTTAACGCTGTTAGACTTTTTTCGGTGGAGCTGCGTCAAATACCATTATTACGCGGATAGTCCCCTAATGTTGAAGCACTTGAAAACCAATACTGTCAAGTTTTTTCCCATTCCTCCTCTTGGGCGTATCTGGCTTCCACAATGCATCTCCATCTTACACGGTTAGCCGCTGTTGTTTTTGCTTCTTCCCATGTTAGATTATTCTGTCTTAGTTCTTGGATAATCGTACGTGTCCAGTTGTTTCTTGGTCGACCACGATTTCTAAAGCCTTGAGGATTCCACTAGAGTGACATACTGGTGATATTATCGGGACTTTGTCGAATGGTGTGACTGATCCACCGCCATTTTCTTTTCCTTATCTGGTTCAGTATGAGTTCCTCATTAGTCATGTTCTTAAATTCTGTGTTACTTATTGTGTTAGGCCAGATCATTTTACATATGATGTTGAGGCACGTGTTTAACAAAGACTGGAGTTTTTGCGTGATGTTATTCGATACAAGCCAAGCTTCACTGCCTACAGCAGAACTGATTTAATACATGGTTTGACTATTCTGAGCTTAGTCTTTCTGGATATATGTTCACTTCTCCATACTGACTGAGTCTGTTGTTTGCGTCTGTTTCTGTGCCGACGTTTGTAGTCATTGTACTTCCTAAATAGCAGAAGCTATCTGCATACTAGACTGATTGACTGATCGATTGTAGCATGATGTTTTTCTTGTTAGTATTGTTTATTCTCATAGCCTTGCTTTTCTTGATATTTATTTTAAATCCACCATTGGGAGTGAATCCTTTTAGGTTTCGTCTGCATACCACCTTGATCAAAAAGGAATAACCCCTGTGTGGCGGTCCCATCGTTTCGATTTGAGTTTTTTTTTGTTAGGCTCGTACATCTGCTGTTGATATTCCCGCTAAGTCCAAGCTTGACATTTGCAAAAGCTACGAAGCCAAGAGTACATCTTTCTATGTGTGTTGGCAATTTGTACATGTTGAGGTCGCATAAGATATGATTTGCGAGGCTGAATCCGATCCCGCATTCATCAAAAGGATCATTACTGTAGACGAGACGTGCGTTTATGAGTACGACATGCAATCAAGCAAGTGAACTGCGTTCACTAACTGAGCTAAAACCAAAAAAACACGTCGTTTTCAGTCAAAAAAGGAGGCAATGCACACGGTTTTCATGGCTTACAATGGTGTAGCGCATTATGAATCTTTGCCAGAAGGCCAGACAGTAAGCAAAGAGTATTATTTTGGCGTTATGAACAATTTGCGTGGAGCAATTCGCCGAAAGAGATCAGAATTGTGTGCAGAAAACTCGTTGATTTTGCACTATCATTATTCCGAATTCACCTGATTTGGCTCCCTGTGACTTCTTTCTGTTCAATCGAGTTGAAAACCCATTACAGGGAATGTGTTTCAACAGGCGAGAGGAAATAATAGAAAAATCGCAGGAAGCTTTGATGGGCATGCCGAGAACCGAATATAATAAATGCTTCGAGAATTGGATCAAGCGCAGCATTAGTGTGTTGCAGTCAATGGGGATTACTTTGAAGGGGACAATGTAGATTTAGAGGATTAAACTATTTTCAATTTTCTGAATAAATTCCGGGAACTTTTTTTTGGAATTTCCTCCAGTTTTTACTGCATATTGGAAATCATAAGCGAGAGTAGACAAATATCATCGGCACAGTCGAAATCTTCGAGTTGGGTTGAAAAACTCCATATTATTCTTCTTCTCTTTGAACAGGCTTAGCTCATTAGTCATCCAGAACGACGGTGTATAGCTGTGGTGATAGTGGGCATCCTTGTTTAACTCCAGCATTGGTGTGGAATAGTTGGCTGATGTTCCCGTTGTGAAGAACTAAAAGTTCTGCATCCTCGTACATCACTCTTAATATTCGAATTGCTGATAAGTATGTAACAGTTGTGACGTTTTTAGACGTGCAAGGAAACGTTCCTACTCCCTTGGTTGCGGTATCGAATTTGAGCAGTAAGTGACGTAGAAGGTGATTGAACTCAGTCTGTCTAATATTACCACTTCTAAGACATTTAGAGATGGTGAAAAGTTCTAACGGTGAATATTTTATTAAGGGGGTTTCTCTCGAGAAAACAAAGTTTTTTAATCTGGCGAAGTAAAGGTCCGAGAATCTTTTAGTCTTTGGTAGAAATTTGGTTAGGCTTCTTATGCTCATATTTAATCGGCGCTGTGTGATTGGATATTAGTCGGAATGCATGGATAATTTTATTAAGTGGCTATAATAAGTTTTGCAGAAGTTGCTTAAGGAAGAAGAATCGGTACAATACCTCCTATGTAACTCTTCTCTCTACAAGAATAAAGTCAAAAGCATCTTGGTACATTCCTAATTTCTCTTTGATTGATTACTTTGCCGACCCTATACTTGTAGTTTTTTTTTACAAAAAAAAAAAATACTTAAAAACTATCTAACTATAGTCTATTTTTAGGCACTGAATAATTGTTTTTAAAACATTTTTGTCTTCCACAAAAACCAAGGGCGAATATGCTTTAAGTGCAACTTTTACTAAAATATTCCATATTTTTATTAACGTTGTTGTTTCTGTTGATGATTTTGGTTTATGGTTATGGCAGCAACTAAATTTTACTTTAAACTACTGCACTGGTAATATGTTTTTAACATCAGTGCTGCTGTTGTACTTACAGTTCCTCGCCTTTTTATTTTCGATTTGTTTAATAATTTAAAATATTATCAGTGTGGCCAACTAAATGCAATTAGTACTGCTTTAACTGCTTTTGAGTCAGTTCTTAGCGCTGTTTTTTAAGGATATTGATAGTACTGAACTTATCTTTTTCTCTATATACATCAAACTTGCTTCCTAACAAAGAAGTTTATACAAAAATGTCCATAAGACGACTTTTCGATGCATTTGAAGATCTCTTTCTAAGCGCTTCTATTCGTATTAAGCGAGTACATGGCGATAATATTAAGATTCTGGTGGTTCAGTTCAAACTTACTACGTAAAACTCAGCATTTCAAGTACGAGAAAGTTTAAATTCTTGTGCATGGTGAAGGATTGGCTCTCTCCGATTTCACAATTTCATATTAGCATAGACGATGTTCTCGGTCGGTCTGATAGATCTTAGACTTATATTGGTGTTGGCTGATTGTTTCCCAAAGTATTAAACTGAAGTTTCAAAGTGTTTGAGTGCGAGAGTCATATGCAACGTACCACCAATTTATCACAGTTTCCAGCTGTCGTTGGATATACTTTCTCTCGGAATCGAATCTGGGATAGACAAAGAAAACATCATCAGCCAAATAATAGCAGCAGGGACATAAAGGTGTATTGGCAAATTGAAAACGCTGAGAACACTTTCTGTAAGCAGTGGCACTCTGTCGAGCTTTGGCCTTCGTTATGCCATGCACTAGTATTAAGATATAAAGACACAATCCTTCGCCAACAGGTCCACCGTAATCATTACCAATATGACGAAAGCTGCGTTATCAGACGAAGTTCTATAAGAACAGCGTACGCTCAGACCGTCAATCTGTACATTGAATTTGAAGCAACCTAAATTTACAGTTTAATACTATATATAGGTGGTGGGCCATTTAAAAGATTAAATTTAAAAATGCAATAAAACAAAAAAAAAATGACAGGCCAGACTTATAACTTCTGGCGGAGTTTCTTACGGGCCACTGTAGACTATGAGCGCATCTGTTCTTGGATGTTACTATATACTATTTGTGACCATAAATTATCCAACTCTCCGGCTGGGTAACTATGCGCATATATACCAGCATTCGCCACTCATCTGCTCCAAACTCAGCTGCCACAAGTACCAGAATAATACATTCCGCAAATTTAATGGTTCCAATTCCAGCCGGTAGTTCGAACTGTAGAATTTCATTCTACATTCCATAACATTAAATAAACGACCTGATCCCTTAAGTAGTCCTCTATGAGCAAAACAAGGTATTTTGTAATGTTAAATTTCCATGTTAAATTTCCCAGTTTGCAGGTTCATAATATCAAAATAGTGTTCTGAGCATCTTATGTTATTTATATTCTCTCTCGATAAAGTTACAAAAAGGTTCATAGCATCCACAGTCGATCTGGACTTTGCGAACCTTAATCTTGCCATCTCTGCCTACAGCTTTCCGTTCGATGATGGAGCTGCCATTTAAGTCTACAGGCTGGCTGTTCATTATTGTTGAGGTATGTATGTGTCGTTTGGGGCGTACAGATTGAAAGGCGTTAGCCACTCTTATTGTCAATGTTGCCAAGAAGAAACATCGGTTTGGGTTTGTTAATTTGTTGGCAACAAAACTTCATTCACATCAATATCTTCTAACATCGGCCATACAAAATCACTAATAGCGCAATCTGTAAACAGTGACAGTGGCTCCAGCCTCATTTTCGAGAAAGTAAGATCCAATCCACTCACACATTCAAATTTTTTATCAGTCTGATGCGTTTCGAGGACCAGCAAAAAGCAGTTCACTGTTCACAACCAGTGTCCGGCACATTTCGGTCCTCAATTCATAGGTTTTCCGATTTGCTTTTTTGATTACTTGAAACTTAAGAAAAGACACATTTCTCTCTAATTTGAGCGCTTTTTGAAGTTTAAACGTTGGCAACATTAAAAATTAATAATGTCCGTGTTGTAGTTGTTATTTTCAATTACAGTTTTTTTGTTGGCAGTAGTAGTGGTTGTTGGTTCTACGCTTTTTTGCCAACAAACCCAAACAAACATTATTAAGCACGACAACAAACACACAGACAGCTGAAATAAAAACATCAATCTTGAAAAATATAAGAATGTATGTGTGTGTGTGTATATATAAGAGTGTTGATACACTTATAAATTCATTAAAAAGTTTGGAAAGTATATTTGTATGGCAAAAATGAGAGAGAGAGAAAGAGAGAGAGAGAACAAAAGATCGAAAACAAGTGAAAACTTGTACAATATTGTGTTCTAGTATAAGAAAAGTATCGGGTCCGCCATCTAACGTTTTTTTTTCAACTAGTGCTTATTTCGTGAATGGTAACTCTTAGCTCATGTCTGATTTGACAGATAATTGGTTTTATCCTTCCGCTGAACGAATATGGTTGTGTATACGCTTGAACAACGCTGGGAAATATTGCGACATTACTTTGATCGATCGACTTACAGAAGATGCCGATTTTGCCAAAAAAATCATCTTTTCAGATGAAGCTCATTTTGATTTTTTTGGCGGGTATATAAACAAGCAAAATTGTCGCATTTGGGGCACAGAAAACCCGCACGCATACATTGAAAAACCGATACACCCAAGACGAGTCACAGTTTGGTGCAGATTTTGGTCCAGAGGCATAATTGGGCCATTTTTCTTCGAAAATGAGCAAGGAATGGCCGTTACAGTCAATGGCGATCATTATCGGGCCATGTTGAACGAATTTTGGTTCTCAAAAATTAAAGAGGAGGATATTAGCAACATTTGGTTTCAACAGGACGGCGCTACGTGCCACACAGCCAAAGCTACACCCGACCCTGTTCTTGAAGATCGCATTATCAGCCACAAAGCTGATGTCGTTTGGCCATCTCGGAGCTGCGATTTGACACCGTTGGACTATTATTTGTGGGCTGCCGTCAAAGATAATTGTTACGCCAACAAGCCAGAGACAATTGACGCTTTAAAGGACAATATTCGTGAAGCCATTGGTGAAATACAGCTGCACACAATCGATAATGTGCTTAAAAATTGGATCGATCGTCTAGGCTACTGATGGCCAGCCGAAGCAGTAATTTGAATGAAATTATTTTCCATTATTAACCGGAAGGATTGTACCTTCAAATAAAAAAAGAAATTTGAGAAAATATTCAGTAGTTTTTTTTATAGCAGTTTCAAAAAAAAGAAAAAATTATTTGGCGAACCCTTTATGAGTACTTGTGTTCGTTGTTGTGTTTTGTTTAAACTAACTTTTAAGCATACACACACATGCAAACACATGTTTACTTTGTTGTTCTTTTTGATACATGCACTCATACACACACACTTTCATTAAAGTATAAACAACATCTTACAGGCATCTTTACCAAAAAAATTTCGTTTCTTACGAGTAGGCAGTACCTGCAAAGTAGGCATTAAAAAATGTGTATTCTTTACTGTATTCGTTTGTGTGTGTGTGCCTGTTATTGTGGATGTTTACAAAGTAAGAAATGGTAAAATGATTTTGTTCTGCCCTGATGAATTTTTATTTCATCGTATTCTTGTATTTTATTTTTCTTGCGTTCCCTTTGGTCCTTTATGTACTTTTTACTTCTTTGTCTGTTTCTGTTTCAAACAATTAATGTTTTTTTTTTCCTAATTTTCATTTGACTTTTTGTTGGTCGTTACACTTGTTCGGCTTGTAAACATCACATACCAAGCCTGACGTAAAGAAGAATTCTTCGTAACAAAAATTTTCAAATAAAAATGTAACGATTTTATTGACTTGTGAGAGCAATTTTATAATACCCTACACTATAATAATATTTTTTTCAAATATACGTACATATGTTTCTAATAAAGGGTCTTCTAATGAGAGTTTTCATATTGATATGTAAAAAAGAGTGAATAATTGTAAGCGTGTTATTTAACTGTAAAGAGGAAAGTGTGCTATTAATGCAGCCACGATGACCATTTTTTCTTATTGAACTTTACATATCATGTGTGGCTGTATGTATTCGATAACTTCGCGAAGTCCATATTACAGGTCATCAATCGATTGTGAAAAAAACTCTGTTTTAAATCACGAGATATAAAATGAATGACTGAGTCAGTACTGGTGTTCATGGACCCAACCCAGACTTGTCCATCCCACTTGGAAAAACACAGAGTGTCTTCCAGGCTGAGATCATGGTCATTGCCATATATGCGTACATATATCAACCTGAAGAATGAGCTTAAGGGTAAGACAATTAATACTAACTTGATCAAAAAGTTCCCGGAATTTATTTAGAAAATTACAAATACAAGTTTATTCATCTAAATCTTTATTGTACTCTTGGATTTCGTTATGTTCAAATCAGGTGAATTCGGTGGCTGTTGATTGGTATTTGTTGCATTTTTCGTCCAAAAATCTCGAATAGTGATAACACTGTGCGACGATGCGTTATCATGGTGCAAAATCCTCCAGTTTTCTGCCTACAATTCTGGTCTCCTTTGGCGATTTGCTTCTCAAAACGCCCAAATAATACTCTTTGTTTACTGTCTGGCCATCTGGCAAAAATTCATGATGCACTACACCGTTGTAATAATGAAAACTGTGAGCATTGCTTTATTTTTTGACTGAAAATGAGGTGGTTTTTTTGGCCTCAGCTCATTTTGTGAACGCCATAAACTCAATTATTATCTTCAATAATAATTATCTCCAATAATGATCCATTTGATGGATATGGAATCGGATTCTGCCTTGCAAATCTTGTATTTAGCAACCTCAACGCGGTCTCTTTTTTGAATGAGAAAAAGTTTTTTTTCACCAACTTTGCTGCTACACGACGGTAACCCAAATCAGTAACAAAAATGCCTGCGACGGATCCATAGGCATTTTTTATGTCCTTCGCTATCTCGCTGAGGGTCAATTTGCGGTTGTTGACCAACATTTCTTTTACTTTATCAACGTTTTCGTCGGTTTTCAATGTCGATGGTCTGCCACTGCGTTCATCATCTTCGATTGACTCACGACCACTTTTGAACCGCTCGTGCCCCTGATAAACGACCCTTTTTTTTGGATAATCGTTGCCGATACTCATTTCCAACATATCCAGCGTTCGCGCACCATTAAATCAATTTTTTATGCAAAAATTTAATGCAAATGCGATGTTGCAAATACAAATCCATTTCCAAAATTGTAAAAAATCCCCAACACACATAGAGATGGATGTACTCTTGGCTACGTAGCCTTTGCAAATGTTAAGCTACGATATAAGGCTAAGATTTAGCGGAAATCAACAACCAAACAACTTAAAAAAACACATATATAACGGAACGAC
Source organism: Wohlfahrtia magnifica (assembly GCA_023159175.1). Classification (NCBI taxonomy): domain Eukaryota; kingdom Metazoa; phylum Arthropoda; class Insecta; order Diptera; family Sarcophagidae; genus Wohlfahrtia; species Wohlfahrtia magnifica. The sequence continues at coordinate 1,334,899 of JAKWBJ010000497.1, forward strand.
AGGATCCCCACATGGGGATTATTTCGGAAACTTTTTGATGAAGGTGGTATATTCTCTAACAGCCAAGCTGCGTATGACGTCTAGACTGGTTAAATATTGCTACGATACACTACAAAAGCTTTCGCTTGGAAATAAGGTCCAGTGGCTTTGGGTACCTGGACACTGTGGAATAGATGGTAATGAAATAGCATAAAGGGTTCCATGACACCTTAGATCGGTCCAGAACCTTGCTATGCAGTACCTCTTACTAACATCCTCAATCCAATTAAGGAATTGGAAATTGCCAGATGCTTGGAACACTCGAAAGGCGGCGATCTATCCGCAAATTGGGCGTTGCTCCGAGGTTCTCAAGTATGGCAGACCGGACTTGAAACTCCTAACGGAGTTTCTTACAGGTCACTGTAGACTACGAGGATAGCGGCTGCAGATGTGGATGTTTGTAGACTGTGCTCACAGGCTATAGGCAGCGGAACTCATATTGTGTGAAGGTGAGGTTTTTGATAGGTTCAGGTGGAAATATTTTGGCAGACATAGGTCTCACTGGAAGACACATCCATTATTAGGGTTTAAGATCTGCTGAACAAACTATAGACCGGAAGTGGCACAATATATCCCATGGATCGTAGTGTCCTGCAATAGTGCTTTGTTGATATGGTGAATGTGATCGCCTCTGGTCAGCAAACTTTTAAAGCAGAAGAGCGATGATTTGATTTGTGGCACGTGGTGCCTTTTTGTTGGAAATAAGCGTCATGCACATTCATATTGTCCAACTCCGGTCATACATAATCAGTAAAAGTCGTTCTATAGCGCAGTCCAATCACCGTAACAGTCCAATAATCGTAAGGATTATTTTTCACAACTTCCGATGTGGATTATCTCAACAGGAATGTTCAGTTCTTTTTAGGGCGATAAAGCACCATCAGAAACTATAGTACACCGCTGGTATTGTGAATTCAATCGTGGTCGCAGTTCGGTCGTAGTTCGGTTGCCGACGAATTCCGTGAAGGTCGTACAAAATCGGTTGTTGTGCCACATAACATCGATGAAATGCGTGAACTAATAATGCAAGATCCTCATGTTACATATTGTGAGATAGAGACATCCCTGCACATTAAGTCGACTTCAAAACATACGATTTTGCATGAACGCTTAGTTTTAAAAAAAATTTGTCTCCGTTTGATCAATCGCCCAAAGAATGGCTCACGTCAATTGGTGTAAGGAAATATTCGGAAAATTCACCTGTGGTGCTTCAAAAGACGTGCAAAAAATCGTGACAGCTGACAAATCATGGATATATGTATGCGCATGAGGCGGAAACAAAACAGTAAACGACAGTGTGGGTATAACAAGGCGAGCTAAATCCAACTAAAGTTGTTCGTGAAAAAAGCTCAGCTCAGTGGCCACTGTTCCGGTTGAGCCACATAGGACCATCAATTCTTAATGATACCTGACCATTTGTTTGCCACAAATCTTTGGAGAAATTCGTAACACCAACCGTCGAAGACGAATCATTCTTCAACATGACAAAGAGAGCTCTCACAAATTCCGTCAAACAGGTGAATTTTTGAGGAGACAAAACATCGAATTGAAGTCTCATTCTCCGTACAATGTCCTGATTTGGCGCCCGAGGTCTTCTTCTTGTTTCCGAAAATCAAGGGTAAAATGTGTGGTCAACGATTTAGGCCGATGAAGCAGTTAAAGCGTTCAAAAACCATGTTTTGGAGGAATGCAAAAGTGTATTGATTATCAAGGGGAATATTTTGAAAAGCAATAACCCCATTTTCATTTTAAAATATTTATTATTATTTACTATTCCCGAAATACTACCTCGATCAAAAATTTTTCGGAATATCCACGTGTGGCGGTCCCATCATTCCGATTTGAGTTTTTTTTCTTTTGTTAAGTTGGTACATCTTAGCGTCATAGCTTGCCATTTGCACAAGCTACGTAGCCAAGTGTACTTCTATCTCTATGTGTGTTGGCGATTTTTTACAATTTTGACCGTTTAGAGGTCGCAAAAGAAAAGACATGCGAAGCTGAATCCGATCCAACATTCATCAAAAGGATCAGTACTGGAGACCAGACGTGGGTTATGAGTACGACATGCATTCCAGACTTCAGGCAAGTGAATGGCGTCAACCAATTGAGGCGAGACAAAAAACCACGTAATTTTCAGTCAAAAAAGAAGGCAATGCTTACGGTTTTCGTGAATTGAAATGGTATAGAGCATCATGAATTTTTGCCAGAGGAACAGACAGTAAGCAAAGAGTATTATTTGGGTGTTATGAGACGTTTGCGTGAAAGAGACTGGAATTGTGGGCAGAAAATTCGTGAATTTTGCACCGTGATAGTGCACCGTCGCACAGTGCCATTATTATGCGAAATTTTTTGGCAAAAAATACCACCCAACAGCCACCGAATTCACTTGATTTGGCTCCCAGTGACTTCTTTCTGTTCAATCGAGTTAAAAAACCATTACGGCGAACGCGTTTCAACAACCGTTTCTAAAATTGTAAAAAATCGCCAACACACATAGAGATAGATTGCTTTTGCAAATGTCAAGCTATGAAGCTCAGATTTAGCGGCAATATCAACAACAGATGTACCAACCTAACAAACCAAAAAGAAAAAAAATCAAATCGGAACGATGGGACCGCCACACGGGGATTATTCCGAAGGCTCTTTGTTAGTATAAAAAGTTCTCCTTGTACAAACTTGTGTTTTGTAGAGAATCATTTTATTGACATTAAATTTTTTTTTTTTTTTTAATTATTCCTTTTTAATCTTTCACTTTCTTTTTAGCTTTCCTTTCTCTTTTCAATATTTTTTTAATCCCCTGTGTTCTACATTAAATCTTTCTCCTACTTTTCCTTTGATTATTGTTATTTTATTTTTATTTTTATTTTTATTTTTTTTAAAGGAAGAGGTATTGGGTTCTGAGACAGATTTAGCCTCAAATTCTATTTGAGGGGTTGCATTAATAAGTATTTTGTATTTCGCCTTTATTGTTTAAATATTAAAATATAATTACGATTACAGTTGGAATTTTCTCTTCTTCTTCATCCTCCACATCTTTCTCCTCTTTGGCCAAAATTTTGTGTACAAATACAGCAAAATGAACTGATTTTGCTTAATTTTTGACTTAGCAAATGGAAAAAAACATGAACGTTGCCAGTGGTTATCTGAATGAAGTAAACTTTGAATTGCAAATATTTACATATACTCGCACATGGTATAGTACAAGGGGCATATTTGCTTTAAATGAAAATGAAAATAATTAATTAATCCCTATTATGGATGCTGTCAAAAATCACAGCTATTTACAGAAAATAACAATCCTAACAATTTGTATAAAAATCTTAACGAACATTACTAATTATACTATTATGCTAATTTAATCGACTCAGTGCTCGACCAAATATCATTGGTTCACGTTATATTTAACTATTAAATAATTTAATAATAAAACTTTTATACATATTTTTTCATGTGTATAAAGAAAGTATTGTCATAAGAAATATTGTTAAACGAATTTCCGAATAATAAAATAAATACAATTTAAAAGCTTTTTATATAATAAAACAAAGCAAAATCTGTTTAAACAATTTTTACATTACATACATATGTTCCATGTATGTAATGGTGTTAACACCATTTAACACCATATACTCGCCTATACTAGAGTAAACCCGCCTATTATTTCCAAAATTCATTACTTCCTACTGTCCAATCCCTATAAATACCAACTACATCGCCCTTAACGCAACATTGATAATTTGTTAACAAGATGAAAATCATTGCACTTTTTTCCTTATTACTTATCGCCTTGGTGGGCTATACCTCTGCCCAATGTCCAGGACAACCCGGTAAGTTCCTTTTGAATAAAAAACAAAAACCGTTAAAAATAATTTCTCTATTTCTAGCCACTCCAAATTGTTTGGGCCTTCGTAATGTAGGTCGCCGTGGTACTGGCTGCGTTGCGGGCGCCAGATGGTATTATGATACACGTGCTAGACAATGTCGCGAGATGCGCTATTTGGGCTGTGGCGGCAACAATAATCGTTGGTGCTCTCGTGCTGCTTGCGAAGAAAGATGTCGTCGTACTTAGAGAGGGATATTAAATGTCTTTATAATTAAGAAGGAAAATAAAGAGAAATACGCAAAATAAATTCAAAAATATTTTATTTATAAATATTAGATGTATAACTTAAAAATGTGAGATTTTTGGCAAATTTTGGCCATTTATTGTGAAACATTTCAAACAACATAAATTTACTTAAAATATTAGCCATCGTTGGGTATGATCATTTTCCCGTCTTATTACTGCCAATATGCTTTACAGTCTTAACCGGTGTCCCAAATGTTTAGAAAAGGTTTTCTCTAAAATTGAACAACTTTTAATAACACTGGTCTACAAAAAACAAAAAAACTTCCCGTCTCTAAATAAAACCATATGAAATACAATGATTTTGATGCGCTGAATTCAAATCCGTATTCAGTTTTTTTCCATAGGACTCAAATTTTTTTTATGGCCGTGCCAAATTCTTCGCCCATAATATGGTGGTTATGTCAATATATTTCATCATAATATGAAAACGACTTGAATAGCAAATGTTTAGGAATATAATCATATACAATCATATATAATCATATACAATAGAGGATAGATATAGAATGCGTTGTAATTGATGTTCTCTGAAATGTGCCAACCGATTTTATATTGTAAGCCTTTAGAGGCCCTTGAAAGGCAAGGTTTTTATGTATGTACGGTTTTTATAGGTCCATTGGTTCGCGAGTTATTGACGTTAGAGTGAGCTCCTTGGTATTGCATAAATTTTACTTGAAAACGATATTTACTACATTATTTATGCATTAAACACATAGACAATGGCAGACTACCGACTACAAACTACAAATATAAATTACACACGTTTATATGAATACAATTATTTTGATAGCAACACGGCTACACGACTACTTTTGCTATTGTAGCCAACTTATGCTATAAACACATAGACGACGGCAGATTACACGACTACATGGCTACAATTGTCGTTAGTCAGCTACTTGAATATATAGGACACGACATCGTAATAAGCAACTGATCCAAAAAAAAAAAACTTCAAATTACAGTCGCAGCAACTTCTTTCAGTGCGTACTCCTACCTTTATTTACAACGTTAATTTTTATTTGTCTATATATGTCTTCAAAATAGTAACAGAAAGTCTCCAAATTTGGAGCCAATACAGGTTTAGCGAAGCATGCTGCGGTTTAGCTAGTAAAAAAATAATGAAAGGAATGCTCATAGATATTTGAAGTTATTTTTATCAAAAAGTCAATTTTTTTCGATCAGCTGGACCGATTCAATAATTAGACCGAATTGCATAAGTGGGAGTAGCACCTCCCATACAAAGTAAATATTAATTTTTGAATATCTATATTACGATTAGAATGGAAGGTTCTGGTCGAAATGATTTCTTAATAGGAGTGGGCATGGTATTAAATAATGATTTCTGTATATCATGAGAACGGTTAGAGTTGAAGTTTCTAAACTAAAAAAATTAATTTCCACTAATGTTTGAAGAAAAAACTTTTCCCTAATTTTAGTCAAAGTTAGGTACCTGGATTTAATTCTGAATAACTCAGTATTAGCCAACCGATTTTCACGATTTATACCTTATTTTATACTCAACATTGTATGTTGTACGATGTATGTTGTACGATGCAGATATAAATATTAAGTTTTGGGCTGAGGCCGTTAATACCGCAAATTACATTCAAAATCGTCTGCAGTGAATGTCACACCATTTGAGTTGTGGCATGGTAAGGTTCCAAACTTAAGCCATGTTCGTGTCTTTGGTACTGTTGCTTATGCACATATTAACAAACAGAAGTGCAGAAAATTGGATAATGTTGCTGTAAAGTGTCTTTTAGTTGGCTATGCTAATAAATCGAAAGCATTTCGTTTGTTGACTTGTGAAACTAACGAGATCATAATTAGCCGTGATGTAAAGTTCTTAGAATCCAAAAATGTTTCTCTGCCTAATATTTTGACACACAGCGCTGATTCAGTTACTGAGATGGTAAACGTTAATTTTTCAGATACAAATGAAAACGTAGATCCATTACAATCACAAGAATTAAATGACTTTAATATAGTAAGTTCAGAAGTTTATCAAGGTTTTAAAGCGGCAGATGAAAATTCATGATCAGATTCTGAAGAACAAATCGATTATTTAAATGTGAAAATTTCAAAATGAAAAATTGATAATAGTTTTTGAAAACAAAAAATAAAAGTCCTCTAATACTCCCTACTAAGTTATGAATAACTCAGAAACCGTTGACAATACAAAAAAATGTTTTCCGATGATTTATAGGAAATTGCGTTTCTAAACATTTGCTGGTACTTGCCTTAAAATCGGTCCTTTAAGTCCTTTTAAATTTCTGATTAAATGTATTGACATAACCACCATATTTGTGGCGAAAAATTTGCCACGCCCATAAAAAAATTTTGAGCCCGATGGAAAAAACTGAAAACGGATTTGAATTCAGCGCATCAAAATGATTACATAGTTTTACTTAAAGGCTTTTTTTTCTGTACACCAGTGTTACTATTACTATTATTATTTTATTTATTTTTTAAGGAAGAGGTATCTAGTTTTGAGGCTGATTTAGCCTCTAATTCTTGTTGAGGAGTTTTTTTAATAAGAACTTTGTATATCGTATTTATTGTTTAAAAATTAAAAAGTAATTACGATTAAAATTGGAATTTTCTTCTCCTTCTTCATCTCTTTTTTTTGCATAATTTTATGTACAAATACAGCAAAATGCACATGGTTTTGCTTAATTCTTGACTTAGTAAATGAAAAAAAAAAAACATGAACAATGCCAGTGGTTATCTGAATGAAATAAATTTTGAATTGCAAATATTTATATATTCATGGTATAGCACAAGGGGCATATTTGCTTTAAATGAAAATGAAAATAATTAATTAATCCCTATTATGGATGCTGTCAAAGATCACAGCTATTTACAGAAAATAACAATCCTAACAATTTGTATAAAAATCTTAACGAACATTACTAATTATACTATTATGCTAATTTAATCGACTCAGTGCTCGACCAAATATCATTGGTTCACGTTATATTTAACTATTAAATAATTTAATAATAAAACTTTTATACATATTTTTTCATGTGTATAAAGTATTGTCATAAGAAATATTGTTAAACGAATTTCCGAATAATAAAATAAATACAATTTAAAAGCTTTTTATATAATAAAACAAAGCAAAATCTGTTTAAACAATTTTTACATTACATACATATGTTCCATTTAACACCATATACTCGCCTATACTATAGTAAACCCGCCTATTATTTCCAAAATTCATTACTTCCTACTGTCCAATCCCTATAAATACCAACTACACAGCCCTTAACGCAACATTAATAATTTGTTAACAAGATGAAAATCATTGCACTTTTTTCCTTATTACTTATCGCCTTGGTGGGCTATACCTCTGCCCAATGTCCAGGACAACCCGGTAAGTTCCTTTTGAATAAAAAATAAAAACCGTTAAAAATAATTTCTCTATTTCTAGCCACTCCAAATTGTTTGGGTCTTCGTAATGTAGGTCGCCGTGGTACTGGCTGCGTTGCGGGCGCCAGATGGTATTATGATACACGTGCTAGACAATGTCGCGAGATGCGCTATTTGGGCTGTGGTGGCAACAATAATCGTTGGTGCTCTCGTGCTGCTTGCGAAGAAAGATGTCGTCGTACTTAGAAATGGATATTAAATGTCTTTATATGTGAGAAAGAGAATAAAGAGAAATATGCAGAATAAATTCAAAAATATTTTATTTATAAATGCGTATTAGGTGTATAACATAAAAATGTAAGTTTTTTAGCAAATTTTGGCCATTTATTTTGAAACAAAAAAAATTTGGTTAAAATTTTTTCCATCATTGGTTATGATCCTTTCCCATCTTTTTGTCTGGATTTCGCTCCTTTATTAATTTTATCATATTGACCACTCACTATTGCAGGGCTCAATAGTGGGCTCTATTGTGCCCCTTCCGGTCTATAGCTTGTTTAGTAGATCTGCTGCCTTTCTAATGAACACCAGCAGATCTGAAACGAATTGGTGGACCCTAAACCTATGAAGAACCCACCGTTCACACAATATGTGTTCCGCTGACTCTGTTGCCTTTGAGCACGGTCTACAAACATCCAAATCTGTGACCGCATCCTTCAGTCTGCAGTAGCCTGTAAGAAACTCCGTAAGAGATTTTAAGCCTGGCCTGACATAATTGGAAAACTCAGAGCGACGCCCAAATTGCGAACTAAGCGCCGCCCTAGAGTGGTGAGGTCCCCGTTGAGCATTCCAGTGTTCCAAGCAACTGACAATTTACCAATTCTTCATTAGATTGAGATTGGTAGTAAGTGGTGCTGCACAGCAAGTTTTCGAGCTGATATCGGGGAATTCGCTCAAAATGAACTGCTCATCTTTTCAGAGTTTAGCCAGTTTCACATTCACATTCCAGTGAGAAAGTTTTGGGTTAATTCAAGCAATTAGTAGTAGTTAAAGTTTTTCGACCAATGTTCATTGTGTGCTTGGTACAGGTCCCTTGTTATTCTCTGGTGCAAGTTTAGCAGTACATAGCAAATACTGATACCTTTCCGCCATGATAATTTGGCTGGTTGGCAGCGCTCTAACTATAGGATCCGCCATCTAACGTTTTTTTTTCAACTAGTGCTTATTTCGTGAATGGTAACACTTAGCTCATGTCTGATTTGAGAGATAATTAGTTTTATCCTTCCGCTGAACGAATATGGTTGCGTTTACGATTTAACAACGCTGTGAATATGGGCCTGCGATCGACTTACAGAGATGTCGATTTTGCCAAAAAATTATCTCTTCAGATGAAGCTCATTTTGATCTTGGCGAGTATGTGAACAAGCAAGATTGTCGCATTTGGGGCACAGAAAACCCGCACGCATAAGACGAGTCACTGTTTGGTGCGGATTTTGGTCCAGAGGCATAATTGGGCTATTTTTCTTCAAAAATGAGCAAGGAGTGGCCGTTACAGTCAATGGCGATCGTTATAGGGCCATTTTAAACGCATTTTTGCTGCTGTCGTTTGCCTGTCTCGGAGCTGCAAGAGACAATTGACGCTTTAAAGGACAATATTCGTGAAGCCATTGGTGAAATACAGCTGCACACAACCGATAATGTGCTTCAAAATTGTACCGATCGTGCAATGGCCAGCCGAGGCAGCCATTTGAATGAAATTATTTTTCATTATTAACCGGAAGGATTGTACTTTCAAATAAAAAAAGAAATTGGAGAAAATATTCAGTAGTTTTTTTTATAACATTTAAAAGAAAAAAAAATCATTTGGCGGACCCTTTATTTTGACAGCGAAAACAGAGTTTTTTTTCTAAATTCTGACCGAGCCATGACTTTTTTAATTATCTGTTAATTAAATTTTTTATGTGCCATCTAGACCTCAATTAAATTTGTTACCGCTTAATAGGCGAGTATGTTATGCAAGCCAAATACGAGTAAAAATGAATATACACTATACTCTTCTAGCCTATTCTACATTATAATAAAGAAGCATTAAGCAGAAACAATTAAACCCACCCGGGTTTTATTGGTTATTATATTTAAAATAATTCGGGTGGGTTTTTTGTTTAACGGTTTTTGTTGTTTAGTTACAACAAAATTATTTTAATTTGTGTATTGGGAGTACAAATTAATTCGGGCCGTTTTTTGGCTCAAAAAAAGGGATGAATTGATAAATTTATCAAAATAAGAATTTATCAAATCACTGTTACATCTTTTCCCACCTCTGGGCAAAGTTTCGAATACCGTCGCAGACTAGACCAGAGTCTTTTGAAGCCGATTTTATACATCTTCAAAAGAAGTGATTCAGTGGCATGCCAAAGTATATTGTCAGAAGAAGCAGTGTTCGAAGAATAAGACAGATGCGGCCTTTGGTCGTTTCTAACAATTGTTTGGCAACTTTTGCGACGTAAGGCCGCTGCAACACAAAACAACAATTTAATCATGTTTGGCTTTATATACCGGACGTTTTTCTCATAATGCATGCTCATTGAGTCAAGGCATACTGTAGCATACATGGCGGCCCGTTGTGATAGCTCACATGAAGCGAAGCCCCTGTGTTAGCCGCCAAGTTCAGATTTACCGGTCTTGACAGTTATCCCACATAGAAACACAATCCCGTAAATTAAGTCGGAAGCCAGCCCGACAGTCTAATGATCCTGGCTAATAACCTGATACCAATTGCCGATAGCTCCGATAAGCTATGGAGAAAGAGCGAGCCAAGTGTAAGCAATCGACGTCTAGCTGGAGACGGACACTGGCAAATGAAGTGGTCCACACTCTCCTCTTCCTTTTGCTTATTATTTTTTAAAGTTATCAGTAAGCATTCAAGCAAGTAAGTAAGCATTCAATAGTTAATTTGAAGCTAAAAACTGAAGCAAAGCAAAAAATGTTATCTCGTTGCTTTTGCTTTTTAATTTTGCTGTGTGGTTTTCTTTAAATTTAGTTAAGCAATTACAACTGCATTGAAAATAGTCAAGCATTTTCTAACGCTAATATTAAGTTGTCGAATAAATCTTTTTTTTTTTTTTTAGAGCGTATTTTTAAATTTTTAGATCATATTTTCGGATTTTTACTGCGCATAAAACACTTTTTAAGTGGTTATTATCATATATCGCAATAGGTATAAATGGCATATGCATATACGAGGGTGCTATTTATATTTCGGGAACTGGCAACACTAATGTCGATAGCTTAAATCTGGCAACACCTTAATAAAGTCTGACACTTGTTAGCATAAACTTACTCACAATGTTTTGATACTCAAGTGCTATTTGTTTTGTGTGCAGTGAGTTAAGAAAATCAGTTTGGCCAAAATATGGACATTTCAAGAGAAGGTTTTCGTTGGATTATATTTCTCAACTGGATTATTTCAACAAAAATTTCTCGATCAACTAAGTTTCTTTTAGGTCGATAAAGCACTATCAAAAACCACAATATATCGCTGGTATAGTGAATTCAATTTTGGCCGTAGTCGGGTCGCCGAAAAATTCCGAGAAGGTCGGCAAAAAACGATTGTTATGCCACAAACACTGGTACAGTGCGTGAACTGATAATGCAAGTTCGCCATGTGACATATTGTGAGATAGAGGCATACTTGCACATTAGTTCTACTTCAATACATACAATTTTGCATGAACACTTAGTTGTAAAAAAAATCGTTCAAAAAAGGCTCGAGTCCGATCGTGGTGCTTGTAGAAAATCGTGATAGTTGACGAATCAAGACTTTGCCTGTAAAATTTTATTGTTTTTTTTTTTTTAAGTCGTATTTATTAACTTTTTATAAAGAGATATTCGGAGAACACTAGACGGGTAAAGCTAAGTATTTAAATCTAAAAGAATAAAAAAATATTGTTATGAGAAATATTGGTTACGATCTTTTGAATAATAAAATAATTTAAATTTTGTTTACTCGTATTTATTAAATAAAACAAAATGAAATCTGTTTAAACAATCTATACAGAAATTTTCCATTGAACTCAATATGTAATCCCGAATCAATTGAAATAATTAAACAATAACACTATACAATAGGTGGGTAATATACGTACTCGTACCTATTGTAGACAAACCTTTTTCCACTAGTATTTACAAAATCCATTACTTCCTACTCTCCAGTCCCTATAAATACCTACTCCGCAGCCATTAACGCAACATTAACAATTTGTTAACAAGATGAAAATCATTGCACTTTTTTCCTTATTACTTATCGCCTTGGTGGGCTATACCTCTGCCCAATGTCCAGGACAACCCGGTAAGTTCCTTTTGAATAAAAAATAAAAACCGTTAAAAATAATTTCTCTATTTCTAGCCACTCCAAATTGTTTGGGTCTTCGTAATGTAGGTCGCCGTGGTACTGGCTGCGTTGCGGGCGCCAGATGGTATTATGATACACGTGCTAGACAATGTCGCGAGATGCGCTATTTGGGCTGTGGTGGCAACAATAATCGTTGGTGCTCTCGTGCTGCTTGCGAAGAAAGATGTCGTCGTACTTAGAAAGGGATATTAAATGTCTTTATATGTGAGAAAGAGAATAAAGAGAAATATGCAGAATAAATTCAAAAATATTTTATTTATAAATGCGTATTAGGTGTATAACATAAAAATGTAAGTTTTTTGGCAAATTTTGGCCATTTATTTTGAAACATTTAAAGCAAAAAAAAATTGGTTAAACTTTTGTCCATCGTTAGCGATGATCCGTATTTAGCATCTGGCTGGATTTCGCTCCATTATCATTACCATCATATCGACCAGTTATGGGCTCTATTGTGCCCCTTCCGGTCTATAGTTGGTTTAGTAGATCTGCTGCCTTTCTAATAAGCACCTGCAGATCTGAAACCAATTGGTGGACCCTAACCTGCTCGTTTTTTGAGACAATGAAAAAGTTTAGCCAGTTTCATATATTCTGATGCGAAGTGAAGCGCATTTCAGCGAGAAAGTTCTGGTTTATTGAAACAATTAGTAGTAGTTCAAGTTTTTCCACCAATGTTCATTGTGTTCTTGGTACAGGTCCCTTGTGATTCTCTGCTAAACTTGTAAGCAGTTCAATGCAAATACTTGTACGTTCGTGCCATGTTAATTTGGCTGGTTAGAAGCGCTAACTATATGACTTCTTGCACTTCGGGTCAACTTATTGATTAATTTTTCAGAGCCCGTAATGATTGATAAATAATAAATGGGGTCGTATTTCGGCACGAATGTTGGCCATCAAATGCTCAATTATGTCTGGTTTGTCGTTATAATGCTGGTCGTTATCGGCGACCCACGTATAGTCCCACGGTGTTAAATGGCAGCTTTTTGGCGGCTAATTGGCATCACCATTTCGTCTAACTAAACGGCCATCAAACGTTTGACGCAATAAATTAATTGTAGCATAAGTTGTTTAGCAAATTGCACCATCCTGTTGAAACCAAACATCTTTCACAACAATACCATAAAGAGCGGGCACAAAAAATCGGTTATCATGGTGCGATAGGTGTCTCCATTAACCGTAATGGCTGTGTCGTCCTCATTTTTAAAGAAATATGGGACAATGATGCTTCCGTTCCACAAGCCGCAGCAAACAATCACTCGTGATGGGTGCATTGGCTTTTGTAAGACCACGTTAAAATAAGCTTCATCCGAAAAGTTTATTTTATTTTTTTGCAAAATCGACATCATCGTGCAGTTTCTTCTTGGTTCATCTAGCGAAGCGAAAACGTAGCTGATGGTAAGGCGTCATACCGAGATCTTTGCGCAAAATTCGACCTAAACGGGTGCGTAAAATGTTCAATGCACAGTACGTGCACGCTAACGTATTGGCGCATCGACAATAAAACCAGTTTCAACAACTTTAGCAATAAAGTTGCGTATACCGGGCACTGTTAATCCTTCGCTGTTACCAAATTTTGTAAGATATTTTCATGCAATTTTCGACCGATTGTATTTGTTTTAGAAATAAATTTACAATAAAAACCAACGTTGTTCAAGCGTAAATCGAATCATTTCGTTCAGTGGAGATAATATAATGAATTTTGTGACAGAATAGAATGGCATAAGTATTGCCAGATTCGAAATAATTGCTGTTTCAAATTGAAGCCGATCGATGGCCCATCCGATAAATAGCTTTTACTCGAAATGCTTTGTGCTTACCCGCTTACCCGCTTATCAAATCTCTCACTCTTTTCACTTGAAGCTTTAATTGTTGCCGTTTTCCACACAAACTAAATTTCATATTTAGTATTAATGGGAGCTGACACGCCCACTTATGTAATCTTGCCCAGTTATTTAGTGATGATGTTTCCTCTCAAAGAAGTTATTTAAGCCAAATTTAGAAAATTTTACTGTTACCGTTCTCAAGATATACAAAAATTAATATTTACTATGTATGTGAGAAGTTAGGCCCTTTTACTCAATTCCACCCACTTTAAGACTGATGAATAGTATTGACTGCCGAGTTATTTAGACCAAATTCAAAAACTTTTACTTTAACAGTTTTCAAGATATAAAAAAATCAAAATTTACTTTGTATCGGAACGGCAACTTATCCAATTTCGCCAATTTTTTAACTGATAACATGTATTGGTTGTAAATCGGTTGAGTGGTTTTCGAGTTATTAAATAACGAACATAGGACACATTTTTTTTCATTTTTAAAGAACAAATTTTGACTACAATCGATCGAAACAAAAAATCATTTTCAAGAAAAGAATCAACATGATATACAAATGATCATAGAACTCGAAGAACGTTTCAACGCTAAAACGCATCTTTTGCGTTTTCAAGTTTAAAAATATTAAATATTACAATATTTCAATATTAAATTAATTTCAATATTAAAATTTTTGAAACCAAAATGTTTAACGAAGACGAAATCTCTGCTCGCAAGAATTTATCAATGCACCAAAGATTATTGTTAATTATTGAACAGCCCACGATATTGTCTGACGCGAACATCATAATAGAACATATTGCGTGAAGTAAAATAAAGCCAATGAATTTAAAAGAATTGATATTGTTTAACCCTTTATTGCCTAGGACCCTTTATCATGAGAAAACTATTAAATTTTTTATAGAATCTTTGCTTTTGACATAATTTAAGCTCAAAAAAAGAGTTTTATACTTTTGCAAGTATATAAAATAACCCTGGTAGTCAGAACTATCGAGGGCCAATAGATCTTGATCTTATTAACTTTTTTGGAAACAAAATGTGTTTTATTACGGTTTGTTTATGTAGCGTTTGTATATGTATTAAAGAAAAAATAAAATTCCCACTTTTTCAATTTCAGACAATATTTAGATTTAAGCGAAAACTTACAGTCCAAAAGCACTTATAGATACTAGAACTGTTCCAGGACAACTGATCTTATAAGCGACAGGAGTAAAAAAGCATACATTGTTTATTGTTATTGGAAAACATACGGTACTTTAGAGAACTGATGATAATACATCGCAAAATTATACCTGTATAATAAGTAACGGTACTACTAAGTACCATCGGGCAATAAAGGGACGTTTTTAAGTAGTTCCAATTAAGCTAATGTGGCATTTCGGCATTTTGTTGGGTTGCAGAAAATCTCACTCTTGTTATCAATAAAGAGAGAAACTTGAAAAATAAAAATATTTTGATAATAAGTAATGATTTATGATATACTCGTATAAGGTGTAAAGCTCTGCGTTAATAATAGTAAAATTGTTTGAATAAATCCGCACATATATTCTGTAAGCGTATTTGTTTAAAATGGATTCAGCTAAAAAACATATAATAGATTATGTTTTTTTTTTCAAATATTTTCAAATATAGGCTGTCCGTAGGGGAGGTTACTACTTTGTTTGTTTATAATTTTTGATTATAAGTATGAAAAAGAATGGATCTTATATTTGATAAATGTTTTATTTAATGTCGGCAATTATGTATGGAATACAATGTCAGATAAATACTCGCCTCTGTTAGCCTCACAAACGCGAGCCCTTTTGAGCATATTTTTCATTACACCCTCACACATTTCACGCGGTATTTCATTAATTTCATCACGAATATTTTTTTTTTTTTGCATAAACCTTGCTTTTCGGATACAAAAAGAAAAGTCCGGAGCAGTCAAATCAGGCGACCATTCCTAGAAATAATTTGTTGTGGAAAGAGGTCTCGCAGTAAGTCCATTATAATCCATGCTGTATGCGATGTGGCAGCGTCTTGTTGAAAGCACATGTTAGTCAAGCCCAAAGCATGCAGATTTCAATCATATCATCGCTTCCCATTGACAGTTACCGTTACACCATTTTCTGTTTCAAAGAATTAAGGTCCAATGATTCCTCCTGACCAAATTGCACACCAGACTGTCACTTTTAATGAATGCAAAGGTGACTGATGAATAATTTGAGGGTTTTCCATTGCCCAGAACCGACTGTTCTGTTTATTCACATAACCATTCAAACCATTCATGAAAATGAAATTTCACGTAACTTTCTCATCGTCACAGTAATCGATGATTGATTTTGATAAAATGTTTTAAAGATTAAAACACGTTGGATTATTGAATATTTTTCCATTATAAATTTTCCACGTCTGTCCTTCACGACTGCCAAATATAAACTGTCAAGACTAATGTTTACTAAAACGAAGTAGTATACCTTCCCGGCGAACACCCTGTATTTAAGAAAAAGAAAACGTGACTATTATTTTATAGAAATATTTGTTGATTTATAATGAGGGAGATGAATTATTCGACTTTTTTCAAAAACCGGCTTTCAAATAATTCGAAAACTAGCAGTTTCGGTTTTATAAGAATTCAAATGACTGATTAACCGATTCTTTCATTTAAATAAAATTTTTCTTAATTCTTGAAGCGCAGACCCGGACCACGTCGTTTTAAAAATAAGCAGAAGCTGACTCAGAGCTTCAAATTAAAGTTACAATCAATACTAAAAATAATTCTAACAAATCTCATAAAAAATATGCGAAAACGGTGTGTGCAGGCCATAAAGAACAAAGTTTATTACAGAAAGTACTGAAAAATGCTTAAGGATCTAATTTCGTTTTTGTTGTTGTATTACCTGGAACCCACCTTCCCACCAAGAAGTCGTCGGTCACACCATCTGATAATTTCCAAAAACGATATCATCTCACAACATTACTAGTGACTGGTTATATTTATTAACGGTGTGAAAACCTTCACTAACTCATATATCTGCCGTTCGGAAACGGGGTCTGTGGGTCGCTTTCAATGAGCCTAATCGATCATTCTCCATACATAAAAATTGATATTTATTTACAGAAGATGAGAAAAAGTTATCGTGGCTCAAGTGTGCTTACCTTTTTCGATATACCTTAGCTTTAACATTCTTTGTGAGACGTTCAAGGCTGTCATATATACAAAAATAATTAAATTTATACAAATAGTTAAGCGATGAGCATAATTTCAATAAAAAAAAATATACAAACGGATACAAATTATACTTATTTAAATTAGCCGATTATTCGTGTTAAATCAACCGGGGTGGGGTTTCGTTTAAAGGTTTTTGTAGCTTAGTTGTAAAAAAATAATTATAATTTGTGTATTGGTGGTACAAATTAATTCGGACAGTTTTTGGGCTCAAAAAAGATGATAAATTGATCAATTTTACTGCTTAGATCTTTTCTCACCTCTGAGCGAATTTTCGAATACCATCTCAAGAAATTCCAGTCTTTTGAAGCCAATTTTATATATCCTCAAAAGAAGTGGTTCAGTGACATGTCATAAGATATTGAATCCGTAAAAACAGCCAATAGTCAGAAGAAACAGTGTTCGGAGAATACGGCAGATGCGGCTTTGGTCGTTTCTAACAATTGCTGGCAACTTTTGCGACGTAAGGCCGAGCGCTCCAACACAAAACAACAATTTAATCATGTTTGGCTTTATATACCGGACATTTTTCTCATTATGCATGCTGGTTGAGTCAAGGCAAACTGTAGCATACATGGCGGCCCGTTGTGATAGCTCACATGAAGCGAAGCCCCTGTGTTAGCCGCCAAGTTCAGATTTACCGGTCTTGACAGTCATCCAGAGGTCCCACATAGAAACACAATCCCGTAAATCAAGTCGGAAGCCAGCCCGACAGTCTAATGATCCTGGCTAATAACCTGATACCAATTGCCGATAGTTCCGATAAGCTATGGAGAAAGAGCGAGCCAAGTGTAAGCAATCGACGTCTAGCTGGAGACGGACACTGGCAAATGAAGTGGTCCACACTCTCCTCTTCCTTTTGCTTATTATTTTTTAAATTTATCAGTAAGCATTCAACAACACAAATAGTTAATTTGAAGCTAAAGACTGAAGCAAAGCAAAAAATGTTATCTCGTTGCTTTTGCTTTTTAATTTTGCTGTGTGGTTTTCTTTAGGATTAGTTAAGCAATTACAAATGCATTGAAAATGGTCAAGCATTTTCTAACGCTGATATTAAGTTGTTGAATAAATCTTTTTTTTTCTACTAAGTAAGTCAAAATTTTTGTTTTTTAGAGCATATTGTTCAATTTTTAGATCATATTTTCGGTACGGTAAGTAAGACCTCCGCCTACCAACCGGAAGGTCGTCGGTCCATCTAAAGAAAAAGAAAAAAGTTTTTCGACAACGGTATCTGCTCATAACATTAGCTAATAACTGGTTATGAGTATTACTACTATTGAAAACTTCTCTAAATGCATTTGCCGTTCGGAGCCGGCGTTAAACTGTTTCTTCGTGGAATGTTGTGGGAATTAATAAATATAATATTTTCGAATTTTTACGCGGTTATTATCATATTTTTTAAGTGGTTATTATCATATATCGCAACAGATAGGTACTATTTATATTTCGGGAACTGGCGACACTAATGTCAATAGCTTAAATCTGGCAACACCTTAATAAAGTTTGACACTTTTTAGCATAAACGTACTCACAATGCTTTGATGTTCAAGTGATATTTGTTTCGACTGCAGTGAGTTAAGAAAATCAATTTGGCCAAAAAACTGGTCACAACTGGATTATTTCAACAAGAATGTCTCGATCAACTTAGTTTCTTTCAGGTCGATAAAACACCATCAAAAACCACAGTATACCGCTGGTATAGTGAACTCAATCTTAGCCGTAGTCGGGTCGCCGAATAATTCCGAGAAGGTCGTCAAAAATCGGTTGTAGTGCCACAAAAGACTGGTGCAGTGCGTGAACTGATAATGCAAGTTCGCCATGTGACATATTGTGAGATAGAGGCTTTCTTGTTCATTAGTTCCACTTAGTTGTAAAAAAAAATTGTACTCGTTGGATATCCCATAATTTATTAATCGTTCAGAAAAGGCTCGAATTCGACCGTGGTGCTTGTATAAAATCGTGACAGGTGACGAATCAAAACTTTGTCTGTAAAATTTTATTGTTTTTATTTAAAGTCGTATGTATTAACTCTTTATAAAAAGATATTCGGACAACACTAGACGGGTAAAGCTAAGTATTTAAATCTAAAAGAATACAAAAATATTGTTATGAGAAATATTGGTTACGATCTTTTGAATAATAAAATAATTTAAATTTTGTTTACTCGTATTTATTAAATAAAACAAAATGAAATCTGTTTAAACAATCTATACAGAAATTTTCCATTGAACTCAATATGTAATCCCGAATCAATTGAAATAATTAAACAATAACACTATACAATAGGTGGGTAATATACGTACTCGTACCTATTGTAGACAAACCTTTTTCCACTAGTATTTACAAAATCCATTACTTCCTACTCTCCAGTCCCTATAAATACCTACTCCGCAGCCATTAACGCAACATTAACAATTTGTTAACAAGATGAAAATCATTGCACTTTTTTCCTTACTACTTATCGCCTTGGTGGGCTATACCTCTGCCCAATGCCCAGGACAACCCGGTAAGTTCCTTTTGAATAAAAAACAAAAACCGTTAAAAATAATTTCTCTATTAAAATTTATTTATAGCCACTCCAAATTGTGTGGGTCTTCGTAATGTAGGTCGCCGTGGTACTGGCTGCGTTGCGGGCGCCAGATGGTATTATGATACACGTGCTAGACAATGTCGTGAGATGCGCTATTTGGGTTGTGGTGGCAACAATAATCGTTGGTGCTCTCGTGGTGCTTGCGAAGAAAGATGTCGTCGTACTTAGAAAGGGATATAAAATGTATTAATGATAGAAAAAGAAAATAAAGAGAAATATGCAAAATAAATTCAAAAATATTTTATTTATTAATGTGTATTAAGCATTAAACACATAACCGACAGCAAGCAGAGGACAGCAAAATGTCAATATTAGAATACATACGTTTATATGGAAATAATTATTTTCATGATTTAAGAAATAGGAGGTAGTTCTCAAAGTAAACAATAAATAAACGAGGTTCTTGAAGTTTCTTTTATATGCAAACACTTAAAAAAGCGTTGCCACATGCAGAAAAGGGATCAATATTCCCAGAAATTTTTCACAATTTTGTGTAATTTAATCAAGATTTTAAATTTAGAATATTTTTTAGAATTTTGCGGCATAAGTACCAACGTTAATTCTGTATATATAATGTATGTATGTTTTTCAACCCAGGCTATTCCAGAATATATAATAAAAGATATAAATTGAAATGGGAAATGTTAAGGTTTTATTAAAGATTTGTTTTAAGTTGTTTTCTTTTTGATTTTGTTTTGCCTTAGATTACGGTTTAATAATCGAATTCGAAAAAAAAATTTATGTGAAAAATGAGATTTTGTGAGCAGGGTATGGTAGCACAAATTTCAACATAAATGTCAGTTCGCCTTTATTGTCAAATGTTAGTATGTCAGAAAAAATGAGAGAGAGTACCTTCTATTTTTTTATATCATGTTTAAAACTGTGTATATAATAAGTATATGTAGAAAGCTTTCATTTAGTGTGTGGCTTCACTGTTGTTCAGCTGAGCGGTGCCACGCCCATATAAAGTTAGTAATCATATCTATGTCTGTATCTTTAAAACGGTAATAGTAAGAGTCTCTAAATTTGACCCAATTAACTTTGTTGTCAATACAAATCATCAGTCAATAATTGGACCGAATTGAATAAGTGGGAGTAGCACCTCCCATACAAAGTAAATATTGATTTTTGAATATCTAGAGAACGATTAGAATGGAAGGTTCTGGTCGAAATGATTTCTTAATAGTAGTGGGCATGGTATTAAATAATAATTTCTGTATATCTTGAGAATGGTTAGAGTTGAAGTTTCTAAATTTGGTTCAAATAATTTGGCGGTCAATACAAACCCTCATTCAAAAGAAAATATGAAATTCTGCATGAGTAGAGAACGGCAACAGTTAGAGCTCTTTATCTATCTACATCAGTCAAAAAGAAAGTACAACACAAAGGCTCCCAGCAACGCGGGAGGAATATTCTAGTTTCCTATAAGTCAGCTGAATAATATTTTTTGTATTTTCAACAGTTTCGAAGTTATTCATAACTTAGTTGCGAAGGAAAAAATTTTCGCGCAAAATAAGATCAATTTATTTGTTTTCAAAAAGTTATAAACAATTTTTCATAATGAAAATTTTACATGTTAAGCATTTAAATTAAAGATTAAAACGCTGAGAAAAAAAATAGCTATAAATCATGAAAATCTGTTGGCTAATGCTGATTTTATTTAAAATTAAATGCAGGTACCTAACTTTGACCAAAATTGCAAAATTTGTGGAATTTTTTTTTTTTATTTCCAAGAAGTTATAAAAAATTCTTAGAATATAAATTTTAAGCATTTAAATTAAAGCCAGATATGTTGAAATAACTCATAAAAGGAGGTACCTAACTTTGACTTCAAATGTGTAATACAATATTAGGCAACACACAAAAATAGTGAAAGAAAATGTCTGGCAGGAAAAAATATTAAGGTTTCGAAGAACTAGTCGTCGGACAGATGAATTATTCGGATATATGATTTTGTGCTTTGGTTTTCCCGTAAGTCCACGCATAGCAGCAGTCATGTAGAAGCAATAATCATGTTCGTGAATTTGTGGTTCACTCCATATCATTGGTTTCATAAATAGCATGATCTCACTATTGCCGTCAAGTCAACCTCTTAAAACTCTTGCACAAGTATTTGTATTTCTTTCTTTCATCGATAGGAAATCCAAAGTAATGTTTATAAGGCATTCTTAATTTGGGAAGTTATTGTATGGCATTGTGATTCTGAAGGTTATTCCCCAGAGATGTAGCAAAACAAATCTGGAGAATATTTGCAAGTCCAAGCCCTTGACATACTGTAATCTAAAACAAAAATCCATAATAAGTAAGCTAACTCTATGCATAAATTTTGTAAAACACTTAACAAAATAAAAAAGTACACTTAACAAAATTAAAAAGTACTTAACAAAATAAAAAAGTACTTAGAGTACTTTTCAATATTACCTTTTGGTTTCGATAGAATCAAATATCGCATAGCATTTGTCTTTTCGGTTTCGCAAGCAAGTGTTGAATGATGAAAAAATTTTATTATCTTTCTTAAAAGGGTATTTTGTACTGGATTTTTTACCACAACAATAAAATAGTCTTATTCATAAAATATTTTTTACTTGCCATAGCCAAACTAACTACCAAAAAATGAACCCTTTACTTTTATCATAGTTAGGCACCTGCCTTTATAAGTTATTTTACTTTCAACATATCTTATTTATATTCTAAGTTTTTTCTTAACTTTTTCGATACAAAAAAGAAAAAAAAAATATCCACTAATTTTTGAAGAAAAAAATTTTTCGCTAATTTTGGTCAAAGTTAGGTACCTGTATTTAATTCTGAATAACATCAGTAATAGCCAAACGATTTTCATGATGTATAGCTTATTTTATTCTCAACATTGTAATCTTTAATTTAAATGTAAAATCGTCATTCTGAAAAATTTATATTATTTTTTGAAAACAAAAAAAAATATGCTCTAATTCTCGCTACTAAGTTATGAATAACTCAGAAACCGTTGAAAATGCAAAAAAATGTTGTTCAGATGATTTATAGGAAATTAAGTTCCTAAACATTTGCTGGTACTTGCCTTAAAATCGGTCCTTTAAGTCCTTTTAAATTTCTGATTAAATGCATTGACATAACCACCATATTTGTGGCGAAAAATTTGCCACGCCCATAAAAAAATTTTGAGCCCGATGGAAAAAACTGAAAACGGATTTGAATTCAGCGCATCAAAATGATTACATAGTTTTACTTAAAGGCTTTTTTTCTGTAGACCAGTGTTACTATTATTATTTTATTTATTTTTTTAAGGAAAAGGTATTTAGTTTTGAGGCTGATTTAGCATTTAATTCTAGCTGAGAAGTTGCTTTAATAAGATTTTTGTATATCGTATTTATTATTTAAAAATTAAAAAGTAATTACGATTAATATTGGAATTTTCTTCTCCTCCTTCATCTCTTTTTTTTGCATAATTTTATGTACAAATACAGCAAAATACGCCTGGTTTTCCTTAATTCTCGACATAGCAAATGGAAAAAAATATGAACGTTGCCAGTGGTTATCTGAATGAAATAAATTTTGAATTGCAAATATTTACATACGCATGGTATAGTACAAGGGGCATATTTGCTTTAAATGAAAATGAAAATAATTAATTAATCCCTATTATGGATGCTGTCAAAAATCACAGCTATTTACAGAAAATAACAATCCTAACAATTTGTATACAAATCCTAAAGAACTTACTAGTTATACTATTATGCTAATTTAATCGAGCCAGTGCTCGACCAAATATCATTGGTTCACGTTATATTTAACTATTAAATAATTTAATAATAAAATTTTTATACATATTTTTTCATGTGTATAAAGTATTGTCATAAGAAATATTGTTAAACGAATTTCCGAATAATAAAATAAATACAATTTAAAACTTTTTTATATAATAAAACAAAGCAAAATCTGTTTAAACAATTTTTACATTACATACATATGTTCCATTTAACACCATTTAACACCATTTTACACCATTTAACACCATATACTCGCCTATACTATAGTAAACCCGCCTATTATTTCCAAAATTCATTACTTCCTACTCTCCAATCCCTATAAATATCAACTCCATCGCCCTTAACTCAACATTAACAATTTGTTAACAAGATGAAAATCATTGCACTTTTTTCCTTATTACTTATCGCCTTGGTGGGCTATACCTCAGCCCAATGTCCAGGACAACCCGGTAAGTTCCTTTGGAATAAACAGCAAAAGCCGTTAAAAATAATTTCTCTTTTAAATTTTTGTTACAGCCACTCCAAATTGTGTGGGTCTTCGTAATGTAGGTCGCCGTGGTACTGGCTGCGTTGCGGGCGCCAGATGGTATTATGATACACGTGCTAGACAATGTCGTGAGATGCGCTATTTGGGTTGTGGTGGCAACAATAATCGTTGGTGCTCTCGTGGTGCTTGCGAAGAAAGATGTCGTCGTACTTAGAAAGGGATATTAAATGTCTTTATAATTGAGAAAGAAAATAAAGAGAAATATGCAGAATAAATTTTAAAATATTTTATTTATAAATGTGTATTAGGTTTATAACTTAAAAATGTAAGATTTTTGGCATATTTTGGCCATTTATTTTGAAACAAAAAAAATTTGGTTAAAATTTTGTCCACCATTGGCTATGATCCTTTCCCATCTTTTTGGCTGGATTTCGCTCCTTTATTAATTACATCATATTGACCAGTCACTATTGCAGGGCTCAATAGTGGGCTCTATTATGCCCCTTCCGGTCTATAGTTTGTTAAGTAGATCTGCTGCCTTTCTAATGAACATTAGCAGATCTGAAACCAATTGGTAGACCCTAAACCTATGAAGAACCCACCATTCACACAATATGTGTTCCGCTGTCTCTGATGCCTGTGAGCACGGTCTACAAACATCCAAATCTGTGACCGCATCCTTCAGTTTGCAGTAGCCTGTAAGAAACTCCGTAAGAAGTTTTAAGTCTGGCCTGCCATAATTGAAAACCTCAGGGCGACGCCCAAATTGCGAACTAATCGCCGCCCTATAGTGTTGAGGTCCCCGTTGAGCATTCCAGTGTTCCAAGCAACTGACAATTTACCAATCCTTCATTAGATTTATAATGGTAGTAAGTGGTGCTGCACTGCAAGTGCCGATATAGGGGATTTCGCGCAAAAAGAACTGCTCATTTTTTGTGACCATAGCCAGTTTCACATTCGCATTCCAGTGAGAGAGTTCTGGGTTAATCGAAACAATTAGTAGTAGTTAAAGTTTTTCGACCAATGTTCATTGTGTGCTTGTTACAGGTCCCTTGTGATCGTCTGGTCCAATTTGAGCAGTTCATAGCAATGCAAATATTGATACCTTCGCGCCATGGTAACTTGGCTGGTTGGCAGCGCTAACTATAGGATCCGCCATCTAACGTTTTTTTTTTTTTCAACTAGTGCTTATTTCGTGAATGGTAACACTTAGCTCATGTCTGATTTGACAGATAATTAGTTTTATTCTTCCGCTGAACGAACAACGCTGGGAATCTGGGCCTGCGATCGACTTACAGAATATGCCGATTTTGCCAAAAAAAACCATCTTTTCAGATGAAGCTCATTTTGATCTTGGCGGGTATGTAAACAAGCAAAATTTTCGCATTTGGGGCACAGAAAACCCGCACGCATACATTGAAAAGCCAATACACCCAAGACAAATCACTGTTTGGTGCGGATTTTGGTCCAGAGGCATAATTGGGCTTTTTTCTTCGAAAATGAGCAAGTAGTGGCCGTTACAGTCAATGGCGATCATTATCGGGCCATGTTGAACGAATTTTTTTTCACAGAAATTGAAGAGGAGGATATTAGCAACGTTTGGTTTCAACAGGACGGCGTTACGTGCCACACAGCCGAAGCTACACTCGATGTTTTGCGCCCTGTTTTTGCAGATCGCATTATCAGCCGCAGAGCTGATGTCGTTTGACACCGTTGGACTATTATTTGTGGGGTGCCATCAAAGATAAGCCATTGGTGAAATACAGCTGCACACAATCGATAATGTGCTACTGCATGGCCAGCCGAAGCAGCCATTTGAATGAAATTATTTTCCATTATTAACCGGAAGAATTGTACTTTCAAATAAAAAAAGAAATTTGAGAAAATATTCAGTAGTTTTTTATTTATAGCATTTTCAAAAAAAAACAAAAAAAAAAAATTATATGGCGGACCCTTTATATCATGTTAAAGTAGATAAATTTCTACATCAGTAGGGATAAAAATATTTTTGGTATCATTTTCCGTTATGTTGCTGCGTTCTTCCAAATTAAGAGTTTTTTTTGTTTTATTTTTTACATAAAAGCAAAAACACAAATTTTTTTACTTTTAAAAGTGAAATTTCTATAGTGTTTTTATTTATCATATACCAGCTTAATCAAAAAGTTTCCGGAATTTATTCAGAAAATTAAAAATAAAAGTCCATTCATCTAAATCTATATTGTCTCCTTTAAAGTAATCCCCATCGACTGCAACACACTTATGCCAGCAATTGATCCAATCCTCAAAGCATTTTTTATATTCGGTTTTCGGTATGTCCATCAGTGCTTTCTGCGATTTTTTCATTATTTCCGCTCGGATGCTGAAACGCATTCTTTGTAATGAACAGAAAGAAGCCACAGGCAGCCAAATCTGGTGATTGCGTGGCTGTTGGAAGCTATTTGTTGCACTTTTTGTCAAAAAATTTCGAATAATGATGGCACTGAGCGACAATTCTGGTCTCTTTCGACGAATTGCTTCACGCAAACGTCTCATAATGCCCAAATGTGTCTCATTGTTCTATCAGTACTATAATGGAATGTGTTCTGACGAAATTAAGGAACTAATTCCTAGTAATCATATATTTTTACGTAGTACTCGTATTTCTAGTAGAGCACATCCCTTTGTAGTTGATTGTTCAGTAAATCGCACAAGGCACTACAGGGAGAATTCGTTCTTTGGTCGCACTATTCGTTTGTGGAACAATCTTCCTGCGAATGTCTTCCCTGCAACTTACGACATGAGCAAATTTAAATCGAACGCCCACTGACACTACTCTATCTATCCGCCTTCCCAAAACCTATTTTCCTAGTACCAGCACAATGCATGAGTAGGGGTTATCCCCTGAGTGCTGGTCTCATTGAAAAAAAAAAAAAAATAAATAAATTAAAAAAATAATAAGACCCTTCGCTTAATGTCTAGCCTTCTAGCAAAAATTCATGATGCACTACACCGTTGTAATCCATGAAAACCGTGAGCAATGCCTTCTTTTTCGGCTAACAACGACGTGGTTTTTTTGGTCTTGGCTCATTTCGTGAACGCCATTCACTTGCCTGATGTCTGGATTGCGTATCGTACTCATAAACCCACGTCTCGTCTCCAGTAATGATCCTTTTGATGAATGTGGGATTGGATTCAGTCTCGCAAATCATGTCTTTTGCGACCTCAAAAAGGTTTCTGTTTTGCATGAATACATATCTTGGACGGATCCATAGGCAATGTTCAAGTCCTCCGCTATCTCTCTGATGGTTAATTTGCGGTTATTGACTAACATTTCTTTTACTTTAGCAATGTTTTCGACCGTTTTCGATGTCGATGGTCTGCCACTGCGTTCATCATCTTCGATTGACTCACGACCTTTTTTGAACCGCTCGTGCCACTAGTAAACGACCGTTTTCTTTAGAGAATCGTTCCGAAACACTTTTCAAACATTACCAACATTCGCACACAACTAAATCCGTTTTTTACGCAAGATTTAATACAAGTTCGTTGTTGCAAATTTAAATCCATTTCTAAAACTAAAACAAATCGCCAACACACATGAAGATAGATGTACTCTTTGCTTTGCTTTGGTCGTTTCTAACAATTGTTTGGCAACTTTTGTGACGTAAGGCCGAGCGCCACTACGCAAAAGAACAATTTAATCATATTTGGCTTTATATTCCGGACGTTTTTCTCATAATGCATGCTTGTTGAGTCAAGGCATACTGTAGCATACATGGCGGCCCGTTGTGATAACTCACATTAAGCGAAGCCCCTGTGTTAGCCACCAAGTTCAGATTTACCGGTTTTGACAGTCATCCAGAGGTCCCACAAAGAAGCACAATCCCGTAAATTAAGTCGGAAGCCAGCCGGACAGTCTAATGATCCTTGCTAATTACCTGATACCAATTATCGATAGTTCCGATAAGATATCGAGAAAGAGCGATCCAAGTGTAAGCAATCGACGTCTAGCTGGAGACGGACACTGGCAAATCCACACTCTCCTCTTCCATTTGCTTATTATTTTTTAAAGTTTTCAGTAAGTATTCAACAACACAAATAGTTAATTTGAAGCTAAAAACTGAAGCAAAGCAAAAAACGTTATCTCGTTGCTTTTGCTTCTTATTTTGCTGTGTAGTTTTCTTTAAGTTTAGTTAAGCAATTGCAACTGCATTGAAAATAATCAAGGATTGAATAAACCTTTTATTCTACTAAGTAAGACAAAATTTTTGTCTTTTTTAGAGCATATTTTTAAATTTTTAGATCATATTTTCGGATTTTTACTGCGCATGAAGCACTTTTTTAAGTGGTTATTATCATATATCGCAATAGGTATAAATGGCATATACATATACGTGGGGTACTATCTATATTTCCAGAACTAGCAACACTAACGTAAATCGCTTAAATCTGGCAACACCTTAGTAAGGTCTGACACTTTTTAGCATAAACGTTCTCACAATGTTGTGATGTTCAAGTGCTATTTGTTTTGTGTGCAGTGAGTTAAGAAAATCCGTTTGGCCAAAATATGGAAATTTCAAAAGAAGGTTCTCGTTCTTATATTTCTCAACTGGATTATTTCAACAAGAATTTCTCGATCAACTCAGTGCCTTTTAGGTCGATAAAGCACTATCAAAAACCACAATATATCGCTGGTATGGTGAATTCAATTTTGGCCGTAGTCGGGTCGCCGAATAATTCCGAGAAGGTCGTCAAAAATCGGTTGTAGTGCCACAAAACACTGGTACAGTGCGTGAACTGATAATGCAAGTTCGCCATGTGACATATTGTGAGATTGAGGCATACTTGCACATTAGTTCCACTTCAATACATACAATTTTGCATGAAC
The DNA here is from genome assembly GCA_023159175.1 of Wohlfahrtia magnifica. Classification (NCBI taxonomy): domain Eukaryota; kingdom Metazoa; phylum Arthropoda; class Insecta; order Diptera; family Sarcophagidae; genus Wohlfahrtia; species Wohlfahrtia magnifica. Next base: position 1,363,604 of record JAKWBJ010000497.1, read on the forward strand.
ACTTAGTTGTAAAAAAAAAAAAATTGTACTCGTTGGATATCCCATAATTTATCAATCGTTCAGAAAAGGCTCGAGTTCGACCGTGGTGCTTGTAGAAAATCGTGACAGGTGACGAATCTGTAAAATTTTATTGTTTTTTTTTTGAACGTCGTATGTATTAACTCTTTAAAAAAAGATATTTGGGCAACTGTAGACGGGTAAAGCTAAGTAATTAAATCTAAAAGAATAAAAAAATATTGTTATGAGAAATATTGGTTAAGATTTTTTGAATAATAAAATAATTTAAATTTTGTTTACTCGTATTTATGAAATAAAACAAAATAAAATCTGTTTAAACAATCTATACAGAAATTTTCCATTGAACTCAATATGTAATCCCGAATCAATTGAAATAATTAAACAATAACACTATACAATAGGTGGGTAATATACATTATCGTACCTATTGTAGACAAACCTTTTTCCACTAGTATTTACAAAATCCATTACTTCCTATTCTCCAGTCCCTATAAATACCTACTCCGCAGCCCTTAACGCAACATTAACAATTTGTTAACAAGATGAAAATCATTGCACTTTTTTCCTTATTACTTATCGCCTTGGTGGGCTATACCTCTGCCCAATGCCCAGGACAACCCGGTAAGTTCCTTTTGAATAAAAAACAAAAACCGTTAAAAATAATTTCTCTATTAAAATTTATTTATAGCCACTCCAAATTGTATGGGTCTTCGTAATGTAGGTCGCCGTGGTACTGGCTGCGTTGCGGGCGCCAGATGGTATTATGATACACGTGCTAGACAATGTCGTGAGATGCGCTATTTGGGTTGTGGTGGCAACAATAATCGTTGGTGCTCTCGTGGTGCTTGCGAAGAAAGATGTCGTCGTACTTAGAAAGGGATATTAAATGTCTTTATAATTGAGAAAGAAAATAAAGAGAAATATGCAGAATAAATTTTAAAATATTTTATTTATAATGCGTATTAAGTGTATAACATAAAAATGTAAGTTTTTTTTTGGCAAATTTTGGCCATTTATTTTGAAACATTTAAAGCGAAAAAAAATTGGTTAAAATTTTGTCCATCGTTAGCTATGATCCTTTACCATCTTTTTGGCTGGATTTCGCTCCATTATCATTATCATCATATCGACCAGTCATGGGCTCTATTGTGCCCCTTCCGGTCTATAGTTGGTTTAGTAGTTCTGCTGCCTTTCTAATGAACACCTGCAAATCTGAAACGAATTGGTGGACCCTAAACTGCTCATTTTTTAGCCAGTTTCATATACTCTGCTCTGAAGTGAAGCGCATTCCAATGAGATAGTTCTGGGTTAATCGAAACAATTAGTAGTAGTTCAAGTTTTTCGACCAATCTTCATTGTGTGCTTGGTACAGGTCTCTTGTGATTCTCTGGTGCAAGTTTAGCAGTTAATAGCAATGCAAATACTTATACCTTCGCGCCATGTTAATTTGGCTGGTTGGAAGCGCTAACTATATGATTTCTTGCACTTCGGGTCAACTTAATGAATTAATTTTTCAGAGCCCGTAATGATTGATAAATAATGAAACAAAAAAGGTTTGAAATTTTGCAAAATTTATTTTTTTGTTATGAAGTACAATTGTTCCGGTCAGAAATGAAATATTATTTCATTCATATGGCTGCTGCGGCTAGCCTCACAGTACCCCAATCTACCAGACCAATATTCGAGAAACTTTCAAGCGTATGGGGTCGTATTTCGGCACGAGTGTTGGCCATCAAATGCTCAAATGTCTCTGGTTTGTCATCATAACGCTGGTATTTATCTGCAACCCACGGAATATAGTCCCACGGTGTCAAATAGCAGCTTCTTGGCGGCTAATTGGCGTCACCATTTCGGCTCACTAAACGCCCATCAAACGTTTGACGCAATAAATTAATTGTAGCATAAGTTGTTTAGCAAATTGCACCATCCTGTTAAAACCAAACATCTTTCACATCAATACCATGAAGAGCGGGCACAAAAAATCGGTTATCATGGTGCGATAGGTCTCTCCATTAACCGTAATGGCTGTGTCGTCCTCATTTTTAAAGAAATATGGGACAAGCAGCAGCAAACAGTCACTCGTGATGGGTGCATTGGCTTTTGTAAGATCACGTTTGGGTTTTCTGAGCCTTAAATACGGCAATTTTGCTTATTAACATACCCACCAAGATGAAAATAAGCTTCATCCGAGCAGTTTATTTTATTTTTTTTGCAAAATCGACATCATCGTGCAGTTTCTTCTTGGTCCATCTAGCGAAGCGAAAACGCAGCTGATGGTAAGGCGTCATACCGAGATCTTTGCGCAAAATTCGACCTAAACGGGTGCGTGAAATGTTCAATTCTCGAGAACGATGACGAATTAATGTTGATGAATTCTCACGCGCACTTTCAGCCACAGCTTCGATATTTTCGAGAGCATGCACTTACGTATTGGCGCATCGACAATGAAACCAGTTTCACCAACTTTAGCAATAAAGTTGCATATACCAGGCACTGTTAATCTTTCGCTGTTACTAAATTTTGTAAGATATTTTCGTGCAATTTTCGACCGATTGTATTTGTTTTAGAAATAAATTTACAATAAAAACCAACGTTGTTCAAGCGGAAATCGATTCATTTCGTTCAGTGGAGATAACATACTGAATTTTGTGACAGAATAGAATGGCATAAGTATTGCCAGATTCGAAATAATTGCTGGTTCAAATTTAAGCCGATAGATGGCCCACCCGATAAATAGCTTTTACTCGGTATGCTTTGTGCTATACCCGCGCTTATCAAATCTCTCACGCTTTTCACTTGAAGCTTTAACTGTTGTCGTTTTCCACACAAACTAAATTTCAAATTTAGTATTAATGGGAGCTGACACGCCCACTTACGTAATCTCACCCAGTTATTTTGTAATTATGTTTCGTGTCAAAGAAGTTAATTAAGCCAAATTTAGAAAATTTTACTGTTACCGTTCTCCAGATATACAAAAATTAATATTTGTTATGTATGGGAAACGCCACGCCTTCTTATCCAATTCCGCCCACTTTAAGACTGATGAATAGTATTGACGGCCAAGTTATTTAGACCAAATTCAAAAACTTTTATTTTAACAGTTTTCAAGATATAAAAAAATCACATTTTGCTTTGTATCGGAGGTACCACGACACCCTATCCAATTTCGTCAATTTTTCAACTGATAATTTGTATTGACTACAAAGCTATTTGAACCGTTTTGGAAATATAGATAAATACAATTTTTATGGGCGTGGCACCGCCTTTAAAAAAGGACAATCAGTAAAAGTAAGCTTTCCGGTAAATTCGTTGAGTGGTTCTCGAGTTATTAAATGACGAACATAAGACACATTTTTTTTTTTTTTATTTTAAGAACAAATTTAGACTACAATCGATCGAAACGAAAAATCATTTTCAAGTAAAGAATCAACATGATATACAAAAGATCATAGAACTCGAAGAACGTTTCAACGCTAATACGCATCGTGAGCATTTTCAGGTTGAAAAAATCTGCTCGCAAGAATTTATCAATGCACCAAAGATTATTGTTAATTATTGAACAACCCACGATGTTGTCTGACGCAAACATCATAATAGAACATATTGCGTGAAAATAAAGCCAATGAATTTAAAAGAATTGATATTGTTTAACCCTTTATTGCCCAGAACCCTTTATCATGAGAAAACTATTAAATTTTTTATAGAATCTTTGCTTTTGACATAATTTAAGCTCAAAAAAAGAGTTTTATACTTTTGTCAACCCGGCAAGTATATAAAATAACCCTGGTAGTCAGAACTATCGAGGGCCAATATATCTTGAATTTTAACTTTTTTGGAAACAAAATATGTTTTATTACCGTTTGTTTATGTAGCGTTTGTATATGTATTAAAAAAAACTAAAATCCACACTTTTTCAATTTCAGACAATATTTAAATTCTGGCGAAAATTTGCAATCCAAACCACTTTTAAACATTAGAACTGTTCAAGGATAACTGATCTCGTGAGTGACAGGCAGTGATGTTACATGCTTTTTTCAAAAATCTTTACGCAGCTATAAAAAATCCCTATTTTTCCCTACGAGCTCAAAAAAAATTCTCTACAAAAATCCCTAGAGTGCATACAGTAATATTTATATATATTTAGACGAATGAAATACTTTTTATTAAAACCATAAGAAATTTATTTAAAGTTTTTGATTATATGTATATACATACGAGTATGTACAAACATATGTAAATATATTACACATTTAGAAAAAGTTCAGTTCTTTTTAAAAATTAAATAAAAATAAAAAACATACATACAAATGTAAAGAACACACTTATATGGCTTAAAAAATACTAATCAGTTCTTTTTCTTAAAAACTAAATAAAAACAAAGAAAAAAAACTTAAAAAAACAAGTTCATATAAAAAAAAAATCACATATAGTTCATTGGTTTAAAAATAAGCATACGAAAAAGTTAATTGTCAGTTTTGGCTGACGATTTCATGACAATCATATAATTGTGTGGCCACCATTTTTTTAAAGTGGGACTCGGTACATTGGTAGGTGTAACAATTTTTACTTTCATCTTGCAGGAAAGAGCGGTCGGTACAAATTGATGTTAAAATTTTGTGACTTAATTTATTTCGTTTTCACTGTCTGCATTCGCCCGTGGCAATGATAAGGCGAATATAGCTAAATTGGACAAAGTAGGGAACATGAAATTGTCATTAAAATTATTCATTTTGGAAATTTTACCCCAAAACTCTTCGACATCCATCTTCAACAAATTTTCTATTTCTTCATTTGAAAAGTTATACTCAAAACTTCGCCACTCTTCTAAAAGCAAGTTAACGTCGACATTCACTATTTTTAAAATCTTTTTAAATGACAACTCATTTTTACTTACAGCTTTTCATAATGCAATTTGTGAGCTTAGAAATTCCATTTCTTTAAATATTTGTTCTCTGAGGGATAACCTTTGCTGCATTTCTTCAAGGGCAGTAATGTAAAACTTTAGACGGTCTATTTTAATTTGATTTGCTGCCGATTTTGGGATAGTTTTTAGAGCTTCGTTACACTCATATCCCAAAAAAATTTCTTCAATAGGCGAAGAAATATGTGGTGATCTTACATTACATAAAATATTAAGCTCGGATTTTCTCATAAAATTTTGGCCCAAACTTAAAAAAATTTCTATGAATTCACGTTGAGCAATATGAATTGGTGGTGCCTTAGATTAAAACAGTGCATTCAAGGAATTAAAATAATTCAGAACATACTTGAGAAAAAGCAGATATGCCTTATTGCATTCATTGTTCAGCTCGAGAAAAACCCTTTCCGTAGATTTCAATTTGTCCTGCGTATAAGCTTGTTTAAAGAATTCTAAGAGTACATCCCAATTTTTTAATGCTCTTTCTATACAGTTTGGTACGAAAGCCATCGAGTAGTACTCGTTCGCAAAATTTTCTTCTGTTTCTCATTTAAAATTTCCTGCAATGCTTCCAGCCGTGCGCATCTCTTTGAACTTCCAAAAACATAGGAACCAATCTGCCGTAATAAATCTTCAGGAGCTTTTGGCAGTTCTAAACAGGCTATACTAGCAATTATTGCTGCAGAATGACATAAGCATTTCATAACAATTGAATTTGGAAGGTCTTCAATTAATCTAGATGCAAAGGAGTTAAATTTTCCGACCATAACATTTGCCCCATCAATGCACATTCCTGGAAAAGTAGTATTTTAGAAAACAATAATTAAGAAACACTATAAGGGATATTTACCAATTATGTTATCAAATGGAATATCAAGGGATAAAATACATTCTTTAAAAGCATTGTATAGGGTTTCAGCATTGCAGTCAGTCCCTATCGGTAACAAGTCCAGCAGTTTAACGACAACTCTATCGCTTTTTTTTATCGAAATACCTTACTAGGACGCATATATGCTTATTCTAGCTAATGTCTGTGCTTTCGTCTAGCATAATCGAAAATTTGTGTGTTTTTAATTTAACAACAAGATTTTCTTTTTCCACTTTTGCAACAACATTTTTTATTATGTTTGTGCATTTCTGCCTTCCCAATTCAGCACTTTTTATAATTTCGGAATCTGGAGCGATTTCTTTTAAAAGTGGTATTAAATGGTCTACCACTTGCAGCGCCACATTGCGTTCAGCGAAGAACATGCTAAGCTTCACTTCAATATTTTTTTTTTGCCTTCTCACCTGACTCGCTGCTTTTCTTCTCAAAAAAAGAGTCAATTTTGTTTGTTTTCTGAAAACTTTTTACATTTTTTTTGTGCACCTTGGTGTCGGCGTGCTTCAGAAGATCAGACTTCCACAACTTAAAATTTTATTGCAAGCACGACATCTACATTTAAATGGTTCGTCAGAGAGAGCTTCCAGCCAGCCCTTAAAATTGTTGTCATCTAACCATTCGTTGCTAAATTTTTGCTTCCTCTATTTTTTGTTTTCAAAGCCATTAGAGGAGTTTAAGGAGGTTGATGAATCCATTCTGCAGAACGAGTAAATGTATACAAATATGTACAAACACAATAAAAAAAAGGATTCTTCCTTCTAAATCAATTTCAAAAGTTAATTTTACAGCAATTGTGGTATTTTTATTCATTCACTTCACTTTAATTCAAATTTTAAAATATTACCATATTATTATTATATTTATATATTATATATATCATAATATTACCATATCGACACTTTTCATACAATATACATATATGCACAAATATTAGCAAAGGTTGCCAAATTGCTGCTTTACAAAAAATTCCTACTTTTTAGTGATTTGAAAAAATCTGTCATTTTGTCCCCCATCGGCCATTTTTTTTACATAAAAATCCCTACGAATAGGGAATTTTCCCTACATGTAACATCACTGGTGACAGGAGTAAAAAAAGCCTACATTGTTTATTGTTATTGGAAAAAATACGGTACTTTAAAGAACTGATGATTATACATCGCAAAATTATACCCGTATAATAAGTAACGGTACTACTAAGTACCATCGGGCAATAAAGATACGTCTTTAAGTAGTTCAAATTAAACTAAACGCCACGTTCCGGCACTTCGTTGGATTGCAGAAAATCTCACTATTGTTATCAATATAGAGAGAAATTTGAAAAAAAAAATATTTTGATAATAAGTGAACTATTTGACGAACGTTGGTTGAATGATTTATGATATACTCGTATAAGGTGTAAAGTTCTGCGTTAATAATAGTAAAATTGTTTGAATAAATCCGCACATATATTCGCATTAAACGACGTGAACTGAAATGGATTCAGCTAAAAAACGTGTAATAGGTTATGCTTTTTTTGTCCAAATATTTTGAATTACAGGGCGTTCGCCAGGAAGGTATACTACTTTGTTTGTTTATAATTTTTGATTATAAGTGTGAAAGAGAATGGATCTTATATTGATAAATGTCGGCAATTATGTATGGAATACAATATCAGATAAATGCCCGCCTCTGTTAGCCTCACAAATGCGAGCCCTTTTGAGTACATTTTTCATTACATTCTCACACATTTCACGCGGTATTTCATTAATTTCATCACGAATATTTTGTTTGAGTTGCTCCAGCGTTTCTGGTTTGTTTGCATAAACCTTGATTTTCAGATATCCCCACAAAAAGAAGTCCGGAGCAGTCAAATCAGGCGACCGTGGAGGCCAATCAACGTCACCATTCTTTGAAATAATTTGTTGTGGAAAGAGGTCTCGCAGTAATTCCATTGTAATCCTGACTGTGTGCGATGTGGCACCGTCTTGTTGAAACCACATGTTAGTCAAGCCCAAGGCATGCAGTTTTCAATCATATCACGATATCGCTCTCCATAGACAGTTACCGTTACGCCGTTTTCAGTTTCAAAGAATTAAGGTTCAATGATTCCTCCTGACCAAATTGCACACCAGACTGTCACTTTTAATGAATGCAAAGGTGACTGATTAATAATTTGAGGGTTTTCCATTGCCCAGAACCGACTGTTCTGTTTATTCACATAACCATTCAAATGCAAATGAAATTTCACGTAACTTTCTCATCGTCACAGTAATCGATGATTGATTTTGACAAAATGTTTTAACGATTAAAACACGTTGGCTTATTGAATATTTTTCCATAATAAATTTGCCACGTCTCTCCTTCACGACTGCCAAATATAAACTGTCAAGACTAATGTTTACTAAAACAAAGTAGTATACCTTCCCGACGGACACCCTGTATTTAAAAAAAACGTGACTACTATTTTATAGAAATATTTGTTCATTTATTATGAGGGAGATGAATTATTCGACTTTTTTCAAAAACCGGCTTTCGAATAATTCGAAAACTAGCAGTTTCGGTTTAATAAGAAATCAAATAACCGGTTAAACGGTTCTTTCATTTAAATAAAAATTTTCTTAATTCTTGCAGCGCAGAGCTGGACCACGTCGTTTTATAAATAAGCAGAGGCTGACTCAGAGCTTAAGATTAAAGTGACTATCAGTACTAAAAATAATTCTAACAAATCTCATAAAAAATATGCCAAAACGGTGTGCGGATGCCATAAAAAACAAAGTTTGCTACACAAAGTACTGAAAAATGCTTGTTGTTGTATTACTTGGTAGAGAAGGGAATTAAACGTTTCTTATTATAGTTATATGGTAATTTAGGTGCCTAAGATAACAAGAATTTAATGTTTTACTTTGCATAAATCCATTAGTAATATACGAGTCCTTAATTGCCTCGACAAGAAAAGTTGCTTAGGTTTCGAACAGCACTATATGTAAATTCATGCACCACGTATTTAACAGTGTGATTGTCACATTGGTATGTTAGATAAGAACCCACCTTCCCCCCAAGAAGTCGTCGGTCACACCATCTGACAATTTTCAACAACGATATCATCTCACAACATTACTAGTGACTGGTTATGTGTATTAACGGTGTGAAAACCTTCACTAACTAATATATCTGCCGTTCGGAAACGGGGTCTGTGGGTCGCTTTCAATGAGCCTAATTGATCATTCTCCATACATAAAAATAAATATTTATTTACAGAAGATGAGAAAAAGTTATCGTTGCTCAAGTGTGCATACCATTTTCGATCTGACTTAGCTTTTACGTTCTTCGTGAGACGTTCAAGGCTGTCATATATACAAAAATAATTAAATTTATACAAATAGTTAAGCGATGAGCATAATTTCAATAAAAAAAAATATACAAACGGATACAAATTATACTTATTTAAATTAGCCGATTATTCGTGTTAAATCAATCGTTGTGGGTTTTTCATTTAATGGTTTTTGTAGTTTAGTTATAACAAAAATAATTATAAAATGCATATTGGGAATACAAATTAATTCTGACCGTTTTTTGGCTCAAAAAAGATGATAAATTGATAAATTTATCAAATCACTGCTTACATCTTTTCCCACCTCTGAGCAAATTTTCGAATACCGTCTCAGAAAAACTTCTAGTCTTTTGAAGCCGATTTTATATATCCTCAAAAGAAGTGGTTCAGTGGCATGTCAAAATATATTGTATCCGTAAAAACATCCAATAGTAAGAAGTAGCAGTGTTCGAAGAATACGCCAGATGCGGCATTTGGTCGTTTCTAACAATTGTTTGGCAACTTTTGCGATGTAAAGCCGAGCGCTGCAACGCAAAAGAACAATTTAATTATATTTGGCTTTATATTCCGGACGTTTTTCTCATAATGCCTGCTCGTTGAGTCAAGGCATACTGTAGTATACATGGCGGCTCGTTGTGATAGCTCGCATGAAGCGAAGACCCTGTGTTAGCCGCCAAGTTCAGATTTACCGGTCTTGACAGTCATCCAGAGGTCCCACAAAGAAGCACAATCCCGTAAATCAAGTCGGAAGCCAGCCCGACAGTCTAATGATCCTGGCTAATAACCTGATACCAATTGCCGATAGTTTTGATAAGCTATCGAGAAAGAGCGAGCCAAGTGTAAGCAATCGACGTCTAGCTGGAGACGGACACTGGCAAATGAAGTGGTCCACACTCTCCTCTTCCTTTTGCTTTTTACTTTTGCTTATTATTTTTTAAAGCTTTCAGTAAGCATTCAACAACACAGTTAGTTAATTTGAAGCTAAAAACTGAAGCGAAGCAAAAAATGTTATCTTGTTGCTTTTGCTTTTTAGTTTTGCTGTGTAGTTTTCTTTAAGTTTAATTACAAGTACATTGAAAATGGTCAAGCATTTTCTAACGCTGATATTAAGTTGTCGAATAAATCTTTTTTTTCTACTAAGTAAGTCAAAATTTTTGTTTTTTAGAGCATATTTTTCAATTTTTAGATCATATTTTCGGTACGGTAGGTAAGACCTCCGCCTACCAACCAGAAGGTGTCGGTCCATCTGAAGAAAAAGAAAAAAGGTTTTCGACAACGGTATCAGCTCATAACATTAGCTAATAACTGGTTATGGGTATTACTACTATTGAAAACTTCTCTAAATGCATTTGCCGTTCGAAGCCGGCGTTAAACTGTTCCTTCATGGAATGTTATGGGAATTAATAAATATAATATCTTCGAATTTTTACTGCATATTTTATGCGCATAAAGCACTTTTTTAAGTGGTTATTATCATATATCGCAATAGGTATAAATAGCATATACATATACGTGGGGTACTATTTATATTTCCAGAACTAGCAACACTAATGTCAATAGCTTAAATCTGGCAACACCTTAATAAAGTTTGATACTTTTTAGCATAAACATACTCACAATGTTTTGATGCTCAAAATCAATTTGGCCAAAAAATGGAAATTTCCAGAGAAGGTTTTCGTTGGATTATAATTCTCAACTGGATTATTTCAACAAGAATTTCTCGATCAACTCAATTCCTTTTAGGTCGATAAAGCACCATCAAAAACCACAGTATATCGCTGGTATAGTGAATTCAATCTTGGCCGTAGTCCTGTCGCCGAATAATTCCGAGAAGGTCGTCAAAAATCGATTGTTATGCCACAAACACTGCTACAGTGCGTGAATTGATAATGCAAGTTCGCCATGTGACATATTGTGAGATTGAGGCATACTTGCACATTAGTTCCACTTCAATACATACAATTTTGCATGAACACTTAGTTGTAAAAAAAAAAAAAATTGTACTCGTTGGATATCCCATAATTTATCAATCGTTCAGAAAAAGCTCGAGTTCGACCGTGGTGCTTGTAGAAAATCGTGACAGGTGACGAATCAAAACTTTGTCTGTAAAATTTTATTGTTTTTTTTAACGTCGTATGTATTAACTCTTTATAAAAAGATATTTGGGCAACTGTAGACGGGTAAAGCTAAGTATTTAAATCTAAAAGAATAAAAAAATATTGTTATAAGAAATACTGGTTAACGATTTTTTGAATAATAAAATAATTTAAATTTTGTTTACTCGTATTTATGAAATAAAAGAAAATAAAATCTGTTTAAACAATCTATACAGAAATTTTCCATTGAACTCAATATGTAATCCCGAATCAATTGAAATAATTAAACAATAACACTATACAATAGGTGGGTAATATACATACCTATTTAAGAAAAAACTTTTTTTCATAATTATTTCCAAAATTCACTACTTCCTACTCTCCAATCCCTATAAATACCAACTCCATCGCCCCTAACGAAACATTAACAATTTGTTAACAAGATGAAAATCATTGCACTTTTTTCCTTATTACTTATCGCCTTGGTGGGCTATACCTCTGCCCAATGCCCAGGACAACCCGGTAAGTTCCTTTTGAATAAAAAACAAAAACCGTTAAAAATAATTTCTCTATTAAATTTTTTTTTATAGCCACTCCAAATTGTTTGGGTCTTCGTAATGTAGGTCGCCGTGGTACTGGCTGCGTTGCGGGCGCCAGATGGTATTATGATACACGTGCTAGACAATGTCGTGAGATGCGCTATTTGGGTTGTGGTGGCAACAATAATCGTTGGTGCTCTCGTGCTGCTTGCGAAGAAAGATGTCGTCGTACTTAGAAAGGGATATTAAATGTCTTTATAATTGAGAAAGAAAATAAAGAAGAATATGCAGAATAAATTCAAAAATATTTTATTTATAAATGCGTATTAAGCATTAAACACATAACCGACAGCAAGCGGAGGACAGCAAAATGTCAAAATTAGAATACATTCGTTTATATGGAAACAATTATTTTCATGATATAAGAAATAGAAGATCACAAGTTCGAAGCTACACAGATCGTCTGTCGCATTTGTATGTGAAAGGTGGAATATTTTTATGATAAGCTTAGGCGAGTAATCGATTCCTTGTTTCACCTGATACCTTGAACCAATTCAATAATAACTCTAAGTTAAATTCCTTATACATATGGCAAAAGTACACTAATTGGGATTCGAGATGCTATCCCAGCCAGTATCTTCTGATTAAGCCTCAGTTGACAATTTTCTGTTTGAAGATTTTTAAAATAGCGCTGTGTGACAAGAGATGTGGGTCCAGTGAAAAGTTTATCATTAAAAAACCTGGTTTGAACTTACTTTGCTAATTAAGCCTTTAACTTTAAAAGTATTAAAGTGTAATACGGGGTGGGCAAATTTGAGGTTAGGAAGTAAATTGACTGTCAAATGATGAAATGTCAAGAATTGAGCTGTTAACCTTTGACACTTATTTAGTAAAAAATTGGGAAATTTTAATTATGGAACGCTATACTCTTGAGAAAAGAATATTAGTTGTGAAAATTTGCTATCAAAATGGTGAAAATTGTACTGTAACACTTCGTAAAATTCTAGCAGCTTTTCCTCGTAATCAAGCTCCTTCTGAGACCGCTTTGCGTAATTTAATCGATAAGTTCAAGCCTCATGGTACTGTTCTTAACAATAGATCAAAACAGTACGCTCGCAGTGGTCGTAGTGATGTAAACATAACCGCTGTACAGCAAAGTGTGGGGAATGTGCATGGAAAGTTCGCAAAAATTGGGCATCACCAGAAAAACTTTGCGCAACCTTTTGCATAAAGATCTTCATCTTTACGCTTATAAAGTTCAACTCATACAAGAATTAAAGCCAACCGACCACTGTTGTGAAAAACTGAACGAAAACAACACATTTCTCAACAAAACCATCTTTAGTGATGAGGTCCATTTTAAATTAGGCGGTTATATAAGCCAACAGAATCCACAAAGTGACTGTATGGTGCGGTTTGTTGTTGGGCTTCATCATCGGCACCTATTTTTTCGAATGTGAGCAAGGAAATGCCGTCACCATAAATTCTCTGCACTACCAAACCATGATAATCAATTTTTTGTGACCACAATTGGGTAATGTTGACATCAGTGACCTTAGGTTTTAGCAGGACGGCGTCACAAGCCACACAGCCAGCCAAAGAATTCAGTTATTGCAGGAGAAATTTTACGGTCGCATAATTTCTCGATTTGGCGTTGTCAATTGACCGCCTCGTTCTTGTGATTTAACGCCGCTGGATTACTTTTTCTGGGGCAATTTGAAAGACCGGGCTTACGTGAAACTCGGCGCTGCATTGACGAGGAAAGGATAGCTTTGTTGCAAAATGTGATTCAAAATTTTGTTAAAAATGACGGACGTCTGCCGACATGCTAGAGGTGGACATTTACCCGGTATCATATTCCATTATTAATTCCTCTATATCCGTTTTATATTGGCATGAATAAAACTGAATTTGTCAAAAAAAGTGTTTTTAAGTCAACTTACTTCCTAATTTCAAATTTGCCCACCATTTACTTATTAAATTTTATACAATCACAAAAAATTCTCAATTACGGGCGGTCATCATCGCATTACTTTTACGAATGGGTTTTATGAGGATCAATTAGGTCTTCTTAGACTGCTGGTATACAACACAAGCGACCCAGGCTCGAATCTCCAGCAGAGCACTTAACGGTTTCGAGTGTTTAATAAAAAGAATTCTACCTCCCTCCAGATAAATCCATCTACAGAAGCCTGCCTTTTCTGACCACCCAGCTTACCTGTGGTGATGATGACAAGCAATCAATCGAATGATTAGAGAAAACGCCATCTACTGAGAAAAATTTACAATGTAAAGTAATGATCATTACCACCACTTAGCAAGGATCATAACCACTATACAATCATATGGAGCCGAGCTACAGTAGATAAATTATCAATTTAACTTGAAATTCAGCTTATTTACTGAAACTGAAACTGAAACAGAGCAATGGTAGCTTTGTGGAAAGCCAATATGCTTCCTAGGAAAATGACGGAGAATAAGAAAATACTTGCGGTCAAAAAATGTTCATGCCCCTACAAATTTTCTGAAGCAAGCCGAAATAACACGGTGTCAACGTTTTGCAATTGGAAAATCACAAAAACGGATTTTCCAATTGCGCGTTAGAAATTGAAATTTGCTGCGAAAAACTGTCATTGTTATTATTTCTTAAATGTAATGTAATTTCAACTATTTTCACTTCTATATATGGTAGTCCTGCTTTGATGAAAAGTTAAGTTAACATTACTGTTCGTGATACAACTTTACCGCCAGACAATGCAACGCACAAAGCTCTCATTTGACTTGGTCTGTTAAACATTAATTAGATAAGCAGACGATTAGCTAAAGGCGATTTGTTGAAAAAGAATTTCTTGTTCTGGATCATTTGAGCTAAGAACTTAACTGTATGAAAGCCTTGAAAAGAACGGTTATATTTTCAAAAACCTCTCAAAATTGAAGTTGAAGGTTCTGCTTCAACTGACATAATTAAAAGTGAGTATTGGTGTATTATTTCCTTGCTTTACTCAGCTTTAAATTAATGTGCGTCAACAACTAAGGAGGCCGTAGGTTACATACAAAATAAATTATTGATACAAAAATTAAATAATTAAGCAACAAATAGTAAAACTCTTATAATTTTTCTTTATGCAATTTTAAGGTGTTTTTCTTTATAACTTTGTCATTATTATTTAGTCACAAAAATTACACTAAAGGCCTACATCTTCGATCACAGGACACCTTGTTGCACCAACGATTATTATTGCCTCCACAACCCAAATAGCGCATCTTAAGACATTCACGAGCAGTAGCATCATAATACCACATGTCGCGTGCAGTACAACGGAGACCTAAAAAACGACCACGACGGCCTAAATCACGGGCTCCAGTACAGGCAGGATTCCCTGGATAATGATCGAAAATAAAAAATGCACTTTAAAACTGATAAGGAATTTTTTGTTTTCCACTAGACTTACCTGGACGTCCGGCACATCTTTGGGCAGAAGTATAGCCTACCAAGGTGATCAGTAAGAGAGTGAAAAGTATGATGAATTTCATGTTGAATGCGTGCAGCAGACTATTTAACAAACGAGAAATAAACAGTTTTCGTTTTGCTAAACCTTTTCTAGGTGGAATTTTTTTTGATCAAATAACGATATTTTGCTTGATCACAACAAAAATAAATACACCCCGCTTTGAGGTAAGAAATGTGTACACAGCTGTTTAATTGAAACTCAGAGGACAACTTCAATTGTTTTAAAAACAAAACATTGTAAGCCTATAGTTGATATGTGCATATGCATAAATGGATCAATGAAAGTACGAAAATAAAAATCTTGTTATTTTGTGACAAAGTGTATAATGCAAAAAATTATAAAATATTTTAGATTTTGTTGTTGTTTTTTTTAATAAAACAGCATACACGTTCAGTTTGGTCTATAATTTTAGCATAAATCGACTTACAAACGAACAACGCTTGCAGTTATTGAATTTTATTATCAAAATTGATGTTAACAGGATAACAAAGTGCATCGTGCTGGTGCATTTCTGGTTGAATGGATACGTGAAGAGCAGCCAGAAGCATTGCAAGACCTGCCAATGCATCTCGAAAAATGCACTGTTTGGTGTTGAATATGGGCCGGTGGCATCATTGGACCATACTGTGAATGGCGAGCGTTACCGCGCGATGATTACACATGGTTTTTTGTGCCCAAAATGGAAGAATTAAACTTGGCTGACATGTGCTTTCAAAAAAACGATGCCACACAGCACGTGAAACAACGGCTCAATTGATAAACGAGTTCGGTAAACAGTTTATTTCATGTTTGTGGCCGTTCAATTTGCCGCCTAGATTGTGCGATTTAACTCATTTACACTATTTTTTGTGGGGCTGTGTTAAGACACAAATCTACAGAGACAAGCCTGCAATGGTTGGCGCACTGGAAGCCAATATTGAAAAATTTTAGTCGAGAGATACTGGCCGATATGTTGGAGAGAGTATGGTAAAATTAGACCGAGCGTGTGAACTATTTGAGGCGTAGAAAATCATCTTCATCTATTGACTTAAACAAAGATTTCATACATTTCGCTAAATATTATATTAAATAAATATTATGCGTTGCCACATCACGCTCAAACCCGTCGACTGATCTCAACCAAACTTATCCACAAGGTAGATCGTCTGACCCAGATGGTTTATGTTTGGTTGAAATCAGAAATCGTTTGTGTGAATCAAACATATTTGTAGTGAATACCCATTAGAAGAGCTAACAGATTCGATAAAGTTTATGTCTGATAAGTTTGATGAAGTTCTTAAAGAAGTAGCTGATAATAAGAAGAAAATAGTTGAAATTGAAAAAGAAAACAAAAAACTTAAAACTGAAATATAAACTCTTAAGTCTTCAGTTAAAGTTGTAAATAATTTAAATGTAAAAAATGACTGTTTAATATAAGGCCTCAAGGTTGGTGAAGGTGTTAATGCAATAGATGCAGTTACTGAATTGACTAGAGAGGTTGGAATTGAAATAGAATCGAGTTCCATAGAAGATGCCTTTTTTATGAAAATTTATAAAAACACAAATGAGAAGAAATCGATTGTTGTGAAATTTGTGTCAGAACAAGGTAAAGATAAGCTGATGTCGTCGAAAACGAAGTCGATCGAAAATGAAAAGACTAAAGAAGTTTTTATGTATGACTTTCTTAGTACTGAAACTCTAAGACTTTGGAACCAGGCTAAATCGTTGAAAAACATTTTTCTAGGCAGCAGATAATAAAACTGAAGATGATGTTGACAGATTGCTTTATGATGCAACAACGAACAATAATTGGAAACGAAGATCTTTAGTTCAAAACAGAGCTGATGATGTTGTTGATACAGATGATCTTCAGGAGGTTGTTGCGGCTTAAGAATCAAATTATGATATTATTTAAGTTATTATTTGATATGTATTTATACTAATCTTTAAACCTTTTTTTTAATTTTATGATTAACAATAAATATTTTAGGGAACTCAATGAAGTTAATGATTATATACGCAATTTAAAATTTAACTTTTTTAATATAATAAGTTTTGACATCAGAAGTGCTTCATCTCTTCAAAAATTTAATCAGTTTAGAACATTATTATCCTCTATGTCAAAGCTGCCGGATGTCATTGCATTACAGGAAACATGGTTTGATAAAAATATTGTTCAAATATTGTTCATATATACCTGGGTATGAAGGTGTGCATTGTTCTCGCGATGATAAATATGGAGGTACTTCTGTATATACAAGACACCATTTGAATTTATCTGTGGAAATCAGTGAATGTAATAATTTTTTTGAATGCTTAGTTATAACTTTAAACAATTTTAAAGTTGCAAACAAATCTCTACGAGTTAATTCATTTTATCGACCACAGAAATGCAATACTTTTAATTTCTTTGATAAAATTGCTCTAATTTTGCCGCAAAAAAAAAAGTTTTCGCAACTAAATTGCGAATAACTCCAAAACAGTTGTAAGTACTAAAAAAAAAAAAATTATTCAGTTGATTTAAAGGAAATTTTGTTCCTAAGCATTTGGTGGTAACTGCATCGGTCAATTCGTTTTCAAGTTATGATGAAATATATAACATATTTTAGGCGAAAAATTTGCCACGCCCATAAAAAAATTTGAGCCTGATAGAAAAAAAACTTAAAACAGATTTGAATTCAGCGCTTAAAAGTCATTATATTCCATACGGTTTTATTTAAAGGCGAGAAAATTTTTGGTGTTTCGTAGACCAGTGTTATCGATGTAATTTTCAACAAAAGTAGTTTAGAGTGTATATATGGTCCGATAATGATCGACATTGAATGTAACGGCCACTCCTTGCTCATTTTCAAAGAAAAATGGCCCAATTATGCCTCTGGACCAAAATCCGCACCAAACAGTGACTCGTCTTGGGTGTATTGGCTTTTCAATGTATGCGTGCGATTTTCTGTGCCCCAAATGCGATAATTTTGTTTGTTTACATACCCGCCAAGATCAAAATGAGCTTCACCTGAAAAGATGATTTTTTTTTTTACAAAATCGGCATCTTCTGTAAGTCGATCGCAGGCTCACATTCCCAGCGTTGTTCAAGCGTATTCACAGCCATATTCGTTCAGCGGAAGGATAAAACTAATTATCTGTCAAATCAGACATGAGCTAAGTGTTACCATTCACGAAATAAGCAATAGTTGAAAAAAAAAACGTTAGATGGCTGACCCATTATATGACAAACAGTCTGCGCCGCAACCTCTATATCTCTTAAGCTGGGATCACACAATTGCTTCAAATACACCCATCTGATACAATTTTTATTATGACAAATTAGTGTATACTATAAAAATTGTCCCAATTAAAAATTATGTATTCACACGGTTGTCTTATTTAATACCAAATTTATTGTCACAAGATGGCGCGAAACGATATTGACAATAATTGTCCCAACGTTGTTACACGATTGTTCTAGTTTACGGTAACTCTGTGAATCAGCTGTTGTGATAAATTAAATTGATTTTTTTTAGTGTTCAAAATGGTTCGTTCTTAAACAAAAGTAAATAGCGTCCTCTCTTTTTTCATATTGAGCTCATTTAGTGCACAAATAAATAAAAAAATGCAAAAGAAGGAAAGAAGAAGTATTTAGGTCAGAGATTGGCTCACATTAAGGGCCATTGATGGTGCATATGAGAAAACATTTCAATAAATTTAAAATAAAAATTAATTCATTAAATATTTATTTATTTAAATTGGAATATAATTAAAAATTATATTTAATCCTCTAAAGTAAAGACGATTTGTTCTCTAAAAATAAAAAAATAACTGCATCGGCTTTGATTATCGTGTGTCTGCTTGATAATAAAGTTAAAAATTAAAGAAAAGAAGAAATGGCTTATGTTTGTAATGTAATTTACATATAAATAATTAAAAACTGCATGGTTTAAGGGATAACAATTATAACAATTACCCTACAAACCAGGGTTGGCAAAAACCCGGGTTTTGTTTTTTAAAAAACCCAACCCACCGGATTTTATTTGTTTTTTTGGTGGGTTTTTTTGGGTTTTATAAATGCTTCCGATTTTTGTTGAAATCGACAATACTCTTGATGGGCTCAAGGCGGCATTGTGTACGATGAGCTGTTAAAATTCGGTGATCAGAGCAGACTGCAATTGCTTTGTTTGAACCATGCATTGTTAGTAAAACGGTCGGAATATAAAAACAGACATGATTAAGTAATTATTTGGCATAACATGTCGCAAAAGTTTCAAAACAATTACTAGAAATGATCAAATGACGCTTCCGCCGTATTCTTTGAACATTGCTCCCTCTAAATATTGGCAGCTGCGATGGATACAATACACTTATACCTTTTTATAAGGCCTTTCGCTATAACGGCCTATTCAAGTTATAAAACACATTCGATTTATGGCATAAATTACCATCGTGAATTCAGCGTTTTTTAACAAAAAGTCTAAGGGAAGCAAATGCAACGCATATTCATCACGTCTTACGGCATTTAGATTTACGATCTATATTTTTAAAACCTATCTAGGCCGTATAAAGAGGTATGAGTTTATCCTGTTAGCATGTCACCGATTCACTTCCTTTAAAGAATTAAAAAATCGGCTTCAAACTTGGAGAACCTTAAAAGAGGAGAAATTTTTCTGAGACGGGATTTGGAAATTGACTCAGAGGTGGGGAAAATATGTAAGCAGTGAATTGATAAATTGGTTACTCCATTATCTCTTTTGAGCTAAAAATTGACCGAATTTATTTGTTGTACAAATACGCCAATTATACTCATATTTGGTGTAAATAAACTAAGAAAACCTTTAAATGAAAGACTCACCCGATTTTTCTAAAATATAATACCCAATCAAACCCACTTGAATTTTACTAGTTTGTTGCCAACCCCGGTGCAAACACATCTGTTATCAGAAAGAAATCAACTAAAAAATAAAAATATTGTCTTCTTCAATTGCCACACAAGAATACAATAAATATTGGAGTATTTTTGGCATTAACATTGGTGCTTGATTGCCGTTAAAGCTTTCACACCATTGTCGCAACAGGGTTGCATTTCATTGGGATAAATAATACTGTGAGTTGCTGTATGAGCCAATAAATTGTATAATCACACGATTGGCATATAAAATAGACTAATAATTGGTGCATTACGACAATCGTGTGATCCTACCTTTAGATTTACTTATTACGGCTGCTTTTAGGTTTACTTATTATGACTGTTGGCGTGTACCACAACATTATTGTCACGTCTTGTATCGAACATATAAAGCATGTTAATAACATGTAAGTGAAACCAATAATCACTTCTTAGGTGGGTGAAAAAGCCATTTACAATAATTACAAATTAAAGAATTGGGTAATTAAAGTAATAGTTGAAAAGCAAGGGCAAAATTAAAGAAAATTTGTTTTTAAATTTAAAATTTATTTACTTAATTATAAAAACTAATAAATTATTTAAATTTTTTCTATTTCATTGCAGTTTAATTTGTAATAACTGACGAACTAAAAATAATTCAAACAAAAGCAATTAGAACTACAATAGCGAATAAAAAAATTTCATAAACAATAATAATAAAAAAAAAAGAATCTTAAAAAGGACAACGTTAAACGTATAATATAAATAATCAAATATTTAAATTTAAATAAAATCTAACGATAAAAAAAATAAATTAAATGAAATATTTTTATAGATTTTAATAATCAGGTCAATAGGTTTACATGCAAAACGAGCAATTATCTGTTGTAATAAAAACAAAAAATTATAAAATAAAATAAAATTTAATCAAAGAAATACTCAAATTAATAACATAAAATATTAATATAATATACCCGTATATAGTATGATATATGTGATGAATAATATAGCAAACAAATACTATATTTAAAAATTACAAATTGAATTTCAATAAAAAAAAAATAAAACAAATTTATTATTCAAAACAAAGAAATAAAATAAAAATTTCCTAAACCGAAATGTTAGAAAACAATTTCAATAAAATAATCTAAACAATTAAAAAAGAAGTTTTTTAAATTTCAATATTAAATGAAAAATATTTTTAAAAATATGCATAAAAAGTTGTAATTTTTTTTAATAAAATATGCGTGTATTTAAATAATAATAAAAATACAAAATTAAATGTAATCAATAAATATAAAAATAATTCTTTAATTAACTATTTGCAAATAAAGCCAATTAATTTCAATTACAAAAAAGAACAAATAAAAAAAAACGAAAACTAAGTGAAAAGTAAGTGAAATATTTATTTTAAAAGCGAATAACGACATAAAAACGAATTAAATTTAATTTTCACTTGTGTAAGTAACCCTTCCTACCTTGCTGGAAGACTTTGTGTTGTATTTCTTAGGACAACTTGATCAAAAAGTTCTCGGAATTTATTCCGAAAACTAAAAACGCAAGCTTATTTATCAAAATCTATATTGTCCACTTCAAAGTAATTCCCATCGACTGCAACACATTTATGCCAGCACTTGCGCCAATCCTCGAAGCATTTTTTATAGTCGGTTTTTGGGTATGTTCACCAACGCTTCCTGCGATTTTTCCATTATTTCCTCTCGGCTGTTGAAACGGGTTCCCCGTAATGGTTTTTTAACTCGATTGAACAGAAAGAAGGCACAGGGAGTCAAATCAGGTGAATTCGGTGGCTGTTGGATGGTATTTGTAGAATTTTTCATCAAAAAATTTCAAATAATGATGGCACTGTGCGATAGTGCGTTATCATGGTGCAAAATCCACGAGTTTTCTGCCCATAATTCTGGTCTCTTTCGGCGAATTGCTTCACGCAAACGTCTCATAACGCTCAAAAACTACTCCTTGTTTACTGTCTGTCCTTCTGGCGAAAATTCATGATGAACTACACCGTTGGAATTCATGAAAACCGTGGTCAACGTCATTCATTTGCCTAATATCTTGATTGCGTGTCGTACTCATAAATCCACGTCTCGTCTCCATTACTGATCCTTTTAATGAATGTGGGTTCGGAATTTTCACAACAACGATCTCCTTTTTGCATGAAATTGGGGTCTTTTGGTACCCAGTTTGCTGCTACATAACGGAAACGCAAATCATTAACCAAATTGACTTGGACGGATCCACAGGCAATGTTCAAGTCCACCGCTATCTCTCTGATGGAAAATTGCGGTTATTGACCAACATTTCTTTTACTTTATCAATTTTTTTGTCGGTTTTCGATGCCGCTGGTCTGCCACTGCGTTTATAATCTTCAACTGACTCACGACCGCATTTAAACCGCTCGTGCCACTGATAAACTACCGTTTTCTTTAGAGAATCGCTGCCGCAACACTTTCTGCTGCTGCAAATTTAAATCGATTTCTAAAATTTTAAAAAATCGTCAACACAGAGATAAATGTACTCTTGTCTACGTAGTTTTTGCAAATGTCAAGCTATGACGCTAAGATTTAGCGGGAAAATCAGCAATAGATGTACCAACTTAACAAAAAAAAAAAAAATCTCAATTCGGAACTATGGATCGCCTTACGGTGGTTATTTCGGAAACTTTTTTATCAAGGTGGTATAGATAGGAATACTTTTATCAATAGCTTTTACCCGGTGTGCTTTGTGCAATATCTGCTTTTCCAATTTCTTCTGCTTTTTGACTGATATGGATAGGTCACGAAACTTTTACCGTTTTTTACACATGCAAAATTACATGTTAAAAAAGAATGGGAGCTGCTACGCCCAATTATTCAATCTCGTCCAGTTATGGACTGATGACATGTCCTAGTCCAGAAGTTGCTTAAACCAAATTTAGATACTTTACGATTACCGTCCTCAAGATATACAAAAATTAATATTTACTATGTATGGGAGATGCCACACCCACTTATAGAATTCCTCCCATTTCTTGACTCATAAATTGTATTACATACCGAGTTATTTAGACCAAATTCAGAAACTTTCACTTTAAATGTTCTCTGGATATCCAAAAATCAACATTTACATTGCATTTGAAGTACCATATCCGCTTATCCAATATCGCCTATTTTCCAACTGATGATTCGTATTGACAACCAAATTGTTTAGAATAAGTTCAGTGACTGCTATTCCTACCATTCTCGAGATATATACAAATTAATATTTACTTTGTATGTGAGGTGCCACTCCCGCTTTTTCAATTATGATGAATTATATTCAGCATAGAGTTATTTGGACCAAATTCTTCTTTAAGTCAGTTACAGTCAATAGAGCAAGGCACCGCACAATGATCATCAACTTTTTTTTGTCCAATGAAAGAGTTGGACTTGGTTTCAACAATACGGAACCTATTGAGAAGTGAGTTTGGTGAGCAATTAATCTAAGGTTTGTAGCAGTCCATTGCCCGCAAACATCATGAGATTTGACCCCATTAGACTAAGTTTGTGGTAATACGTGAAGTTTCTCGTATACAGGGACGAGCCAGCTACAATTGTAGCCCTGGAAAACAACATTACAGCTGCCATTGGTGAGTTACCAGTTGAAATGTTCAAAAAGTGTGCCAAAATTGGATAGAACGCCTGCGGCGCTGCCGTAGTGCATCAAAATCATCATATTCCGTATACTTTTATTTAAAGGCTTTTTTTGCTGTAGACCAATGTTAATTATTCAAATGGTTAAGAAATATAATATATTATTCGATATGTCTTTTAAGAACGGTTTTAATGCAACAACAATACAATCTTTATTTGTCTGCAATCAATTGTCCGGATTATCAAGGTCCTACTGTGTTTGAATCTATTATGGAATACGAAGATTTGTTTATACAAAATTTCATATGAAGAAATAATACTACACGATGTGTTGGAAAGGTGTCAGACCTTAACATTTATTGACCTCTGGCGATTTCTATACTATAGACCTACTTTTGTGGCGTCTTATGGTGACTAAATGTATTAAAAATGCTTGGTCTATAATCCATCAATGTCTATCCTACAATTTTTCCAACATTAAATTCGTTTTTATATCATTTTCAAATGTTTATATTTATTTGTCTTACATACAACAAATATTTCTTTTTGAAGAGAAAAAAAAAAAAAAAAAATTACAAAAATCATATAAACTGTGAAGAAAAGAAAATCAAAATCAAAAAAAAAAATTCTGTTTATTTTTACTGGAAATACCATTAACCTCATATACATTTGTTAAAAAAACATCTGAGCTACTAAAATAAACAGCCACAATTAATTGGGATTTATTGTAAACACAAGCAACAAACAAATTATCAATAACAACTGCTGCCGTTGCTGCCATATATATAAGGCAGCAGAGTAATAGAAGCAACAGCAGCGAACAGCTACGAATGCAACAATAAATTGCATTCCATCTATAGACCATCTAACCTTTAATACCCATCATCAGCACCCGCCACCCGCCACCCACCACTTATTTACGCTCTAGCAGACAGCAATTTCAATATGATTTTCAGTCAAGGTAAGTGAAAAGGAAATGATTTTGAAATTAAAATTTTAAATTTCTTTGAAAATTCGTATTCCATTTGCAAACTTGTGAGTTAAGCTATAAATATTTGAAGAAATTTTATGTAAAATTTTGTTTAAATAAGTTTTTTAAGTGCACTCACGAGGGGTACTATTTATAATCGGGAATAGCAAATAATAAAAAATAAATTTAAATGAAAATGGATTTATTGTTTTTCAAAATAATCGCCTTGATTATCAATTACTTTTGAATTCGTTCAAACCATTTCTCAAAACAGTTTTTTCATTCCTTTTAAGACACCACTAAAACATGGTTTCTAAACGCTTCAACTGCTTCTTCAGCGCTCGTAAATCGTTGACCACGCAGTCTATCTTTAAGTTATTCGGTGCCAAATCAGGACTGTACCGAGGATGGGACATCAATTCGATGTTTTGAGTGCTCAAAAATTCACCTGTTTCACGAAATGTGTGAGAGCTCGCATTGTCATGATGGAATATAATTCGTCTTGGGCCTTTGGTTTTACGAATTTATCCAAAGACTTCTGACAAACAAATGGTAGTGTCCTACGTTGCTCAGGCGGAGCAGTGGACCATTGTCCGAAGAAACAGGCGACCACTTGCATCGCTGTACTTTTTCCACGAACAACTTTTGTTGGAATAGCCACACGGTCATTTGCTGTTCTGTTTCCGGCTCATACTCATATATCCATGATTCGTCACCTGTCACAATTTTATACACGTCTTTTGGAGCACCACGTTCGAACTTATCAATCATTTCATTACATCAAACGACGCGAGCCTTCTTTTTGAGCGATTGATTTGAGCGATTTTCTTAACTCACTGTAAACAAAACAAATAGCACTTGAACATCAAAATGTTGTGAATACGTTTTTGCTAAAAAAATGTCAAATTTTATTATGGTGTTGCCGGATTTTAGCTATTGGCATTAGTGTTGTCAGTCTCCGAAATATAAATAGTACCCCTCGTACATAGCCAAAGAAAGTTTTAAGAAGAAAAGATTTATTTGATTTGATAAGTAAAACACTAAATCACACAGTAATTGGTATTTTTAACGAAGCGAGGAAAAGGGTTGTTAAGGAAACAAAAAATGTTATTCTTGTTAAGACACAAATTGATTAGACATGGGTGGAGGGAGGTATTTTAATTTAAATTGCTTTCGAAAATTAAAAAATATATTTGCTTAATAACTAAAGATGGGGTTGTAGACTACTGCAGTTAACAAGTTGATTTGTAAGAAATTTGTTTCTGCTCTTGAAAGTTTGTTGATCTGAGCTAAGTTTGTTGATTCTTTTGCTGAAAGACACTTGTTAAGTTTTCATTATGAATACGCCCATTACAAAATATCGGGTGTTTTTTTTAAGGTTTACAACTTTGAGTTGGCAGCACTGTTTTATTTAACAACCGAATTAACAGCTGATAGTTGTGTTTTCTTTACTTTGATTTGATATTTCATTGTGGATAGACTAACACCAGAGCATTTTGGCTTTCCATAAAGCATCCATTGCTTTATTTCAATTTCAGTAATCAAGTTGATTTTCAAGCTAAATAGATGATGCATCTACTTTATCTCGCTTCCATGTAATTTTGTAGTGGTGAATATCCCTGCTTAGCGTAATTTTTCCTCAGTAGTTGGCGTTTTATCCTGGTCATTCGTCTGATGTTTGTCATCATCGCTAGAGGTAAGCTGGATGATTATGGGGGCTGCTTTAGTTGGATTTGTTTGAAGGGAGGTTAAAATATCTTTATTAAGCACTTAAAACTGCAATTAAAACTTTCTTTTGTCATATCCTCTGTTGGGATTCGAACATGGACCGTTTGTCTTGTATGCTTGCTCTGTAACTACTACACCACTCCCCCAAAACAATGCCTGTAAACTTTTGTAGTTTTTTATCGAAATAATGCCTCTGTTTCGTTCTGTTCGCCTTCACCAAGCAACGCTTGCAAATTTTTAATTTTTCTCTTTCAAAATTTTGGTTCAAACTTATGATTCAGTTCGTCCATTTTATGGCGTACATAAGCATCCTTAGATGGTTGCGTGGCGCAATGGGTAAAAAAAATTTAATTTCCGCTTCGAGCCTTCAATAAAGAGATTGAAACTCCCTCCAGAAAAATCCATCTAAAAAATCCCACTAACCTCTCAGTTTACTTCAGGCGACGTTGACAAGCATCAGACGTCTGTTAAGGAAAAAGTGACACCTACTGGGGAAAAATTACAATGCTAAGTAAGGATCACCACTACCAATGATCAAGGATAATCAGCACTGAAAATCAACTTAATTACTGAAACGAAGTAATGGAAGGTTTGTTCGTTTACTCTTACTGATAATATGCATCCCGTGAGGCGACGAACTTTCTTTTTGACTTAAAAACTTTCAAGATTCAACTTGTACAGGAATTAAAGCCAAGCGATCATAGTATGTGCCGCCAATCCGTCAAATAGGCTGAAGCAGTAATTGATACTGATAGTGAATTTCCATACAAAATTTTGTTCTCCGATGAAGTTCATTTTTGGTTGAATGGGTACGTAAATAAACAAAATTTTCACATTGGCAGTGAGGATAATCCAGAAGCTTTTGTCGAAACGCCATTACAGAAAATTACTGTCTTCAAAAACGATGATGGTTATAATGTTAACGTTAATGGTGAGCGGTATAGGTACATGATTAGACATTTTTTCGTAGCTCAATTTGCTGGCATTAATCTTGACATGTGATACCAACAGGACGCAGCCACATGATACATAGTGTGCGCTACAATTGATATACCACCTTGATCAAAAAGTTTTCGGAATTTATTCCGAAAATTAAAAACACAGGTTTATTTATCTAAATCTATATTGTCCCTTTCAAGGTAATTCCCATCGACTGCTACACACTTATGCCAGCGCTTGATTCAATCCTCGAAGCATTTTTGACATTCGGTTTTCGGTATTTCCATCAGTGCTTTCTGCGATTTTCCCCTTATTTCCTCTCGGCTGCTGAAACGCGTCGCCGAAATGGTTTTTTAACTCGATTGAACAGAAAAAAGCCACAGGGAGGCAAATCAGGTGAATTCGGTGGCTGTTGGATGGTATTTGTTGCATTTTTCGTCAAAAAATTTCGAATAAAAAAAAAAATCCTCGAGTTTTCTGCCTACAATTCTGCTCTCTTCACGCAAACGTCTCATAACGCCCAAAAAATGCTCTTTGTTTACTGTCTGGCCTTCTGGCAAAACAATCATAATGCACGACACCGTTGCAATCCACGAAAACCATGAGCATTGCCTTCTTTTTTGACTGAAAATGGCCTCGTCTCATTTGGTGAACGCCATTCACTTGGCTGATGTCTGACTTGCATGTTGTACTCATAAACTCACATTGCGTCTCCAGTAATGATCCTTTTAAAGAATGTGAAATCGAATGCAGCCTCGCAAATCATGTCTTTTGTGACCTCAACACGGTCTCCTTTTTTTCGTGAATTAAAGGTCTTTTGACACCAACTCTTCTGCTACATGACGGAAACCCAAATCATTAACCAAAACGTCTTAGACGGATCCATAGGCAATGTTCAAGTCCTCCGCCTACTCTCTGATGGTTAATTTGCGGTTATTGACCAACATTTCTTTTACTTTGTCAATGTTTTCGCCGGTTTTCGATGTCGATAGTCTTGCACTGCATTCATTATCTTCGATTGACTCCTGACATCTTTAGAACCGCTCGTGCCACTGGCAAACGACCGTTTTCCTTGGAGAATCGCTTTCGAAACATTTTTCCAACATTTCCGACGTCCTCGCACCTTTAAATCCGCTTGTTATGCAAAAATTTAACGCAAATTTGCTGGTGCAAATTCAAATCGATTTCTAAAATTGTTAAAATCCCCAGCACACACAGAGATAGATGTACTCTTGGTGGCGTACATAGATTTAGCAAACGTCAAGCTATGACGCTGAGATTTAGCAGGAATATCAACAACAACCAACTTAACAAGAAAAAACAAAACTCATATAAGAACGGTGGAACCGCCACTCGTGGGTCATTCCGGGAACTTTTTGATCAAGATCCAAGTAATTGGCCACTAAATTCGTGTGACTTAACCCCATTGGATTATTTTCTTTGGACCTGGGAGCACCTGGGAGAGTTCGAAGAGTTATTTGTGAAAATTGGTGCTCGAGATTGTGCCTTGTATGCGCCACCTGTGGCGGTCACATGACCGAAATCATATTTAAACACTATTGTCATAAAAGTTTTTATCCATCAAAGCCCGTTTTATTGATATAAAAATATTTTTTGATGTTTTTTGTTTGTTTGTTTTAAGCTTAAGTAACTGTAAAAAAACACCCGATAATTTTGAATAAACAAACACTCCTTTTAAGTACAAGTTTTTCGTGTTTTACTTTCTTCATTTATTCCGTTTTAATTTCTACTCGCACACATATTACAACTTAATTTGCTTTTCTAACTCAATGCAAGCAATGAAATTTCCTGAGAGACCTGAGGCATTTGAACTTTCTTAGAAAATACAAACGATTAAATGTGTATTTATTATTGGTATTTGCTAATCATAACAAATTTGAACATTTTCTAAGGAAAACATATGTAAAATTATTCAATTACATTGGGAGAAAATTAAATGTAAATTTCGAAAATTATATTTCAATTGTTTAAATAACATCTTATATGCAAATCAATTAAACTTACAATAAACATTGATTTTATAATATAGCAACAGATATTTTGAATTCATTTATTTATTTGGTATGATAAATAACCATTTAATTTTACATTCCTTTTGCATCTTTATATTGTTACGTTTTAACCTTTTTAAAACGTCTGAGATCGTTTAAATTGCGTTTGTTGTTGTTACAGTTTTTTATTTACTACAGTATAACTTTTATACAGCTTATCTTTATACAATAACTTAATATTCGCTTATACAACACTTTCATTTCCGCCTAAAACACGTCTTTATCTTATGACAGCAAAACGATAACTAACTGTCGTGTAGGTAAAGTAGCCTCTTTATGTACCTAATTGACTACGGTTTGGAAAGTTCCGGAAATGTCTCATATCTTCTATTTTATATCCGTTAATTTAAATTTAACGTAAAGATGGTCGAATTGGTAGTGCTGCCAGATAACGCAAATAATTACGGGATTGATAGGGTGACATATAATTACGAAATACACCAAAATCCCACAATTCAGCTTTAACGGCGCTGATGTGTGTTTTTTTAGGTATTTTTATTTTCGTTACGTCATAGTTATTACAACTGAGGCACTATCGGGTATTTGACCCAAAATATTCGTGATAAAAAAATCAGTTGTGAGGGTGAAGTGATTTTCTGAAGGGGGCCGGCCCTATGTATATGAAGTCCAACGTCTTTATAACAAGATTTCTGAGTTTAAAGTACTGATCCTTGTTAAATTTTATAATGACTGCAATATAATAAGCAATTTCAAATACAATACGTAGAGCGTTGGCCTTATCTACCCAACACCTATATGGCCGCCATAGCTTTGGATGATGGCGCGCATCCAAAATGAAAATTTTTAATAACTCTGATGCATAAATCAGGCTGAATTTGACTAATGGCATGGGTTATGTTGGCTTTGAGGGCCGCTGTGGTTTATGGCTTATTTGCATAGTCTCACAAGCGAAATTTAATGGGTTCAAATCATGCCATCATCGTGACCAGTTTACATCACCTCTACGTGAGATGAATATGCCCTCAAATCGCTCGTATAGAATGTTCCATGTGACATGAGCTGTATGCCACGTAGCGTCGTCCTGCTCAAACTACAAGTCGTTGTAGTCTATATCTCCCAATTCAGGGCAAAATATTCAGGGTAATCATAAACCTAGAGAGATAGATGACATTGTCAGCCCAAAATTCATAGCAAACAGTGAGTTTCTCGGGATCTCATTTTCTTTGGTATCGTCGCAGATTAAACAATTTTGTTCATTCAGAAATGGGCTTTTACGCCTTCGTCGAGACTAGTAAAGGGTGGGCAAATTTAAGGTAAGGAAGTAAATTGGCTTAAAAACACAGCTTTTTTGTCAAATTCATTTTTATTCATACCAATATAAAATAGAAAAATGATAATTAATAATGGAATATGATGTTTTGCAAATGTCCACTTCTAGCACGTCGATAGATGTCCGCTCTTTTCAAAATTCATTTATCTCGCCAATGCAGCGCTGAATTTCACCTTTCACAGTGTCTGTTGTTTGTGGTTTGTTCACGTAAACCAAGTCTTTCAAATGGTCCCAGAAAACAAACTTCTGCGGCCTTAAATCATAAGAATGAGGTGGCTAATTTACATCGCCAAATCGAGAAATTACGTGACCGGGAAATTTCTCATGCCACAACTGAATTTTTTGGTTGGCTGTGGAGACACTAATGTCAACATTAGCCAATTTTGGCTACAAAAAATTGGTTAACATGGCTTGGTAGCCTAGAGAATTCACGATAACGGTATTTCCTTATTCATTTTCGAAAATATACGGGCCGATGATGACGCCTAACCACAAGCCCCACCATGCGGTCACTTTCTTTGAATGTAATGGTTTTTCGAGGACTGTTCATTGATTTTGTGAGCCATATGTGTGACAATTTTGTTTGTTTACAAAATCGCCTAATTGGAAACGGATCTATCACTAAGGATGATTTTCTTGAATTTTTCAAACAGCCAATTCACAAACGTTCGACGCAAACAATTCCTCTGATGACGCCCAATTCTTACGAACGTCGACGAGTTGATGTTCCACACTCATTTTCAACACTTTGCTGTACAGCGATTATGTTTACATCACTACGGCCACTACGAGCACATTGTTTTAATCTATTGTCAGCAACAGTACCGCTAGCCTCGAATTTAGCTTCTAAATTACTCACAGCGGTCACAGAAGGAGCCTGATTACAAGGAAAAGCTGCTCAAATTTTACGATGTGATACAGTAAAATGTTCTCCATTTTAATAGAGCATTTTCACGATTAAAATTCTTTGTTCAAGAGTGTAGCGTTACATAGTTAAAGTTTCCCAATTTTTTACTAAATCAGTGTGGCGAGTTGACAGCTCAGTTTTGACAATTCATCATTTGACAGCCAATTTACTTCCTAACCTCAAGTTAGCTCACCATTAATCAGAAGTAGTTAATATCATAAATGGAAGGGCATATTGATCTTTTAGGAAAAAAAAATTTATTTAATTTTTTTAAATAGAATTTGTGATCATAAAAACAGCCACTATAGCCAGCTGTTAAGAAAATTTTTACTTATTTAACTAAAAACTTTTAAGCATATTTGTCATCTAAATATGGCTTATAAAAGCAGCACAATTATGGGCTATACCCGCATAAATATACATACACACACATATATACAAAGCGGCAAAAAAAGAGAATTTTAAAACTTTTTTAAAAACTTTTATAAAATGAAACTATTTTAACCAAACAATTTTGGTATGGGTAACCAAATAAGCCACAAACACACAAGCAGACTAATAAATATGGCCAAAAAAGTGATAACAAAAGTTGTATTCAAATAAAATCCCTTATAACTGACAAATAATGATTAATCGAGGAAATTTTTTTAATCGAAAATAACAAAAAAAAATTAATAAAAAAAAACGCTGCTGAGTAAGTTTTTTGTGCTATTTTTCCCATAATTTTCAACAACGTCTGTATAAGACATACTTACACTCACAGAGGTGATTATTCATGCTGTTTGCTTGCTCTGGCTTTTCCTTACTTAAATTTAAATAAATATTATACGGCCATATGCAAAAAAATCTAAGAGTAGACTTGTAGTGCACGTTAGTTACCACACACTTTAAGCTTCAATTAGTAACGTAGACGTGACGATCAAGCGACAGCTGATAGGACAACTAAATGAAGAATACATACAAATCGAGAGTTGTTCTGTAACGAATGTAACATATACGTGGTGATTCTGTTTTCAACAGCATTTTTCTACGTTTTTACTTCACACACAACATCAGCTGACATAAAATTGTAAACAAAGAATTTGCGTTGAAATAAGAGCGTAAATTCGTGCTTAAATGGCATAAATAAAGATATATATTTAAAAGTGTGTGTTTTTAGTTATAATTATTAAATAATAATACACTTAAATAAAATGGATAATAAAAATTAATATTGTTGGCGCAAGAGGATGAATTAATTTATAATTTATTTTTTGTTTCTTTTTTTACACATACACAGCTGAAAACAGATGACACGTATTTACTTCACAAACTAATCACACTTGACGTTTTAGTTGGGTCTTAACAAAAATGTGGTAAAAAAAACCCTACATTAGCTAATGATTGCTTTACTAAATTTTATGCTTTCGTGCTGGCAATACCATGATTTTTTTTTTTTCAGCGATATAAAAAACGAATGTCACATATGAGTAGTCGAATAAAAAAAATTATAATTCTATATATAAAACGTCTTTTTTATAGAGGTATAGAACTTTAAGTTGGCATTACTTTTCAATATGGCGACCGATTTAACAGCTGTCAAGTGATTTATTCTCAGTTTGGTTTGGCAATTCATCAAGAATAGACTCACGCCCGACGTACATTCGTCTACTGGGCCCAAAACGAGACTACCGTTGTTCCCGATTTTCATAAGCGAATTTTGTTTAGTGATAAACCGCACTTCTGGTTGAATGGCTATGTCAACAAACAAAACTGCCGCATTTGGAGTGAAGGTAATCCTCAAGTGTATGTGGAAACACCGTTACATCCAGAAAAACTGACTGTTTGGTGTGCTTTATGGGCTGGTGGATTTATTGGTCCGTACTTTTTCAAAAACGATGGTGGCCAGAATGTTACAGTCAATGGTGATCGGCATAGAGCCATAATTACTAACTTTTTCATTTCTGAATTGAATAACCATGATGTCCAGGAGATGTAGTTTCAACAAGACGGTGCAACATGTCACACAGCTCGTGCCACAATAGATTTATTGAAAGACGCGTTTGGTGACAGCCTAATTTCACGTTTTTGACCTGAGAATTGGCCTCCAAGATGTTGTGATTTAACACCGCTAGACTACTTCCTGTGGGGCTCTGTAAAGTTTTTGGTCTATGTGGTAAAGCTATAAACGCTTGACCATTTGGAAGACAACATTCGTCGTGTTATTGCCGATATACGGCCACAAATGGTGGAAAAAGTCATCGAAAATTGGACGTCCAGATTGAACTACATCCGCGCCAGCCGTGGCGGTCATATGCCAGAAATCATATTTAAAATGTAATGCCATAAGATTACCTTTCGGATAAATAAAATTCATGTCAATCGAATAATCCATCGTTGCTTTATTGCAACTTAAAGTTCTATACCTCTATAAAAAATACCCCTTATAAAAAGAAGTGTACACTAAGTGCGGAAACGGATCGACCAATTTCAACCAAAAATTCAGGGTACGGATGATCTGTAGATAGTTTATGTGAAGTTTGCAAGTAATAGGCCCAGTGGTTCCGGAAATATGGCATTCAGATTTTCCCAAAACGCCCTTCATTTCCCAAATTATGATTTTCTATTGTCACTTGAAAACTTAGCAAACCATGTATCGTAATGTCTTATGTATACAATGACATTCGGTAATATTGATTTTTGTATATGTTGAGAACGGTAAGTATGGAAAGTTCTGAAATTGTTGTAAATGACTTCTTAGGTAATAAAAACCATCAGTGAAAAGTTGGCGGTATTGGATAAATAGGCATAGTACCTCCGTACAAAGTCGATATTGATATTTGTATATATTTTGAAAATGTTTAGAGTTGAAGCTTTTAAATAACTTGGTGATCAATTCAAACCATCAGTTTTAAGAAAATATGGAATTTCGCTGTTGTGGAGAACAGTAACAGTTAAAACTTCGTTATCTATCCACATCAGTCAAACAGCAAGTACAGGGAGGCTCCTAGCAACGCGGGAGGGGTTACTCTAGTTTAATATAAAATCATATTTTTTAATAAATCTTTTTCATTTTTCAGCATTTTTTTTATATTTTATTTAATGCTACACATATGGTTACGTTTTAACCTTTTTCAAACGTTGGACTTCGTTTAAATTGTGTTCAAATAAAATAAACACGGCTTTATTTTGTTGTTTTACAGTTTTTTATTTATTACAACAGTTAATATTTGTTTATACAATACTTTTATTTCCACTTTAACAAAACTTTATTTATTGACAGCCAAACAATAACTAACTCTCTTGTAGATAAAGCAGCCTCTTTGTATACCTAATTTCCTACAGTTTGGAAGGTTCAGGAAATATCGACCATCTTCTCTTTTTATATTCGCTAATTCATATGTGACGTAAAAATGGTCAATGTGGCAGTGCTGCCAAATTGACAGGGTGACACAAAATATATCAAAATCCCACAACACAGTGTTGTATTTTTATATTCGTAACAATATTTATTGCAAAAAGTCTTCAACTCGTAAAAAATTAAGATATTTAGTTTTGTTAGTGGTCCAATAAATACCCGAATAACGAGCTTTGTGTATTTGTTTTGATTTTATGAACATCACTAAGGGAAACATTTTTTTATTGTGATTAAATGGAAACATTTATTAGAAAAAAATTTGATTTAAAAGATAGGGGTTCGAAAATAATGCCGAGGATGATAAAGTGAGTGTAAAAATTTATATACATAAATACATACAGTGACGTGCAAAACTAAGTGCATGCAGTTTCTTTTATATTATTGCCTTTCTCCCATTGCAGTGTTTGAATGGCACACCTTTTGTGTGAAGTTTTGTTTTATTTCAACTTCAAAACATGCACTTGCTTTTACACTCCACTGTACCCATTTTAGCATCCTCAGCATTATTTTCGAACCTTTTCACTGCTACTACTGTTCGCTTAAATAGAGAGGAACTTATATTTTTAACACTCTTCATAGAACTCCTTTTTTTGTGTTTTTTTTTAAAGAAATTTCGAGGCATTCTCTACAATATTACCCAAAAGCGTAGGAGAAATCTAGTCCCATTTATAATATATTATTCATTGCCATAGCTTCAACATGTTTCACGAAGTCCAATTATATTTTTCCATAAGTTTTTTTGCTATTGTCCAAAAATTTTCCATTGGATTGGAATTATGGCTTTACGGTGATGACTAATTTACCTAAAAATTCCTAAAAAAAAATACCTACAAATTTCCTTTATATTTAATATTCATAAGAGAAATATCACTTTAAAGGACTCTAAAATAGGTAGCTTCCTATTTAAAAACTGTTAAAGTTAACGTAGGTTTAACAAAGTGGATTTTAAGCTAATAATCGTTTTTTTTTACAACATTAAGGAATTTTGCTTAACAAAGGTTTAACAAGTTTTATTAATTTTTTTTGCATATGACCGATAATGTTTTAAGATTCAGCCTGTTTGTAGCAAATTTATGTGCATATAAGATTATGTTCCGTGCATATTGCTGTTGCTGTTGCATTTGTGTTTTTTTTGCAAAGATGTTTTCATATTAAAATCCATGTGGATTAAGTGATGCTCTTTTTTGAAATTGCCTGTGTTGAAACTTTTGCATTAAGATTTAAAATAATTTATGGCTGATGATGTTCAGGTAACCGGAACAAGTATAATTATTGTTCACTAACAAAAGCAGAGATAAAGTATGAAAGGTTGGGTAAGAAAACGTGGTATCCGTAATAAATTTATGGAAGAAATAATTTTTTTTTAAATATATTATGGAGTTATAAAGAAAAGGATTGAATTAAATTAAGGAAAATTTTTAACCATTCCTCCAAAAAGCGAAAGCTTTCAACACTTTATTTCAAAAGGCTTTTTGCATACAATTTTTTTTGGTTATTTCCCATAGTATTTAAATCTAGACTTAGAGATCTAATATCTACGGATAAGCCTCTCGTTTCCAATATGGTTTTCACAACCCGTGACCTAACATAGCGTAAAAATATTGTGAAGCACAAGTTGTTCATTGAGACTGTATGACATAGTCTATAGCAACCTTTAACCTCACAACCTTTAAGGACGCTTCTTTTCTCAGATAATCTCTTAAAAAATTGAATAGAGTGATGTTAGTGTCAAGTGTTTTGTTTTGAAGTAGAGAAACAAAACGTATAGTGTACACTAGAAAAAAATCAAAGTTTTTGTATGAGCATAGTAATTCTCTGAGGAAATAGAAAGAAACATTTTTAGTCTCTTGTTTGTTTTCTTGGTTAAGGTTTTGTAGACGTTTGTTTTGTATGTGTATCAAAAATCGGCAATATTCGGCCCTTGATGTCAACGTGAGCTCATTTGGAAACTTCTGACGCAACTAGCATACTCTTTCGATTTCCTGTCTTGATATTAGTTCCATTCCAAAAATCTAGGACAAACGAAGCGTTACGGTATTAAAACGAATGTCTACTAAAACAGGGTCCAACCATAATGCACGATGTTAACTGTGAGTCACACCTTAACCGCAAGGTCTTTGTCCAACTTAATTTGAGATTTATTTGTTTCAGTATTTGACAAATTCAACCATGGAGAAGTACACAATTGATCAGGGCGTTAAGAATGTTGAAGGCTTTTACAAAAACGGGCATTCTTATCAAAATGCCTTTCATCCACTTCGTAATTTTTTTGGTCAGCATAATCGACCAACTGTGTTCACAAAAGGATAAACTGTACGCAAATTTCAGCAAACCGGGTGTGTAGGAAATGTCGAAACAACTGTACATGCTCGCTCAATTCGCACTGCGGAAAACAATGCTGTTGTTGGTGGTAGTGTGGCAGAAGAGCCGTCAACCTCGATTCGTTGTTGTGCCCAACAATTGAACATCTCACGAACAGCACCGATGCGAACTTTGAATAAAGATTTGAATTGACGTGCTTACAAGGTCAAATTGACTCAAGTGCTGTAGCCTACTGACCATTTCAAGCGTCGTCAATACGCTGAATGGTTAGTAGAACAGACAGAAGTGAATGATGACTTTGCAAAAAAAAAGATCTTCAGCGACTAGGCATACTTTCACCTCAGCACATCCACAAAAAGTGGGTGTTTGGCGCGGCTTATGGACTTAGCGTCGCCATGGTCAGTACTTCTTCGAAAATGAGTTCGATAAACAATTACAGTGAATGGTGTTCGCTATCGCGAGATGATAACGAACTTCTTGTAGCCGGAAATTGAGGATATGAACCAGAACGATATGTGGTTCCAACAGAATGCTGACACTTGCCACGCAGCCAACGAAGCAATGGCTCTTTTGCGCAAGAAATGCAATGGCCGAGTGATCTCATGTACTGACAATGCTAATTAACCGCCACGATCATGTGATTTGATACCGTTGGACTTCTTTCTTTGGGGATATTTGGATATTTAAAAGAAAAAGTTTACGTCAAAAAGCCAAGAACAATTCAAGGGCTAAAGATGAAATAATTCGGCACATTAACAACATTGAACCTCAATTATATCTCAGAGTCATTGAAAATTTGGACCGACGTATAGATTTACGCCACCGAAGCCGTGCGAGCATTTGGACAAAATTTTGTTTCACACATAATTGTCATAGACCTTTCTATCATAATAAAAATTTTGAAATTAATTCTCTGAAAACTTATTGTTTTTTACAATTAACATTTTTGACCGATTACATATTTGGAAAGTAGAGCAAAATTAGGGAAAATCGGAAAAATAAAATATTTTTTGAGCAAAACTTTATATTTTCTAACAAAAAGTCACAAAATAATCAAACTGCTCTCGTAACTCAAAATAAATATTTTAAATTTTTAAGAAATAACTAAAAACAATATCATATTGTTACGTTTTAACTTTTTTAAAACGTCTGAGTTAGTTTAAATTGCGTTAAAATAAAATTAACACCACTTTGTTGTTGTTTACAGTTTATTTATTCACTTATCTTTTACGCAGTTTAACTGAATACAACTTAATATTCGTTATACAACACTTTTATTTAAGCCTAAAAATGACTTTACTTTATGGCAGCCAAACGATAACCAAATGACGTGTATCTAATAGCCTACAGATTGGAAAGTTCTGGATATGTCTCATATTCTCTATTTGGTCGAATTGATAGTGTTGCCAGATAATGCAAATAAGTACGGCATTGACAGGGTGACACATAATTACCAAATATACCAAAAACCTACTATACAGTTTCAAAGGCGCTGAAGTGTGTTTTCCTTTTAGGCATTTTTATTTTCGTAACAATATTGCACACTCAAAGCTACGGTCATTGCCAACAATAATATTACTTAAAATAGAAGCATTAATTGAATAAACTAATATTCCAAGCACACAATTATTGTGTGGTAGGGTGAGCATTAATTTTAAAAATGCGAAATTGCACTGTATCTCCGTGCAGTTTTCTGTAGCCAAAAATTGCGTTGAGGACAATTTTAGACAGATTGTATTTGTAATATTTTGCTACAGAGAACATTTTTTTTGTTTTAGGAGAGGGGGAGTTACTACCCAAATTGGCCTATATATATAAGCAGCAGCCTAGTGTGTACAGACATATCTTGGTTTAAAATTATATTTTCAAATTGTTAACATTTCATAACAAAACACCCTTTTTCACTTTCTCTTCTAAGTAAAAGATACTCATCGCATAGCCTTTTGCTTATGACAGTCATCATCATGTTATCTTCTAAATACTGCAGTACCACTGCACACACAAATCACTTGTTTTACGAGTATAAAATATTACAAACCACTAGAGGAACACAGATGGAGAAGAGCAGAGATTTTGTGCAAAGAATCTCGTCCATTAAAACAATAGCACGTTTTTATATACGAATATAATGTATGTCCTTAAAATTCACTGATTACCTGAAAGTAAATGCCACAGCTACTATTGTTTTAGATTTAAGTGTGTCACACAAATAGTAACGGTACCGGTACCCGCTCTGCTCTTACGCCTTTGATACACTGCTGTTCGGAACATGATTTTGAAAAAAAAAGAAAAAAAACTAAAAATATTTATTACATTTGAAAAGTGTTAGTAATTGCCAAGGATTTTTAGTTTTTACTGTGCTTTTGAGTGAGAAAAATATTTATCATCAACATCATCATTAGCAACAGCAGCAGCAGCAAAGGCAGAAGCAGCATGTCTTAACGTTTAAACTGAATGTGAGAGTAAATGAATAACTGACTGAGTGAATGAATGAATAAATGACGGACTAAACTAAACGTATGGATTTTTTCTATTTTTTCTAACAACACCCCAAAGGCATACATACACTCATCGTTGACTGCAGCGACCACCAGCCATATAAATAGTGAAAAAAGTGTTGGCAGCTTTATTAGCTGGTGGCAATAGAAAGAGAATTATATTTATCTTATAAATGGTATGTGATTACAGCAGCAAAAATACGGTCATTTATTTTGAACAGCCATGCTGTCTAAGTTGAGAGCAAGTAAAAAAGGGAGAACATTTAGCTGATGTTGCAGCGAAACCCCCGAATTGTTCAATAAAGTGCAGAATATAGTTTTTCTAATGATATGCAGAAATCTAAAATATTAATGTGTCTCGTTATCAGTTGAAGAAAAGAAAAAATCAAAGTGTAGAGTGTCATATAATGGGTTTTGTTCGACTTTGAATCTCTTATTAGATAAAAACTCTTCTAACACTGGTCTACAGCAAGAAAAAGCCTTTAAAGAAAACTATATGGAATATAATGATTTTGATGCGCTGACTTCAAACAAGTTTTCAGTTTTTCTCCATCGGACTCAAATTTGTGTTTATGGGCGTGGCAAATTTTTCGTCCAAAATATGGTAGTTACGTCAATATATTTCATCATAACTTGAAAACGACTTGACCGATTTCAAAGCAGTTACTACTAAATGTTAAGCAACAAAATTTCCTGTCAAATCACAGCTCCGAGGTGGCCAAACGACTTCAGCTCTGCGGCAGATAATGCGATCTTCAAAAACAGGCAGCAAAACATAGAGTGTAGCTTCGGCGGTGTGGCACGTAGCGCCGTCCTGTTGAAACCAAATGTGGCTAATATCCTCCTCTTCAATTTTTGTGAACAAAAATTCGTTCAACATGGCCTGATAATGATCGCCATTGACTGTAACGGCCACTCCTTGCCCATTTTCGAAGAAAAATGGCCCAATTATGCTTCGGACCAAAAGCCGCACCAAACAGTGACTCGTCTTGGGTGTATCGGCTTTTCAATGTATGCGAAAATTTTGCTTGTATACATACTCGCCAAGATCAAAATGAGCTTCATCTGAAAAGATGATTTTTTTTGGAAAATCGGCATCTCCTGTAAGTCGATAGCAGGCCCACTTAGCAAAGCGAAATGCATTGTATGGTCAGTTGGCTTCAACTCCTGAAACAATTGGACTTTGTATGGCGTCATACCAAGGTCTTTATGCAAAATTCGTCTCAATGAAAGCTTCGAAATGTTCAATTGTTGAAAACGACGGTGAATTGATGACGATGGCGCTTCACGCACACTTTCTGCCACAGCTGCAATATTCTCGGATGTACGCACTGTTTTTGGCTTTTCGCGCTTTGGTTTGTCACTTTGGATGCCAGTTTCTTTCACTTTTTTCACAAGATAACGAACATACGGAGCTGACAGTGCTTCTCTTCTTCCAAAATCCATACGCAATTTTCGCACACATTCTGCAATATTACCATGATTTTCAAAGTAATGTCGCAATATTTCCCAGCGTTGCTCAAGCGTATACACAACCATATTCGTTCAGCGGAAGGATAAAACTAATTATCTGTCAAATCAGAC
Source organism: Wohlfahrtia magnifica (assembly GCA_023159175.1). Classification (NCBI taxonomy): domain Eukaryota; kingdom Metazoa; phylum Arthropoda; class Insecta; order Diptera; family Sarcophagidae; genus Wohlfahrtia; species Wohlfahrtia magnifica. The sequence continues at coordinate 1,405,069 of JAKWBJ010000497.1, forward strand.
ATGAGCTAATTGTTACCATTCACGAAATAAGCACTAGTTGAAAAAAAAAAAAAACGTTAGATGGCGGACTTGATATATTGTGTGAAAATTCTTGGCGATTCGTATAAAATTATGAGCACAGGAGCAAAGCGTTTATTCACATTTCAATGTTAAGTAATGGGAAATTGAAATTTTGAGCAGTTCTCCTGAAAAATTCTGTTTTTTGAGTTATGACACTTTTGCAATTAAAGAGCGATATGATATGTGCATATTTTTTTTTTTTTTCTACCAGACATTTCCTTTCATTATTTTTGTTTGTTGCCACATAATGTATTATAGGTTTTATGTCTTTATGAGTTATCTTACTTTCAACATATTTGGCTTTCACTTAAATGCTTAAAATATAAAATTTATATTCTAAGAATTTTTGTCTAACTTTTTAAAAATAAAAAAAAATAATAAAAACTCCTCTAATTTTGCAAGAAAAAAATTTTCCGCTATTTTTGGTCAAAGTTATGTAGCCAAACGATTTTCGTGATTTATAGCTTTTTTCACTCTCAACATGGTAATCTTTAATGTAAATGCTTAAAATGTAAAATTTTCATTCTGAAAACTAATTTTTAAAAACAAAAAAGTGCTCTAATTTTCGTAACTAAGTTATGAATAACTCCGAAACCATTGAAAATACAAAAACAATGTTAGTAGAATGATTTAGGGGAAATTGTGTTCCCAAACATTTGCTGGTACTTGCATTAAAATCGGTCAAGTCGCTCTCAATTTATGATCAAATATATTGACACAACCACCATATTTTGGGCGAAAAATTTGCCACATCCATAGAAAAAATTTGAGTCCGATCGAAAAAACTGAAAACGGATTTGAATTCAGCGCTTCAAAATGATTATGTTTTACTTAAAGGCTTTTTTTCCTGTAGACCAGTGTTACTATTATTATTTTATTTATTTTTTCTTTAAGGAAAAGATATTTAGTTTTGAGGCTGATTTAGCCTTTAAATTCTAGTTGAGGGGTTGCTTAAATAAGGATTTTTTATACCGTATTTATTGTTTAAAAATTAAAATGTAATTACGTTTCAAATTGGAATTTTCTTCTTCTTCTTAATCTCTTTTGTTTTGAAGAATTTTTTGTACAAATACAGCAAAATGACCTGGTTTTGCTTAATTCTTGAGTTAGCAAATGGAAAAAGACATGAACGTTGCCAGTGGTTATCTGAATGAAATAAACTTTGAATTGCAAATATTTACATATACTCGCACATGGTATAGTACAAGGGGCATATTTGCTTTAAATTAAAATGAAAATAATTAATTAATCCCTAACAAAAATCACAGCTATTTACAGAACTTAACAATCCTAACAATTTTTATACAAATCTTAACAAACTATACTTATTCATATGCCTCTGGACCAAAATCCGCACCAAACAGTGACTCGTCTTGGATGTATCGGCTTTTCAATGTATGCGTGCGGGTTTTCTGTGCCCCAAATGCGACAATTTTGCTTGTTTACATACCCGCCAAGATCAAAATGAGCTTCATCTGAAAAGATGATTTTTTTTTGCAAAATCGGTATCTTCTGTAAATCGATCGCAGGCCCAGATTCCCAGCGTTGTTCAAGCGTATACACAACTATATTCGTTCACCGGAAGGATAAAACTAATTAACTGTCAAATCAGACATGAGCTAAGTATTACCATTCACGAAATAAGCACTAGTTGAAAAAAGACGTTAGATGGCAGACCCTATATTATTGTTTCACGGAATATTTAATAATGAAATAATTTCACAATAAAATTTTTATAATTTTTTTTTTCATGTGTATAAAGTATTGTCATAAGAAATATTGTTAAACGAATTTGTGAATAATAAAATAAATAAAATTTAATTTTTTTATATAATAAAACAAAGCAAAATCTGTACATATATATGTTCCATTTAACTTAACATGTAATTCTGCATCGATTAAGAGAATAACACAATGGACTCGCCTATACTATAGTAAGCCCGCCTATTATTTACAAATTTTAACATTTCCTACTCTCTAGTCGCTATAAATACCAACTCCATTGCCCTTAAAGCCACATTAAAAATTTGTTAACAAGATGGAAATCATTGCACCTTTTTCCTTACTACTTATCGCCTTGATGGTAACATCGAACATTAACAATTTTAGTCCTTCTGAAAAATTTTTTATGACTTTTTGCGCTAAAAATTTTTTTTCCACAACTTAGTTACGATTAACTCTGAAAGTATTGAAAATACGAAAAAGTTCTATTTCGTTGGCTTATAGGAAATTTTATTCCTAAGCCTTTGTTGGTACTTGCATTAAAATCGGTCAAGTAGTTTTCATGTTATGATGAAATATATTGCTATAACTACGATAGTTTGGGTGATAAATTTGCCACGCCCATAAAAAAAATTGAAAACGGATTTGAATTCAGTGCATCAATTTCATTATATTCTATACAGTTTTGTTTAAAGGCGAGAAGATTTTTTGTTTTTTGTAGACCAGTGTAATTAAAAAACTCTTATACGTAATTAATAATTTCAGTTTTTTTTTTTAATTTTCTAATAAATCCAAAAGTTCGTTAATCACTTACTCCATGAACTAACAAAAGAAAAGCAAACAAAAACACTTGAATAAATATTTTGGTTTAAAAATCTCTAAATAATTGTCTGAATCATTATTGTATTCGCTTATTTATTTCATTTCAGATAAAAAGAAAACCTAAATAAATATTAAACAGTTAGAATATATATAAAATCCGTTTTAATCATTTTTCAATAGAGTTTTGGTTGATTTACGTGATCACTAGCAATTGCTACGAGCATCAGGCAGTTGTCCTCAGTTATCGTTTTGAATTTTCCAATAGAATATTGACAGTCGAGAGCGGTCATATTGTTGAAACGACATCTGCCAATGGGTTATTATTTACTCAGCTCGTTTAAGGTCATAATAAAACAAAGAAATATATATTTGATATCAATGAAACAACATTTGTTGAATAGAACATTTTATATAAATGTTTAGTTATGATTTCGGTCATGTGGCCGCCACGGCTGACGTGTACAACATCAATTTTTACAAACTTTTCGCTCTTCGAATGTTGATTTACAAATCTTCGTAGATAAGTGGTTCTGCATAATCCCAAACAACATAATCCAATGGGACTAATGCAAACGATCTAGGTGGCCAATTAATTTGACTATAGTTACGTGAAATTGCTCTTTCATCAAAAGTATCTTTGAGTAAATTAATTGTAGCGCACGGTGTGTAGCATTTGGTTTCGTTCTGTTGGAACCATATGTCAGCAGATTAATGCCAGCTAATACAGGTACGAAAAAAATTCTAATCATATCCCTATACCGTTTACCATTGACAGCAATATTCTGACCATCATCGTTTTTGCAGACACATGGACCAGTGACTCCAAAAACCCATAAAGCACTTCTAACAATAATTTTCTGTGGATGTTATGGTGTTTCGACAAAAGCTTGTGAATTATCTCCACTCCAGATGCGAAAATTCTGCTTATTTAAGTAGCCATTCAAACGAAAATGGGTTTCATCAGAGTTGACGACAAGTTTGACAAAAGGAACCATTATTTTGATAAGAAAATTTTAAAATTGTTATGAAATGTAAAACCCAACTACACAAAAAGCAACTAACAGTTGTTAAATCGGCTGTCAAGGAAGGCAGTGTTGCCAACTCAAAGTTATGAACGCCTTAGAAAAACACCCAATAAAATTATTTAATCAAAATATGAGCTGTGCCAATTTTACGGTCGACACTATTTTCATGTCAAGAGGACTACTAGAAGTGTGGTGAACAAATTCTATTTTACTGGTTCTGCAAACAAGGTATCACACCCGTTTGACGATGAAAAGTTCAATCTGATGCTGTTTATGAAAATCTTTGACTGCAACCATAATGCTGTTCGCTAAAATGGTTCTAGAGCAGGTGGAAAGTGACACTAATTTTCAACCAAAAATAATCAATTTCAGCAAAAAGGCCCATGAATTGATACTTCAACAAACAAAATTGGCAAATCTGGGACAGTATCATACACTGTTTCTCGAAAAAGTCACTTTTTGCTGTGGATTTTAGGCTGGCGGCTACACCATCACCATCGACGGCTTGCGCTACCTTGATCAAAAAGTTCCCTGAATAAACCACGTGTGGCGGTCCCATTTTTTAAGTTGATACATCTGTTGTTGATATACCGCTAAATCTTAGCGTCATAGCTTGACATTTGCAAAAGCCACGTAGCCAAGTATACATCTATTTCTATGTGTGTTGGCAATTTTTTTATAATTTTAGAAATGGATTTAAATTTGCAACAATGAACTCGTATTAAATTTTGCGTAGAAAACGGATTTAATGGTGCGTGAACATTGGAAATGTTGGAAAAGTGTTTCGGCAATGATTTTCTAAAGAAAACGATCGTTTACCAGTGGCACGAGCGGTTCGAAAGTGGTCGTGAGTCTATCGAAGATGATGAACGCAGTGGCATACCATCGGCATCAAAAAACGACGAAAACATTAATAAAGTAAAAGCAGGCTGAATCCGTACGCAATCCAGACACCAGGCAAATGAATGGCGTTCACCAACTGAGCAGAGATAAAAAACCACGGCGTTAATAGTCAAAGAAGAAGGCAACGCTCACAGTAAGCATGGATTACAGCAGTTTAGTGCATCATGAGTTTTTGCCAAAATGATATATTTGTGTGGAGCAATTCTACACTAGAATTGGGTAGAAAACTCGTGGATTTTGCACCATAATAAAGCACCGTCGCACAGTGCCATTATTGTTCGAAATGTTTTGACTAAAAATGCAACAAATACCATCTAACAGCCACCGAATTTACCTGATTTGTCTGCCTGTGACTTCTTTCTACTCAATCGAGTTAAAAAAAACATTACGGGGAACGCGTTTCAGCAGCCGAGAAGAAATAATAGAAAACTTATACGAACCACTGATGAACAGACCAAAAAACGAATATAAAAAATGCTCGAAGGACTGGATCAAGCGCTGGCTTAAGTGTGTTGCTGTCGATGAGGGTTACTTTGAAGGAGACAATATAGATTTAGATGAATGATCTTGTATTTTTAATTTTCTGAATAAATTCCGGGAACTTTTTCACCAAGTATGGTATGTGGTTTCAACAGGTCGGCAGTACGTGGCAGACAGGTCATACCAAAATTGATATGATAGCACATGTACGTGATGTAAACTGATCGCCGAGATCGTGCAATTTGACCCAGTTAGGCTTTTTTCTATTAACAGCCTGTTTCTAGATGACGAGCGTAAGTAAACGTTCATCTAACAAGTTGAGTGACTTGTCTATTTATATGTATAACACACACAAAGCACTCAATTTTTGTTAGTGTTTGAAATATAAATAGACAAGTCACTCAACTTGTTAGAGGAACGTATCCTTACGTTCATCATCTGGAAACAGACTGTAAGTCGTAAGTCTTCGTTAAGTCTTCAGAGCGTTCTAAGCGTCAATGTCAAAATTTTTTTTTTTAAATTTCGTGGACACGGTACCTGAAGCTGGTACAGGCATTTGCTCGATGTTATACACCCTATATTTCTAATATAAGACGTTCTTACGAATGACTCTTTATGTTTTTAATATCGTGTTTACAACTAAGTTTTAATTGACAATTAAGGGATTTTATGCAATTAAGACCTTAATTGAGCTCAATTTACCATACAAAATTGTGTTATAAAAAATTATAAAATGATCAATTAGTACTAAATTGTGCAATTTGTTGAATAAAATTGAAAATGCAACCCTTGGTGAAGAATGTAGAATGAGGAGTAGCAGCTCTGTGTGAATTATGTTCAATGAGGAGTGACAATTCATACAAATTTTCAACTAAATATTTAAAAATAATATTTTTGTAACGATTTTATGTAAAGAGGTTTTGTTACTTAAACAAACAAAAAACGGCACTTAAAGCATTTTGATTTGTAGAAAAGTATTAAAATTCAAGTGAAAAACTTGTTTAATGTTGTACGAACACGGACTTCGCATACTGTACAATGTCATATGAAATATATTATTATCAAACTTAAAAAAGTAAACAAAAATTTTTGTATATTAAATTTAAGTTTTTTTCTTTACATTTTACACTCTTTTTAACGCAAAATTTGTATTAATTCTAAGTTCCATACTGCTAATTCAAAAACGTAAGTTTTACGAGTAAAATATGTCTTGACATTTTTAACTGTCAAATGCTAATTGTGGAACGTTAATTGCGCCATGTGCGAACACTAAATACAATAGCGCAATTTAAAAATTAATCGACTCAATTAAAACGTATGCGCGAACATGGTATAAAAAACAATTAAGTTGTGTTTTTTTTAACAACGAAGAAAAAAAGTTTAAATCAAATTTAAGTAAAAGAATAAAACAAATCATTTTATTTGCTTCCGTACAATCAAAATATAAAAATAATAAAACTTATTTAAGATATTTATGCAATTTTATGAAAATTTCTTTTCAACAATAATCACATAAATCATAGTCAACGCTTACATCTATGTTCGCAGTAGGCCTTGGTACACCAACGATTATTATTGCCGCCACAACCCAAATAGCGCATTTCATGACATTTTTGGGCACGAGCATCATAATACCACATAGTGCTTGGAGTACAACGATAACCGAAGCGACCTACATCAAGGGATCCCCTACAGTATGGATGACCTGGTATTTAATTTAAAATAAAACAAAAATTATGAAACCGATAATAATTAACTTTTTACATTCAAACTTACGTGGACTTCCCAAACATCTCTGGTCAGAAGTGTGGCTCACAAAAGCAATCAGTAGGAAAGTTAACAAAACTGTAACCAATTTCATTTGATTTTGCGAACCACAGGCCACAGACTATTGAACAATCGATTCCGTTCTGTTTTGATGTTTGTTTGAAGAGAAGATATTTATACCAAAAAATTAAGAATAAAATCAAACTAAATTTGATGACAAAGAGATTTTCAGGGCAGACAACTATAGACAGACAACTGTTTTGTTTTAAACAGGTGGCCTATTTTAGCAGAAATGTTTGCAAAAAAAATTGTTTTCTAAACAGTGTTTATTAAACATCTTTTTTGTCGTAAAATTTATTTATCAATCAAAATTAAACCATATATGAAATAATTATGTATTAACAGATGTTGATGATACATACGTTACATGATTATCCCTAATAATCACTATACACATACAACATACAATACAGTACCACACTCATAATGCTTATGAATCAATACAATAAATAAATACTAGTGATACAATCGAATGCAACTTAGTAAGCCGTTGATGTTACTGTGTATCCAAAGTATTGGCAATTTCTTTTAAAGGTTCATAACTTTGAGTTGGCAATACTGCTTTATTTGACAACCGATTTAATAGCTAATAGTTGCCAATTTTTAAAATTTTTTATCAAAATAATGGTGCCGTTCGTTTTTTAATTCAAAACTTTCTTCTCCCATTTCTTGTTGAATGAGTACGTAACACATGGGCTGAAAAATCCTGGGCCTAACATATGATGGCGATAGTTTTATTGCATTCACTTCTTTTTCAGCTACTGCTAACCTTCAAAAGTAAGTTTCATGATTCTATTAATTACTCGTAGTTTGTAACTACTTTTGTTATTTTCGGAATAATGGATCAAAACAACATGTTTTAATTCTACACTACTTCTTAATGGAAAAAAATAAAGCGTTCAAGTGGAACAAAGGCTTGAAAAGACGTGGTCGTGCATACAGCTCTGAAGCAGAACGCAGTGGGCGTCCAAATGGGGCGGTAATACCAGAAAACAAAAATCCACAAAATCTTTTTGAAGGATCGAAAAGTAAATTTGCGAGAGTTAGCTGATATTGTAAAGCAGTCATGAGCTTTTCATGAGACTTTTGTCCCCGATCAACTCACATGTATTCTCACGCTCTTACTTTTAGTCGTCAATGAGACACCGACGAAAGCATATGTGCGAAGGATGTGCGCTTCTTTTCAGGCACAGAGAAATAATTTAAAAATACACATGTGTGGTGGATGCATACTGATTTTTTTATATTTTTTTTAAACATCAACTTAACTCTCTCTCAGAGAGTAATGTTCTCACTAACACAACTACATTTTTACTTTTGCACATCACTGTCGTAAAAAGTGTTGGCTTTATATTACATAAGCATTTGACTATGAGAAACCTCTGTTGAAAGTGGGTGTCGCGTTTGTTCACTGTTAACCAAAAACTCGAACGTGTTGATACGTATACGTACCGTATACGCCAGATTTGGCTGTTCGAAGAGATATCGTACGAATGAAGATGTAATTGCTCAAACTGATGCAACAGATAAATCATTTATCAAAAGTGGTATTGAAATGTTAGAGCTGCGCTGGAATGACTACATTGCCCTTGATGGAGATTACGTTAATGAATAAAGCTAATATTGAACAGAATAGTGTTTTCTTTGTTGGGCTCGAGACTTTTCATCCCATGTGTTACATAAGCCGAATTGCCGCATTTAGAGTGAAGGTAATCGACAAGATTTTGTCGAAACACCATTACCTTAACAGAAAATTACTGTTTGGTGCACTTTTTGAGCTGGCGGAGTCCTTAGTTCATATGATAATGATCAGAGTATTACTCTCAATGGTGAACAACGGTATAGGGACATTGTTGTGGTGTTAATCGGCTCATAAGTGCTTCCAACAGAATGGAGCCAAATGCAACACAGAGCTTGCTACAATTGATTTACTCAAAGAAACTTTTGATGAAAGAGTAATATCACGTAATGGTCCCATTAGTTGACCACCAAGATCATGTGATTTATCCACATTGGATTATTTGCTTTGGGGCTATAAAGTCACTTGTTTACGTCGATAAGCCAGAGACAATTGAGCAACTGAAAATCAATGTTCCAAGAGTTATTGGCGAAATATGGCCGCATATGCTAAGAAACGAGAAACTTTTCATGCATTTTCACTTAACCGAAATCAAGGCATTATCCATTTATTCGTCATAAACCTATATGCCTACAGAAAAAGTATTAAACAATTTGAAAAATCTAATTTTATTAGTGAAGTTGGCTGCAAATTAAATGTCATTGTTATGGGATTATGTGGCCGAATCTTATTTATTTCAGCTTTGTCTTGTATCTTCAGTTACCTTTTCTTTCCAAAAATAAAATGGTCTTCTAATTCTTTAGCTTCCCTGTGAATTTTATCCTATGGCTACCTTTGATGTACCGTCATCCGATTTTGGTAGGATGTGATTCCAGCTTTACGCTGAGTCCCAGATACAAAGTTGAAGCAACAGGCGTTAACAACATGCTCAACAAACTAAGTGTGGCATTCAGACAAGGCTGCACTTAGTAGGGAGAAGCTCATAGATATCCATGCAAACCAAGCTCAGAACATTCAACTCATGTGTAAAGTCAGTTCTCTTGTACGACAGTGAATACCTGGCTTGGGTCTGAGATCATCACGCAAAAGCAACATAGAGCATATTCACCAACAAGTGGATCAATGACCGTGGTCCATCAAGAAACACCTGGCAGTGCACAGTTAACCAAGAACTAAGGCAAAACAATCTTACGTGAGAAGAGGCAAAGTAAACGGCAGCAAACCGTGTATGATGGAAATACTTTGTAGAAGCCCTGTTCCACCAAGAGGAGTAACAGAAAAAAATTCATTTTCTATAGCCTCCTCAAAATAAAGCAAAATTTAACAAAAACACTCGACTTCTCTTTATCAACTCTAGCATCACCACTCTCAAGGACCAACAGCAGAGCACTCTTAACAATTTGCTGACGAAAATTTCATTAAGAAAACTTTTGCTAATTTAACTTTTCAACACACACACACACACACACACACACACACACACACACACACACACGTACACACAAACACATTTAAGAAAAACAAATAGACTTTTAGGTTTTATATTCTTTTGCCATTCTCAACTGCATTTAGTCGAAACGAAAAACAATAAATTGGTTTCTTGCAACATGAAATGTGGTGCTACCACATTTTAATTTCATTGTTTTCTCTCTCTCTCTCTCCCTCTCTTTTCGCCTTGTTTCTTCTATGTGTAAATGTGTTCTTGTCCATGTTATTGTATTCAAATGTTTGTATAAAACCACATGAACGTGCATCATCATGTTGCAACTTCAGTTTTGTTTTAAATAGCAAATATTGTGGCATATTTCATTACAGATTGGCTTCACAGCATATTTTCCATATTTAAACAACAAAAGGAAAAAACTAATTTTTATTGTTTTTCACAATTTCTCTTTTCTCTTCTTTTCTTTTCTTTAACAAATGAAATTCTCGCCGTTATTTCCGCTCACAAGTTGACTAAAATAGTTTTCAAACAATTTCTTTCAAACACACTACTACTACTGCCTTGTATTTGTTGAAATGTATGAACGGCAAAGAATTCTTTTGTATTATTAGCATGAGTTATGTGTTATAAGCTTTTTATAGAAGTTTTTTTTTCCTTAAATATTTTATTTCTTTTGTTAAAATTAAATTTGTAAATGAAATGAATTAACAAGCACTTATTAGAAAAATACTTAAAAATTGATAATAATTTAAAAGTGGTAAACGGGGAACAAAAATAAGCAAAAAAATCTTTAATTTTATAGGGTGAATGTACCAATAGTCGGCAATTTAAGCCTTTTGTTTATTTCCAGTTACTACCCTTACGCATGAGAATGTGGTATAGAATTGATGACTAGTAATTACAATTCATTAGCTTGCTTTGTTTCAGATGATTAAGTTAAATTTAAATATTTTGTTTATTGAAAAATACCAAATTTGCCATTAGTCGGCACTAATTTTCCAGTTTCCGGCATACTATGTTTCTAGTGTCGGCATATCATATATTAGTGCAGAAAATAGTAAATCGGGATTTATTTCAAACTGTTACTTATTGAGAACATATGTTTTCAATATACTATATGTTCAATAAGATCAAGCAGGCAAATGTCAAACCAAACTAAACAAAAACCACCTATCAGCTGTTAAATCGGTTGTCAAAGTAGTGTTGCCAACTCAAAGTTATGAACGCCTTAGAAAAACACCCAATAAAATTATTTAATCAAAGTGTTAACTGTGCCAACTTTATGGTCGACACTATTTTCTTGTCAAGAGGACCATTAGCAGTATGGTGAATAAATTCTATTTTACTGATTCTGTATCACACCCGTTTTATGATGAAAAGCTAAATCTGATGCTGTTTATGAAAATGTTTGACTGCAAACATAATGCTGTTCGCTAAATCGGTTCTGACACCAATTTTCAACCAAAAATAATCATCTTCAGGAATAAGGCCAATATCTGGATGAATTGGTATTTCAATAAACAAAATTGGTGGATTTGGGACAATACCGTTCACTGTTTCTCGAAAAAGCCACTTTTGGTGTGGATTTTAATGCTGGCGGCCACACCATCACCATCAACGGCTATCGCTATAGATAAAAGTTTACCAACTTCTTTTATATCAAATTCGATAATATGGACACCGATGATATGTGGTTACAACAGTTCGGCGGTACATGGCACACAGCTCATATCACAAGGGATATGATATCACATGTATGTGATGTAAACTAATCACCGAGATCGTGCCATTTGATCCATTTAGGCCTTGTTATGTCTTCAGTCTGTTCTGAGCGCCAGCATCAAAGAAAATTAAAAAATTCGGACACGCGGTAAACGAAACTGCTGCAGACACTTACACGATATTATATTCTCTCTCAATCAAAAAATAAAAAAACTTTAATGACACCTCATGTACATTTTATTTTAGTTTAGTTTCTAATATAAGAAGTTCTTAAGGAATGACTCTTTATGTTATTAGTATCGTGTTCACACAAAAGCTTTAAATGACAATTAAGTGATTTTATGCAATTAAGCTCAATTAGGCTCAATTTAATATACAAAATTAAAAATAAAAATCAATTAGTACCAAATTGTACAATTAATTGAATAAAATTAAAAATGCAGCCCTGAGTGAAGAATGTAGAATGAGGAGTGGCAGCTATGTGTGAAGCATGTTCAGTGAAGAGTGATAACTATATATAGTAAGAAAATTCCATATTCATGCACATTTTCAGACAGGATTTTTTAAAATCATTATCTTTTAATAAAATAAATATTTAAAAATAATATTTTTTATGCAATTTTATACAAAGAGGTTTTACTACTTAAACAAACAGAAAAACGGCGCTAGAAAAATATTTAAATTCAAATAAAAATTTTGTTTAAGGATGTACGAATATGGACTTCACATACTCTACAATGTCATATAAAATATAATATTATGAAACTTAGAAAAGTAAACAAAAAGTTTTGTATACGAGTATTAAATTTAGGTTTTTTCATTAAATTTTACATTCTTTTTAACGCTAAAGTTTTATTAATTCTAAGTTCCAAAACGTAAGTTTTACGAGTAAAATGTGTCTTGGCAATTTTAACTGTCAAATGCTAATTGTGGGACGTTAATTGCGCTATGTGCGAACACTAAATAAAATAGCGCAATTTAAAAATTAATTGATTCAATTAAAACGTGTGAATGAACATGGTATAAAGAAACAATTAAATGATGTTTTTTTTAACAATAAAGAAAGGAAAGTTTAAATCAAATTTAAGTCAAATAACGAAACATAAATTCATGTCAGAAAATCCTGAATATTATTTGTGTATAATTCAGATTTTGTGCATAGGTTACATGTTAAAGCTTAAAATGAAAAATTTAGATCCCAAAGGAATATATTATATATAATTAAAGATATTATATGGCTTCTGAAAGCTAAACTCTACAGCTTAAGTCTATAACTGGTATTTCAATAAGTGTCAGTTTTAACCATGAACCGATCACATAATGAGCATCCTCTCAAGGCGCTCAGTAACAGTTCGAACATAGCATGTCATTAAAGCTTTAAAATTAGGAACTCTGCGATGTTCTCTTCGGAAACAGAAAATCACAAGACGTAAAATTAATATCACGCAAAAGTTCATGAGTCGAATAATTGAAATAGACTTGAATTTAGGGCTTTAAACGTAATACCTGACACTTGTAGAATAATTCAAATGCCTTCTGGAGAAGTATCATCGTACTCTTAGTCAGAAAAACTTTGTTTCCGGATGAAAAATGTTGACCGAACCAAAGAAGTAGAATAAACGAAATGACAAGATGTAAGCGCAGTAGTCTACGGAAGTATCTGAGCTCACCCACGTCTTGAAAAGCTAATCTAGTTTATTATGAGGTCGCCGACTCGCATTTCCGTGTACAAGAAATACAAACATCAGCCAAAGTCTTACTGAAATCCGTTTTGAAAGTGGTTATGAAGCTATAGGGTCCGCCAAATATTTTATATTTTTTTTGCAAATGCTATAAAAAAAACACTACTGAATATTTTCTCAAATTTCTTTTTTTATTTGAAAGTACAATCCTTCCGTTTAATAATGGAAAATAATTTCATTCAAATGCCTGCTTCGGCTGGCCATGCAGTAGCCTACACGATCGGTCCTATTCTTAAGCACATTATCGATTGTGTGCAGCTGTATTTCACCAATGGCTTCACGAATACTTTAAAGCGTCAATTGTCTCGTCTTGAGTGAGTCGATTTTCAATGTATGCGTGCCGGTTTTCGGTGCCCCAAATGCGACAATTTTGCTTGTTTACATACCCGCCAAGATCAAAATGAGCTTCATCTGAACACATCGCACACATTCCGCAACATTACCATGATTTTCAAGCGTATACACAACCATATTCGTTCAGCGGAAGGATAAAACTAATTATCTGTCAAATCAGACATGAGCTAAGTGTTACCATTCACGAAATGAGCACTAGTTGAAAAAAAAACGTTAGATGGCGGACCCGATACTTAATCGTTCCTTTTACCAAAACCAACTGTAGATTGGTTTGCTATAATGACGCAAACGCGGCTCCCAAAAATTTGCCACCTGTGATAGTCCTGATCTGGACCATCTGCATTACAAATTGACCCTTTTAGTGGTCATGTTTTGCTAAAATATAAAGCCCAACATTAATTTTTTTAAGACTTTATTGGCTCGTGATGAGGCCAGATTTTAATATGGCTGTCGTGCGTGAAAAAGATATCAAGATTTAATAAATTATTATTTCTAGAAATCTCAACGAATTTTGAGTTCTCAACCTTAACAAAACTATTTTACTACTAGTTTTGTTTGCCAACCATAGGAACATATGATTTTCAGTGGTGTTCTAGTAGTAGGCATTAGAGTGTCGAACCGAGTTTTTAAAAGTAATGACTAGAATTTGACGTAGTGCTAAAAATTTATTCAAGACAGAAATGTTGCCCTTCGAGAGCCATGAACACCTGTGTACGAAATGTTATGATCGGACTAAAAATGGCGACACAGTAAACAAAATACAAAAGTGCGCTATTTGCAGTCGTGGCAAAAAAATTAAAAAAAATGGAATTGTTTTCATATTATCTTTAATGCTAGGGGGTGACTGACACATTTATTAATACATTTTTTTGGATGGAATGTGAACCCCTCTACTGTACAGTAACGGAGCTTGTATTTCTAATGGTTTTGTACAGCTTTTTAAATAACGCAATGCATGTTTTGATGACAAATTTTTCATTTAATTTTTTCTTAACTTTTGAAAGCTACGTTAAAAACTGTGCTTGGTACAGTACTTAACAGTAGTGAAGTGTGACTTTCAAAAGGCTTTGCACAGCTTTCAAATGATGCAATACTTATTTTGATGCAGAATTTTTCAATGAATTTAATTTGTTTAACTAATGAAAGCTAAACTAAAAAGTACTGTACTGTACAATAGTAAGTACTGTAATATTCAGCAGTTCGTACTGTACATTAGAAAATACTGCATAGTAGTATGTCCTGCACAATTGTAAGTACTGTACTGTAGTATGTACTGTACTGTTGTAAGTAAGTAGTAAATACGGTACAGTAATGTAGTGTGGCTTTCAAACGTTTTTATGCAGCTCTCTGTTTTATATTCTAATAGGCGTAAGAGAAACTTACTTTACACATATCAAATATGTGGTATAATAGTTGTCCTTTAGTCAGGCTTAAACGTCTATAACTTTCTGACCTGTTTTTACTATGAAATTATGAAAAGAATGTTTTCTTTATTTCTTTTAATATTTTCTAAGAAATGATGCCTCCGTCTTTATGCACCACCCTTTTCTTTTTTATCACTGCATTTGTATAAGACGTTTTATACTTTATTTTTGTGTGTGTGATATTCTTGTATTTTCTTACAAACGACAACAACAACAACTACAAGTACCAGAACCGAAACACAATTTATTTATTTTTTCCTTAAAAAAAAACCCCAGAGAAAGAAGGTCATACCCTTGAAGTCTTAAGTTAACATTGCGCATACAAAGGCAGCTTTAAAAAAAAGACAAACAGACTCATATACATAAAGCCTGCTTATATATACATACTTATGTATATACACCATCTAACAAAAGTCTACACATAGTTCAATATGTGAAATTGTCTAAAATGAAATTAAATCAGTAATGTACAAAAGTAAAAATGTAGTTGTATAAGTGAGAACATAGAAATTACTCTCTCAGAGAGAGTAAAGTAAAAGCAGGATCGTAAGAAACATTTTGAATTATTTTTCTGTGCCTTAAAAAAATTTGCGTACGTTTCCGCACATGTGCATTCGAATACTCGTGAATTGAACGCGAACAATTGTCATATGAAAAGCTCATGGCTGAATTAAATAGTGTAAATAGGAACTCCATGGTTACGGTCATATATATAGAAGTAGGAGAATAACTATACTAAAGTGTCATAAAAGAAGGCTAACTTACATCGAATCATTACCCCCTTAAGACCTGAACATGAAGTGATTATAAGTATGTCGTTTCCTTTAGGTCATTACTAAAGCACTCGTGGTCTTGTTGAAAAAAAAAATAATAATTCCTCGATTGTATAAAAATGGCGATAACTTTGGTGAAAATTCCATTTGCAGATTGTTTTAGAAACTTTAGAGTCTACGCCAAGAAATACAAGTCTAGCAGCTTTCAAATAATGTCGCTACTTGTAATGAATACAAATAATTTAAAGTGCACATATGTGTATCCGAGGTCTCAAGAGGTTACTGGATATGAAAGATGGATCGCTTACGAAAAGCTCAAGCGTAATCAATTGTATGTGAAGCCTACCCATCCAGCCGAATAACCATGGCCACAAGGTAATCTTTTCTGTTCGGTGTGAGCAGAAGGGTGGCATCTTTTATAATCAGCAGGAATAGGGCCATACACCGTAGTCAACTGATTCGTTTAAAGTGATCATAGGCCGAAAATAGGTAAACTCGATGTCACTCTTCGAAACCGACAGGCATGTTTCAGGTCACAACATTCTTGTGTAGACAACACTGCATCCCTCCGTATCATACTGAAGCAAATCAATGAGCTACAGAAACCGTTATATTTGGTGCTCGTTGATTTTGAGAAAGCTTTCGATCGTCTGAAACGCCAGAGCATCTAAGATGCATTCTCAAGAAAGGGGATTACAAGTTAATTGGTTCACCTCATACAAGCGCAATATATAACATTCAAGTCTAGAGTGTTGCATGAAGGTGCGCTTTCTGAAGCTATCAATTTAGTTCCAAGTGTCGGTCAGGGATGTATCATTCCTCCACTCGACCAGGTACTTTGTACAAGTACCGATATCACACCCAACAGAGGCACTCTTTTTACACCCAATTAGTATGCAACACCTTAACAATCTGTATTATGCTGATGATATTGCGTTGATATCCACGAAGCGAAGTCACACGGAGGACAAACTAAATAGCTGGCGAATATGTTCTGAAAAACACCAGTTGCGCTTTAATTGCCATAGCAACAAAATCCATGCTAGTGAACAAATCACATCTTCCTTGATGATAAACCTCTTGAAGAGGTACAGAGTTTTCCAAAACGGATATCGAGGCTCGACTTGCGAAATCAAAAGGTACATTCGCAAGGCTTCGAAAAGTATGGCGATGCCGGCAGCTATCATCTGTAACCAAAATTCGAATATTAGATAAGAATGTAAAGTCTATACTTCTTGACGGGAGTAACACTTGGTTTGTGTCAGTGAAGGCAACGAACAAACTACAAGCTTTCATCAACCGATGCCTAATGAGTAGCTTCGAAAATGACGCTGGAAGCCGACACAAAATCGCAAGACTAGCTGCCAACTGGAATTCTCACGGAAAGCAGAGCTGTGATATACCGAGCGGGACATGGTGGAAAAGTCTACTGGTCGAGATAAGGTCCGTTGATGAGGAATTAAGCTGGACGCAGATTAAAGGTCTAGCTAAAGATCATAGAAAATTTAGGAAATTTTTTATGGCACTATGCGTCACTTAAGCGGCGCAAAACATCAATAATATGCGACATGAAGCCTAAATGTTCTATCATGATAACACGCGACCCAGAACAGTTAAAAAAAAATTTTTGTCTAAACAGCTTTAAAGTCCAGACCTCTTGGCCCACCAAATATCGTATATTTCGATCGCTATCTCTTTTTTAGTTATTGGCCTCATTAGGTTATTAGTTATTTAGGTGAATTCCGCACCTATATGCTGCCATAAAGAAGGGAAAAAGTTATAGCGAACAATGGCACAATAGTTTTCAAAAATTTGATAAAAATCCTGCATTATATTGTAAACATTCTGTAAACTACTAAAATTTCCATCGTATACAGACTTTTGTAACAAAGTGTAGATATACGATTACATATGCTTCTATACATACTTACACAAGATAAGTGTTTTGATGCACTGCATACGTTGGCACTGTGTACTTGTATTACCATTACGAGTAATAAATGTTGTGGCAACAAAACTCAACTGCTAAAACACACACACACACGCTTCTATAGAGTAGGTATAGCTATTAAAGGATAATGCTATACAGTCACTTACACATACACATACATACATATGTATAAATGCATGTATGTATGTATATACAAAACGTATGTATTTTTAATTGCTGTTTGCTGGTCATAAACTGTAATCTCTACAACATGTAGTCTATGAATAAATGTTAATGTCAATGTGGGTATATATGTACGTATGTAAGTACATGGTATACAATACATATGTATATAAGTATGTGTCTTCTTTTTATAGGTTGTTAAATAAACAAATATTGTATATTTTAGCTTTTTGAGCAGAGAAGCAAAAAAGAAAATATTTCCTCTAAAATAGCTTGGCCAGAGGAAAACATGGAAGCAAAAAAATGTTGTTGTTGCAAGTGTATGATCAAGTTGCAACTAAGCACATGAATTTTAAATATTTATTTGGAAAACTTTTCTAGTTGAAAAGTCAAATCGACATTTTTACTTTAACTTTAAAGTTTTTCATAAAGTTTTTAAAATTTAAAAAAAAAATTTGTCTTTTGTTTTTCAAGTGTTAAAAATTTGCTTAGCGTTTAGTTTAAAAATAAACTGGCAAATAACTTAAAAAAGGTCAAACAAGTTCCGAAACATTGTTTTCCAATAGGGACATATTGGTATGCTAAGGTACAGGCTTATTCCTTTTTCGGTTTCAAAAGTAAAGTCAAATAAAACACACATTAGGCTATGATTTCGATGAAAGTTTTGTTTTATTATGTTTGCTGCTTGTCATTATGCACGCGAAACAATGTCACTTAAATAACAGCCGCTGGATTGGTTGCAGAAGACAATCCTTTTGAGGTAGTTCGCAAATTTCGGAAGAATGTTCGTTTTCAAATGCCCCGACGTTAGGTGATAAATTAAAATAAAATATTCAAACGTCATCAAATCGCAAAGATTAGACGATTAGGAAATTTCTCGGTGGCTAGTGATCTTTAATTGCAGGCCAAACAAAGTCGGTTATAATACGGCCATAATGTTCTGAATGACGGTAAATTATTTTCAAAACAATACGGTCCAATGACACCTCCAGACTATAATGTTTACCAAACAGTCACTTGTTTCGTATGCAATACATGTTTCACCATCACTTCTGCTTTCGCTGAGCTTTATATGCAACAATTTTGCTCGTTAACGGGAGAGAAATGAGTTTCATCGCTGTAGTAAATTTTGTTCGAAAAATCAATAATCAGTGGCCACGTTGGAATCATCACATTTGTTCAAATTTTCAGTTATTTTTTCCTGCGAACACATTCGTAAATAGCAAGCAATTCATTAACAAATGACACTTTAGATTACATATATTTAACCCGAAATAAGCCACGGTTATTATTTGCATAATTAAATCCAATACAACGTCACAAAATTACAAAATAAAAACATCATTTGATGCAAAACATTTAGAGCTTCCCAAAGAAAATAAAGCTGATTCAACTAGCGAATATATCGCATGTCAAATAGAAGTGACAAAAAAAACCTTATTATAGTTATTATATTTTTTTTTTTTTGAGCACGTCAGTAAGTGCATGCATTTGAAGTTACCTTTTCCATCCATTCTGATAAAACTTATACTAATTGATAGTTAATTAAATCAATTTTGAAATGATTATACCTTAAAAAAAGGTATTTTCACTTTTATAAAAAGACCCATAGTTACCATACACTACACATCACTAGTTTTTCGCGTTGTGCGCAAGAGTGTAACAATGTATTGAAATATAAAGGCAGGATCACAAGATTGTCGTAATGTACCAATAATTAGTGTTTTTTATATGCCAGTCGTGTGATTATACAATTTATTGGCTCATACGGCAACTCACAATATTATTGTGCTTATTTATCCCAATCAAATGCAACCCTGGTTCGACAATTGCGTGAAAGCTTTATCGGCAATCATGCACCAATGTAAATTTCAAAAATACACTAAAATTTATTGTATTCTTATGTGGCAATTGAAGAAGATAATAATCACCGATTTGTATTTTTTAATTGATTTTTTTCTGAAAAAACACTTGTTTATAAGGTATTTATAATTGTTAGCCCTTAAAATATGGATTTTTTAAATTATTTATTTATTATTTATTATTTACATATAAATTGCATTACAAACTTCCACAATTTCTTTTTTTTCATTATTTTTAGTTTTTTTTTATCAAGCGGGATAATCAAAGCCGATGCAATTTTTATTTTTTAGAAAATAAATCATCTTTAGATAATTAAATAAAATTTGTAATTATATTCCAATTTAAATAAATAAATATTTTAGTAAATTATTATTTTTCTTTTTAATTTATTGAAACTTTTTCTCATATGCACTATCAATGGTCCTTCTTAAGAGCCTGACCCAAACAATTCTTTTCCTTTTTTTGTATTTCTTTTTATTTATTTGTTCACTAAATGACCTCAATATATGTAAATAAAGAGTAACGCTATTTTCTTTTTTAAACAACGAACCATTTTGAACATAAAAAAAAATAATTTAATTTACCACAACAGCTGTTGGGACAATTATTGTCAATACATCATAGTTCCGCGCCATCTTGTAACGATAAATTTTGTATAAAATAAGACAACCGTGTGAATACAGAATTTTTAATTGGGGCAATTTATATATTGTGCGCTAAGTTGTCACAATAAAATTTGTATCAGATTGGTGTATTTGAGTCAATCGTGTGATTCGAGCTTAAATTTCATTTTCATGCTTAGGAGGTCGAAATATATAAGAATACATCTAAAAAACAAAATATAAGACAACAAAGTTCTGGGTTAACAGCTGACAGCCTTATCAGACAAGCGGCTTAGAAACCACTGAATGGATAATCCAGTAATTATTGCCCCGAAATGTTAAGTTTAAATTTATTTATTTTTTTTTTTTTTATATTAGCGATACCAATAAAAATGTAAAATTTATACCGAAAAATTTATGCTGCTTTGAAGTACGAGTACTCCGTGCTCCTAGCAGCACGTTGTAAAAATAATTTTAAAGTCTAAAGTGTCCTTTTTGAATATATTTTTAAGTTTTTAAAATATCTTAATTATTTGAAAAGTTGTGATTTTTGAAATGAAAAAAATCAAAATGAGCCACTGTGCGATGCTGGATGAAATATTAAAAAAAAAATTCAAATTTTGCGTGCATTTGTCACACGTACAATTTATCATTAAGTAGTTTGGTAGCGTCTATCCTTCTCCCATTAATGTTTATCTATTACTGAATGAACAGAATAGCTCATTATAAATTAAATTGCTTATATGGTTTTACATTAAAAAAATTTCTAAAGTTAAGTCTGCGTTAAAAACCTTAGTTAATAAATATCATCGATAATATAACAAAAAAAATTTCGAAATTATTTATTAAAAAAAACCCAAACTTAGCTCACTTTTCGATTCCTTTTACTTTTACACAACAGGTTCCTCTCAAATTTCCGTTATTTCATTTCTTATTTACTCTTAACTATTCTTATCACTTTTATAGATATACTGTTGCTTAGTATTCTTTAGTTCAAATACTACAAAACAAATCCCGATTTTTTCCTTCGTTTTTTAATGGCAGACCATAAATCTAGTAACGCATAAATAAAGTCACCAAAATGGTGAAATTAAATAAGGTGAAGCTGTCTGTACAACATCTAATTATTGTACAAAAACAACGGGCAATATTTTCTATACATGGTATAGAAAAGTGTCCAAGTGTAATCTGATATCCAAATTCTTCTATTTGGTTGCACTACAACAAATGTTTCCTCCGCGACTTGATTATATATTGCTTTGATATCTTCCCATGAATGACGTTGGTTTGTTGGTAGCCGTTCACGGATTGCCAAGGTTAATGCGAGCCTGGTTTCATCATTCTGGAGTTTTTGTAGATAGAGCCGTTTTCGCCTTGCTTGCCTGATGGTGTTTCTTTGACATTTCAATTTAATCTTGATTTCACCAGTGATAAGCTCGTGGTCACTGCCGATGTCAGCTCCTCTCCTATTTCTAAAATCCGATAAAGAGCTTCCCTATCTTCTGCTCACGCATATATGGTCTATCTGATTGCGCTCATTGCCGCTCGGGGATGTTCAGCTATACTTGTGTATTGTATGCCACCTATGACTAGTTGAAATGTCTGGCACAATTCTATTAGTCGCTTTCCATTCTTATTCTTGACTCCACCACCGTGCGTTCCCATAGTGGACCATATGTTGGTATTGTCGCTACCTATCTTCACGTTGAAGTCATCCATGAGTATGATGATATCACCTCTTCGAATTTCCATGAGCGTGGATGTTAACTGTGTGTAGAATTCATCTTTATTATGTTCTTCAGCGTCTTCCGTTGGGACATAGCACTGCACAATTATAATGTGTCGTCCTACTCTACTCTTGAAGCGAGCCATTATCACACGATCCGATACTTGTTTCCATGTTTGAAGGGAGCTCTTTATTCTCTTTAATATTATTAATCCAACTCCACTTTGTATAGTGGATGCCAAAAAATGTCCATGAAAAAAAAAATTTTAACAAAAGTTTTTTGCAGTAAAATATAGTTTGTTGATATCCTTGGATCATTCTTTTTAGTAAGTCTCTGCTGTGCAAGAAAATGTAAACAAACAACCTCACCTTATGTAATTTCACCATGGTCACCAAAAAGTCAGCGTTCACTTGTTTTGTTGTTAAAGCACAGATACTTTTTAAAAAAAAGTAAAGGTAGAATTAGCCGAACGTAAATGTAGAAGCCGCAAATGTAGTCGTGTCAGCCGATCGCTTTTGTTATTTGAAAAGCTATGAAAGTGTGTAGTTGACCGCAATGAAACGTAACTGTAATGTCCCAATCTGTTGAAAATAGAATTTGACGGCAGTCACGTGACATTTGTCGAGCAATGATGGGCTGTTTTTATATGGAATGTTATGGGGATATTTTTACTCTTTTTTTGGTACATAAAATATTAAATATGTTTATTGTTTCAAATTAATTTTTTCTTATGTAAAATCTAAAAAGAGCATTTGTCAATTGTATGTGTTTTTCGTTGTAGCAAAAGTTATAGGTTAGTGTGAATCATATATTATGCATTTATGTTGTACGTTTATGCTAAGGATTGCAAACTAATTGTACGTACAAGCGTAAATAAAAATATAATACATTGTGTATATGTATCCAGTAATGTATGTATGCATTTGGAAGACCAGAGTTATAATCTAATTACATATAAAAGTTTTTTTATTATTCTGTTTTTTTTACCTTTATTAATCAAATATTAATAACTATTCAAGCCTAAGATATTTTTAAATACAAATTTCTTAACTTTTTTTTTATCGATATTTCACTACTTCTTTGTGTAGCTTCAGCAGAAAATATGTAATTAATTATATTTATTTGTAATAAATTACATGTAGATGTATATATTTATTGATATAATAATAAAATAATTTATATTAAAAAAAACTTAAGCTTCAGAAATTGTTAAAATTTAAATATGGAAGTTTAAAGTAATGTCTTGGTACCATTTAAATAATATCCGTACTTTTTTCACATCATTTGAAACAATGTGTACATATATAAGTGCCATCAATGTTTCGCACAGTTATTATTATTTTTAATATACACGTGTTTGTGTTTGATGCATGTATACACAAATATATATATTTTTCTTCTTTCTGTCAAAAACACATGACACGTTTTTAAGTGTTATATAAGTGCAAAACATTTACATGTACGATACATTTACGATTTCTACATTCGGCTAATGAGGCCTTAAGTAGCTAGAAAAATTTTGCGTAAATCTGAATATCATATCTGCTGTCAATAGACAAAAGCTCATTAAATATGCCCCTGAACCTTGGAAACAAGTTCTATGTTCAGACGATTTAATTTATTTTTTTAATTTTTGGTATACAAAATTACTATTTTCCTCTAAAAATAAAACAAAAAGGGCAGCTATGACGTCACGCACATTTTTACTGAGAGAGAAAAAAACTAACGGTACGTAATCTGTAGTATTTGATTCATGACGTACTACTGGGGTGTAAGAAAATATAATAACAAGTGGTGGCACGCGTTGTGAACATTAAAAGATTACAAAAAATGCAAATATTCTACACCTTACCCCTGACTTTCTTATTGATCTAATGCTATCCACTTATTTTTCTTTAAGGCCCTTTAGTCTAGAAGTAACGTAGATGGGACGCCTGTGTGTGTAAACAAAAAGAGAAACAAAAAACACTTATACATTATTTCATGCTCTTGCACTAACAATATTAGTTTTTCATTATCCATTTTATTTAAGTTTATTATTATTTAATAATTATAATTTAAAACACACACTTAAATTTTTTCTTTATTTCATTTAAGCGCGAATTCTTTGTTTACACATTAATGTCAACGCAAATTCTTTGTTTACAATTTCATGTCAGCTGAAGTTGTGTGTGAAATGAAAATGTAGAAAAATTCTGCTAAAAACAGAATCACGATGTCTACGTTACGTTCGTTACAGAACAACTAACCATTTGTATGTATTCTTCATATAACTATCGTATCAGCTAGCACGCAGCGTTGCCGTTGTGTATTACCTTTGACCCTTTTTCATGCCAATGACATATGTATGACCCTTTTTTTAATGTATGCCTTTTTGACCATTTTTGAAAGGAGTAAATGTGTAAACTTTCTCCCGTCCTGTTGAAACCAAATGTTGCTAATATCCTCCTCTTAAATTTTTGTGAACAAAAATTCTTTCAACATGGCTCGATAACGATCGCCATTGACTGTAACGGCCACTCCTTGCTCATTTTTTAAGAAAAATGGCCCAATTATGTTCTGGACCAAAATCCGCAACAAACAGTGACTCGTCTTGAGTGTATCGGCTTTTCAATATATGCGTGCGGGTTTTCTGTGCCCCAAATGCAACAATTTTGCTTGTTTACATACCCGCCATGATCAAACTGAACTTCATCTGAAAAGATAATTTTTTTTGGCAAAATCGGCATCTTTTGTAAGTCGATCGATCAAAGTAATATCGCAATATTTCCCAGCGTTGTTCAAGCGTATACACAACCATATTCGTTCAGCGGAAGGATAAAACTAATTATCTGTCAAATCAGACATAAGCTAAGTGTTACCATTCACGAAATAAGCAATAGTTGAAAAAAGACCCTTTATATGTGAATTATTTTTTAGTTTTAACATTAGTTTTATTTATTTATATTTAGTTTAATATATTTAATTAGCTGTTAAAATTCGTTTTTGTTTTTGTTTTTTTTTTAATTGAAATAAATTTTGTTTTTTTTGTACAAAAACTTGACCCTATTTTACTTTAAAATACCCTCTTTTTAACCCTTTTTATCAAATACCCTTTTTACGACACTTTTTCGAAGTTTTCAACGGCAACACTGCTGGCACGTTATGTCTGCGTTACTAATTGGGCAGTTGTCAGTGAATTTCGGTGCCGGCTTAAAGTTCGTTTGTGTTTTAATTGCCATTAGAATTAAATAAAAAATAATAAAAAATAGTCTTAGAAATTATTTAAAATTTAATAAAAGTGAAGTTAAAGTGCTATATAATAAAGGCTAAACGTTTTTAAATAAAAAATTTATAAACTAAATTTAATTTTTCCATTTATAAAAAGAAGCTGTTGCTTAATGCATTTGTGTTGTAATTTTTGCGGTTCGTTGATTTTGTTATTGCTTCGGCTAAAGCAAGTTGTTAGTGTAAAATTGCGAGAAATCATAATTTAATATTGTGAGAAAAAAAACACTCTTGTGTTTTCGTGATTTTGTTGTTGTGTTTTAATAAATGGAATAGATTTGTTTGTGTAACATTTATGTGTTTCGTTGAGTTGATAGAGTTAAAGTGGCTCTTGTGTTTTATTGATTTTGTTGTTGTTAATAAAAAAAAAAAAAATTCTATGGATTTGTTTGCCTTAAATTCATGTGCTGTTTTGTTTGCGTAAAAAAGCGGTGTAAGACAAAATCAATAACGTGAAGTAATGGCTTAACATCCCAAAAGAAAAAAAGTAAAAATAATATAAAAGTGAAAAGAGAAGCTATAAAAAAATCAAGTGAAAGATTAACTGACATTCTTCTAGGATATACAGCAATGTTTATACAGAAGACACTTTTACACAAAAGGTATGTTCACATTATTATTTATTATTAACTAACTCTCAAAATATTTGCTATAATTAACTCATACATAGGTACTTATTTAAATAATAATGTACTTTTCTGGTCTTTTTTCTCGGTAAAATAATTGCAGCCTAAGGGCTAGTTAATATTTACACCCAATTCACACAATGACTTAAAGTAGTCATGACTTTAAATTAGCCATGAGCTTTTTATAGGACAATTGTTCGCATTCAATTTACACGTATTTTTACGCTCTTGTTTTTAATCGGCAACGAGACCAGCGACGAAAACACATATGCGGAGAATGTACGCAAATTTTTTTAGGCACAGAAACATAATTTACTAAGTTTCTTACGATCTTGCTTTTAGTTGTCTCTGAAACAGCAATGTGTGCACAGGTGTGGCAGATGCATGTTGAGTTTTTTTTTTTGTAATTTTTAAACATCAACTCTGAAAGAGTAATTTCCATGTTCTCACTATCACAACTACATTTTTACTTTTGCGCTTCACTGCTTTAAATCATGCCTTTTTTGTTTGTCGGACAGAGCAATAAGGAAAAAAGAGGGGTAGAAAAAGGATACATAATTTCTGTTTTTTTTTGGCATATTCCTCTACGTTTATTTTCGCTTTTTGTTATTATGCTTTATTCTTCAATGTAAACTGAAGCTTACAAATCGAACTCGCAAAAAAAGATGATTTTAAGAATTTAAGAATTGAAAAATAATTCTCTAAAATCATCGTGTCAATTTGTTGTTATTGACTATTAAAAAAAAAAAAATTAAAAATAAAAAGTTCATTATATTAACCCTGATGTTGGGTCTGGACCATTTTGGTAATTTTTTTCTTTTTGCTTTTACTACGTTAAAATGTTCGCTTATGTGGTGTTTTTATATTGTATTATCGGGTTATTCATTTAGTGGTTTCAGAACAGCCAGTCTGGCAAGGCTGTTAGCTGATAAATATCCGTCATCTGCAATGTCATATTTTAAAGACGGAAAGCTAAAGTTACCCGCAAGTCACCTGCAGTGTTGCCCGGGATGCTGGAGGACGCCTAGTACCCAGAGTTTACATACTAGCGGCCAAGTACCACTTGATCATTCATTCCCTTGGCGTATGCTATTCCACCTTAGATTAAGGATTAACCCAGTGATTAAGCTTAGCACAATGCCCTGAATAGCCATACAGCAAACCGCCAGTGTTGCTTACTTTAGTCACGAGCAAGTAAAAGTCATAAGAAAATGATCCCCTCCCTCCACGTGGGACAAATCACAGTATGCAGAGTAGGAGAGACTTATTAAAGGCAAAGACTTAAGCACATTAAAGGTGGCCGCAACTCGGAGGCAGTAAGTCCTTTTGTGTGGTTGGCCATAAGGATTGTCCACTGACTTTACCTTATGGATCCACACCTGACCACCCACTCGTTGGTTACGTCAACGAACAAACTTATTGCATATGTGGCTCCGAGAACCCAGAAGTGATTTTGGTAAAGCCATTGCATCCTGAAAAAGTGACCGATTGGTATGCATTATGGTCTGGAATGATGCTGGAAGAATCGTTACCGTCAATTCAGAGCGCTATGACCGTATGATAACCGACTTATTTTTGACCTGCAATTGAAGACTCTGAACTGGATGATATGTGATTTCAACAAGACGGTGCCACTCACCACACAATAGACCGATTTTGGCTTTATTGCTTGAGAAATTTCCAGAGCGCGTAACACAGATCGACGTTAGATATTGTTTTCGGCCAAAAGATCCTTACTATTCTTCTCAAACATCTGTTAATGAAGACTTGAATTGCGGTGAGATCACGTGGGCCTACGTTCCACATTTCGCATCCATACAGCAAAATTGATTTTACATTTGAGTTGAAAACTGCTGTTATAGTTCTATACGAGGAGCTCAAATGTGCGTTTGGCGCTACAAATATGGTTGGCAATGTCAGCACAGAAACCTCCTTTGTTGTCAATGAGGCTTCCTAAAAGCAGAAACTACTGGCGTCTTTGAATAGTAAGCCGTCGATTAAGAATGGGTGGCTATGATTTACGTTTATTCGATTTAGTCTTCGCGCATTTGATCTTTAGACCGGCTTTTGCTGAATATGTTTTTAGAAGTTTGATTTTCTCTACCATGTCGGTGTACTTATGGCTTAGAAGACATATGTCATCGGCATATTGCAAGGCACCCAGTTGTCCTTGCAATTCCAAACTATTCCATTGGTTGTGTTGGTGGAATTTCTCATCACAACATCCAGCACAATATTAAGCAGCAGTGGTGACATTACGCAGTCAAAATCACCCAATTGATTTTCGTGCAGAATTTTGCAAGTAGCTCCAGGGTATAATTCCCGAATAAGGGTTATAATTTTCGGTGGTGTTTCTTTGCATTCCAGCGCTTTCTATATGGTCCATTGGTCGAGAGTTTCGAAGGCCTTCTTGAAGTTTATGAACAGCGCTTAAAACAGAGATCGCCATTCAACAGACTGTTCCACAACTACTCTGAGGCTATTGATGTAGTCTATGCATGATCTGTGGGGACGGAATCCAGTATTCTGAGGTCTTGTTCCAATGCACTTGTCAGACGGCTTGTTATAAAGTGCGCTATTATTTTATTGCTCATGCTCAGCAGAGTTATTTCTCTCCGATTCGCGCAATCTGATAAATCACCCTCTTTCGGGATTTTTACAATAACACTATCTTTGAGTTCCTGTGGCAGTTGGTGTCGGTGTAAAGGCACTGCTTTGCGCTCAATATATATTAAGTGCGTTCGAGTATCACGATATTTATATCGCATCCACAGCGCGGAATATCCCAATATTTTGTGATCTGGATCACGTGATAGATATCGAATGTATAAAAAAAATTATTTTTAACAAAAATTACAATCAAAGAAATACGACCCCAATACACTGTGCAAGATATTTCTTTGAAAAATTGAGCTTAAATGTTTGCTTTCCCCAACGCAACTAAAAAAAATCTTGAAATTCATGAGTAGTGCTGCTGCAAGCACACGATGATGATGCCTCTTGTCTTTATTTTTTACTGCTCATGATGGCATAAAAATATTTCAAGTGGTTAAACGAGTAAAAGCAAAAAAAAAAAAAAAGTAAATGTGGGGAAAAATAGGCAAAAACTTATCTGCATAGACAACAAGACTTCACTGGAAAATATTTGGTAAGAAAAAAATTATATATTTTTTTGTTGTTGTTTGCCTTCTTCTTACATTTGTTTGTCATGTTGGCACATTAAAGTTCAGCCAGGAGAGATAAACTTTTAAACTAGAAAACGAGTAGGAGGTTGAGGAGATGAAGTTGAAGGCAAAAACTTGCAACAAATCTTAACGTGCCTGTCAAAGATGCCAAAATAGTTAAATAGAAATTTTTTTCTTGTTGTTGCTGTTATTGGTATTTTAAATTCTTTTTTTGCATTTTTAAAAATAAAAAAAATTTGTAAACTTTTTTCCTTCTTTTAAAAATCCAACGAGTTATCTGTTGGGTCTGTTGCATGTAACGTTAATGCTAAACTAGAAGATGATGTTGAAAGATAATGCTGTCTATGAGAACGATAATAAGCCTGATAATGGGAATGGATAAATATTCGTATCATGTGTTTTAAATATTTGTCGAGTGTCTATTTTGTAGAAAATGTTTTTATGAAATTGTGGCAACGTGTTATACAACAAGTATGCAACATGGAAGACAAAAAGTCATAATTGTTGCAGAAAATAAAATTAAAATTCTTATAAGCATTGGTGTAGTGTAGTGGCTCAGGTTCGAATTCCAACAAAGGACATGGAAAACATATAAGTAATATTCAACTGCGGTTTATTATCTTATAATTGGCCTTCACAAACCGTTTACTGGATTTCGGCCTGTTGCAGCACCTACTTCCAGACACTTTTGCTTAGCACGCGCCTTCGCCAATTGGTCACACCCATCACGAACAGAGCTTCTTCGGCCTGATCTCTCCAGCTAGTCAAGGGTGTCCTCTACGCCGACGACCACTGACTTTCACATCGAACACTCTTCCATTCGATCGACTTGTCCTAGCCAGCGTAGCCGTCGGATGTTAAGTCGCCTAGCAACGTCCATGTTGTTATATAGATTATACAGCTAATTGTTCGAATACGGAACTCATCGCCAAACCGCAAAGGACCAAAGGTGTTACGTGGTCAAGGCAGCTTCATCGGTGCATAACAATGTCCATGTTTCTGCTCTCATATGTATTCTTCGTCTTAGTCTCAATATCGTCAGCGTATACAAGGAGTTGGACACTTTTGCAAAATATGATGATAATGCGATGTACACCCGCCATCCGCAGAACGCTCTCCATGAGGAAATTGAAGAGGTCGAATGATAATGGGTCGCCTTGTCTAAAATCTCGCACGGTCTCAAAAGGTTCTGAGAGTTACTTTTCTATCTTGACTCAGCTGCAGGAGTTGTTCAACATCATTCTTCACAGTCTTACCAGTTTTGTAGGAACACCAAGCTCTGACAGTGCGGTATACACGCAATATCTTATCGGGTCATCGAAGGCTGATTTGTAGTCGACAAAAAGATGGTGCATATCGACTTGATTCTCATGAGTCTCTTCCAATATTTGGCGTAATGTAAATATCTGGTCAAGACGCACTAATAAGATCCAATCAGTGCAATGGCGTATGCCATCGAAGGCTCGTAAGAACCTTGTATGACACAAATTGTAGAGTCTACCTTCTTCAGGACAGAACAGAGGGCACTGAGGTTCCAATCGTTGGGGATACTTTTTTCCAATCATATTCTACCGATAAGCTGGTGCGTACACCCAACCAGCTCTTCACCACCGGCTTTTAATTTAGCGGGCAGGGCCAGCAACTTTGTTGTTTTCAAGCCGTTGTATCGCTATACTAACCTCGCCATGGCCGGGTGGCGGAATCTCCACGGCGTCATTATCCATTGGGTCCGTTTACCCAACTTCTCTGATGGCGGAATTGGTGCCGCCATCGCCACGCAATAGCGTAGAGAAGTGGTTCCTGTATAACCACAGCAACCAGATTACTGTTCTCGTCCCTACTGGAAGATGCTCCGGGCCTATAACCTTCAGTCAGACGCTTGACTCCTGTATAGAATTTTGAGCATCATTCCTGCTTCTAAATAGTTCGATTTCCTCACGCTCACGCTTTTTATGCTCCCTCCAACTGCGTCTAAAAAGGAGCCTCTCTTCTCTTCCCCTTGCTCGATAGCTCGCAAAAATGGCTAGCGTAGCAGCAGCATTCAGTGTTATTCTCTATGCGGCGTTGGTCGCGACACTCCTGATCATACCATTGATTTCCGCGGTGGTACGTAATGGAGATGTTGGGCCAAAGTACACCAATGTCTTTGAGAGTGGAAGGGGAGTGATGGAGCCCTATCTTAGAGTTGAGCGGAGAACATCTCAGCAGTCGTTTGTGAATGCAGCTTTTTGGCATCAAGCTTTCCCTGTGTACTAGATCGCGCTGTTATCGCTGCACTAATGAGCAGTCGTACCTTGGCAACAACAAAGTAATGGTCCGAGTCGATATTCGGAATATGAATATGCGCACATCTAGTATGTTAGAGATATGGGATAGGGATATAGCAGATAAGGTAAAGCTTGTTATGTGGTCAACATGCGCTTGTCAGAACGATTCTTATTCTGCTGTACTCAAATGACACACAGCCTCTTCGTGACCCCTTCTGTATAGGAAGCTAGCACTCGCTTGATTGTAATTTTGAGTGTTTATTAAAGAGACTTCAACCTCCCTCCAGAAAAATCCTTCCAAATTACCTCTGGCGATGTGACAAACATCAGCCGAATAATCAGGAGAAAACGCCAACTACTGAGAAAAAAATTACAATACTAAGGAAGGATCACCACCACCACTTAGCAAGGACTTTCACCTCTACACACAATCATATACAGACAACCTACAATAGATTAATCATCTACTTAGTTCGAAAATCCACTTGATTACGGAAACTGTAAAACCACTATGCTCCCTGGTGGAGTGACGTAGGAAAAAAAAATAAGCAATTGTGGTCAAATGCTTGAAAACACTTAAAAAAAATTATTTTCAGGTCACGCAAGCTCTTTTAACAAGACTTAGAGTGGAGCTTACATATTTCAACAACAGCGTTGACACTAAAAACTGTACACAATGGATTTCGTAAATCGTCGAATTATTATTAGACATGTTGCTAATAGTGTGCCGCTGTAATGTGGTAGGTAAGACACACCAACCAAAATGGTCATGGCTCCGACCTCAGGCCAAACCATCTGACAATAATCAACAGTGACATCATCTCACAACATTAGCTAACTAATGCATTTGCCTTTAGGAACCGGCGTTTAAATTGTAGGTCCCTATTCAATGAGGCTCAAAATAGAATCGAGTCCATCTCATAGATTGGGCAAGTCCCCCTTGTTCCAGTTGAAATGTTGCGGGAATTATGTATGTTGCTGACATGGTGAGCATTTTGAATTGCCTGCGCTATTTATAATTTTTTTTGTGATGTTTTAAAAACAAGGGACCATCTAACAAAAATTTTGCTAAGTTCATGAACCAACTGCTGTGGGCTAAACTCAAGAATATTATATTTAATCTCCAAATTCAAGATTACTTTTCTGTCTCTACGCCTTTTCGAAAAACCAGCTATAATTTGGGCCATAAAGGCTGTAGTTCAGTACCCATTTATCAAAGTGAGTGCTTAAGCATGTGAGTTGATATTTATATTGGACATTAAATAAATTGATAAAAAAAAAATAGACGGGCTTTGACCCGTCCGACTACAATTTGTTTCCAACGATGCAGAACGCTTTTATTGTAATACAATTCACTTGAAAAAAGAAAAGTAAAAATTGGCTTAATTCGTTCTTGGTTTTAAAGCTTTAAATAAATATATTTTGTTTTTTGTTCGAATAGGAGAATTCGAGTTCGACTCCTAAATGATCACTAAATTTTAACAATTGAAATTTTTAGTTTTATTTTTCGCTTTTGAGATTATAAGCTAATGTTTTTTCTAAGTGAATAGAAAATTATTCTTTCCAATGATTTATACGAGAGAATTGACAAATTGTTGTTGCATATTCCTTCACGGTTATCAATGCTCTTGTATAAATCATTGGAAAGAACAATTTTCTATTCGCTTAAAATAAAATTTAGCTTATGATCTCAAAAGCGAAAAATTTAAAAATAAAAATTTCAATTGTCGAAATTTATTTTGTTTTTAATGTTTCACAAAAAATGCTCGAATTGTCCAAAAATCCCGCATTTTTAAGTTATACACCCAATTTATTTATTTATTTGAGTCTATAGATATAATATCCTTACAGACTAGAAAAATACAGTATCAATTATTTAAATAAGAAATTAATTTACATTTAATAGTATTAACATTATGAAAAAAGTCAATATGAGAATAAAGTTTATTAAATTCAGCACAAATTCTCGTTAGTGGATCAGAATTGGCATAATTTGTTCCGAATACATTAATTGAAAGAAGACAAAAATGACGTGTAGGACGAGACGGAACATTAAAAGATACATTATTAATTAAGAAATTAGAACATACATTTCCTTTTACCAAGTTTAAGACAAACGTTACATTTAACATTGATCTACGGCTTTTAAGAGTTGGCAACTTTATAAGCTCAAGTCTACTCCTATATGGCGGCAAGTTAAAAGAATTCCATTGCAGGCTCCAAAGACAAAATAATAGAAACCGTTTCTGCACGGATTCAATGCTATCATTGTGAACCCTATACATAGGATCCCAAATAATTGAGCCATATTCTAGAATGGGCCCCACGAGACAAGTAAAAAGTTGTTTCGTTTTATATGGATCTTTAAACTCTTTTGCCCAAAGTTTTATGTGTGTGAAAATAAATTTAAGTTTAACTAGCAAAGACGCAAACCAGCTTTTTTAGCTCAGCCATTTTTTACGTTAACAGAGCACTGTTAACACTTTAACAGTAACTATAAATTATAGTAAAAGAAGTTATTGCCAAAATATATATGCCTGGAAATATGGAAGAATAGCACATCCTAGTTGAAATGGTGCTCCAGACCTTCTTTCGTAAATCAGCTCTGGAGCCAAAGCTTTAAAAATTGTGGAATAGCAGAAAATGTATTTAAGAAAATTAATATTTTTAAATTATCCTTCTCTATGTTTCATTGGTTATCTCTATTTCATGGGAAACTCAAACATGGCCGGACAACCACACTATATG
This sequence comes from Wohlfahrtia magnifica, assembly GCA_023159175.1. Taxonomy (NCBI): domain Eukaryota; kingdom Metazoa; phylum Arthropoda; class Insecta; order Diptera; family Sarcophagidae; genus Wohlfahrtia; species Wohlfahrtia magnifica. The sequence continues at coordinate 1,439,344 of JAKWBJ010000497.1, forward strand.
AGGAGAGTGGTCCAAGGGGTCCCTAATGAAACCGTGCTAGTGGTATTCCTGAAATAATTTTGACCTGCAGAAATTTAAATTTAAAAAATTTGTATTTTAACGCATTTTGACTGGAGAGTATGAGTGGTTATTGTGGGAAAACTAGAGATGGCCGGCATATCACACTATATGGTGAGAGTGGTCCAAGGGGTCCCTAATAAAACCGTGCTAGTGGTATTCCTGAAATAATTTTAGAACTGGAGAAATTTAAATTTCATCATTATCATTATAACTTAGAAAAAAAAATTTTACATCATCGGCGTACATTAGAACATTACAGTATTTGAGTTATAATATTTGGCAAGTCGTTTATTAAAAGAGAAAACAGAAGCGGACCAAGATGGCTTCCTTGAGGTATACCAGATAGAACAGCAATTGGTTTAGAAGTAAGACCCTCAAAACATACAGTCTGCCTTCTATTTGTTAAGTATGAGTAATTCCACAGCAGACAATTTGGTGTAAAACCCATAAGGCCAAGTTTTTTTATTAGAAGTTATGATTAACTTTATCAAAGGCTTTACTGAAGTCAGTGTATACTACGACTGTTTGGCTCTGATGAATAAATCCACGGTTGACTAAATTTGTTAATTGTAAAATATTTGTAACCGTCGAGCAACCTTTTCTAAATTCATTTTGGGCAGGTGAAAGTAAAGATGATACTTGTTGGCAAAGATGGTCAGTTATTATTTTTTCAAAAAGCTTTGGAATTACACTCAACTTAGCAATGCCTCTATAATTTGCGATGTTAGGAAAATATCCACATTTTATTGATAAATTAAAAATGATTGTCAAAGGCATAGTGAGTACTCCAGCACATTTAATAGGTATACAACTAGGAATTAAAATATTAAAGAATTTATTTTGAATATTAATCTTTATTTTCTTTATCAATCATAATCTGAAGTTTACAATTCCTTTTTTAACGACGACATGTGAACAAACAAGCAGCACGTGTGCACCAACGATTACGGTTGCCACCGCAACCCAAATAGCGCATTGCATTACATTGCCTAGTACGGGGATCATAATAAAATCTGGTTCTTGCAGTACAGCCAGCACCACCACGACCAGCATCACGAGGACCCGAACAACTGGAAAAGCCTGCAAACGTGTTTTAGGAAAAATAATAAATTAATTTTTAAATATAAAATAAAATAATAAATTAATAAATAAATAAAAAAATAATAAATTATCAATTAAATTTTATTTTTTTATTTTTTTTTTAATAAATTATCAATTAATTTTTATTATTTTTTTATTTTCATTATTATGCAAGATAAACTTACCTGGATTACAATCCTGGGCAGAAGTATAGCCTAACAAGGCGATAAGTAATAAGGAAAAAATAGCAATGAACTTCATCTTGTTAACAAATTGTTAATGTATCGTTAAGAGGCTATGGAGTTGGTATTTATAGGGCCTAGAGACCAGGAAGTAATAAATTTGCGTAAATAATAGCTAAAAGAGGTTTTGTTTAAATAGTTATATGCTGGTATATGGTGTCATTGTTTAATTCTTTCAATCGACTATATACTGATTTAATTGGAACATACATTTCTGTACGAACAGATTTTGTTTTGTCCTACAGAATAAATTAAAACGAAAATGAACTTTATTTTATTGTTTAAAAATTCTTTTAACAATATTTCCTATAACAATGCTTTATATGAAGAAATTTAACAAAAATTTTATTATTTTATTATTTAAAAAAAAAATTTCAGAATTCTGCTATAATTGTGTGCTGAACTTTAGACTTTATATTTCTATACAACTTCCAAACAAATATGCAGCATTGCCTTGCAATTTAAATTTGAACCTTAAACGTGGAACTTATCTTAGGGCACCGAGTTAGTGAGAGGTACTTTAGTGCCTTGCTCTCTGGTCAAACCGCAGAATTCTTTTTAATCTTTTCAGTAACCAGATTACTAGGTAACTCCATGTAGTCAATATGGTCAGCAGGGCAACTTTTTTCGATATCATCTAAATCGTTTGAGTTTTAAGCATTGGTTATGAGCTTTTCGTAATCTCTGAAAAAAATAATCAGAAGTCCCGCAAGTTGCATTATTACTGCTTTCAATTGATTGCATTCCAGCCCTGGTCCTGAAGCAGTGCTCTACGACGCTTGCGCGTCCATTGGCTAATCTTTTCAGTGCGTCTTATCGTGCGGATATTTTTCCATCTTGCTGGGTGATTTACAATGTAACGCCAATCCCTAAAAAGGGTGAGTCTAGTAACCCTGAAAACTATGGAGAGCATGATTAATCATCACCTTGTGAAATACTTAGAATCCAACAATTTGCTGAGCTATCGCTAATATGGTTTCCGTAAAGGTCGCTCTACTGGTTATCGGCTGGCGTTACTCTCTGAAGGGTGGAACAGGGCCATTCATGGATTTGATGAGAGTAAGGTTGTGGCCCTGGATATTTCTAAAGCATTTGTCAGAGTCTGGCAGGAGGCTCTCATATCCAAACTTACTGCCTTTGGTGTTGGTAGTCACTTCTCTCGTTTCATATCGAGCTTTCTCGGAAATCGCACTATAAGAGGGGATTTCAGCCGACGAGTTCAGGATAAATTCAGGGGTATCGCAAGGCTCTGTTCTTTCACAACTCTATTTCTACTATTTCTTAATGACTTTCTTTTTCTCACTTCTAATCCTATCTACTCTTTTGCAGATGACAGCAACATAGTCATTCATATTCTTTTGACCGTATGCCGAGCCTTTTGGAGATTGGGACGAAAAGGCGGAATATGAACAACACACTTACAAACGACCTGACGAAAATCTCTGAGTGGCGTCGCGCGAACAGGGTCGACTTTAATGCGCGCAAGACCCAATGTTGCATTCTGACACACAGACGTGGTGGTGTGTTGTCATTTGTATCTATGGGTAATATAGATATTGAGGAATCAGATGCTCTTGATGTTCTGGGCATGAGAATTTTTTGTGACGTTCGTTGGAACGAGCTCATATTTCGAGTGTCGAAAGAAGCATTCAAGTGTCTCGGCTTCTTAAGACGGTGTAAGAATTACTTCACACCATCTGATCTCCTTGATATTTACAAAACCTATATCCGACCCAAATTGGAATACAACTCTCATGTATGGGCCGGTGCTTCAAAGTCTATTTTGGAGCTTCTCGACCGCGTACATGAGAGGGCGAAGGTTCTTATTAATGACGGTAGGGTAACCAATTCTATCGATTCATTAGAGATAGAGATTGTTCTATCGGTACTATAACGGAATGTGTTCTGACGAAATTATGAAACTAATTCCTGGTAATCATATATTTTTACGTAGTACTCGTATTTCACGTAGAGCTAATCTCTTCGTAGTTGATTGTCCGGTGAATCGCACAAGGTATTATATGGAAAATTCGTTCCTTGGTCGCGCTATTCGTTTGCGGAACAATCTTACTGCTAATGTTTTCCTGCCGCTTACGACATGAGCAAATTTTAATCGAACGTCCACCGACGCTACTCTATCTATCCTCCTTCCCACAACCTATTTTCCTAGTACCAGCACAATGCACTGCATGAGTAGGGGTTATCCCCTGAGTACTGGTCTTATTGAAAAAAAAAAAAAATTAAATGTAAGATTACTCCATCGAGTCTAATTAATAGCCTCTCCCGGTTCTTACCCAATGACAAGGTTAGTGATCCCAATGTACGTGGCACCAGACTTTATTCGCTGATGAAAATTCAATAAATCTTTTCCTCCTATTGGGGAACAAGCTACCAAGGGCCAGGTAACTGAAATTTCCCCTTCTGTGAATCAAACGACAAGTGCGATAAGCTGCTTAGGGACAATCCGAGTTAGCGGAGACTAGCATGAGGGTATTATTGATTCTTATGTATTTTGTAATTACTAAGAAAACAACATTTTATAAAAAGCATTGTTTAACGTCCTAGCTTTCTACTACTTAGGCTCTATAGCATCTATAAAACCGATTTGTGGTTCCAAAAATATGGTGCTACATTAGGTTATATAAATTAAAACGGCTGCACTGTCCAGCACGTTTAGCCTATCATCACTAATCATTAAATCAACGTTCGTTAAAAAGTCCACTTTATATCAGAGTTTTTTCCATTTTTTTCTCTATATTATTGTATGCCTTGGTGAGATACAAAACAGCCCAGATATACAATATTAGAAAGCCACCTTAGTCTTATTTGAATGACGTAAAGTGATTGGGATCTGGTAGTGAGTTAACCCTTTCGATAAAAGTGGTACACATGGGTACCATTAAGCCTTACTCTTTTCAGAAACTGTCTTGAAAAGGTTAAAATAAGAACTGAATTTGTTTTAATGCATTCGCTGCCAAGCCTAAATTATATGGTTTTACCCAGATGGCCTTAATTTAACTTGATTTATAAGAATTTTACAGCGTATCGAGAAAAAATATGGTTTGTCTAGATTTTTTAAAGCGCATTTTTGAAAGTTTTATGAAAAGCAATTAAACATTTTAGTGAATTAATAACGTGGTGCTAAGTTTAAGTGAAAAAAAATTACAATGTATATCTCCACCAATTAGCAAGGATTTTCACCACTACGCAAAAATCATATGGAGGGAGCTACAGTGGATTAATCATCCACTTAGCTCAAATTATCAAATTGATTGAAGAAACTGAAACAAGGCAATGGATGCTTTGGAGAAAGCCAATATGCTTTATTTTTTTAGATAGAATTGTCTGGAGGGAAATTAAACCACAATTACATTTTTTTCATGTCCTCTGCTAGAGATCGAATCTGGGCCGCTTATGTTGTTATGCGTGCGCTCAACCACTACACCACGTCGTCCCAAATTACTGCAAGTTCTGGGCTATACGGTGGATGCATTGGTTGTTGTTGGGCATTCAAAGAAGAACACCTTTTTTGTTGATCAATTCTGACTGTTTCTATTGAATTGTTTTGCTTCAATCTCGTTAATTTTTGACAGAATCGAATCGAGGTTGTTGAAGCTCCTAATTAAGAATTCCATTCCAATCAGGGTTGGCAAAAACCTGGGTTTTTTTTTTAACCCAACCCAACGTGTTTTATTGGGTTTTATTGGATTTTATAACTGCAACCCCCGACCTCATATCGCAAAAGCTTCAAAACAAATATCAGAAACGATCAAATGCCGCACCCGCCGTATTCTCCGAACATTGCTCTGTCTGACTATTGGTTGTTGCGACGGATACAATATTTCTCTATCATATCTATTTGTATGACCTTCTTTCATATAGCATTACGCTATCACAGTCTGTTTAAATTACGGAGCAATTTATCATTGGAAAGAAGAATTTTCTATTTACTTAAAAATTAGCTTATGATCTTAAAAGCAAAAAATTTTGAAATAAAATTTCAATTGTTAAAATTTTGCGATCATTTAGGAGTCGAACTCATTAGGATCCCCGCTGAGATACACATGTGTGATATCTTAACAAAAAGCTGTTCATGACTAACTGCAGGTTTGATGACGAAATCGCTTCAGTTATCTCTTGAATCAACTGGTTTTAATTAATACACTTTCTGTTTATAGTAACCCCATAAGAAAAACTCTGTAGCACTTAGATATGAAAGCCAGGAAGGCCACAGAATTGTTGAGTTTTTTGAAATAATTTTATTTGAAAATTTCCTGTCTAACTCTGCCACAATGGGTCTGGCAATGTGTGAACTTCCTCATCTTGTTGGGATTCATGTTTCCGGAAGTGCTGAGAAACTCACATTGAACGTAAATTGTTGACACCGGTGCGTGATAGCAGCGCACAATTCACATACGAGTTTCATTTTCCAAATTTTGCAATTTCTACTAAATTGAGATAACGATCTAAAATCGAAAAATACAATTTCACGTATAATTCAATTAGAAAAATATTTATTACATTTTATTTTGTTAGCGCGTTTCATCAGCCATTTTGTATTTAATAACGCTAGTTTACACGATTTTTTTACACAAGCTTAAACATGCATAGGAGTGTTAGTTTAGACCTTCTAATTATGGAAAAAATATTTAAAAAAAAATCCTAGACCTCAAACTTTTGAGATACTTATTGAAAACGAGATACGTAAAATAAAATCTATTTAAGAAAAAATAAAACTCGAAGTGAGGAACTTCTTTTTTATATAAGTTCGTCTTCTAGCATTTGCTGGTTTCAATAACCTTGATAGTTTCGCTCAAAGAATTTTATATCCTGATTAAACCATTCACTATGCTCTTACCTCATATTTCGAAAATTTTCTGGAAATAAATCAAAATGGGAATGTAAAAAATGAATTTTGAGGAATATATTAACCCCCATCCATAATGAAAATAAGCACTTTGAACATTTTTTGTTATAGGGAATGCTTGCCTGGTATAAACAACTTTACCGTAAACATAGTGAAACCGATTTGGGTTAATTTTGCACGCTCTAGACGACATTTTTTGGAGCAAACCAAATTTTAATTTTATACAATTACAAAACTAACTATAATTGCAAATTTATATTGATTAAAATATTTGTAAAGCAGCAAAGTATATTTTGCTCAGCTGAAATACAATTGCTTTAACAACAAAAATGCATCTCTGAAAGCATTAAACTAATTTTAAGTATTCTGTGTATTAAGAACTCGATGCGAATTTGAATTTACTTGATGTCAACCTACTTAAGTAATACTATACTAAAGTATGTAGGTGAAAATTGATAACTTGTTGTCCAACTTCAATTGGACATATATATTTTATACGTATGTTTAATATCAAATTAATTATTATTATTAACGAATTTTGAATTCTATAAATTATCATAACTATTATTATTCCATTTATTATTATCAATAATCATTATTGTTATTATTTAATTATAAGAACTTTGAAATTTGAATTGAATTGTAATAGAATTGCATTATAAACAGGTAGAGCTAAATAGTCAACCTTTGCTGTAGTAACCAACCTTTTGTGGGAATATTCCAATTTTCATATTTCCACAGATGTTTGTCTTTTTTGAAATTCTTGTTTTGCTTTTTGTTAACTTCGATTAACTATAAGCACTCTCACATTTGATATCAAACAAGAAACAACCCTCTTAGGAAGGTCGCCCACTCAGGATTGACTACTCTGGTGAAGGAAACATATAAGTATAAAATTTTACTAACATTTTCTTAATGTAGATGTACAATTAGAATAAATATTATAATTTTTAAATAAATTATTTATTGTATATTTGATACAAAAGAATCGCTCCTATTTACTCCTTTTAATTACATTCCTTGATTTTGAATTATATTCGGCTATCTCCCATAAAGCGGATATAATTGAATATTTAGGTAGCAATTCCATTAACCCTTATCTAGCTTCAGGTTTGAATGGTGCCCATCGCAAACATCAATACACTTGTTTATCTAAAACTGTAACGTATAGGTGAACGAACAAAAAGTGGTAATTAACCAGAGTTGATAGCCCTTCTTAAAAATATGTTTCATATCATGTACAAAAAAAAATAATTTTTTGTAAACTTGTGTAATTTTCAACCGAAGTTTTTCGAACAGCCAATATACTTATTTCACTGTCAAGATTTTTTTTTTGTAAATAACGATTTTTTCTATAAATGTCAAGAATTTTGCAATGTTGAATCTGGCAATACTATTTGTCCACCTATGCCGGCACTGTTTTAGCTGCAATCTTTTATTATTTCGAAATGAATGCATATAAAGGGTCCGTCAAATAATTTTTTTTTTTTTTTTTTTTTTTTTGTGAAAATGCTATAAAAAAACTACTGAATATTTTCTCAAATTTCTTTTTTTATTTGTAAGTACAATTCTTCCGGTTAATGGCTGCCTCGGCTGGCCATGCAGTAGCCTACACGATCGGTCCAACTTTTAAGCACATTATCGTTTGTGTGCAGCTGTATTTCACCAATGGCTTCACGAATATTGTTCTTTAAAGCGTCAGTTGTCTCTGGCTTGTTGGCGGCACCCCACAAACAATAGTCCAACGGTGTCAAATCGCAGCTCCGAGGTGGCCAAACGACATCAGCTCTGCGGCTGATAATGCGATCTTCAAAAACAGGGCGCAAAACATCGAATGTAGCTTCGGCTGTGTGGCACGTAGCGCCGTCCTGTTGAAACCAAATGCTGCTAATATCCTCCTCTTCAATTTTTGTGAACAAAAATTCGTGCAACATGGCCCGATAATGATCGCCATTGACTGTAACGACCACTCTTTGCTCATTTTCGAAGTAAAATGGCCAAAATTCGCACCAAACAGTGACTCGTCTTGGGTGTATCGGCTTTTCAATGTATGCGCGCGGGTTTTCTGTGCCCCAAATGAGACAATTTTGCTTGCTTACATACCCCCCAATATCAAAATGAGCTTCATCTGAAAAGATGATTTTTTCTGGCGAAATCGGCATCTTCAGTAAGTCAATCGCATGCAACATTTCCCAGCGTTGTTCAAGCGTATTCGTTCAGCGGAAGGATAAAACTAATTATCTGTCAAATCAGACATGAGCTAAGTGTTACCATTCACGAAAAAAACGTTACATGGCGGACCCTTTATTTGTTGGCAAAGGGTAACAAAGGGTGTGCTTAAAAATGATAAGGTCCGCTTAATATTTACTCAATTCGTCCAAACTATAAAATGTTATGTTCAAATAAGTGAATAAAAAGCCGGTTTTGCCCTTAGAGATGTACCGTTATATTATGTTTATTTAAGTTTATGTAAATAAGTGCACAATTCAATGCGTTAAAATGATTTTTTTTAATTCTGATTAATCTAATCAGAAAGTATCACAAATGTCATTTTTTTTTTTTTTTTGTAATAATTTATAATCATATCTGCGCAGCATGTGTCGCGGGAAACCTTTGTCACCTTATGAACAAGAACAAATTGTTGCATTTAAGGAAAGTTATCCATGTATGCGATTGGCTATTTGCGATGTTTGCAAACAAATGTTTGTCAATGTATCACCCCCTTAAGTAATAACAGTTCAGCAAGAAATAACAAATATATAATATAACAATAACAAATATATAATAATTCTATAAATACCTACGCTATATCCCTTAGCGAAATATTAATAATTTTACAACAAGATGAAGGTCATTGCAATTTTTTCCTTATTACTTATCGCCTTGTTGGGCTATACCTCTGCCCAAGATTGTACTCCAGGTAAGTTCCTATTGAATAATAATAAAATAAAAAACAAATGAAAATTAATTTATTTTCTTCTTTAAAACTTGTTTGCAGGTTTTCCCCGTTGCTCGGGTCGTCCTGATGTTGGTCATGGTGGTCGTGACTGTAATGCAAACATCAGATTTTATTATGATCCACGTACTAGGCAATGTAATATAATGCGCTATTTGGGTTGCGGTGGCAACCGTAATCGTTGGTGCACTCGTGTTGCTTGTCAGCGTTCATGTCGTCTTTAGAAAGACTTTCTAAGCTTGATTGTGATTAATTAAGAAAAATATTAAAAATAAATTCCAAAAAAATATATGTTTTTTATAAATATATGGTGTATAACTTAAAAATGTGGGATTTTTGGCATATTTTAGGCATTTATTGTAAAACATTTAAAACAAAATAAATTTATTCTACATTCTAGGGTCAAGAACAAATGAAGTCTTGATAAGAAGTTTAAGTAAACTGATTTGCGTAAATATAACGAGCTCTCTGATAAATACATGTTACTGTTCTTCCAATCGATACACACCGTGAAGTTTTTTGCTTGAGTACTCGGTTGTGTATAAAAAAAACAATTTTGTTTATCCAGATTTTTTATTTTTTTAATAAGCCCAGCACCCAGGGTTTAACCACTACTCATGCAGCGCATTGTGCTGGTACTAGAAATATAAAGTAAAGTGTGTTTCAATGAAAGCGTATTGCAGTAATCGAAAATATACGGCGGATGACGAAAATCTTCACAATTTGATAGCTAAAGAGCTATCTTTACCTATCAAAATGCGACATTATTTGTAAATTGATAAATTTTGTTGCCCTCTTGTTTCCGCAGGCTGAAAGCTGTATCGATGCTGATCTTTTGAGCTTAGCCCATAGCAAGTGGATGATTGTGAAAGAATTTTTGAAGATAATACAAAAATAATAACATTCCATTAAGGAAAGCGGGGACTTCTCTCAGTCAGTGAGCTGCATCCGGTTGCATTTGTAGACCCATTGAAAGAGACCAAGAGCTTAAAACCGGCTCCGCCTTAGAGAAGTTTTCAATAGTATTAATACCTTTAACATTGAAGTGGCGTGGTGGAGTGGCTAGAGCGCAAGCATACACAAACGGCTCAGATTCGAATCGCAACAGAGGACATGACAAAAAAAAAAAAATTGACTGCGATTTCGAGTGTTAAATGAGGAGACTTCAACCTCTCTCTAGACAAATCGATCTAAAGAAGCCCCCCCTCTGACCCTCTCAGGTTACCTCTGGCGATGATGATAAACATCAGACTAATGATCTGAAGAAAACGCCACCTACTGGAAAAAAATTACAATGTTAAATAAGGATCACCACCATCACCACTTAGTAAGAATCTTCACCACTGCACACAATCATATGGAGGCGAGCTACAGTAGATTAATCATCTACTTAAAAAAAAAATCAACTTGATTAGTGAAACTGAAACAAAGCAATGGATGCTTTGTGGAAAGCCAATATACTCGTATATCCTAGAGGAGTGACGGAGAAAAAATGATCATATCCAGATATTAGCTAATATTATAAGGTGATATCGCTGTAGTAAAATTTTTTTCTTTTAAAGCTGGTCTGGCATGTGACTGAACCAAGGGCCTCTTGGTTGGTGTCTAACCTAACATACCACAGCGGCACATAATTTTGGAAGAATCGTATAGCCAGGTTTCAGCAGCTCATAATAAATGAAAAAATTCTGGTCACACCAAATACAGAGAATTATCTAAATGTCATGGATAATTTGGCTGGTTGTCCGAGCTTCAATAACGTTTTTCTTTGCTTCGGCTTGTCGTAATGGATTTAATTGTCATCGCCAGTAATGAGTCGATGCAAAATTACTTTTTTAATGGCATCGAAATAGTACTTCGGACATGCGAAATTCTATTTTAACATCACTAGTCGTCTTCAACTTGTATGTCCTTGCTTTTGAGTGAATACTACTGCTTTCAATTATTTTAAGGCAAAGAGATGAGTATAAAATCGGCTTTTAAAATAAGTAGAATATCCATATAATATATGAACTGGAGAAATTTGTTTTTACAAAATAGCGATACGAAGCAATGCCATTCAAATATATATCTATACATGGAAAAGACAGCAAACATGTCGGGATAAATAAAAGATGATCTATTATTGTAAAATATTTTAATAGTAGTGTTGCCTTATAACACGTTAAGATATAGATTTTAATTGAGTCAATTAATTTTTAAATTGAACTATCGAAATTGCTGATCACATATAGCACAATTAAGTTAACTCAATTAGCATGTGACAACTGAAAATGCTTAAGCAGATTTTTTCGTGAAAACTTTGAAAATTTATGAATGTGAAACATAATAATAAAATAAATAATAAAACTTTGACTTTAGAAAGGCTGTAAAATTTAAAGAAAAAATTCAAATTCAATATAGAAAATTTTTATTTAGTTTTTTCATTTTCACAATATATATTTCAGATAACTTTGCACTTCGCATTTATTATAATTTTTCTAAAAAAAAAAACATTTTATTTCAAGTGAACTTCTTTATTTGTTTTAAGTTATAAAACCTCTTTCTTTAAAAATGCTTTAAAAATATTTTTAAATATTTATTTTATTAAAAATTAATGAATTTGAAAAATGCTTTTGAAAATTTGTATGAATATGGATTATGCATACTGTATATAGGTATCAGTTCTCACTGAACGTACTTCATACTGTGTTGCCACTCCTCATGTTACATACTTTACACAGGGTTTCATTGTAAATTCAACTCAATTAATTATGTAATTGTTTACTAATTGAGCAATCTATTAATTATGCTATTATATGGTCAGTTGAGTTCAATTAAGGCCTTAATTACTTAAAATCTCTTAATTGTCAATTAGGGCTTATGTGTGAATATGAAATTATTTTAATAAGTTTATTTTCATTATACAATTTGGTTTGCTTTTAATATCAGTCGAACCACTGTTTAAATTTGTTTCTATAATTTATTATAATATTTACAACACCATTCCATCATATAAATATTGCTTGAGCGGCTTTTTTATATTTGGAAATTAATAGGCACCAATGGCCCATATTTATGCATAACTAAATCGGGCATTGGAATGCTAAATATCTGTGATTACGAAGTAATTTCGATATTTGTGGTTCGCTGATTCTTCTAGAAATATTTAGCAAATATTGTAAAAAATAAAGTCGAAAGAAGTCATCAATTGGTGGTCAAGCTTCTAATAATACTAAAATAATAGCAATACCATCGAGCTGTAATATCAATATTGGAAATTGGCATAATTCGTTCGTGGCTTAAAAAATAAGCAGAACCTTTGGCAAGGAATCCAGTAGGATAGGATGGCCAATAATTTTGCTTAGGTTGGCCACCCTAGACTTAAGTATTAAGAATCTTAATATAAAAAATTCTTCCCGACTCGAGTAAATATTTTATTTTGAATTTGTTACCTAGCAACTCTCCCCACAACTTTGAATAAATTTATTTTCTTTTAAATGTTTCGCAATAAACACCCAATATTTGCCAAATATTTCCCGCATTTTTAAGTTACATACCTAATATTTATAAATATTAATATTATTAATTTTATTTATAATATTTTTCTTAATTTTTTATTTTTTTTAATCATAAACACATTTTAAAGCTCTTTCTAATTACGAGAACGACATCTTTGCTCACAAGCATCGAGAGTGCACCAACGATTATTGTTGCCACCACAACCCATATAGCGCATCTCACGACATCGATTAGTACGGGCATCATAATGCCAATGGGTACGTTGAACACAGCCACTACCACCGCGACCTGTATTTCGAGAACCCTCGCAACTTGGATTGACTGAAAATGAATTTTATAGAAAAATTAAATTTAATTGTATTTTTTTAAATTCAATTTTTTAACTTACGTGGTGCTCCACGACATTGGGCAGAAGTACAACCCACTAAAGCAATGAGCAATAACGAAAAAATTGCAATGATCTTCATCTCGTTAAAAAGTTCTTAATGTTTCGTTAAAGGCTACAAAGTAAGGTATTTATAGGGACTAGAGAGTAGAAAGTAATGAATTTTGTAAATAATAGTGAAAAATTTTGGTTCTATGGATGGAAAATTACATATTAAGTTAAATGGAACATATTTGTTTAAACTGTTTAAATAGCTTTTGTTTTATTTTGTTAAGGACGTACATATAATCAAAAAAAAAAAAAAATTAAATTATTTAATTGTTTAAAATTTCGTTTAACAATGTATCTCATAACAATACATATTTTATACGTATGTACAAAGAAAATTTATTTTAATTTAAAATTTTATTATTTTATATTTAATTTATTTCCTTTAAACATTTTTAATATAACAAACGCTGTACTTTATATATTTAACGAGTACATCGTAAATAATTTAACCAACGTTCCTTAAATAATCCACCTTCTCTCAAAACTATTACAACTTTCTCTCCAGTATTGTTTACACATTGTACTCGTATCCTCAGTTGTCTAGTCACATATAAAATCCCATTCTAACCACGACATGACCGTTCACAAGTAGCACGTGTACACGAACGATTACGGTTGCCGCCACAACCCAAATAAGACATCTCACGGCATTGCCTAGCACGGGCATCATAATACCACATGGTGACTTAAGCACAGCCACGACCACGACGACCTACATCGCGAGGACCCAATCAACGGGCAAAGCCTGCAAACGCAAAAAATAAATTAAAATTTATTTCTTTTTATTATTAAACCATAATAATTATTATTCAAAAGGATCTTAGGAGGATGACAGTCTTGGGCAGAGGTATGACCCACCCAGGTGATAAGTAATAGGGAAAAAATTATAATAAAATTCATTTTGTTCAGAAATTCTTAATGTTTCTTTGAGGGCTATAGAGTAGGTATTTATAGAGTCTAGAGGGTAGGAAGTAATGATTTTGTAAACGATAGTGAAAAAAAATGTTTTTATTTGAATAGGCAGTTACATGGCAGGTATTTAGTGTCATTTTTTCATAGTTTTGTTTATTAAATAAATAAAAAAATTAAAATAATTTTATTATTCAAAATTCATTTGACAATATTTCTTATAACAATACATTATATGAAGAAATTTTATATTTAACTAGCAGCCCCTTAAGACTTCGTTCTGTCATAAGTTAATGGTGTCGCAGAGTGATTACCTTATTTATTGATTTCATGTCTCAATAATAAACAATCATTACTTACAAAAATAAGTTTTCTATTTCGTACGCCGTAAGACGACCCTCTTGAACACAATAATCATAAAAAAAGAGCACATATAACGAGTGTCGAAAGAAGCATTCAAGTGTCTCGGTTTCTTAAGACGGCGTAAGAATTACTTCACTCCATCTGATCTCCTTAATATTTACAAGACCTATATCCGACCCAAATTGGAATACAACTCTCATGTATGGGACGGTGCTTCAAAGTCCATTTTGAAGCTTCTCGACCACGTCCAGGAGAAGGCGAAGGTTCTTATTAATGACGGTAGGGTGGCCAATGCTATCGAATCATTAGAGCATCGCCGCAATGTGGCATGTGTTTCATTGATCTATCGGTTCTATAACGGAATGTGTTCTGATGAAATTAAGCAACTAATTTCTGGTAATCATATATTTATACGTAGTACTCGTTTTTCTCATAGAGCTCATCCCTTTGTAGTTGATTGTCCAGAAAATCGCACAAAGCATTATAGGGAGAATTCGTTCTTTGATCACACTATTCGTTTGTGGAACAATCTTCCTGCGAATGTTTTTCCTGCCACTTACGACATAAAAAAATTTAAATCGAACGTCCACAGACACTACTCTATCCATCCTTCTTCCCAGACCTATTTTCCTACCAGCATAATGCACTGCATTAGCAGGGGTTATCCCCTAAGTGCTAGTCTTATTCAAAAAAGAAAAAAAATCATATGTTACAAAAACAAAATTTTACAGGAGAGAGTTTTATCTAAATGTTTTTTGACGGCTAATGAATAACGGCCATATGCAAAAAACTTAACAAAGCTTGTTAAACCTATGTTAAGCAAAATTTCTTAATGTTGTACGGAAAAACGATTTTTAGCTTAAAAATGGGTGGAAAAATATAATTGGTCATCAAAGAACATGTTGAAGCTATGGCAACGAATACGATATAAATGTGACCAGATTTCTCTTACATTTTTGGGTAATATTGTATAGAGTACGTTTAAATTCTTCGAAAATGTCGGAAAAAAGGAGTTTTAAGAATAGTGTCAAAAATATAAGTTCCTCTCTATTTAGGTGAAAAGTGCAAAACTAAAAGCATGCAGATTCTTTTATATCATTGCCTTTCTCCCGCTGCAGTATTTGAATATCATACCCGTGTTTTTTTTCTAAGGACTTAACAATGAATATACGTGTTAACTTTTCTTTTTATTTGATTGGGTATTAAAGTTTTTATTGGAACATTTCTGTTCAACTTCAAAACATGCACTTGACTTTGCACCCCACTGTATCGCTCCAATTTTCGAACCTTTTTCTTTTAAATAAAATTTTTTTCAAATAAATTTTTTCATTTAAGCACAATAAAAACATTTTTTTTTTAGTGATGTACATAAAATCAAAAGCTCGTCATGCGGGTATTTTTTTTCACGAATAAAATTGTCTTAATTTTTAATTCTAATTTTAAATAAAATATAAAAACGTTATAAAAACTGAAACAAATTTATTAAGAAAATATGATTTTATATTAAATTAATGAAAATATTTTTTTTTGTACGACTATTCATATGTGTGGCATTTTTTTTTTTTTTGTATCATAATACAAAACAATCATGGTATTGCCAGCATGAAAACTTGAAATTAAGTAAAGCAATCATTAGCTAATGTAGAGTTTTTGCATAAGTTTTTTTTTTAACAAATGTTTGTTAAGCTTGAAGTTAACTATTTTTAAATTTTTTTGCATATGGCCATAAGTATATAAAGGGACTAGAGAGTAGAAAGTAAAGAATTTCGCAAATTATAGTGGAGCATTTCGATTCAAAACTGAAAATTAAATATTGAGTTAATTGTTTGAATTTCTAAAACATATTTTGTTTTATTTTATTAAATACTTTTAATAAATACAAAAAAATAATTATTAAAGTGTTTAAAATTTCGTTTAACAATGTTTCTTTATTTAAACTTAAAATGTTATTATTTTATAATAACAAATACAAAAAATAACTTAAATATAAAATTTATATAATAAAGTTTATATTTCAAATTAAATTTGTACTCAAAATTATATAAATTATATAAAAATATTTATATAATAAAATTTATATTTATTTGCTTTAAAAATTTTTACCATAACTAACGCTGTACTTTGCACCTCTGCACTAACGCTGCACATTTTCACCCATGATGTGAGCATCATGAGGTTGTGTCTCAGGAGAGGTACTCACATTAATCGTCTGGCTTATCCTTAGTTGTCCAGTCACATATAAAACCCTTTCTACGGACGACATGCACGTTCACAAGCAACAAGAGTGCACCAACGATTACGGTTACCGCCACAACCCAGATAATTCATCTGACGACATTGCCTAGCACGGGCATCATAATACAACCTGGGGCTTGGAAAACAGCCACGGCCACTATGACCTACATCACGAGAACCCGAACAACGAGAAAAGCCTGCAAACGAGTTAAAAAAAATAAATAACTTTCATTTGTTTTCTCCTTTTAAATTATTATTATTTAAAAGCATCTTACGCGGATTGCAGTCTTGAGCAAAGGTATAGCCCACCAAAGCGATAAGTAATAGGGAAAAAATTGCAATGTAATTCATTTTGTTAAAAAATTCTTAATGTTTTTTTTGAGGGCTAAAGAGTAGGTATTTATAGGGACTAGAGAGTAGGAAGTAAGAAATTTTGTATATAATAGTGAAAAAAAAAACATGTTTTCATTTAAATAAGCTGATACATAGGTAGGTTTTTAGTGTCATTCTTTCCTTGTTTTGTTTATTAAATAAATAAAAAAAATTTATATTATATTATTATTATAAATTCATTTAACAATATTTCTTATAACAATGCATTACATGAAGACATTTTTATAAATTTTATATTTAGTTAGCAGCCACTACCTCGCTCTGTCAAAAGTTATTAGCCAGTCGAAGAGTGATTATTTTAGTTATTGATCTCTCTCTCTCAATAATAAACAATGATTACTTTAACTACGGTCATATCTGACAAATATTTGATGAAAAACATAAAACATTTCTTTGCCACAACTTTTGATGAGAAAACAAAAAAAAAAACAGTTGATTTTGGCAAAAAATATTTTATTTTAAAATTATTTTCCGTCAAACAAAAATAAATGTGACCACACAGTTTCAAATATTTTCATCATTTTTGGGTACAAATTTATTTGGTCTTACATGTTTTTTGCAAGATCAAACAGGGGAAAATAAAAGCTGTACAAGGCTGTGTTGTCTATTAGCAGAACTAAACCTACAAATTCTGAAAAAAGAAGTGGTTAACAAATAATTTGTTTGAAGCAAATCTTTTTTTTTTTTTTTGTACATGACTTATGACCTGCTGTAATTATTAAAAATCTACGCAGTACATAAAAGAGATTTGTTCTCAAATAACTAATGAAGCAGTCGAGTTAAAATTCTAAAATTGGGAAAATAATATTCTTTTTAAAAAAGAATGTGTTTTTTTGAATATGTTAACCAGTGAAATTTTAAATCCCTCAAAGTTGCATTAACAATTTTTCTCAAAATCTTAAAAAAAATTTTGAAATTGTAATTACAAGCTTTAATAAAATATTAGTATGTAGAGACCATTCTACCCATTTTGTAACAAGCGATTTCTTAATACTGTGTTTTGCGTTTTACTGAGGCTTAAGAGTTTTTAACTTTTTTTTTATTAAAATAATATTTATGTCTGAATTTTAAGTAAACGTAAGATATTTTATTGAAATAAAAAAAAAATACAATAAAATTATTTAGCTTATGTTATAAAGCATGAAAAAATGGTATATATGTATGAAAAAATACAATATTACAGGAGGCAAGTACATACTTCATAAGTCCTTTAGGTCCTCTCGCATACGTATGTGTCGGATAATTTGTTAATTAATTGTCTCATGTTCTTATAGTGCAGAATTTTCCATTGGCATTTACAGGATCTTAAATCTCATTTTCCATTTTTTTCTCGGTCCTTAATTGATGCAAATAAAGGGTCCGCCAAATAATTTTTTGTTTTTTTCAAGTGCTATAAAAAAAACTACTGAATATTGTCTTTTAAAGCGTAGATTGTCTCTGGCTTGTTGGCGTAACACTTATCTTTGACGGCACCCCAGAAATAATAGTCCAACCGTGTCAAATCGCAGCTGCGAGGTGGCCAAACGACATCAGATCTGCGGCTGATAATGCGATCTTCAAAAACAGCTTCGGCTGTGTGGCACGTAGCGCCGTCCTGTTGAAACCAAATGTTACTAATATCCTCCTGTTAAACTTTTGTGAACAAAAATTCGTTCAACATGGCCCGATAACGATCGCCATTGACTGTAACGGCCACTCCTTGCTCATTTTCGAAGAAAAATGGCCCAATTATGCCTCTGGACCAAAAGCCGCACCAAACAGTGACTCGTCTTGAGTGTATCGGCTTTTCAATGTATGTGTGCGGGTTTTTTGTGCCCCAAATGTGTGTGCTTGTTTACATACCTACCAAAATCAAAATGAGCTTCATCTGAACACATCGCACACATTCTGCAACATTACCATGATTTTCAAAGTAATGTCGCAATATTTCCCAGTGTTGTTCAAGCGTATCTGTCAAGTCAGACATGAGCTAAGTATTACCATTCACGAAATAAGCACCAGTTGAAAAAAAAAAAAAACGTTAGATGGCGGACGCGATACATTTTGGCATCTTTTGTTTTTTTATATATTTTTATTTTTTTATTTTTATTGGAAATAATAAAAAAGGCAATTCGTTGCCCTGACATTAACATATTTTTAAAAAGTTATCTTTATTTTACAATAGGTTCTAATAACGAAAATATTTAAAGGTGACTTTAAAGTTCACTTTAGGTAAAGTTATCTTTTACTAACTCGAACTATAAAGGCAAGTTGTAACAATGTATTCCAAGCAATGGTTTTAAAAAATAATTATTTTATTTATTATTTTCAACCTATTTTGGAACTTAATATTGGACTTTACTACCCTTTAATTCATGTACATCATTTTAACGCTATCCAAATATAGCGAAAAAATATAAACAAAAAATAAAAACAAAACAGAAACAGCTGTTTAAAATAAGTTTGTAATTAAAAGTGATTAACAATTTTTATTGGTGATTCACATAATAATTTAATAAAGTTTAGTAAATGAGTAAATGCAATAGCTTCCGTACGCTCAAATTCCACAATACAAAACAAAAAATATTCATGCGTCATTTAGCTCTTTATACGAGTAAAAATAACTCTTTGATAGTGATCAAATATTTTTTCAGATCAAATATTTCTCAAGTATGCCCAAAACATGTTTTCCCCTATTTCTATTTGACTAAACAAAAATGGTCAAATGAACGTGTATAGTGTGAACACAAAACAAAATTTTGGTTGTTTTACTAAAATTTTCGTCAAATACGGGATGTACTTGGGAAAACAAAATTGAGTCCAGTCCAGATGTGAGCGTAGCTTACCAAAATTAAGTTTTCTATTTCGTACACTAAAGCCGATTACTGAAATATCGACCTTCTTGCGCAAAATTATCGTATGTTACAAAAACCAAAATTTTCAGGACAGCGTATATATCTTTGCTTTGGCTGGTTCCATCAATAAGAAATTTCGAATGTGATACAATAACCGAAGCCTTAACATACAACGAAGATATGTATGTATGTATTTCTT
Organism: Wohlfahrtia magnifica; assembly: GCA_023159175.1. Classification (NCBI taxonomy): domain Eukaryota; kingdom Metazoa; phylum Arthropoda; class Insecta; order Diptera; family Sarcophagidae; genus Wohlfahrtia; species Wohlfahrtia magnifica. The sequence goes on from JAKWBJ010000497.1 coordinate 1,459,419, forward strand.
TGAAAAAGCCTCTGTAATAAAAGATTTTTTTGCCACATACGATATATTTACCCACAAAGTTTTTTAAGTGTGTTTGTTAATAAAAGTGGTTACGATAATTAAAAAAGGCTTTTGGAGTTTTTTTGAGGTATTTTTGAGTAAATATTAAGCCTTGGGCACACTTCATACCTAATTAAACATTTATGGAAAATAAATAATAAAAATAAGAAATACATCTAACCGGGGAACTTTATCAAAAATCCGAAATATAAGCTTCTACAAAAAAAGAAGCTATGTAGAAATGAAACTACATGGCTTGATAACAAGTGGACTGGAATTCGAGATGGAATTCGAAGTGCAAAAACATTGAGATGGATATGAAATTATAATGGTATTGGTGTCTGACATTCGAAAAACGAGTACGCAAATAAAGCAAAAGGTAATATGCATAATTTCGAGGATAAAACGGTGTAAAATTATTTCTGGATGGAGTATTAAAGGGTTTTTGCATATCAAAACTAGTGAATAAAATACTCGATTTTTCTTGCTTTCTGCTGGTTTACTCAAACTACTCTAAACAAAATTTGATATTTTTATTCGTACGATATATTATTTGCACCAAATATTTGTATGGCACATACGACAATTTCGTCCACAAGAAAATCGAAAATGTCACATAAGAAACAATCAATTTAGTAAAATCTTGCTAACTATAGCGAATACATATATAATGTTTTACCATACTTTGGAAGATACTTACATCAAAAATTCAATTTCGTAAAAATGTAACATACGTTAAATCTGCGCAAAGGGATCGATATGATATGATTTTTGTTCGCAATTTTTACGTTTTTTCTTTTCATTAAGTCATTTCTTATGCATTAACAAAAATATTTTATGAAAAAATTAGCCGAATTCCATGTGGTAAGTCGTTCCCAAATTAATATTTACTATGTATGAAAGGTGCCACGCCTACTTATCTACTATCCGCCTCCTTTTTAGTTAATAAAGTATGATAGCAACTAAGTTATTTGCGCGAGGTTTAAAGGCCTCCACTATTACCGTTCGCAAGTTATGTAAAAATAAGTATATATAGTATCTATGAGAGGTGCCACGGCCATTTATACAACTTTACTCATTTTTTGTATTGACCACGAACTAATTTAAACAAAATTTCTTAATTTCCTGAACTCTTATTGTTAACATTTTAAATGTTTAGGCGAATAAATATTTACTTTGCATGGGCATGTCAGCGGCCAGTTGAAATTGTTGCCTAAAAGTTAACAGTTCTTTTGACGTAGAGTCCATATGTAGCCAGAAAAGTCATAGCTTACGATGCCCAATACTTTTAAATATGTTTGTGTTGTACCAATGTTTCACAATAAACACTCAAAATTTGTCAAAAATCTCATATTTTGAAGTTATACACCCAATATTTATAAATTAAATATTACAGAATTCATTTTAATTATTTTATTTTTTATTTTCTTTATCTTCTTAATCTTTATCTTCTTTAATCATGCTTAAAATCCCTTTCTAACGTCGACATCTTCGCTCACAATCAGCACGAGAGCACCAACGATTACGGTTGCCACCACAACCGAAATAACGCATCTCACGACATTGCCTAGCACGGCCATCATAATACCACACGTTACGTGGAACACAGCCACGACCACCGGTACCTCCATTAGGAGGGCCCTCACAACTGGATAAGCCTGCAAACGAGTTTTATTAAAAAAATAAAAAAAAAAATAGGAAAAAAAATTTGTATTTTTTATTACGGTTCAAAAGGAACTTACTTTGATTGCAAACTTGGGCAGAAGTATAGCCCACCAAGACGATAAGTAATAAGGAAAATATTGCAAACATATTCATTTTGTTAAAAAATTATTAATGTTTTGTTAAGTCAACGAAGTAGGTATATATAGGGACTAGAAAGCAGGAAGTAATAAATTTCGTAAATTATAGTGGAAAAAGATTGTTTTTGTTAAAATATGCGGTCGGGTATATGAATGTCATTCTTGAATTCTTTTAATCGATTCAAAATTGCATTATGGCGTTAAATGGAATACGTTTGTATAAGGTGTTTAAACAGGTTTTATGTTGTTTTATGAAATAAATAAAAAAAAAAAAAAAAAAAATATTTGTTTAAAAATATTTCTTATAACAATACTTTATACGAATAAAATTTATAAAAAATATTATTTAATATTTGTTTCCTTTAAAAGAAATTGACTATAAATAATGCTGAACTTCAAACCTCATACGATAATAGTTATTTATCACAAGTGGTTTTATTATTGAAATTTATTAAAAATTTTTTTCTTTTTGATTCCACTGATGGGATGAACTTCACCATATATAATATGTACAGTATTGGGCAAAGTATAAACAAAAGTTTGTAAACCAATCAACAAATCAAATTATTGTTGTTCTACTTTGTTGTACTTTCTCAATTAAGAAGAAATTGTTGTTAATTTTTTTATTTGTTAAACAAGCAGCATATTAGCTTTCCACAAAGCATCCATTACTTTGTTTCAGTTTCAGAAATCCCGATGTTTTCAAGCTAAGTAGATGATTAATCTATTATAGCTCGCCTTCATGCGATTGTGTGTAATGATGAAGATCCTAGCTAAGTGAGGGTGGTGGTCCTTACTTAGCTCATTCGTCTGATGATTGTCATTATCTCCAGAGGTAAGCTGGAACCTCAGAGGAGCTTCTTTAGATAGATTTGTCTGGAGAAAAATTGAAAACTTTTTATATACTGTTCGCACATAAGTTTTAATTGCCAATTAAGCGATATTACGCAATTAAGGCCTTAATTAAGATCAATTTATCATACAATAGCACAATTATTAAATTGCTCACTTAGTACATAAATGCACAATTAATTGAATCGAATTTAAAGTGCAACCCTGTGTAAAGTATGCAGACTGAAGAGCGGCAACTCTGTATGAAGTATGCAAAATCCTTACAAACATAATTTCCGCGACATCCCAAGAGAGACAAGGATGACTTCTCTCAATCAATGAGCTGCACCCGATTCTATTTTTAGACTCCTTGAAAGGGACCGACTCCGAACGGCATATGCATTAATAAGAGAAGTTTTTCATAGCGTCAATACTCATAACCAGTCGCTGCCGTGCTATGATGTGGTACCAATGTTGAAAATTATCTGATGGTCTGGTCTGGTATTGAGCCAAGGACCTCTTTGTTGGTAGGGGGGTGCCTTACCTACTATACCATAGCGGCACACAAAATGCAAAATCCTTTTTCATACAAGTTTTCAAATGGCATTTTCATAACATAAATTTTTAACTAAAAAATAATTCAACAAAAATATTTTTTTATACAATTGAAACAAGGCGATTTGATTACATAAAACAAATAAAAACTGCGCTTGAATTATATTTTGTTTAAAAAAATGATGAAATTTTATATTTTTGGGTTGTATGAATGCGGATTTCGCACACTGTATAATATCATATGAAATATACCTTGACGAACTGAAAAAAGTAAACAAAATTTTGTGTCTTGAATTTGAGTTTTTTTTTTTTTTGTTAAATTATACACTCTTTTTAAAGCTAAAGTTTAATTATTTATTTTATTGCTTTGTTCCATATTCCCTAACTTAAGTTTATAAGAACAAAATCTGTTTTAGCATTTTCTGCTGCCAAATATAATTGCGCTATATGTGAACATCAAACTTGAAAGCTCAATTTAGACAATAATTGACTCAATTAAAATCTATGTCTGAATTTGGTACTACTAAACATTATAAATTGCAATTAAGTTTTATTTTTCGAACCTGGGCCGAATGTGTTGTATGCCTCTAACCACTACACGCCACCATTACGACCGTAGAGTAAAAAAAAAATAAAACCACACCATCTTCTGTTTAATTTTACATATCCGTTGATATTTCCACGTATAAGCATAAATTTAAGGGGTATTGCTTCATATCCCTCCCTATTTTATAAAGACCGTGTTCTTTAGTTTATATGTATTGTATACGAGTATATTCCTGAAGTCGAGTTTGTTGTTAAAATTACAAGGAAATGTGCTGTACCCTTAAGGGTACTCCTTTTGGTTTTAGTTTTAACAGTCCGTTATATACATATGTGTTTCGGTTCTTCTGTTTGAAAAGTTTATTTTTAAAATTATTTTAAAATTTTGGGCTGTAACATAAGTTAGCTTTATTTAATTCCAAGAACTTCAGGTTGTTTTAAGTATAGGTCAACTTCTTACTAAAAAGCTTAACTTTAAAAGCTTAAATTTAAAAATGGAATAAAACAAAAACGGTTTGAAATTTTGCCAAATTTATTTTGTTGTGGTGAAGAACAATTGAAATTAAATATTATTTCATTAATGTGGCTGCCGCGGCTAGCCTCATAGTATCCCATTCGATCGGATCAATTTTCGAGAACTTTTTCGAGTCTATGGGGTCGTATCTCGGCAATGGCATCACGAATGTTGGTCTTAAAATAATCAGTTGTCTCCGGTTTGTTGGCATAAAACTTGTCTTTAACAGCGCCCCACAGAAAATAGTCCAACGGTTTCAAGTCGCAGCTTCTTGGCGGCCAACTGACATCACAATTTCGGCTAATTAAACGGCCATCAAACGTTTGACGCAATAAATCGATTGTGGCATGAGATGCGTGGCAAGTTGCATAATCTTGTTGAAACCAAACATCGTTCACATCAATACCATGAAGAGCGGGCACAAACAATCGGTTATCATGGTGCGATAGGTGACAGTAATGGTTGCGCCGTCCTCATTTTCAAAGAAATATGAGCCAATGACGCCTCCGCCCACAAGCCGCACTAAACAGTCACTCGTAATGGGTGCATTGGCTTCTGTAGGACCACGTTTGGGTTTTCTGAGCCCCAAATACGGTCATTTTGCTTATTAACGTAACCACAAGATGAAAACGGGCATCATCTGAAAAGATAGTTTTTGTAATTTTTTTAATTTTTATTTTTTTATTTTTTGCAATTTCCTATCAATTGTCTTTGTTTTGAAAATAAAGTTTCAATAAATCCCAACTTTGCTCAATCTTAAATCGATTTATTTCGTTCAGTGGAGATAATATACTGAATTTTGTGACAAAATAGAATGATATAAGTATTTCCAGATGCGCAATAACCGCTGGTTCAAATTTATGCCGACAGATGTCTCACCCGATACATACTTAAAGCTAACAAAAGTCTACATGAACTAATTATGAAAATATATGTAAAAAATTAGTGTTAGAAAGCAAACTACGTTTAATATTACTGACGTAAAAGTTAAAATCAATAAATCGTAGCGTAAATTGTAATCACTGCACACTTACAATAGAACGACATAAGTATTACCAGATTCGAAATAACAGCTGGTTCAAATTTAAACCGATAGATTAGCTCACCTGATATAAACGCTAGGAGCTACTCATGCTCATTTCTGTATAGACAAAGAGAAAAGCGTGCGTGAACTCGTGTTCTATTCTAGCAGACTTGTCTTCCTACCCTCTGCTAGACTGCCTAACAACTGCATCGTGCGAGTTATCATGGTACCATTGTAATGTTTTTTATTTGGTCTATTATAAGCGGCTAAAATTTGGCCAGACAATCACAGAGGATCTGTACCAAATACACAATTGATTCGTATGGAGGTCTTTCCACATATGTTGCCAAAGGAAAAGTGATCTTAGCTCAATTAAACCAATTTATTTTCTTTCAAATGTCTCTCAATAAACGCCTATAATTTGCCAAAAAAATACCGCATTTCTTAGCTATACACCCAATATTTATAAATAAATCATTGCGGAATTTTTTTTAAGAAATTTCAAAATCACATTTTTATCGGCATCACATTAAATCCCTTTCTAACGACGACGGCATCTACGTTCACATTCAGCCCTGCTGCACCAACGATTACGGTTGCCACCACAACCCCAATAGGTCATTCTACTACATTGATTAGTGCGGTCGTGGTAATGCCATACGTTGCGTGCTATACAACCATGACCGCCGTGACCTACACTAAAACGTTCCCTACAATTGGGAGAGCCTGCAAAAGAGTTAAAAAATAAATAAATGAATTCATTTTTATTTGTTTTTCTTCAAGAGGAACTTACTAGGTAATCCACTGCATGTTTGGGCGGAGGTATAGCCCACCAAAGTGATAAATAATAATGAAAAAATTGCAATGATTTTCATTTTGTTAAGAAATTGTTAATGTTACGTTAACGCCTACACAATAGGTATTTATAGAGACAAAATGGTAAGAAGCAATGAAAAACAAGATTTTTGTTCAAATGTGCGGGCGTATTGGCTATTGGGTATATATCAATCGATTCAGAATTATATATTGAGTTGAATGGAATATAATGTTATAATATTAATTTTATACAATATTATCGGTATAACTTGTTTAAACAGATTTTGTTTTGTTTTATTAAATAAATGAAAAATTATTTAATTTCTGAAAAATTCATTTTACAATATCTCTTACAAAAAATAGGTACTAATGTATATTTAGAATATATAGTATATATTGTATTTATATTGCATATTGTATAAAATATATTTATATATTATATTGAATATATATGTATATAAAAATTACTACAAATAACGCTGATCTTCACACTTCTAACGACGACGACATCTACGCTCACATTCTGCCTTGCTGCACCAACGATTACCGTTGCCACCACAACCCAAATACAACATCCTACCACATTGATTACTACGATCGTGATAATGCCATACGTTATGTGGATGACAGCCACGGCCACCATAACCTACATTAGGACGTTCCATACAATTGGGAGTGCCTGCAAACGAGTTTTAAAGAAAAAAATAAATTAATTGTTTTTTTTTTTATTAAAGAAGTACTTACGAGGTACTCCATGGCATGCCTGGGCAGAGGTATGGCCCACCAAGGTGACAAGTAATAAGGAAAAAATTGCAACGATATTCATTTTGCTAAAATGTTTTGAATATCTCATTAAAAGCTGTGGACTTGGTATTTATAAAGACTAGAGAATAGGAAGTAACGAATTTCGTAAATAGTAGAGAAAAAGAAAAAATGGGCGGGTCTATAATGTCAATCTTTAATTTACTCAAACGATTCAGAATTACACATTGAGTTAAATGGTGTATATTTGTATAGCTTGTTTATACAGATTTTGTTTTGTTTTATTAAATAAAAATAAATTAAAAATACGTTTCACAACAAGATTTTTTATAATAAATATGTTCATACATATAATTAAAATATTTATATGTATTATATAAAATAAAATATATAAAGGCTCCGCCAAATAATTTTTTTTTTTTAAAAATTCTATAAAAAAAACTACTGAATATTTTCTCAAATTTCTTGTTTTATTTGAAAGTACAATCCTTCTGGAAAAACTTCATTCAAATGGCTTCCTCGGCTGGCCATGCAGTAGCCTACACGATCGGTCCAATTCTTAAGCACATTTTCGATTGTGTGCGGCGGTATTTCACCAATGGCTTCACGAATATTGTCCTTTAAAGCGCCAATTTTCTCTGGCTTGTTGGCATAACACTTATCTTTGACGGCACCCCACAAATAATAGTCCAACGGTGTCAAATCGCAGCTCGTAGGTGGCAAAATGACATCAGCTCTGCGGCTGATAATGCGATCTTCAAAAACAGGGCGCAAAACATATAGTGTAGCTTCGGCTGTGTGGCACATAGCGCCGTCCTGTTGAAACCAGATGTTGCTAATATTCTCCTCTTTACTTTTTGTGAACAAAAATTCGTTCAACATGGCCCGATAACGATCGCCATTGATTGTAACGGCCACTCCTTGCTCATTTTCGAAGAAAAATAGCCCAATTATGCCTCTGGACCAAAATCCGCACCAAACAGTGACTCGTCTTGGGTGTATCGACTTTTCAATGTATGAGTGCGGGTTTTCTGTGCCGCAAATGCGAGAATTTTGCTTGTTTACATACCCGCCATGATCAAAATGAGCTTCATCTGGAAAGATATTTTTTTTTTTTTTGGCAAAATCGGCATCTTCTGTAAGTCGATCGCAGGCACACTTAGCGAAGCGAAAAAAGCGTATACACATCCATATTCGTTCAGCGGAAGAATAAAACTAATTATCTGTCAAATCAGACATGAGCTAAGTGTTACCATTCACGAAATAAGCACTAGTTGAAAAAAAAAAACGTTAGATGACGTGCCTGTTAGAATATCGCCAACACACATAGAGATAGATGTACTCTTGGCTACGTAGCTTTTACAAGTTTCAAACTATGACGCAGATTTAGCGGGAATATCAACAACAGATGTACCAACTTAGCAAAAAAAAAACTCAAATCGAAACGATGGGACCGCTACACGGGGGTTATTCCCGAAGCTTTTTGATCAAGATAGTATGATACGTTTTTAAGTGTTTTTTAATCGCATAGATGTGCTTACAGTACGCTACTTTACATTACGTTTACGACAACGTTCGGCTAACCAGGGCTTTATATTGATTCTAAAATGCAGGTACAGAAGTAAAACTCAGAGTCAATATCACTCGCAATAAGGTTGCAATCAAGACAAATATCCAGAACTCTGCTCTTAAGCTCTAATGTTGGAAGTTTAATCAGGCCTAACATAGCCTCATACAAAGGAAATCCATCAACATAATTCGACCGAAAGCCTTGTAAACAGAATAATAAAAACTGCTTCTGCATCGATTCAATTGGGTCAATATGGCACTGATAATAAGGATTCCAAACAACCAAGACATAAAATGTTGACAAAACCCGATTTTATTATTTAACAGTGTTACCTTCTAGGGCGATACTATGAGTATAGCAATATTCCAACTTTTCGATACCACTTTTATAGCACGATTTCTCTTTTTCATCAAAATAAGCCTCTGTTTCAGCGATTACTTCATCATTGGACCTAAATTTTCTTTCTGAAAGCTTTCTCTTGAGATTTGAAAGCAGGGAAAAGTCACTGAGAGCTAAATTATATATCAATCTGTGGCACGATTTGTGAGCTTACGCGGCACCCGCTTGAAACAGAGCTTTCGCATACCCAAATGTTAGTTCAAAATGGTAAAAACAATACCATCTGATATCTTTACAATGTCAGCTAGCTCGTGCACCTTCAATTTGATATGGTTCATAGCTAATTTGCGAATTTTGTAATGTTTTATAGAATAACAGCCTCATTAGGGCTTTCACTGCGCTCTGCATTATTTGTGCTGATACGACCACGCTTAAGTGCTGCAAACCTCTTCTCTACCATTCGTCTCGATTGAGCAGAGTTCAGATAATGCTTATCAATCCATTGTTTGGTTTCCACTGTATTTTTTTTTTTTATCAAAAAGCAATGCTTTATCAAAACTCGAAAATCACTTGTTTCCACTTGTTTCTTCACTAACAAAAACTGCTTCTCATAAAATGCTATAACTCACGAATCAATAGACAGATTGTTATCAAATTTACGAGTATACACGTATCGTTTGAAGGTTAGCACTAAATAAAAATCATATGAACAAAATTCTAGGAACGCCTTCTATGTGTCATCCTACAGACTTATTGATTAACCTGATAGTTTGTATCATGTTTTACAATAAACACCCAAATTTGCCAAAAAAAACACCGAATTTTCAATTTATAAACTTAACATCTATAAATAAATTATTTAATTAAATTTATTTTAAATATTTTTCTTTATTAAACAAAACCACATATAAAATTCCTTTCTAACGACGACGACATCTACGCTCACATTCTTCACGAGAGCACCAACGATTACCATTGCCACCACAACCCAAATAGGCCAGGCTACCACATTGATTACTACGATCGTGATAATACCATACGTTGCGTGGATGACAGCCACGACCACGGTAACCTACATTAGGACGTTCCACACAATTGGGAGAGCCTGCAAATGAGTTGTAAAGAAAAAATAAATTGATTGTATTTTTATTATTAAAGAAGGTCTTACTAGGTACTCCATGGCATACTTGGGCAGAGGTATGGCCCACCAAGGTGATAAGTAATAAGGAAAAAATTGCAACGATATTCATTTTGCTAAAATATTTTGAATATCTCATTAAAGGCTGTGGACTTGGTATTTATAAAGACTAGAGAGTAGGAAGTAATGAATTTCGTTAATAGTAGTGAAAAATTGTAAATGTTTTTGTTTAAATAGACGTGTATATAGGGAGGTCTATAGTGTAATTCTTTAATTTTTTCAATCGATTCAGGCATATACAATATTACATATTGCGTTAAATGGTATATACGGTTTGTAAAAAAAATCTTTTCAAAGCAGAAAAACAGTAAAAATCCTCTACTAATTTGTGATTGCCGACACCAAATTGATGTGTGTGAAGTTAAATACGAAAGTTAAATATGTTTTTCTTAACATAACAAAACTTGTGTAAGTTAACAGAATATGTGTGAAGATAAATACGAATATGAAATTTTTCTGTTAAGATCACAAAGACTGTTATGTTAACATTAGTTCCACAATTGTGGATTATAAAACATAATTTGGTATAAAAACATAATTTGGCATAAAAATAACCAAAACAAGGTAAAGGATTGTAAAAAATAAAAAAATATAATTAGAGAGATACGGTAATAATAACAAATGAATTTTATTTCTTGTAGCTGGTAATTACATTTAAAACAGTCGTCCACCAAAAAATATGAAAAATCGGACCTAAGATGCAATTGTGGGGGAATCGGACCTGGTGGGCTTTATAGCCAAGGTATCGAGGCTTCAGGGCCAGTTTTCCTTTTTGGGCTGCAAAGTACCAGATCGGAGATATATAGACCGTAGCTAACATTTATTTTTCATTTTTACCGTATATATATGTCGTTCATGAAAAATCGGACCTAAGATGCAATTGTGGGGGAATCGGATCTGGTGGGCTTTATAGCCAAGGTATCAAGGCTTCAGGGCCAGTTTTCCTTTTTGGGCTGCAAAGTACCAGATCGGAGATATATAGACCGTAGCTAACTTTTATTTTTCATTTTTACCGTATATATATGTCGTTCATGAAAAATCGGACCTAAGATGCAATTGTGGGGGAATCGGACCTGGTGGGCTTTATAGCCAAGGTATCAAGGCTTCAGGGCCAGTTTTCCTTTTTGGGCTGCAAAGTACCAGATCGGAGATATATAGACCGTAGCTAACTTTTATTTTTCATTTTTACCGTATATATATGTCGTTCATGAAAAATCGGACCTAAGATGCAATTGTGGGGGAATCGGACCTGGTGGGCTTTATAGCCAAGGTATCAAGGCTTCAGGGCCAGTTTTCCTTTTTGGGCTGCAAAGTACCAGATCGGAGATATATAGACCGTAGCTAACTTTTATTTTTCATTTTTACCGTATATATATGACGTTCATGAAAAATCGGACCTAAGATGCAATTGTGGGGGAATCGGACCTGGTGGGCTTTATAGCCAAGGTATCGAGGCTTCAGGGCCAGTTTTCCTTTTTGGGCTGCAAAGTACCAGATCGGAGATATATAGACCGTAGCTAACTTTTATTTTTCATTTTTACCGTATATATATGTCGTTCATGAAAAATCGGACCTAAGATGCAATTGTGGGGGAATCGGATCTGGTGGGCTTTATAGCCAAGGTATCAAGGCTTCAGGGCCAGTTTTCCTTTTTGGGCTGCAAAGTACCAGATCGGAGATATATAGACCGTAGCTAACTTTTATTTTTCATTTTTACCGTATATATATGTCGTTCATGAAAAATCGGACCTAAGATGCAATTGTGGGGGAATCGGACCTGGTGGGCTTTATAGCCAAGGTATCGAGGCTTCAGGGCCAGTTTTCCTTTTTGGGCTGCAAAGTACCAGATCGGAGATATATAGACCGTAGCTAACTTTTATTTTTCATTTTTACCGTATATATATGTCGTTCATGAAAAATCGGACCTAAGATGCAATTGTGGGGGAATCGGACCTGGTGGGCTTTATAGCCAAGGTATCAAGGCTTCAGGGCCAGTTTTCCTTTTTGGGCTGCAAAGTACCAGATCGGAGATATATAGACCGTAGCTAACTTTTATTTTTCATTTTTACCGTATATATATGTCGTTCATGAAAAATCGGACCTAAGATGCAATTGTGGGGGAATCGGACCTGGTGGGCTTTATAGCCAAGGTATCAAGGCTTCAGGGCCAGTTTTCCTTTTTGGGCTGCAAAGTACCAGATCGGAGATATATAGACCGTAGCTAACTTTTATTTTTCATTTTTACCGTATATATATGACGTTCATGAAAAATCGGACCTAAGATGCAATTGTGGGGGAATCGGACCTGGTGGGCTTTATAGCCAAGTTATCGAGGCTTCAGGGCCAGTTTTCCTTTTTGGGCTGCAAAGTACCAGATCGGAGATATATAGACCGTAGCTAACTTTTATTTTTCATTTTTACCGTATATATATGTCGTTCATGAAAAATCGGACCTAAGATGCAATTGTGGGGGAATCGGATCTGGTGGGCTTTATAGCCAAGGTATCAAGGCTTCAGGGCCAGTTTTCCTTTTTGGGCTGCAAAGCACCAGATCGGAGATATATAGACCGTAGCTAACTTTTATTTTTCATTTTTACCGTATATATATGTCGTTCATGAAAAATCGGACCTAAGATGCAATTGTGGGGGAATCGGACCTGGTGGGCTTTATAGCCAAGGTATCGAGGCTTCAGGGCCAGTTTTCCTTTTTGGGCTGCAAAGTACCAGATCGGAGATATATAGACCGTAGCTAACTTTTATTTTTCATTTTTACCGTATATATATGTCGTTCATGAAAAATCGGACCTAAGATGCAATTGTGGGGGAATCGGACCTGGTGGGCTTTATAGCCAAGGTATCAAGGCTTCAGTGCCAGTTTTCCTTTTTGGGCTGCAAAGTACCAGATCGGAGATATATAGACCGTAGCTAACTTTTATTTTTCATTTTTACCGTATATATATGTCGTTCATGAAAAATCGGACCTAAGATGCAATTGTGGGGGAATCGGACCTGTTGGGCTTTATAGCCAAGGTATCAAGGCTTCAGGGCCAGTTTTCCTTTTTGGGCTGCAAAGTACCAGATCGGAGATATATAGACCGTAGCTAACTTTTATTTTTCATTTTTACCGTATATATATGTCGTTCATGAAAAATCGGACCTAAGATGCAATTGTGGGGGAATCGGACCTGGTGGGCTTTATAGCCAAGGTATCAAGGCTTCAGGGCCAGTTTTCCTTTTTGGGCTGCAAAGTACCAGATCGGAGATATATAGACCGTAGCTAACTTTTATTTTTCATTTTTACCGTATATATATGTCGTTCATGAAAAATCGGACCTAAGATGCAATTGTGGGGGAATCGGACCTGTTGGGCTTTATAGCCAAGGTATCAAGGCTTCAGGGCCAGTTTTCCTTTTTGGGCTGCAAAGTACCAGATCGGAGATATATAGACCGTAGCTAACTTTTATTTTTCATTTTTACCGTATATATATGTCGTTCATGAAAAATCGGACCTAAGATGCAATTGTGGGGGAATCGGACCTGGTGGGCTTTATAGCCAAGGTATCAAGGCTTCAGGGCCAGTTTTCCTTTTTGGGCTGCAAAGTACCAGATCGGAGATTTTTCCTCCACCTCCCCACCGTCCAGCCAATTTAATTCAATGCTATTATAGTAAACCAAAAATTGACCTAATGAGAATTAAGATATATTGTTTCAAATTTCTGTAATTCTTTACCTTTGTTTAGTTATTTTTATTCAAAATTATATTTTATAATCCACAATTGTGGAAGTAATGCTAAAATAGAAGTCTCTGTTAACTTAACAGAAAAATTTCATATTCGTATTTATCTTCACACATATTCTGTTAACTTACACAGGTTTTTGTTATGTTAAGAAAAACATATTTAACTTTCGTATTTAACTTCACACACATACCAAATTGTTAACATATTTACACATTCCGTTACTGTACTTCTTAAGGATTTCGAGACGTTAAGACCTTTTAAAAATGGACCCACACATTACAACGCTAATAACCAAATAAGAATTTACCTGATTTCTTTGCTGTAAAAAAAGTGTTTTCAAAAATAAGAATTTATTGGAATCTTTCGGAATTTGGTTTTTTTGTGAAAAAATTTTTGGATTTTATATGAATGTTATCGTACGTAAAAACGCTACATAGTGTTTAGAAATAAAAAAATGGACAAACGTGTATCAAGTGTCACTATACTTAAATGAAAATATTGAGAGAATACGAGTGAGTCTTCAATGATTGGGGTATATTTCTTGTTTTAAAAACAAATCAGGTAGAAAATTTCCTAATGTGTTTTCAGCGCCGTGTACAAGATCATATTCCGCTCTGAAAAAGATTGAAGAATCAGGCAGATAAAAAAAATAATAGACGCTGAGAATTTCGATCAAAGTACCAAAAACAATGTACTATAAGCCGCAATCCAGCATAAGAGATTTTGTTTGTCCAGTTGCAATTGATTATGGTGAAGCGTATCACATGAAACTATCCGAAATCGGCGACAAAAACACAAATATTCCTCCCCAGTGGCTAGGAAAACAAAACTCCGCTCACTACTATGAAATATTAAAAAAAGATTTAGATTTGCAACAGAATATATTACATTTTTCCAAATTACTAGGATGACATAATGTTCCTGGTGAGACTAAAGTGATGTTCTACTACTTCCCGAAGTCCTTAAGAGATACAGTAACGGGATGTGTAAAGAAAATAAAATAAACATGTTAAGAATTTGTTGCTGGAATTTTCATATGAAAATAAAATTTAAACTTTTTTTCTATTTTGAAAAGATTTTTTTTACAAACTGTATCTGTATAATTTATTTAAACAGTTTTTGTTTAAATATTCGTTTAACAATATTTTAACAATATTTGTTGTAATAAAATTGTACATATATTTAAAATATATTATATGAAATAAAATATATTTTGTTTTTTATATGTAATATGTTTTATAACATCAGATGGACAGACATACACGGTCTTAAACAACATAATTCGAAACAAAACTCTCTGAGTCCTAAAAACGAGGTAAAAGTCTATCAGTAATAAAAATTAGTGCAAATTTATGAAGCAAATTCCTATGATCAACTCTATTAAAGGCCTTGCTAAAGTCAGTATTAATAACATCAGTTAAAGCACCCGCATCAAAGCTCTAAAAGACCCTCATAATTAATTCAAGAATGCTAGATACTGTCGACCTTAACCTTAACAAAACCATGCTGTGAGGGTGACATTATAGACTTCGTCTGAAAAGAGAGATGATTAGTCACTAACTTCTTCATTAGTTTAGGTATAGCATTAAGCTTAACAATTCCCCTGTAATTCGATATTTTCGATCTACAATCCGACTTATGTAAACACGAGGAAAATTATGTATCTCTAAAAGTTTATTAAAGATAAGCGTGAAGAAACCACTTAAAACATTAGCACAGCACCTCAAGACACAGCCAGGAACCCCATCAGGTCCTGGCAAGTGTGTAGATTTTAGCCTAGACACCAAATTTATGAATACCATAAATTGACGCACTTCCCACAGAACATGGATATGACAAATTTCCCCCCAACGAATCCAAATCGAGTCCGATTGCTTATACGTGAACTGAAAGACGTCAGCAAACATATTAGAAATGTTCAGATAACACTGGTCTACAAAAAATAGAGAATTTTCTAGCCTTTAAATAAAACTATATGGCATATAATGATTTTGGTGCGCTGAATACAAATCTGTTTTCAGTTTTTTTCCACCAGGCTCAAATTTTTTTTTTTATGGGCGTGGCATATTTTTGTTTCTGCGTTTCTTTTTTTAATTACGTGGTGCGCCAGTACATGCTTGAACAGAGGTGTAGCCCACCAAGGCGATAATTAATAAGAAAAAAAATTGAACCAAATACATACTGTTCTGAAATTGTGCATATTCCGTAAAAAGCTATGGAGTTGGTATTTATAGGGACAGGAGAATAGGAAGTAATGAAGTTCGTAAATTAAATTTAAAAAAAAAAAAAATGTTTTTGTTTTTGTGGTGGGTACGAGTTCATAGGCTTGTATATAGGCGGGTATGCATCATTCTTTAATTCTTTTAATTGATTCAGAATTATTGTATAGATTGTGTGAACAGATGTCGTTTGTTTTATTAGATGAAAAAGAAATTAAGTTATTTCACTGTATAAAATATTTTATAATAATGCTTTATATCGTCACCTAAGATCCAAAAGGCCATAAGAGACATAAGAATAAAAAATGATTTTTTGATTGATTAGGACACGATTAGTCCAAATAATTAATAATCAATCAAAAAGTTAATTTTTAATTTTTTTGTCGCTTAGAATCTTTTGGACTTAAGGTGACGATATGAAGAAAATTTATTTTAATTGCATTATTTTATATTTAATTTATTTTCTTTAAAATACTTAATTATAATTAATGCTAAACTTTACACCTTATTTGAGTACATATATATTAGTATCGGGTGGACCATCTAGTGGTTTAAATTTGAACCAGCGGTTATTTCGAATCTGGCAATACTATTTTATTCCGTAGCAAAATTCAGTATATTATTTCCACTGAACGAAATGAATCGATTTAGGCTTGAGCAACGTTGGGAATTATGGAAATTTATATCCAAAACAAATCTTCGGAAATTTGTGCGTATGTTAGTAAGCCAAATTGGCGCATTTGTGGCTCAGAAGACCCAAAAGCCAATGCACCCATCACGTGTGACTGTTTGGTGCGGCTTGTGGAACGAGCGCATCATTGTCCCATATTTCTTAAAAATAACCGATATTTTTGTGCCCGCTCTCCGTGTTATTGATGTGGACGATGTTTGATTTCAACAGGATGGTGCAACTTGCCACACATCTCATGCCACTATCGATTTATTGCGTCAAACGTTTGATGGCCGTTTTATTAGCCGAAACGGTGATGTCAGTTGACCGCTAAGAAGCTAACATTTGATACCGTTTGAGTATTTTCTGTGGGACGCTGTTAAAGACAAGTGTTATGCCGACAAACCAGAAACAATTGAACATTTAAAGGCCAACATTCGTGGTGTCATTGCCGAGATACGATCAAAAACATTTTTTCAAGTGGGTACTGTGAGGCCAGCTGCAGCAGGTCTATGTATAAAATAATATTTCATTTCTAACCGGAACAATTGTAATTCACAACAAAACAATAAATTTGACAAAATTTCAAACCGTTTTTGTTTTATGGCATTTTTAAATTTAAACTTTTAAATGTCCCACCCGATATATCATAAATCATTTAATCAACGTTGAAACAAAGAAGTGACAAATCTTATCGTTAAGCTGTGACTCATAATTAACATAGTGCATTATGATTGGACCACCCTTTATTAAGATCTACTAAGTTAGGACCCGACGAACAAGAACAAACTGTATCGAGCAAACAATTGATTTATTTTGGGAAAGCATTGACCGAAAAACGTCGAAATATGCGATCAGACATTAAGTTTTAATATTTAATCATGATGAACCTAAAAAAAAAAACAATTAGAGACTACTTAGGAGTTAGTGGCTAGTAATTAGCTTGATTCATCCTTGAGCCTAAAACTTAGAATTTTTTTTCTCATTCACTAGGGAGCATACTGGCTTTCCACAAAACATCCATTACTTTTTTAAGTTTCAGTAATCAAGTTGATTTTCAAGCAAAGTGAATGATTAATCTACTGTAGCTCGCCTCCATATGATTTTAAGCAGTAATTAAGATTCTTGCTAAGCGGCGGTGGCGATATTTACTTTGCATTGTAATTTTTTTCCAGTAGGTGGCGTTTTCTCCTAATTTTTCATCTGATGTTTGTCATCATCGCCAGAGGTAAACTGGATGGTCAGGATGGCTTCTTTAGATGGATTTATCTAGCGGAAGGTTGAAGTTTCTTCATTAAACACTTGAAACCGCAATTAAATTTTTTCACCATGTCTTCTGCTGGGGTTCGAACCTGGGCCTTTTGTGTTGTATGCCTGCGCTCTAAGGACTACATGACGACAACTTTGAATAAATCTATTTCATTTTAAATGAATCACAATAAATACTTCAAATTTGCCAAAAATCGCACATTTTTAAATTAAACACCTAATATTTATAAATAAAATATTATTGAATTTATTTTTAATATTTTTCTTTATTTTATTCTTTATTAATAATAAAAACATTTAAAATCTCTTTTTAATTGCGAGGACGACATCTTCACTCACATTCTTCACGATTGCACCAACGATTATCGTTGCCACCACAACCCATATAGCGCATCTCACGACATTGTCTAGTACAGGTATCATAATACCAACGGGTGCGTTCAAGACATCCACGACCTCCGCGACCTGTGTTACGAGAACCCTCGCAACTTGGATTGCCTGTAAATAAATTTTATAGACAAATTATTTTTAATCATTTTTTTGTTTAATTCAAAATTAACTTATGTGGTTCCGCACTGCATTGGGCAGAGGTATAGCCCACCAAGGCGATAAGTAATAAGGAACAAATTTGCATGATCTTCATCTTGTTAAGAAATTGTTAATGTTTCGTTAAAGGCTACAGAGTGGGTATTTATAGCGACTAGAGTGTAGGAAGTAATGAACTTGGTAAATAAGAATGAGAAATTTCGATTCAATCGATTGAGTTAATTGTTTATTCTGTTTAAGCAGATTTTGTTTTATTTTATTAAATAAAAATAAAATAATTTAATTGTATAAAAATTTCGTTTCCCAATGTTTCCTATAACAATTGTATGATTTTATATATAATTTATTTCCTTTAAAAATTTTTACTATAACTAACGCTGTACTTTACACCTTGGGCGAGCACATTATGAATCATTTAACGAACGTTCCTTAAATAGTACACTTTCTAACAAGACAATTACAATTTTCTCTCTAGAGTAATCCCCATTGACTGCAACGCACTTATGCCAGCGCTTGATCCAATCCTCAAAACATATTTTTAAATTCGATTTTCAGTACGTCCATCAGTACTTCCTGCGATTTTTCAATTATTTCCTCTCGGCGTCTAAAACGCGTTCCACATAATGGTTTCTCAACTCGATTGAACAGAAAGAAGTCACAGGGAGCCAAATCAGGTGAATTCGGTGGCTGTTGGAAAATTTCGTATAATGATGCAAAACCCACCAGTTTTCTGCTCTCACTTCTGGTCTCTTTTGGCGAATTGCTTCACACAAACGTCTCATAACGGCCAAATAATACTCTTTGTTTATTGTCTGGCCTTCTGGCAAAAATTTACGATGCACTTCACCTATGTAATCCATGAAAACCGAGAGCATTGCCTTCTTTTTTTGACTGAAAACGACGTGGTTTTTTTGGTCTCGGCTCATTTGGATTGCGTGTCGTATTCATAAACCAACGTCTCGTCTCCAGTACTGATCCTTTTGTTGAGTGTGGCATCGGATTCAGCCTTGCAAATTATGTCTTTTACGATCTCAAAACCAACTTTGTTGCTAAACGACGGAAACCCAAATCTTAAACTAAAATGTCTTGGACGGATGCATAGGCTACGTTAAGGTCCTCCGCTATCTCTCCAATGGTTAATTTGCGGTTATTTGCCAACATTTCTTTTAATTTATCAATGTTTTCGCTGATTTTCGATGTCTTCGATTGACTCACCACCACTTTTGAACCGTTTGTGCCACTGGTAAACGATCGTTTTTTTTGAGAGAATCGTTACCGAAACACTTTTCCAACATTTCCAACGTCCGCGTACCATTAAATCAGTTTTTTACGCAAATTTAAATCCGTTTCCAAAAATTGTAAAAAATCGCTAACACACTTAGCTACGTAGCATTTGCGAATGTCAAGTTATGACCCAAAGATTTAGCAGGCATAACAACAACAGATCTACAAACTTAATAGGAAGGATGTGACCGCCACACTAGGGCTTTGACCTTTGACCAAAGTGGTATTTCCATCTGGCCTACACAAATGTCAGCACACTGGCATTAGGAAGCAGGGTAACACTTTTTTGGGTCCTTGGATATACTGGTTTTATGGGAAACTGGTCCTCGGTTCAATACCAGGCCAGCCCATCTTAAAAAAAGAAAAGAATTTTTCGACAGCGGTATAGGGAGTAACTGGTTCTGAGTATTACATACTATTGGAAACTTGTCTAATCCATTTAGCGTTCGGAGCTGGCATTAAACTGTAGGTCCCTTTCAGTGAGTTTAAAAATAGAATCTGGTGGTGCAGCTCATTGACTGAGAGAAGTCCCCATATTTCTTCATGGAATGTTATGAGA
Source organism: Wohlfahrtia magnifica (assembly GCA_023159175.1). NCBI lineage: Eukaryota > Metazoa > Arthropoda > Insecta > Diptera > Sarcophagidae > Wohlfahrtia > Wohlfahrtia magnifica. The sequence continues at coordinate 1,479,699 of JAKWBJ010000497.1, forward strand.
ATTAATATATATACAGGGTGTCCGCAGGGAAGGTAAGCTACTTTGTTTTGCCGCCATTTTGGTAAACATTAGTCTTGACAGTTGTGTGCAGTCGTGAAGTAGAGACGTGGCAAATTTATTATTCAGTAAACCAACGTGTTTTAATCATTAAAACATTTTATCAAAATCAATCATCGATTATTGTGACGATTAGAGAGTTACGTGTAATTTTTGGGAGAAACAACATGACGCACTATTTATCTTGTAGTAAATGATTTCGCAAAAAGAGGGACTGTAGCTGACAGGCGCAAGCATAGATCACAACTTACTGCAAGATCGACTGATAACATTACTGCTGTTCAAGAAAGTGTTCAAAACAATCCGTCAACCTCAATTCGACGCCGTGCTCAAGAGATTGGTCTTCAAAGAACAAATTCGGTCACAATTTTGCACAAAGATTTGCATAAGACCATTTCTTCCATAAGACCATTTACGCCGCCGTACATATGCCAATTGGATGTTAAAGCTCGCCCGTGACAACCCCGTTTTTCATGAAAAAATCGTAATGAGTGACAAGGCAGATTTTCATTTCAATGGTTATATGAATAACCCTCAAACTATTCATCAGTCACCTTTGCATCCATTAAAAGTGACAGTCTGTTGTGCAATTTAGTCAGGAGGACTCATTGGACCTTACTTCTTTCAAACTGAAAACGGCGTAACGGTAACTGTCAATGGGGAGCGATATCGTGATATGATTGAAAACTTTTTTGACTAAAATGTGGTTTCAACAAGACGGTGCCATATCGCATACAGCCAGCATTACAATGGAATTACTGCGTGACTTCTTTCCAAAACAAATTATTTCAAGGAATGGTGATGTTGATTGACCTCCACGGTCGCCTGATTTGACTGCTCTGGACTTCGTTTTGTGGGGATATCTGAAAATCAAGATTTATGCAACTCAAACAAAATATTTGTGATGAAATTAATGAAATACCGCGTGAAATGTATAAGAATGTAATGAAAAATGTGCTCAAAAGTGCGGCATTTATCTGATACATTACAACATTTATCAATATAAGATCCATTCTCTTTCATACTTATAATTAAAAATTATAAACAAACAAAATAGTATACCTTCCCGGCGGACACCCTGCATATAATATAATGGGAAACGAGTTCGCTGATGAATTGGCAAGGCGGGGCTCGGCCATTGGTTTCTTCGGACTAGATCCGTATTAGCTGGTCCACGTCCAGGGGGATGATCAGCGGAATGGAAGCATGAGCTACGCTCATCATTTTGGCTAGAGTGCCCGGGTCTGAAAGAGGAGAAGCAACTAATGAGCCTCTTTACCTCTACCTAATAAGGAGTTGTGTGACATGGGCAAGACAAATATTAGGAGACTTATTGGTTTCCTGACAGCCCATTACTGTCTCAGAAGAGGATGAAGTTAGCGTCAGGAATAATTCGGAAAACGTATTTCTATTCTCTGATTTACGTCTTCATATTCATACGTACATACGAGTACATATATAGGTACACATGTATGTATGTATTTCATTATTTCTATAAGATTGCTTGCATTTGCAAATATACGGTTTCTCAAATTAAACAATATCAACACACATTCACACATAAGTATGTATATATATAAGTACTTATATATTATAATTGTCGAAGGACATACAGATCCATACATACAAAAAATATACTCGCATTGTTTATTGAAATACCAACAGAAATCAACTGCAGTATTAAATGTTTTCCAAAAAACAAAAAATAATAAAAAAAATAATAAAAAATAATAATAAAAAATAAAAATAATAATAAAAATAAAAATTTCTAAGAGTAATGGGTGTCAACTAGAGTGACGAACATAAATTCTGTTGCCTGAACATGCTTTTTTTCATTTCGTTATCAATTTTCATTTTTATTTTGAAACATTAAAGGCAGAAAACAAAAGGCACGTTTTGTGAATTCTGACGTCAATAAATTATTTTATTGATTTTAATGAAAACAAAAAAAGTAACAATAAAATGAAATAGGATATATATGTATGTATGTATGTATGTACATAGTATGTACATGTGTACATGGTATATACATATATACGTATGTACATTGTTGCTTTTCTTTTTCTATTTGCATGCCAATTATTTGAAATATAAAACGAAATTAAATGTTTGCAACAAATTCGTGGCGGCTTAATACACTGGTGCATATTCCTATAAACGCACTTAATTTTTTTCTGTATTTTTGTTATATCTTTGTTGTTCTCATCCAAAAGCAAAATTTAACTATTTTAATGAGAGACAACTTAACGGTACTTTTTAAAAGTAAACAATTTTTTTTTCTTATTTTTGTTGTTTGCCTTAATTATGCGATCAAATGTTCTTGGTGCTATTTTAAGTGGAAGATTCGTATAAACGCACACTCCAAATTTGTTTTTAAAAAAGTGACCAAAAATAAAATATTATCAATTTTAGTTTTTTTATCAACCAAAGGTACGTTTCTAACAGTAATATCTCAATTTACTGTAACTTTTCCTATTTTAATCAATAAATTGCATCACTTTTAAAGATGCCTAAGGGAACTTTTTTGCCCGAACAAGAAAAGATTCAAATTAAATTTTTTCACGACCAAGGATGCTCTAACAGAGAAATTGGACGTAAAATCGGTCGTTCGGAAAGTGTGGTGCGAAGTCTCTTTAAGAAAGGTCAAAATTATGGAGTTCGCAAATCAACAAAGGGTAATACAAAACTAGGAAGAAGACAACTTAATCTAATAAAACAAGAAGCAACCCGCAACAAATTGAATTCCACACAAATAAGGAATAAATTAAATCTTCCTGTGACTTCCAAGCGATGAAAACATAAAATGGAAAAAGCCGAAATGTAAACCAATGCTAAAAAAAACACCATAAAGAAAATCGTCTAAAATTCGCAAGAAAATATATGAAATGGACAGATGAGTGGAAAAAAGTAATTTTCTCTGACGAAAAAAAATTTAATTTAGACGGTCCAGACTCATACTCATGCTATTGGCACGATTTGAGATCTAAAGATGTTCGGATGTCAAAACGTAATTTCGGTGGTGGCAGTATTATGGTTTGGGCAGCGTTTTCTGCAGTTGGCAAGTCGAAAATTTGTTTTGTTCCGACAAAAATGAATAGTTCGATTTATAACGAACTGTTGGAAGATGCTCTTCTCTCTTTTATGGACGAAAAAATGGATGAAGATCGCATTTTCCAACAAGATAATGCTGCAATCCATGTTTCTAAGCAATCGAAATCTTGGTTCAATGAACTAGGCATTCCTTTGTTGGACTGGCCGGCTTGTAGTCCGGACTTAGACCCAATGGAAAACTTGTGGGGATACATGGCCCGTAAAGTTTATGCAAATAATGCCCAGAATGAAGGCATAAAGACTGTGACAGAGCTGAAACTAAGAATTAAACAAGTCTGGGAGGAAATTGATTCCGATCTGCTTAAGAAATTAGAGGAATCAATGCCAGACCGTATTTTTGAAACAATCCATAACAAAGGATCATCCACACATTATTAATAATGCTACAATGGCCCAAACATTAAGGTGCGTTTATAGGAAAATACCCTTAAAAATGGCTGTCAATATCGAAAATTAAGTAAAAAAAATAATTAAAGTACAAATGAATTTTGTTTGTAAACAATATTTTAAGTGAAGTCTTAACTAATTTAATACACAAATTTATAGCCCCCTAAATATTTTCTTGTTTAATTTTTACCTTTTTTTTAAAAAAAAAGTAGTGTGCGTTTATAGGAATATGCTCCAGTGTATTTGTATAAAATTCCTTTCTTTCCGTAATACATATTCAAAAAAAAAAAAAAAAAAAAAATAAATAAATAAATTTGTAATAAATTCTTTGCATTATTTATTATGTTGTGTTAATTCAAATTTAACTTTCTGATTTGCGTATTTCGAAAATATATTCTACTTCACAGTTCTTGCAGAGTAATTAGATGGTGTTCCAATAAGACAATAGGCCCGCCATTTGAACAGTTAAGATAACTTTTTTTCACTATATATTTATTGCATTTTCAACGTCTAAAAAAAATTATCTAAATATACTTTGTAAGTTCGGCCAGTGGTAGATATAAAAATTGTACAGTCAAGAAAAAAAGTCTACATACACCCTTTGGTTTAGGGATTTCAGAGAGTTTGTGAAGAAAATTAAAAAATGTTTATGTTTAGGCATTAACAAATAAGTTTATTTATAAAATCAAAAATAATGCTTTTATATAATAAAAACTACAATAACAAAAATATTGAAAATTGAAAATGATAAGGTCACCTTAACATTTGCTCAATTCATCCAAACTATAATGAAAAAAATTCTACATTCAAATACATAAGGTTAGTAAGTAAGTAATCTAATCAGAAGGTATCACAAATGTTATTTATTTTTATTTTTGTTTGTTTGTAATAATTTATAATTTAAATAATGTCCGCGCGGTATGGGTCACGGGAAACCTTTGTCACCTTATGAACAAGGACAAATTGTGGCACTTCATGAGCAGGGATTGAGTATGCGTGGAATGGCGAAAAAACTGGGATGATTATTGTGTGTTGTGCAAAATTTTCACAACAACAGAAAATTAAAAAGCACGGATCGTCCAAAGGTCCAAACTAATTTCACGAAAGGCCTCGTTAACAATATAAGAGGAATTGAAATTACAAGCTTCAAAAACCACAATTCTAAGAGCTATGAACGTACAGCCAAACCTTATTAGAGCAAAAAAATCCGTGTCTGACTAAGCAGCATAAGATTAAGCGTAAGAAGTTTGCGAAAAACAATATGACAACTAATTGGCATCAGGTAAACATATTTTTAAAAAGGTTATAAGATATTCCATACATTTTTGGGTTTGTAGGTAAGTTTTTCTCAAGAGAAAAACTTAAACGGGATGGACCAGATGGTTTCAATGGCTATTGGCCAGATTTAAGGAACGAGCCCTTGTTTTTTTCCAAACGGAATTTCGGCAGTGGCAATTTAATGGTTTGGGCTGGCTTTAGCTCACATGGTACCCTGGAACTCTACTTTCCTTCCACTCGAATGGATAGTTTAGAGTACCAGGGCATTCTGTCTGAATTTTTGCTGCCTTATTTGGCAAAACTTTCACCGTTCAGCAAGATAACGCAGCAATTCATGTCAGCAAGTTTGGTTTGAGGAGCACAATATTAAAGTACTTGATTGGCCAGCAGGTTCCCCCGACTTGAGCCCCATGGAAAATTTGTGGGGACTGCTTGTGCATAATGTTTATGCAGACAACAAACAGTACCGGGCAAAAGATAAATTAAAAGTGACAATCTGCAGCAACTGGCGCGAAATCTGCTCCAACGTTCTAAACAATTTATTAAGTGCGATGCCATCCCGTATTTTTAAGACAATAGAAGGAAATGGGAACTGCATAAATTAAAAATAATTGAGTAATGCTTAGTTTAAAAAAAAAGTTTGGATAAATGTATTACTGACCTTATCATTTTGACGCATTGAATTGTGCACTTACTCGTATTTACATAAATTTAAATAAACATAATATAACGGTACATCTCTAAAAGCAAAATCAATTTATTATTCACTTATTTGAATGTAGAATTTTTTTCAATAAGGTGACCATACGTAACATTTTATAGTTTGAATGAATTGAGCAAATATTAAGGTGACCTTATCATTTTGAAGCACACCTTACGCATACCTTAGTGCTATGACCCAGCAAAATTTTTACCACATACATCTTCGATCCGAGACGAGACCACTGACAATGTAAGTGAGACCCATCTACTGCCTGTACACAATTCATAATTACATTTATACAGAGTTGGCCTAGGCCGTAAGTTGGGTCCGATAGAACAGACACCGTAAGCGGAGGTTGAATGGGTCCAACAGAGCAGACATTGTCAGTGATGGTTGGCTGAGTCCGATAAAACAAACATTGTAAGTGAAGTTTATTTATAAAAAATTCAATAATGAAAATCTAGCTTTTAGGCCATAATCAATTCTATATAGACTATTTCATAATCTACACACGTTTTGTCCACTTACACTTTCAAAAACTCTTGTCTTTTTTAATATTTTAATTTGAAATTCAAAAGAACAATTGGAAAAATAGCAGCAAAAAACAAACAAAATTTATATTCGAAACTATAATAACAAAGTAATGCATCACAAAGCCATCCAAATCGGATGCTAGTGCGATAGCTTTTTTACTTTAAATGAATATTCAATTTTACAGTGTAGTGGGAATGAGACTCATCCATATCGAATGCTAGTTGTATGTGCTTAAAAATTTTATTTTAATTTTACTTATTGACATAACTTCAACTTTTGTACTGCTGGAGAAGCATATCATATCATCATTTCAAAGGTCTACTTCCTCTCTCTCTAATTCCACTGATAAGCTTAAAATCGGATAGTATTCCGCTAAATTATAAGTCTATAAGTGTATGAAGGTATGAAAAACTGTTTTTTTTACCCGTAATTAAGGATTTTGGAGGTTTTTTAGAAATTTTCAAAAACTGAATCTTGTACTAGATAGCGTTTATTACGCAAATAGTATAACTTTTCAGGTACTTTATCATCGTTTTTTTTTGTCGCATAGTGTAATTTAATTCCAATGCAAGGCAATTACCTGATTCTCATTACGTTTATTTTTGATTTGCTATAATAGCATTGAATTTAATTGGCTGGTTGACGGGAAGCAGCAAAAAATTAAAAGAAAGTTAGCTACGGTCTATATATCTGTGATCTGGTACTTTGCAGCCCAAGAAAAATTGGCCCTGCAGCCTTGATACCTTGGCTATAAAGACCACCAGGTCCAATTCCCCCACAATTACATCTTAAGTCCGATTTTTCATGAACGACATATATATACGAAAAATTTAGAAAAAAAGTTAGCTACCGTCTATATATCTGCGATCTGGTACTTTGCAGCCCAAAAAGGAAAACTGGCCCTAAAGCCTTGATAATTTAACTATGAAGCCCACCAGAGCCGATTCCCCCACAATTGCATCTTAGGTCCGATTTTTCATGAACGATATATATACAGGGAAAAATTGAAAAAAAAGTTAGCTACGGTCTATATATCTCCGATCTGGTACTTTGCAGGCCAAAAAGGAAAACTGGCCCCGAAGCCTTGATACCTTGGCTATAAGCCCACCAGGCCCGATCCTCCCACAATTGCATCTTAGGTCCGATTTTTCATGAACGATATATATACATGGAACAATTGAAAGAAAAGTTAGCTACGGTTTATATATCTCCGATTTAGTACTTTGCAGCCCAAAAAGGAAAACGGGCCCCGAAGCCTTGATACCTTGGCTATAAAGCCCACCAGAGCCGATTGCCCCACAATTGCATATTAAGTCCGATTTTTCATGAACGACATATATATACGAAAAAATTAGAAAAAAAGTTAGCTACGGTCTATATATCTTCGATCTGGTACTTTGCAGCCCAAAAAGGAAAACTGGCCCTAAAGCCTTCATAATTTGACTATGAAGCCCACCAGAGCCGATTCCCCCACAATTGCATCTTAGGTCCGATTCTTCATGAACGATATATATACAGGGAAAAATTGAAAAAAAAAGTTAGCTACGGTCTATATATCTTCGATCTGGGACTTTGCCGCCCGAAAAGAAAAATTTTCCCTGAAGCTTTGATATATTGACTATAAAGTCCACTGAAGCCGATTTCCCCACAATTGCATCATAGGTCCGATTTTTCATGAACGATATATATACAGGAAAAAATTGAAAAAAAAGTTAGCTACGGTCTATATATCTCCGATCTGGTACTTTGCAGCACAAAAAGGGAAATTGGCCCCGAAGCCTTAGTACATTGACTATGAAGCCCACCAGAGCCGATCCCCCCACAATTGCATCTTAGGTCAGATTTTTCATGAACGACATATATATACGAAAAAATTAGAAAAAAAGTTAGCTACGGTCTATATATCTTCGATCTGGTACTTTGCAGCCCAAACAGGAAAACTGGCCCTGAAGCCTTGATACCTTGGCTATAAAGCCCACCAGGTCCCATTCCCCCACAATTGCATCTTATATCCTATATTTTCATATTTTTATGGACGATTATTTTAAATATAATTATCAGTTATAAGAAATAAATTCCATTTGTTATTGTTATCGTAGCTCTCTAATGATATTTTTAAAATTTTTACAATCTTTTACCCGTTTTTAGTTATTCTTATCCAAAATTATATTTTATAATCCACCACTGTGGAAGTAATGTTAACATAAATAGCAGTCTCTTTAAACTTAACAGAAAAATTTCATATTCGCATTTATCTTCACACATATTCTGTTAACTTACACAAGTTTTTGTTATGTTAAGAAAAACGTATTTAACTTTCGTATTTAACTTCACACACATAATGTATTTTATATTAACCATGAAATTATTTTTTATAGTTCTAGGTTTCAGTGAACTATAAACTATTTTATAGTAAACATATTGTGTACTTTTTGTTTTTGCTAATATTTTTGCTTAATAAAATTAACAAAATATATATTATGGCGAATTTTCTACCACTTTTGGCGAAATTTAACAATTCGGAACAAATTTTTTTTTATTTGCTTTACAGTTTTTTTTTTTTAATTCTTAAAAAAAATATATATATTTTATCACCAAAATGTAAAAATGATGATTTGGCGATTTTAGCGATTTTTGAAGTTGAATTTGGTGAAAAAGCTTAAAAAAGATCTGACAACCCTGGTTATGAGCCGGCATTTATAGGTCGCTTTTAATCAGTCTTGTTCATCATCATTTCCCATATTTACAGAAAATAAGAAAAAGTTATTGATGCTCAAATGTGCATATCTTTTTCGATCTACTAAGGTTTTTTCGTTCTTTATAAAACGTTCAAGTTTGTCATTTACGAGGGCGGATTGATATTGAAGCTACCTTAGTAGGAAGAAAACATTTCTTTTTCCAAAGACCATTCATTTCTCAACATAGCTTCCTTTTAGCTCAATAAACTTAGTAAGACGATTTTCCAACTTTTTATACCATCTGAATAATACGATTTTGGGAACTCCTCAAAATACGCATTAGTTTCGGTAATCACTTCTTCGTTTGAGATGAATCTTTTTCCTGCGGGCCATTTTTTCAAGTTTGGAAATAGGAAAAAGTCACTAAGTCTTGACTATAAGGTGGATGATCAACCAATTCGAAATGGATTTCTCGTAGTTTTAGCATCGAATCTAATGCTGTGTAAACCGGTGCGTTATCTTGAAGAAAGAGCACTTTTTTCTTGTTTAAATGTGGTCGTTTTTCCTTGATTGCATCACCCAATTGATCCAATAATGCACGATAATACTCTCCTGTGATCGTGGATCCCTTTTCAAGATCATCGATGAGCAATATTCCGTCTTCGCCTTCTTCGGAGCACTTCCACCAGCTTCCACCCATTGCTTCGATTGATTTTTGGTTTCAGGTGTGTAGTGGTCGACCCACGTTTCATCAATAGTTCTTAATCTGCGCCAAAAATCAGCAGGATTATGCTTTATCATGTCCAAACACCGCTGTGAAGTGATATGTCGAACTCGTTTTTGTTCAACACTGAGCAAACTTGGAACCCATCTTGCCAATAGCTTTTTCATATGCAAATGTTCATGCAAAATGTTAGGCACACGTTCATATGATATGTTTACCATTTCAGCAATCTCACGTATTTTGACCCAACGACTACAACAAATAAACGAATCGATGAATTTGGCTAAAATTTTAACAGCTGACGTTTGACAGATCGTAATTTCTAAAAAAAAAGTTTTTGTGTTTGTGCTGTCATCTAGCGCTACGTATCTTCAATGTCAATCCGCCCTCGTATGTGTATAAGAATAAGACGTTATATCAGTCAAAACAAATGGTCCAAAGGATGACACATAAATGGCGTCACTGGAATTTTGTCCATATGATTTTTATTCAGTACTAACCTTCAAACGATACTTTTTTAAATTTGACAGCAATCTGACTATTGATTCGTGAGTTATAGCATTTTGTGTGAAGCAACTTCTGTTATGGAAAAAAAAAAAATTGAAACAAAGTGAATTTCGTGTTTTGATAAAGCATTGCTTTTTGATAAAAAAAAACACAGTGGAAGCCAAACAATGGCTCGATAAACATTATCCGAACTCTGCTCCATCGAGACAAATGAGGGAGAAGTGGTTTGCTGTATTTAAACGTGATCGTACCAGCACAGTGACGCCAGAAAATATCCTAAAATCCACAAATTAGTTATAAGCGATCGCAAATTAAAGGTGCCCAAACTAGCTAGTAGTGTTTTCATCATTTTGCATGAACATTTGGGTATGCGAAAGCTCTATCCAAGGTGGGTGCCGCGTAAGCTCACAAATCTTGCCACAAATCAATGAAAACGATGACAAAATTGAATAAATTTTGTTCTTTCTTACATATCCTACGGACTTATTGATTGACCTGTTATATTACATTCAGAAAAATATTTGAACGACGAGCATATTTGCAAAACAAATTATAAAAACGTATAAAAATTATATATTTTTTAATTAACCGGTTATTCGTGTTAAAATAACCGGTTAACTCGGTTATTCGTGTTAAAATAACCGCTTAATTTGGCATTCGAAAAATGGACATTTAAAAAAAACGTGTTCGGCAATATAAAAAAACCGGTTTTAAAACCGGCCGATTAATAACCGTTCGATCTCCCTAATAAATAGGCTTTCTCTTTTTCAATAGAAATGTCATCTTATTGTTTTCCAAATTTAATTGATTCCTTTTTCTTATTCATTTTCCTTTTTTGCGGCTGTCGTTTCTGAATTTCTGCGGAAATTATCTCTGCAATTTTAATGTTTTGGCAATTTAATTTATTTGCTTGTTTGTTCAATAGTTTAATCAATCATTTCATTTATTCAATACCAAGGCAGGAGGCATTCAATACTTTTTTTAAATAATCAATCAGTGTTGCCACAATTTCAATAAAAATTAACCAAAAATAAGCAAAATTTTAGTACGAAAAACAGTAGATAAAATGATGAGGTAAAACATTGTGAGAACTGTATACACTGAAAGATCTGCACGGACAGCTCTCTTAGGCGAACACCTCTTATAGCCGGACGATTTCTTGAGACTTTTTGACGAATTTTTGAATAAATAAATCTCCGCTAGGTGGACATTTACTCTAAGCAGATAATGGTCGGTGCCCACCCATAGGAGTGTGTATCGATTTTATGCAAATATTGACTGAATATAGACCAGCGTCAGGCAAATTAATATTAAAGCATTTTACAATTGTGATAGCAATTTCAGAGTCTCTCACGCAGGCCACTTTGCAATACATTTTTCCACTTGTTTTCTCTTTACTTATTTTTGTTTATTTATTCTTTTTGTTTGCCTATGCGTGTGAAAATGTACATGTGAAAACAAAAAAGAGGAGCAGCTCTTTGCCTGAATTTGATATAGACCGATCTAACACAACTTGGTATAATAATTATGGCGAACCTTTTATCTTATTTGTGAATAATTTTACCAAAATAGCTCTTGAATCGAAAAATATCCGAACCAAATAGTGTTAAAGTGAAACTTTTGGGCATTCGATTGTTCCATTCTCAAGCGCCATGATTTGCTTTGTACATGTCAAAATAATAAAACAGAGCAGCTAAAGAACATCGATTGCTCACCGAAGCTTGTCATGAATACTTATGCTCATCGATTTCAATGTGCAAAAGATGATTTGTGCGATTCAAAAGTGATGATTTTGATATGAACAGAAAGTCTTACAGATCTGCCAAAACTGTTTAAGCTGGGATCACAAGATTGTCGCAGCAGGTTATAAGGCGGCAACAAAAATATTAAAAATGCGCCAATATTTATTGGGTTCTTATGCATCACATACTGCAGAAACAATTTGTTAAGTTTATGAAAACAATGGTGTAACTAGAAAAACAGCAGCGCGAAAGAATGTTGATGTACTCTGGTAGAACAATTATTATAAAACACGATGAAATCATTGAAAAAAAAAACTTAAGAACAAACAGCTCAGAACTGTATAGGCATTCATCACTATACAGTTATCAACCACTAGAAGAAAGCTGGATACACAAAGAAGCTCGATGTTTGGGTGCCACACAGTGAAAAATTTAATAGACCGAATTTGTATTTGCAATTTACTGCTAAAATCGAAGTTGGAATTACGTACCAATATTTAATTTTTTTCGAAGAATAAATTGGAATAATTTTAAAATTGTGTCATATTGGTTCATTTACGACAATCGTGTTAGCTTTAGAGGATTTTTGTCAAGTTCAAGAAGAGCTTTCAAAATTGTACGAAGCCAGATAGATAATGGATGATCCATTACAACAATCTGAAGTGCAAGCTTTGCCAAAAAAAAAAAAAACAGCCGTTGTATTTCATCATAACTATGGTTGCCAGATTAATCATTCGAAAAATCCTGACATTTATAGAAAATAGTATTTTGAATACAAATCTTGACAGTCAAAAATGTTGGTAATTTCACTGGCTATCACTGTTAATTCTATCAGGCAACCCTATAGCTTGTTTAATAGGTCAAAATGATTAATGACTATGGATCATGTACATATATAATGCGAAAAGATCGGACACGAAGCCAGGTGAAAGTTCGCAGACGACGGCAAAGCCAGGATTGAAATAATGAAAGGTAATGCTCTTCATCTGATGGGATTTGAGCCGAATTCTGTTCCCGAATGTCAATAATTAGTTTTTAAAAATAATATTTTAAAAATGTTGACCAACCATTCCTTCTCTTGATTCTGGACAAACTGTAAAAATTCTTGTAAATCTGGCAAGCCTAATTATGACAGATGTTGCAAGACCGGTTAAATCTGTAAAATAGTGGTTAAAAAGTTTTATTCCACTCACCTTATAGTCCATACCTTGTCCGTCGTACCAACATTTTTTTCGATTGAAATACAATTTACTTCAAAATTGAATATACGAAATTGGCTTGTCCTTGGCCTCAAAAATATGAAATCTTTTGTCGCTAAATCCATATTGTTACGAAAATAAAAATGGCTAAAGAGAAGATACACCAACATCAGTACATCTAAAACTGTATTGTGGGATTTTAGTCTATTGGTTTGTGTCAAGGCTGTCAATGTGTCACTCTGGCAATGCCTTACTTATGGGTAATGATATAGCTGAATTATTAGTTGAATAGAAGGTTTCGGACTGTACCAGAACAGTCGAAACTGATAACAGTCAGGCATATATGGGACGTTACTTGCCTACGTCAGTCAGTTATAGTTTAGCAGTCATAGTGTAAAGTCGTCCTAAGAATTGAGTCTTGAGTAAATTGGTGTATTAGTGTATAAATAAAAGACTAAAAAGTTAAATATTAAATTCACTGCATTTAGCTTATTCCATGCAATTTAATAGAATTCAAGCGTTTTAAAAAGGCTAAAACGTAACAATATGTTTGTTACCAAGACGATGAGAAAGGTCATAGCTAATGTTAATGAACAACATAATATGAAATTAAAGTCCATTTTTTTAAGTTTGGATGTATACAATAAGAACCTGAGTAATAAGCATTAAAAGAAATCATCGCTTTTATTTCTTACTTTTAAATAAACGAAACGGCAACACTGAAAATAATAATATTTTTTTTATCATTGAGCCATAATTTATTATGCAATTTCGTTCATTTTTTTAACGTAAAATTTCATAAAAAGTTTTTATTGCATTTCCAAGAAATGCCATCAGCAAGAAAGAAAATTTGTTTTTTTTACCTGCGGCTAAAATTGTGCGCTTATCCCATATCACAGCGTAGGTTTTTGCGTTATATTAAGTTATGGCTTATGTTTGTAGTACAAAAACTTATACTCCAACATACACTATTAATTATAGTGTTCGATTGAAGTCTGTTTTACATTTTGAAGAAGAGAAGACCGATTGATTTGGTAGAAATCGGTTCATTATTTTAAGAGAATGCGAATTAAACTATGCAACAAATAGAAAAAAATTTTCTGACCTTCGATAACCACTATATTTTTTTTGATGTGCGACGATCGCCTTACTTCAAAAATCATCAGGATTTCAGATTCTATGGAAAACATTAATTTATCGAATTTTTTTTTCTGAAATGTGAGATTTTTAAAGGGGCTGTTTCACACTTCTTATGATAACTTTGAATACCAGATTTAAGTCATTCTAATGTCGTTTTTTATTATAACCAATATTTTGAGAGATATTTTATTTATTTATTTTTTTTTTTTTGTTGAAAAATTATGATATTTCACAAAAAATAGAAATCATCAAATATATACCAGTTTCACTATTTATTCATAAATTTGTGTATAATAGAAATAAAATAAAGCATAATTCATGAAAATCGATGGGTAAATATATATTTTATTCCCAATAAAGTGAAAGTACGTAGTTATGATAAATAACATTTTTTGCTGTAATTGCCGAACAACGGTTCTTCGGTAGTACACTAGATGTTCTACAACCAAAGCTTTACAATCAGTTAAAACTAAATAATCTTATCAGATACCTCGAACTAACAAGAGTGAAATCAGAGCTCCTGGTGTCTCGCTTAAGAAACCGAAATTTCTTAGAAAATGGTGTTAAGACCATAAAGTATCGGAATCGACATAAATCATGCGCCAGTTTTTATACAACGAAAGACAATATGTGCTTCTGATGTGACAAGTCGCAAGTGACGACTATTCGTTGTACACGGGTCCGGCATCTCACGTTTTTTTTTCAACGATTGCTTATTTCGTGAATGGTAACACTTAGCTCATGTCTGATTTGACAGATAATTAGTTTTATCCTTCCGCTGAACGAATATGGTTGTGTATACGCTTGAACAACGCTGGGAAATATTGCGACATTACTATGATCGATCAACTTACAGAGGATGCTGATTTTGCCAAAAAAAAATATCTTTTCAGATGAAGCAAAATTGTCGCATTTGGGGCACAGAAAATTCGCACGCATACATTGAAAAGCCGATACACCCAAGGCGAGTCACTGTTTGGTGCGGATTTTGGTCCAGAGGCATAATTGGGCCAGTTTTCTTCGAAAATGAGCAAGTAGTGGCCGTTACAGTCAATAGCGATCGTTATCGGGCCATGGTGAACGAATTTTTGTTCACAAAAATTGAAGAGGAGGATATTAGCAACATTTGGTTTCAACAGTACGGCGCTACATCCCACACAGCCGAAGCTACACTTGATGTTTTGCGCCCTATTTTTGAAGATCGCATTATCAGCCGCAGAGCTGATGTCGCTTGGCCACCGCGGAGCTGCCATTTGATACCGTTGGACTATTATTTGTGGGGTGTCGTCAAAGATAAGTGTTACGCCAACAAGCTAGAGACAATTGACGCTTTAAAGGACAATATTCGTGAAGTCGTTGGTGAAATACAGCTGCACACAATCGATTAAAATTGTACCGATCGTGTAGGCTACTGCATAGCTAGCCGAGGCAGCCATTTGAATGAAATTATTTTCCATTATTAACCGAAAGGATTGTACTTTCAAATAAAAAAAGAAATTCGAGAAAATAATCAGTAGTTTTTTTTATAGCATTTAAAAAAAATTATTTGGCGGACTCTTTAGTAAAGCAAGCTTGAATTCCGTTTTATTTTATACTGGCAACATGAAGCCATCTATACCTATCGCACATGCCGTGAATATGAAAGAAACATATGAAGCTATGACCAGTTTATTAAAAAATGTTCATTACGAAAAGCACAGTTGGAAAGTGTATTGCGATTTAAAAGTTGCTACTATTTCAACAGTCCTCCAAGGTGGCTGTACAAAATATTGTTGGCTTCTCTACCTCTGGGATAGCCGAGATCGAAAAAATTACTATATAAAAAGGAATTGTCCGACAAGACCCGAAAGCACACTAGGCTTACATATTGTAAAATATTCCGCTGTTATTAAAAAGGAAAATATAATCTTACCACTGCTACATATAAAGCTGGGCTTAGTTAAAAATTTTATTAAGGCGCTAGACAAGGGTAGTAGAGCCTTTGCTTATTTAAAAACAATATTTCCAAATATTTAAACTGCAAAATTTTCTGAAAGCGTTTCCTGGTGGTCCTCAAATTCGAAAACTACTCCTAAGTCCCACATTTAAAAAGTTGTTATTAACAGATGAGAAAGCTGCTTGGAATTTATTTCGACAAATTGTTTCTAACTTTCTAGGAAACTACAGAAGTCAAACTATAAATAAATCATTCGCGATTTGAAAACTTTTCAAAAATAGGAAAATATGAATGAAAATAATAAAAAGAATTTCTTTACTCATTGCTTATGTTAGTCGTAAAAATGTCACTCAAAATACATTTATTACATTCGCATTTGGACTTCTTTCCGGAAAACCTGGGTTCCGTAAGCGACGAGCATGATGAACGATTTTATCAACAACTTAAGACCATGGATCATCGTTAGCAGGGAGTATGGAAAGACGACTAAGTTATTTCAAAGTTATCATAAGATGTATGAAGCAGCCTCTTCAAAAATCTCTCATTTTAGAAAAAAATTCTAAAAAAAAACTTGTCCACAGAATCTGAATTGCTGATGTTTTTTGAAGTTAGGCGGCCATAGCGCATCAAAAAATATATTGAATATCAAAGGTATTTTTGCTTGTTGCATAGTGTGTATTTTTTTCGTTACTCCTCTCGGGAGCATATGGCTTCCACAAAGCATCTCCATCTAACACGGTTTACAGCTGTTGACTTTGCCTCTTCCCATGTTAGATTGTTCTCTCTCAGTTCGTCTCCAGATGTTTTTTGGTCGACCACGATTTCTTGAGCCTTGCGAATTCCACTCGAGTGACATTCTAGTGATACTTTCTGGACTTTTTCAGATGGTGTGACCGATCCATCTCCATTTTTTTTCCTTATCTGTTTCAGTATGGGTTCCTCATTATTCATGCTCCACAGTTCTGTATTACTTATGGTGTTAGGCCAGAATATTATGCAGATTCTGAGGAACTTGTTAATTAATACCAGGAGTTTCTGTGTGATGTTATTCGATACAAGCCAGATTAACACATGAGTTTAATATCTGAGCTTAGTTCGTCTGGATATATGGGAGCTTCTCCATACTGACTGCAGTTGTCCAAATGCCGCTCTCGCTTTATTGAGCCTGTTATCTATGTCTGTTTCTGCGCCACCGTTTGCTGTCATTGTACTTCCTAGATATCGGAAGCTATCTACATACTCGACTGGCTGACCCTGTAGCATGACGTTTTCCGTAATCGTATTATTTATTCTCATGGCCTTGGTTTTCTTGATGTTTATCTCAAGCCCAACACTACGAGTCAATCTTTCCAGGTCCTCCAGTTTCGACTACATATTGGAAATCTTATGGGAGAGTAGACAAATGTTATCCGCATAGTCCAAGACTTCGAGTTGGCGTGAGAGACTCGATGTGATCCTTCTTTTTTTCGAACAGACTTTACTCATTATGTCATCCAGCACGATGGTAAATACCTGAGGTGATAGTGGGCATCCTTGTTTAACTCCGGCATTGGTGTGGAATGGTTGGCTGATGTTTCCTCATACATTGCCAAAATTATTCGAATTATCTTCTGGGGTACTCCTTTGATTCTTACTACTTTCCATATAACCGTTCGCCTGATCGTATCAAATGCCTTCTTGAAATCGACGAATAGTAGACACAGGGGGTACGCCATTCTACGGACTGTTCAATGATTATTCGTAAAGTGTTGGCCTGATCTACGCAGCTTCTAGTTGCATAGTGTAATCAGATAAAAAATTGGTATTATTTTGCTATCTAAGGCAAGAGCATTTAGGTACTTGTGTAAAACTATGTTCATTGTCACAGCGTCTTAACATTTTACTTTGACGCTTGAGTACTTTAGGTGTATACTACACTGGGATTGTAGTGAAAGCCATTAACATGCCAATATTGGCCGGCTATAACTTTTTGTTTTGGTTTTTATTTTTTCGTTTATTTATTGATTTTTAAGTAAAACAATGAAAAACAAGAAATAATAAAAATAATAGAACGAACGCAATTTCCATCTTTTGCAAACAAAAGGCAATTAATTGAGTTTTTTGTCGTTCTTTGCCTTTATTTAAAGCAAAAAATGGCTGTTGCTGTAAGGACCGGCAATTTGAATAAAAAGTAAATATAAATAAAAAATTAAAGAACATAATTCAATGTAATGTAGAACTGAATAGGTCAAATATAATTTAAAGATATTTCAGGGTATGGTACTGGGTTATAAAAAGTATTTGCTAAGCTTTTTAATTTTTTCCCAGTAGGTAACGTTTTCTCTTGATCATTTGTCTAATGCTTATCAACATCGTTACAGGTAAGATGGATGGTCACAGGGGCTTGCTTATATGTATTCGTCTGGAGGGAGGTTGAAGTCGCTTTATTAGGCACTCAAAATTGCAGTTAATTTTTTTTTCGTCATGTCCTCTGCTGGGAATTCGCGCTCTTGTTACTACACCACTCCAGCCCTTCACAAACGTTTTTAAAGCCTGAATTGACGGCTAGCCAAGTAGCAACAAGTTTTTAATCATTTATTATGAGCTCCTATATCTAAGCCAAACGAAGAATTTTTATTTCTACTGGTTACAACCGTTCGGCCGCTCAGACGTATGCTTGGTCACATACAGATCTTTATTGACCCGAAAAAAATAGTTTTGTACAGCCAGGAACTTGTACCACCTGACTAGCGTTTGACTTAATAAAGCAGTAGGTTTATGGCTGCTTTGGCAGGAGATTCAGTGTTGGTTTTATTTCGGAGTGAGTTTGATCTAAACTGTTATACTGCACTGCGAAGATCATGCACAGCGAAGATCACTGAGTGTCTTCCAGGCTGAGATCATGATCATTGGTTTATGTAGGGGGATCAACCTTGGGCTCAAGGGCAAGACCATTAATATGCTCTCTGATAGCCAAGCAGCTTTAAGGGTATTTGGCTCGAATCTTACGACATCTAGACTGGTCAAATATTGCTACGATACGTTGCAAAAACTTTCGCTTGGGTATAAGGTCAAGTTCTTTTTGATGCCTGGACTATGCGGAATATATAGTAATGTAACAGCGAAGGCATTGGCCAGAAAATGGTTCATGACATCCAATATCGGTCCGAAACTTTGCTGTGCAGCACCACTTACTACCATCCTCAATCTTATCAAAGATTGGGAAATTGCCAGATGCTGGAGTGCTCAAAGGAGACTTCGCCACTTAAAGGCGTCGATCAATCCGAAATTTTGGTATTGCTCTGAGGTTCCTAAGTATAGCAGCCCGGATTTGAAACTCCTAACGGAGTTTCTAACGGACCAGTGTAGACTAACAGAGCATCTAAAGAGGATGGCGGTCACTAATGTAGATGTTTGTAGATAGCGGAACATATATTGTGTGAACATGGGGTTCTTAATATCCACAATTATGGTTTCAGGTAAGGCATTAGATCTGCTTAATAAGCTTTACACCGGAAGGGGCACAACAGACCACACGGATAGCAGTGTCCTGCAATAGTGCTGGTCGGTATGATGATGATGATGATGATGATGATGATGATGATGATGATGATGATAGTAAAGCAGTACACAATATTGGCAGTGGGTAAATAGTAGGAACATTATCTAAACAATGTATAATAACGCTTCGCTGTCGGTGTTTCACAATGGGCAGCACAGAGAAACCTTTACAACAAAATTTGAGTATGACAGAATTGCCCGCTCTTATCACTTCTATTTGCGATTGCCTTTGATGAAGTTATGGGGGAAATCTCTAAGAATAAAAGGGGTATCAGCTGAGGTGTTTACCGAAATTATGAAGCACTTAACTTCGTGGGTGATTCGTCGTATATTTATATAATAAACATGGAGACATGAAGAGTAAAACTAATAAACTGTCCTTCTTGCAAAAAGACCAACATGAATCACCTTTACGTAGATAATACGGGAAATGAATGGGTAGATAGAGCTTAGGCAAGGTGTGGCTGAGGAAGATATGCAATATAAGCTGGACAAGTAGAATATGGAGGTCATCTCGAATCGCGGAGCACACAAAACAACGCTCCTCATTGCTCTATAGAGACTAATGTTGGCTCAATACCTTTCACACAGCGGTATTTGAATTTTTTTTTGGCGTTTAAGTAGACATTAGGTACAATTAGGGTTACCAGATTTAACATTGCAAAATTCTTGACATATATAAAAAAAAATCTTGACAGTAAATGTTGGTGTTTGAAAAACGTAACGAATTTTAATAAAATGTCGGCAGCACTATAGCTTGTTTGATAGATGTGATTGATTACTAGCGATGAAAATTGGATCAAATAAGACAATGATGTCAAAAGTTCATGGATGGAGCCAGGTGAAGCTTCACAGGCGGTGGTAAAGCAAGGACCAAGAAATCAAGAAAGGTGTTTGGTGGGATTGGAACGGAATTGATCTTCTACAACTTTGGAAAACAAATATGTCTGATCTCAATTGTCAACAATTAACTTTAAAGAAATGTGTTTTAAAAAACACTGACAAGCCATATTTTTCTTGATTCTTGACAAGCTGCACAAATTCTTGTAAATCAAGCGAAATCAAGGTTATCTGGCAAGCCTTGCTGCAATGCTGACCCCTTAATTTCTCTTAATATCCTCCCAGTTCTTTGAAATCTGAATAAACATTTTATCTGAACAACATTTTATTGTTAAAAACAAAAATGTTAACAATTTTTGTTACTGCTGTTTTTCTTCTATTTTCATAGTTTAAAAGGTCAAAGTGAACAGTTTATTTATAGTCAATCGTCGTCTCTTTAGTAAAATGCAGACACAACAGCTCTCATTATTTCAGTTTCTTAAAAGTGTGCTTCTGTTGAGAAAGGCCATAGGTTTTAAACAGAGTACAAGTACACTTTGTGTACTAAGGCCACAACAATGACAACAAACTACACTGTTATTATAGCAATTGGTGGTTTTGGAAAAAATAAACAATTTTTGTTTTCCAATTATTTTTTAAATGGAAATTTCGCACCATCGACTAGTGGAAATTGGCAAAAAAAATCGCATAAATTTTTAATGCTTTAATTCACATATGATAGTTTGGTATAAGTACGTATGTATTAGAGCTGCAAAACTATCGATAGTCGGCCCACTCGATAGTTTCAATAATTTGCAAAAATACTAACGATACTATCGGATTCTTTTGAGTGCTAATTGTGTCAACAACATTAGAATTTAAATGAAAGGGAAAGAATAACAATAAATAACAGTGTTGAAACAAATAATGGGGACACTTTATTTTTGTCCAGTATGTCATAAAATTTGATGTATTGAAGAATTTGAAGAAGTAATTCTTATATATGGCGAAAATTTTCAGGCCATGAAGGGCTCCAAAACTTAAGTAATTAATAAGATCCAGGGAAAGAAAACTGCAGAGACTATGAAAAGAAAAGATTAATCCCTTCAAGTCATCAAAAAGCCTGAAAAATGAATTTATTCTCCTGTTTCAAGTCGCACAATAAGAAAAAAAACTTATGGAAACTAGACTTATGGGTAAGAGTCCTCGAAATGTATCATTTCACAGCAACCGGAAGTAACAGCTGCGATGTAATAGTTAGAACAACATGCTATGGTCTGACGAAATGAAGATTAATTTGTTTGGAACCAATGCAAAATCGTATGTACGAACATATTTTGGTTACAATTCATACTTTTAGTTTAATGAATAGAAATGTAAGAAACTGTTAAACTGTGTCCTTATGTAACTATAAAAGGTGACAGACGTCTGACAACCTGCGTCAAAAAAATTTTTTGCAAATGTGACTTTGGCGAGTAAAAGGTCCGCCAAATAAATTTTATATATTTTTTTTTTTTGAAAATGCTATAAAAAAAAACTACTGAATATTTTCTCAAATTTCTTTTTTTATTTGAAAGTACAATCCTTCCGGTTAATAATGGAAAATAACTTCGTTCAAATGAGGCAGCCATGGCCATGCAGTAGCCTACAGGATCGGTCCAATTTTTAAGCACATTATGTGCAGCTGTATTTCACCAATGGCTTCACGAATATTGTCATTTAAAGCGTCAATTCTTTGACGACACTCCACAAATAATAGTCCAACGGTGTCAAATGCAAGCTCCGAGGTGGCCAAACGACATCAGCTCTGCGGCTGATAATGCGATCTTCAAAAACAGGACGCAAAAAATCGAGTGTAGCACGTAGCGCCGTCCTGTTGAAACCAAATGTTGCTAATATCCTCCTCTTCAATTTTTGTGAACAAAAATTTGTTCAACATAGCCCGATAACGATTGCCATTGACTGTAACGGCCACTCCTTGCTCATTTCTGAAGAAAAATGCCCAATTATGCCAAAATCCGCACCAAACAGTGACTCGTCTTGGGTATATCGGCTTTTCAATGTATGCGTGCGGGTTTTCTGTGCGCCAAATACGACAATTTTGCTTGTTTACATACCCGTCAAGATCAAAATGAGCTTCATCTGAAAAGATGATTTTTTTGGCAAAATCGGCATCTTCTGTAAGTCGATCGCAGACCCAGGTCAGTTGGCTTCAACTCCTGAACCAATTGGACTTTGTATGGCGTCATACCAAGGTCTTTATGCATAATTCGTTTCATGATGTCTCCAAAATGTTCAATTGTTGAGAACGACGTGAATTGATGTTGATGGCGCTTCACGCACACTTTCTGCCACACCTGCAATATTCTCGGGTTTACGCACTGCTTTTGGCTTTTCACGCTTTGGTTTATCGATGAGGATGCCACATACGGAGCTGACGGTGCTTCTCTTCTTCCAAAATCCGTACGCAATTTGCGCACACATTCTGCAACATTACCATGATTTTCAAAGTAATATCGCAATATTTCCCAGCGTTGTCCAAGCGTATACATAACTATATTCGTTCAGCGGAAGGATAAAACTAATTATCTGTCAAATCAGACATGAGCTAAGTGTTACCATTCATGAAATAAGTACTAGTTGAAAAAAAAAATCGTTAGATGGCGGACCCGTTACATGTAGTGACCTTCATATTTACTCTTAGAATTTGACGATAGTATCGACAGTAAAAAAATACAATGGATGGTCAGCCAGAAACAAAATTATCGATACTATCGATAGTACTATCTATCCATTGTTTTGCAGCTATAGTATGCATACGTATATAGTAAGAAACTAATTTTTTAACGAATTAAATACCCAATCAAAACACATGCAATTAATTATTTTTATCTGTTACTTTCCTGCAACATTTTAAATGATTTTGTAAAAAAAAGCTCTTAAAAATCCATAAATCATTAGATGAAATAGTTATAAATTCTTTTATAATTCAGTGCAAAAAATACAATTCATTATCGATAAATCAAAGTAATAATTACTTATAATATTTGATTTTAAAATATATTTTATTTATAGACTAAGTAAATAATGATGGTTTTATTACGGAAATTAATGACACGATTTTAATTTACTTTAAAAGCGATTTAAAGTCAATTTTTTAGTCATTATACGAGTATTCGTAGTATATACAAACAGCCATACATAATAAATAAGGAAAAATGGCAATTTTGTAGTTCTACAGTAAATATACAGTGAACCAAAAAAGTTTAAGTATACCTAATATATTCATAATGTAGCAAAGGTTTATTATTTCTCTTTTTATAATGGATCTATTATTAATTGGATCTTTTTTGGCCTTACATACTGTTAAGAGTATTGTATGTTCGTAATATTTTTATATTTTTCCCATAACTTTTAGAAGAGAGTTATTGGTAAAAATGTCAAAAAGGGCCAAATATGGTGCCAAAAAAGTTTACGTACACAGTTAGTTCTTGACATATTTAAGTTATTGTTTTTGTAAAAGTTAGAATTTTCTTAGCCTTGTTTTCAATTGGACCGGCAATTGTACACGGTACTGTTGATATTTACAGGGATGGATCAAAATCCTCGGAAGGGGTTGGGGGCGGCATCTTTATTCCTGTATACGGGGTGAGAGAATCCTTTAAACTGCCGGACCACTGCAGTGTCGTACAGGCGAAGGTCTCGGCAATAAAGAGGGCAGCGGACTGGTTGATGTACTACGGGATATATGACAGTGATATCCGGATCTGTACGGACAGTCAGGCTGCGACCAGGGCGCTCTCCGGTGTCTACTCGACATCGCGACTGGTGTGTGAATGCCGGGCATCTCTCAACGAGATGGCGATACATTCAGACCTGGAGATTATCTGGTTAAGGGGTCACTCGGACACCCGGTGGAACTGTGTGGCGGACGGACTTGCGAGGGCTGGCTCTCTCCTCAGAACTGAGGAGATTGACCACTCAGTTAGGATGCCACTCTGCTCTTGCAGATTTATGGTCATGCGGTACATGTTGGGTAGGGCACAGTTACGATGGGATATGATGAACCCACATGCCCTCTATCGAGGCAAATCTGGTCACTATATGATCTGGTTCGCCCGGAGTCTATTATAGGGGTGCGGCGACCTAGGCTGCGAACTCTTGTGGCTGTGATTACTGGGCACTGGGTGGCTGGTTGGGTCTGCCGTTCAATAACTATTGTAGGGGTTATCAGGATGAGGAGGAAGAGGAGACTGTCGAGCACTTCCTATGCCAGTGCCTGAGTCTTTCGGACATTAGGACTGCTACAGACTGCCAAGGTCTGTTTCTAGATGGCTTGTCGGATCCGGCCGGTGTGAATATCGGCAGGATCTCTTCTTTTGTACATGCGTCTACATGGTTCGGATTGCACCGGGACGTGGACATACGGGTTGTCCATTTTCTGGATTACTGATGGGTATCACATTGGGATCAATATTGGACCCAGTTGGGCTGGACGTGTCTGGCTACCCATCGTTACTAACTAACTAACTAACTAACTAGACTTGTTTATAAATAAATGGAATGCTTGTGAGTTTTAAAGAATTTTATTATTATTTTTTTTTACATAAGACCAGTACCCAGGGGATGGCCCCTACTTATGCAGTATATTGTGCTGGCTCTAGTAAAATAGGTTGTGAGGAGGAGGACAGAGGAAGTAGTGTTTATGGACGTTAAATTTAAATTTACTCATGTCGTAAGTGGCAGGGAATACTTTCGCTGGAAGATTAATTCACAACCGAACAGTGCGACCAAAGAACATATTCTCCCTATAATGCGTTGTGCGATTCACTGGACAATTAACTACAAAACGATGCACTCTACGAGAAATACGAGTACTACGTAAAAATATATGATTTTTAAGAATTAATTCCTTAATTTCGTCAGAACACATTCCGTTATAGTACCGCTAGAACAATGAAACACACGCCACATTGCGACGGTGCTCTAATGAATCGATAGAGTTGGCTACCCTACCGTCATTAATGAGCATCTTCGCCTTCTCTTGTACGCGGTCGAGAAGCTCCAAAATTTACTTTGAATCATCGGCCCATACATGAGTGTTGTATTCCATTTTGGGTGGGATATAGGTCTTGTAGTTATTTAGGAGATCAGATGGAGTGAAATATTTCTTGCTCCGTATTAAAAAACCGAGACACTTGAGTGCTTCTTTCGACACTTGAAATATATGATCGTTCCAATGAACGTCACAGTGAATTCTCATGTCCTGAACATCAAAAGCGTCTGATTCCTCAGTATCCACTTTACCCATTGACACAGATGACAACACACCACCACGTCTGTGTGTTAAAAAACAACATTGAGTCTTGCGTGCATTAAAATCGACTCTGTTCGCATGACCCTACTCGGAGATTTTCACCTGGTCACTTGTGAGTGTATCGCTCATATTCATCTTTCTTGCCATGACAACAACAGATTCAGACGGCATGAGCCGCTGAAATTCATTATTCGGAGCAGGCTGCAATTGCTTCGTTAAGTTATTCTTTTGCATGACAACACCCGACCTCATGTAGCAAAAGTTTCAAAACAAATATTAGAAACGGCGAAATGCCGCATCCACCGCATTATCCGAACATTGCTCACACCTGCTTATACGGGCTTTCTTTACATGGCCTTTCGCTATAACGTTGTGCTTAAACTGTGGAGCATATTCGCTTTAAGCGCAAATTACCTTGTTCTACGGCTATAAAACCGTGGATTCCCCTTCTTTTAACAAAAAGTGTAAGGAAAGGAAACGCAACACATTCCGACTTACGCTCTACCTTTCAGAAACTATCTAGGCCGTAAAGAGAAATATGAGGTTATCTTTTAGCATGTCACCGAATCACTTCCTGTAAAGGAATACAAAATAGGTTTGAAAGTTGGAGCGCCTTTCAAGACGAGAAGTTTTTTTGAGACGAGAGTTGGAAATTGGCTTAGAAGGAGGGAAAAGACGTAAGCAGTGATTTGATCAAATTACTATTTCATTATCTGTTTGAGGCCAAAAATGGAAGAAATAAATTTGTAGTCCCAATACGTAAATTACACTTATTATTGTTGTAAATAAACTACGATAACCTTTAAACAAAAAAATTTTAAAGCATAATGCCCAATAAAACCCGGGTTGCCAACCCTGCAAACCAAACAGGGAAAGCGTAAGAGGCCTAATGATCTACGACAGTAGAAATGGTAAATCCCCTTCATCCTATCCCAAATAGAGTTCACATGCCGATAGTACTCAAAGTTCTTGTGGAAATTCAACCCGATATACTTAACCCTGTCGGAGAGTCTTACAACGCCTCAGTCCATCCTTAACACCGGTGCGAATTGCCTTGCATTGGGATACAGCCGTCTACACCGTTTTTACAATATATCGCAATCCGTTTTTCCCATATTCAGGCAGAGACCACATTTATAGAAGTACTCATGCAGCTTGCCATACCACCAAATGCCGCAACCAAGCACTTCGTCCGCATTGTAGGTCCTCGTCGGGCGATCGAGGTATATCAGACATAAATAAGTGACCCCTCTGGAACTCCAGCAACAGCACGCCTCTCTCACTCTGAGGGAGCGATCCCTTAGGAATTCCGCAACGAATCTGCAGAGATGCCTGTCGAATCCAAACGACATCATCTTATAAACGTTTCCATTTTGTCAAACATTATCAAAAGCCTTAACGAAGTTCAGGCTCACGGCAATAGTTGGACATCCCAATTCAGTTTCCTTCCCACATAGTCCGCAAGTGCCATTTTTGCATGAGAAGTAGAGTGGACCCTCTTGAAGCCAATCTGATTAGAGCCAAAAAGCTTGATGTTTATGTTCGAAATAATATGAATACAATGAGAATTATTCTAAAAATATTCATGTACGAAATATAGGCTCCGCCAAATATTTTTTTTTATTTTTTTTGAAAACAGGGCGCAAAACATCGAGTGTAGCTTCGGCTGTGTGGCACGTAGCGCCGTCCTGTTCAAACTAAATGTTGCTAATATCCACCTCTGCAATTTTTGTGAACAAAAATTTGTTCAACATGGCCCGATAACGATCGCCATTGACTGTAACGGCCACTCCTTACTCATTTTCGAATTATGCCTCTGGACCAAAATCCGCACCAAACAGTGACTCGTCTGGGGTGTATCGGATTTTCCATGTATGCGTGCGGGTTTTCTGTGCCCCAAATGCGACAATTTTGCTTGTTTACATACCCGCCGAGATCAAAATGTGCTTCATCTTAAAAGATGAATTTTTTTTTTTTTGGCAAAATCGGCATCTTCTGTAAGTCGATCGCAGGCCCACTTATCGAAGCGAAAAAAGCGTATACATATTCGTAACCATATTCGTAACCATATTCGTTCATCGGAAGGATAAAACAAATTTATCTGTCAAATTAGACATGAGCTAAGTGTTACCATTCACGAAATAAGCACTAGTTGAAAAAACAAACGCTAGTAAACCCGTTAGTACTCCTCATTGTGCTCAAATTTTAGCTTTTAGCTGCCTGTGTGTTATTTTGTTATTGTTATGCTTATTACTTGTTTATTGTTAATAGATTATTGTGTGTTTGTACGCATGTCATATGTTAGTGTTTGATCTAAGTGATGTAACTTCACGTTACATAGATCTGCCAATTTCTGGTTTAATCTTCAACCTTACCGGTAAAAATTTGAGAAGAAATTTACTTTGCTATGCCACGGTCAATAGCTGCTCCTCGTATAAAAGGCTATTCTGAATTAGAAGACTCCCTCGATAAGCGAAGTCGTAAACCGCAACTATTGCTTTTTGTTCAAATAAAAATCTTTAATTGAAAGTAAAGTAATTTCTTCCTTATCGCAATACCTTAATACAGCGTTCTTTCGTTTCATTAAAACATTTCAAATATTACGGATTTATAGCCCTCTTAACTGTAGTATAAATGTGTCAAATTGAAGTATTAAAATCTTACCTGTAGTTGATATATTGGCTCACAGACAATTTAGTTTTTATTGATTTTCTTTAAGTCTCATCAAATTCAAAGGAAAATACATTTTGCTTGGTTAGATGGCGCCCAACATGCGTGGTTGTATGTCTTAACACTCCAGTTTCTTGGGTAAGAGTTCAGGTGTTATAACTGTAACAGCGCATTAAAAGAACAACTGACAAACCACCCTTGGTCTTGGAATGGAAAACGATGATAACAGGCTCGAAGATGAGGTCATGCAGAAAGCATGACAATCGTAAACTGCTCTCTCAACATGCAGTTTAAACTGTTGAAAATGCAATTGTCAAGATGGTAGATAATCTTAAATGGAAAGTGTGTACGTGTATACGTTACAGCAGTTTGGCAACAAATGACCTGTTTAGGTTCTTGTACACTTTTGCCCATATTTTTTATATTTTTAAAATATTTCTAAGAGGAAGTGCTAATGGATAGAATAAGTTTGTCTGTATGTGTTTTTTTTTTTTTTTTTTTTTGTTTCTTCAAGTGTTAAAAGTTCAAGTTTACAATTGTTTTACTGCTTAAGAGTTTTACACAATTTTTCTAATATTTTCGAGCGACCTTTTTGCTTTTTTCGGTAATAAATTAAAGCATTTTCTTATGTTTACGACAAATTGTTAAAAAAAAAGATTTGAAGTAAGAGAAATTGAAATTTTTCGGCAATTTGTAGAAAACGCAAAAAAAAAAATAGAAAGTCATTTCCACAATTTGTAGAAAATAAAACAAAAAATTAATTTTACATTTTTTCACAATTTGTGGAAAATAAAATTCAAAGAATTTTAGAAACGAAAATTAAATTAAAAAAAAAAACGATTTTCAATGTCGATTTAGGCAATGAGAGGAAAAACACTCCAAAAATAATTCTTATTTTTTATGGTGAAATAAAAGTCTAATAAAAATGAAGATAAAAGCCAGAAAATATACCATAACAAAGAAATGTACGCAGTTCAACAAAAATAAAATACCAGTTTTCACACACAAGTGGAGTCTCGTAAAAAAGAGGAACTTTAATGGGAATTTTCTTTTTATAGAAAAATCATGTTGAATATATGTTTGGAATGAATAAACATACGCTGGAAATTTCTGATGTTTTAAGTTTGATTTTCGTTAAATTTAAAACTTTTCTTCCATATAGCACTACGATAAAATAAATTATAAAAAAGGTTTTTCAACAAGAACTTTGCTTCTTATAATATCAAGTAAAGATTTTGTCTGAAAATCATTAAAACTTCTATTAAAGTGACGACAATAATGCGTGGGAGATATATTTGAAAAAGTATATTGCACAGGTGTCCATTCCATCACATTCTGACGAATTGGTAGCTTCTCTTGTACAGGGTCCTCCATCTAACGTTGTTTTTTTCAACTAGTGCTTATTTCGTGAATGGTAACACTTAGCTCATGTCTGATAATTAGTTTTATCCTTCCGCTCAACGAATATGGTTGTGTATACGCTTTTTTGGCCTGCGATCGACTTACAGAAGATGCCGATTTTCCAAAAAAATCATCCTTTCAGATGAAGCTCATTTTGATCTTGGCGTGTATGTAAACAAGCAAAATTGTCGCATTTAGGGCACAGAAAACCCACACGCATACATCGAAAAGCCGATACACCCAAGACGAGTCACTGTTGGGTGCGGATTTTGGTCCAGAGGCATAATTCGAAAATGAGCAAGGAGAGTCCGTTACAGTCAATGCCGATCGTTATCGAGCCGTGTTGAACGAATTTTTGTTCACAAAAATTGAAGAGGAGGATATTAGTAACATTTGGTTTCAACAGAACGGCGCTACGTGCCGCACAGCCGAAGCTACACTCGATGTTTTGCGCCCTGTTAAAAAAAAAAATTATTTGGCGGACCCTTTATCATTTATAAAACCTCTTATGAGCTCTTTATCTGTCAACTATCCACAGCTTCAATTCTTTTTTGGCAAATTGGTATGTTTATTGCATTACTTATGTCATGCACTTTAAATCTTACGGTTGTAATTTATATCCTTCACTCTAACACTATATCTATATTATTATTGTGAGGACTGCGACCTCTCGATCTATTGTACAGCCCTCACTCTATATAGGGTCTCCCTATAATAACTGCCACAGCCTCGTCGATCTGGCAAAATTCAACATGTCGTTTGGTACAAACCGCGTTAACTCCCTACCAAGTACCTGATAGATATCTAAATATTTCCTCCTAAAGTGCATGAATGCCTCACATGTACACAGTATGTACTCTGGTGATTTGATCTCCTCATCACAGAATCTGCACATTTAGCCTGCAATGACCGTTCAAAAGCCCGGTCAGTATCCTCAGGTTGTAGCTGTTATAGTTAACCAACAAAAGTTTAGATTGTTTCAGACTCATACGGCCAGAGAAGAGTACTC
Source organism: Wohlfahrtia magnifica (assembly GCA_023159175.1). Lineage (NCBI taxonomy): Eukaryota > Metazoa > Arthropoda > Insecta > Diptera > Sarcophagidae > Wohlfahrtia > Wohlfahrtia magnifica. The sequence continues at coordinate 1,510,451 of JAKWBJ010000497.1, forward strand.
GCCTCTCATTATCCTCATTTTCGTTGAGTATTCTCTTCCGGCCCTTCTTCCAAGTCCCCAAAAAGGTTCTGGCCCCACCAGTGGAGTTGAAGCTCTCTTTCTGGAAAGCTTAACGCCCCTTTCATTCCCCGAAATTCCTACATGTCCCGGGACCCATCATAAACTGACCCTATTTTCCCTGCCCAGTTGTCGACTTTATGTCTAACATGGCCTCAAAAGAAATACAAAATTCAGTGGTGCTACAAGTCATGACCGGCACGTCCCATTAATAACTGAATACTGTGGGAATTTTGCTATCGAAAAATTAGGTCCGCTATAAATTCATGCTTCGGTGGTAAATTATCCATCGATATAATATTGAATTTTACACGCCTACAGATCACCTTCAATATGCAAATTGTTCACCCCTATCATTAACGTTTTTCCCTCGCAATAAATTCCATTTTAGTCAGTAGAATGCTAGTCTATCAGCGTCTGTGGTTTGTTACAATACAAAAAACAAAATTGCAATCGTTAATAACTTTTCCCTTAAAATATTTTTCCTTCTCCAGGTAATTCACTGGGAAATGATATCCTAAAAGCGAAAAAACTGCTGATTCTCATAGGACGACTAGGGCTAGATAAAAGCATTAGACTTAGACAAATCCAACTAGAAGGAAACAGCCCTTTAAGTCCCTTTGTAACCGAGGCAAATAGAATTTGTTCAACAGTGACATAGAAGGTCCTAAATGGTTAAACGCCAATTCGCATTTATGTTATAAGGATACATGCATGTTCGGCAGAAAAGTCTTTCGGAAAAGCGCACAGAAATGTGCCAGGGAATTTGGCCATACTTAACAAGTGGTCAGGTGGTCGCTTCTGGATTTCATGCCTTTGAAACTGTGCTTTGGCAGAAAATTCATGATTGAGCTACATTACCGAGAATGTTGTTGGCCTACTGGCAGCTTAGTTTGAAACGAGTTCGATACCGGGTATACCGATGACCTCAAAATTCTGGTCTTAAATGACCCAACCAAGATTATTCGATCGCTATAGGGAGGTCTTTAACTGATTTCTGGGTTAAAAGCAAGTCCACCGCCATACGTGCGGCAACCGCGGCAGTGGGCTCAAATGTAAGGCCAAGATCAATTATTTCTCAAACGGTTAAGAGGCCATACACTCGTGCTCTGCTCCTATCGTATGACATTAAAACTTTTCTAATGTCAAACATGAATCGTTGTAAAGGGTGACGCGTAACAATTGGGAAATCGGAAAAATCTTGGAACATTAGAAATCTTAAGAAGTGAGTCTTTAGAGATACTTAGGCGGTGATTGGTCCTAAATTCGGGAGCCTTTGTAATGTTTTTAAGCATAGCAGGTCGGACCTGAAATTCATTTCATTCTAATAACAATAATTCCTATAACATTTCATAAAGAGACACAGGAATCTCTCTCGGTCAATAAGCTGCACCCGGTTCTCAAACTCAATAAAAGGGACCTGCAGTTTCTAGACGGTCCAGTACGGCAGATTCATTTGGGAAGTTATCAGTTATAGTAAATACTCACATCCAGTTACCGCTTTAGAAAAATATCACATTGATCAAATCACGGCGTATAATCCAAGTGTGGCGGTTGTTGATATTCCCGCTAAATCTTAGCGTCGCAGCCTGACACTTGCAAAAGCTAGGTAGCCAAGAGTACCTCTATTTCTATGTGTGTTTGCGATTTTTTAAAATTTTAGAAATTTGCAACAACGAACATGTATTAAATTTTGCGTAAAAAACGAACTTAACGGTGCGCGAACATTGGAAATGTTGTAAAACGGCAACGATTCTCTAAAGAAAACGGTCGTTTACCAGTGGCACAAGCGGTTCGAAGATAATGAACACAGTTGGTCAGTAGCCGCAAATTAACCACCATAGAGATAGCGGAAGACGGAACATTGCCTAGGGATCCGTCTAAGACATTTTGGTTAATGATTTGGGTTTTCGTCATAAAGCATCAAAATTTGGTGCCAAAAGACCTCAATTTCTTGCCTAGAAGAGACCGTGTTCAGGTCGCAAAAGTTATAATTTGCGAGGCTTAGTCCGACCCCACATTCATCAACAGGATCATTACTAAAGACGAGTCGTGGGTTTGTGAGTACGACAGGCAAGCGAATGGCGTTCACCAAATGAGCCGAGACTAAAAAACCGCGTCGTTTTCAGTCATGTTTTTCAAGGATTACAACGGTGTAGTGCCTCAAGAATTTCTGTCAGAAGGCCAGGCAGTAAACAGAAAATATTATTTGGGCATTATGAGACGTTTGCATGAAGCAATTCGCATTTTGCACCATGATAACGCACCGTCGCACTGTGCCATCATTATGGGAAATTTTTCTACGAAAAATGCAATAGTCACCGAATACACCTGTTTTGGCTCTTTGTGACTTATTTTTGTTTAATCGAGTTAAAAAACATAACGGGGAACGTGTTGCATTGGCCGAGGGGAAATAATGGAAAAATCGCAGGAAGCGCTGATAGACATACCGAAAAACGAATATAAAAAATGCTTCGAGAATTGGATCAAACGCTGGCATAAATATATTGCAGTCGATGTGGATTACTTTGAAGGGGACAATATAGGTTTAGATGAATAAACTTGTATTTCTAATTTTCTGAATAAATTCCGGGAACTTTTTTCAAATGGTCTGGCGTGCTATTGAAACGAGGAGTTCATGCCTGGTAGGTGAGTGTCTTATCTACAATATCACACCGGCACACTGACATAATCTAATGAGTTCTTAACTGTATCAGTTTAGAAAGGCTTATAAATAATCTTATTTGAAAGTGTTGTAAAATGCTCTGTTGTCGAAATTAGTCCAAAATTGTGCAAGATTTTGACGAATGTGAGCTATAATGGGAACAAGGGTATAATTTAAATAAATTAATTATTTTAAAATTTAAAAAAAATCACACAAATTAGGTTTTTCGCAGACATCGCATGTTTTATTTACACTGTGTCGTAAACAAATACTCCTCCGCCTAACCAGACAATAAATAAATTCATTGATCAAAAGCATCCGATTCAAATAAAAAATCAATTTTTATGAACTTTTCAATGAATGTGGTTGATGTCTTAAGTAAATAAATAAAAATGTAAAAAAAATACATAAAAACAAAAAATTAAGACTCAATTTCAAAAGAATAGAAACAAATAAAAAATGAATAAAAAATAAGAATAATAAATAGTATGTTCACTAGTAGAGTATACGAGTATGAGTTTATTTAATTCAATAAAATTGTTTACACAGTTGGTGGTTTTGTTGAAATACGAAAAATATATTCTTGTACAGAAGTACTGGTAGTATATTCATATATAATGTGTTTTATTGAAACTTGAATCACTTGTTGGTGCAAGTTTTTTTTTTGACAGAGAAATAAAGGAATTGAATCATTGTCTATCTATTGGAAAAACAAATTAATTCGTTACGTTTTTAAATGATGGATTATGGCCGTGGATTGCCGTAGTTTTAAGCAGATTGAACATCTGCTGATAATATTCAGTTTGAATTGTTTTCAGTTTCATACAAAACGTACTTCTATTACGCTGTTGAATATTTCAAATTTTTTGTTAACTAAACAGCATTTGCGGGAAGTCTTAATTGTTTTCTCAATCAATATAAATATGATTCGAAAAAAGATGGAAGACATCTCCATACTCCAAAGTTTAATTTGTACTTAAACGGCAAACATTTGCAAATGCTATTGTGTGGGGAATAGCAACCAATCGCAGAAAACTTTACAAGCAGCAATGAAAAAAGTTTGTCATTTTATAAGCTTTTCTTGATGGCAGGATATAATTAAAATTTCTTGTTGGAATATTAGTTGTATGCTCCACAAACATCTAATCTTAGATGTAAAAAAAGGTATGTGTGGATGTACGTATGTTTGAACCTTATGGACAACTAGACGACTGAACCGTTTTTCCCTGAAATTTTTACTTTATCTCTACTGCGCCTATACAAAGTAAATATTTATTTTTCCACATCTTCAATACGGTAATAAAAAATGTCTCTGAATTTAAACCAAATAGATTCAATGTCAATGCAAATTAGCAAAAAAAATGGGCGGAATTGCACAAGTAGGCGTGGTACCTCTCATACCATGTAAATACTGATTTTAATATGTCTTGAGAACGTTTAAAGCTAAAGATTTAGAATTTTGTCTGATTAAATTCATAGTCAATACAAATCATCAGTCAAAAACTGAGCGAAATTGGACAAGTGGGCATGGTATTTCCCATACAAACCAAATATTGCTTTCATTATACCTTGCAAACGGTTAAATCTACAGTTTCAGTATTTCATAAAGTGGGCGGAATTGGACAGGTAGGCGTGGTACGTCCTATACAAAGCAAATATTGATTTTAGTATGTCTTAAGAACGGCCAAAGCCAAAGTCTTAGAATTTAGACTGAATGACTCCACGGTCAAGGTGAATCATAGGTCAAAGACAAAGCTGAATTGGACAAGTGGGCGTGGCACCTTTGATACACACTAAATATTGATTTCTTTGTATCTTGAGAACGGTTAAAGCAAAAGCTTCTGACTTTGCCCTGAATGACTTTAAGGTCAATACAAATCATCAGTCAAAAACTGCGGAATGGAAAAAGAGGGCTTGGTTATCTCCCACACAAAGTAAATATTGATTTTTGTATATCATGGGAACGGTAATAGTAGAAGTTTCTAAATTGGGTTGAAAAAAAATCGTGAAAAATACACATCCTCAGTCAGTAACTGCCTGAATTAGGTAAATGGGAGTGCACCTTCCATTCATACTAATATTACCACCTTGATCAAAAGGTTCCCGGAATTTATTCAGAAAAACAAAAATACAAGTTTATTCATCTAAATCTATGTTGTACACTTCAAGGTAATCCCCATCGACTGCAATACACTTATGCCAGCGCTTGATCCAATCTTCGAAGCATTTTTTATATTCGGTTTTCGGTATATCCATCAGTACTTCCTGGGATTTATCCATTATGTCCTTTCGGCTGCTGAAACGCGTTGCCCGTAATGGTGTTTTAACTCGATTGAAAGAAAGAAGTTACAGGGAGCCAAATGAAGTGAACTCGGTTGTTGTTGGATGGTGTTAGTTCAAAAAAAAAAAAAATTCGAATAATGATGTCACTGTTCGACGGTGCGTTATCATGGTGCAAAATCCATGAGTTATCTGCCCACAATTCTGGTCTCTTAAGACGCATTGCTTCACTTAAACGTCTCATAATGCCCAAATAATACTCTTTGTTAACTGTCTGTCCTTCTGACAAAAATTCATGATGCACTACACCGTTGTAATTCATGATAACCCTGAGCCGGCCTTCTTTTTTGACTGAAAACGACGTGGTTTTTTTGGTTGAGGCTCATTGGGGAACGCTATTCACTTGCCTGCATTGCCTGTCGTATTCATTAACCCACGTCTCGCCTCCAATAATGAAACTTTTGCGATCCCGCATTCAGTCTCACAAATCATGTCTCTTTCAACCTCAACACGGTCTCTTTTTTGCTTGAAATTGAGGCACCAACTTTGCTGCTGCACGGCGAAAATCAAAATGTCTTGGACGGATCCATAGGTAATCTTCAAGTTCTCTGCTATCTCTCTGCTGCTTAATTTGCGGTTATTGACCAACATTTCTTTTACTTTATCAATGTTTTCGTCAATTTTCGATAATCTTCGATTGACTCACGACCACTTTTGAAACGCTTGTGCCACTGGTAAACGACCGGTTTCTTTAGAGAATCGTTGCCGAAACACTTTTCCAACATTTCCAACGTTTCGTTTTTTATGCAAAATTAAATACAAGTTTGCTGGTGCAAATTTAAATCCATTTCTAAAATTGTAAAAATCGCCAACACACATGTACTCTTGGCTACATAGCTTTTGCAAATGCCAAGCTATGACGCTAAGACTTAGCAGGAATACCATTAACAGATATACCAACTTATCAGAAAAAAAAACCTCGTTGGGACCGCCACACGGGCTTATGCCAAGAACTTTTTGATCAAGATGGTATGTAGAGAACGGCAGCAATTAAAATAGCTTTATCTGTCCACATGAGCCAAAAAGCTGGTATGGCAGAAAGCACACTGGATAAAAGCTATAGTTTGGTTTTAACCTTTATAAAACGTTTTAGTTCTTTTAAATTGCGCGGAATAAAATATATGCAGCGAATTTAATGTTTTATAGAGTTTTCGTATTTACACACTTTTACTTTATAGAGTAACTTATTTAGCTTCCGAACGAACGAACGCCTTAATAGGACATTACACAATGACTGTTAAATTACAACTGACTGATGCGTTCCTTATAAACCTGGCTGCCATCAGTTTCGTATGTTCTAGTAAAGTCTTAAACCTTCTCAAATATTTTATTCAGAACCGCTGATTCAAGTGTAACAAATGTAAATGAATTGGTAGGTAGCATCGTTCAATAGGCAATTGGTAACGCTGCAAACAACACAATTTAGTATAACATTGCCAGCCTTGACACAAACCAATAGAATAAATTCTATAATAAAGTTTCTAGTTCTAAATGTACTATTTTTGGTGTATCTTTTCTTTAGACATTTTAATTTTCGTATATATTCGTATGTATTTTATATACAAAAATGAATGTGTGTTGGTTCGAAGACTGTATACAGCTAAACGACATATTTTACAGTGACTTTCTGGTAGAATCGTAAGTGGCCGAAAGGTTTAAAAAAAGGTGAAAAATTTAGCTTAAATGGCATTTAAGATAATAATTAAAATGAGATAAGCGAATCACGTAGGGTTTTATCTAGTAGTTGTATACTTAGAACCTCCCTAATATTCGCAGGCTGTGACAAAAAGTTAAATTAAAAAAAAAATTTAAAAAGAAAATCAAATGGTGACCAGTTGACATGTTCTCAGGAAATTTAATATTTTATATTTAATTAAATGTCAACGATGTGGTCAATGTTAAAGCAATTCCATGACTTGCAAGAAAAAATAAGTATTTATTTCGATACTTTTTTCTCAAACTAATATGTACCAGGGAAATAAAAAAAAATATTTCTTCTCTTTTTGTGCAAAATTAAAAAATTAAATTTTTGAAATGTAAAAAAAAAAATGGCAAAAGGAACAGAAAGCAAAGAGACTATAGAATTATAAAATAAAATTTACCCATGGGAGTATACGCGATTGTTGATGACCTTATATCGGGCAACACTACTTTGACCGTCTTCAGCACACACTTGTTTTAAAGTTGACGTTTTACGTTACACATTTGAAGACGACAATTCTTTAATACGTCGATCGTGCAAACAATTATATTGATTTAAAAATGAACGAAACTGCAAGAAATTAGCAATGGGATCGATCGTAAGGAGTGAGTTCGGCATGTTAGCTGTCAGGATATAGCGGAGGCAGTAAAAATTATTCTCATAATAATTTGGAATCATTTGCAAATGTCTTACCACTCATAGAATCTAGGAAGTTGGTCGTTACATGAATGAAAAGCAAAAAAATTTGATTGACCGAAACGTTGCTAAAGCGCAATAGAATCTAATTATGTTTGAAGGCCATTTTTATAGTGTTTAATGGGAGAAAGAAGACCAGATAAAGATTATAAACAAAAGATGAGTACGTTGTCATACCCTGCTGTTGCTACGCTGCCAAATCGTATACTGATGGCGCTGGTATGCTGGCGGATTGCTGGGCTGTTGCTCGCCGGATGAGGTGGTTTTTGCTAACACCGGTAGGCCGCTTCTCTCCCTACACTACAAAAATTTTAACACACAGACGTGATGCTGTGTTGTCATTTGTGTCCATGGGTAATGTATTTATTGGGGAATCAGATACTCATAATGTTCTGGGCATGAGAATCTACAGTGACGTTCGTTAGAATGATAACATATTTCAGGTGTTGACACAAGCATTCACTTCAAATACTTCACTTCATCTGAACTCGTAATATTTACAAGACTTATATCCGACCCAAAATGAAACACAACTCTCATGTATGGACCGGTGCTTCAAAGTCTATTTTGGAGCTTCTCAACCGCGTACAGGAGAGGGCAAAGATGCTCATTAATGACGGTAGGGTAGCCAACTTTATCGATTCATTAGATCACGATCGCAATACGGCGGTTGGTTCCTTGTTTTATAGGTACTATAGCGAAATGTGTTCTGTTCATATATTTTTAGTTGTTTGTCCAGTAAATCGCACAGCGCATTATAGGGAGAATTCGTTCTTTGATCGCACTGTTCGGCTGTGGAGCAATCTTCCAGCGAAAGTTTTCCCTGCCACTTATGACTTGAGTAAATTTAAATCTAACGTCCATAAATACTAATTCCTCTATCTTCCGTCCCACAACCTGTTTTCCCAGTATCAGAACAATGCACTGCGTGAGTAGGGGCCATCCCTCGGGTGCTGGTCTTATGTGAAAAAAAAATTAATGTATTCACACCAGCTCTCACAAAAATATTTCCCAAACTGGGAGAATAGAATTCTCCGGAATTCCGCTAACCGTCGACTTCCAGTAAGCCTGTAAACCTCTAGATACTTCAGCGATGGTTCATTTGCTATGTGAATACCCGACACTACATGAGCAGGCTTAGCATACTGCGGTCATCAAACCTTGCAAAAAATTCCTACTAGGATTGTGTAGTTTCTAAACATCGCTGGCTGGAAATGAGCGAGTGGGTTATTGCGCTTTTTCTTCATTAGCTGATACTAGATCGACGCTAAATGTAATATTTTCATTCGTCATTATTCTTTATTTTCTACAGTAACTCCACAAGAAAAAATTTACTGCATTTAGATGTAAGGACCAGGAAAGCTACAGAATTGTTGAATTTTTTTAAATAATTTTATTTGAAAATTTTCAGTGTAACTCTGCTATAACGCTCCTGGCACGGTGTGAACTTGTTTCATCTTGTTGAAACCTCCCTAAACAGAAAGGAATTATGTTTTGGAAGTTTTCAGAAAAGAAAAATTCCTACAACATTTTGTAAATAACGATATGCAGTAACAATTGCAGTGCGACCGCCTTCTTCAAAGAAGTATGACCAAACAACACAGCTTGATGAAACTGCACACCACACCGTGAGTCGAACTGGGCGCAATTCTCTCTCTAGAAGAAGAAATCTCATTATTGTCCACCTGCTGGGAGTCGTGTCTCCGGAAGTGCGCCAAAAACTCTCATTCAACGGAAATTATTGACTCGTGTGCGTGCTAGAGGCGTACAATCCAAATACAAATTTTGTATTTCTACTACATATAAAGGGTCCACCAAATATTATTTTTTTTTTTTGAAAATGCTATAAAAAAAACTACTGCATTTTTTCTCAAATTTCGTTTTTTATTTGAAAGTAAAATCCTTCCGTCTAATAATGGAAAATAATTTCATTCAAATCGCTGGCCATGCAGTAGCCTACACGATCGGTTCAATTTTTAAGCACATTATCGATTGTGTGCAGCTGTATTTCACCAATGGCTTCACGAATATTGTCCTCTAAAGCGTCAATTGTCTCTGTCAATTGTCTAAGCTTCCGCTATACCACTGGTAGCATTAGTTCTAGAAACTTTATATCAATTAACATGCAAGCTTCCTAAAAGGCCACTCCTAACTATTACGTAGGAACCGAAGTCTCTTGGGCTTCCAATGGCAGAAGTTAGTCAGAACTTGAAACAACATTTTTTAATATTCGCACATCTTCCTATTCAGGGACCTAATAATACTAATCTTTCCCTCGATAACTCAAAGCCAGAGTATGATGAATCACCAATAGATTGGTTTTGGAATTGTATTGATAGAGGAGTTGCATTGAGTCTTCATCTTGAATTCAGGCGTTAAAATATTGATTTCTTAAGTGCACTATATTTAGGGCTCTAGCACTGGAAACGCTAGTTTTAAAAGATGTGAAGATGTTCTCGGAATAGTAAAAGGACTGATATTCTTCCAAATTTTGCTTTTCGATGTATAGGTTTTGCTTTTCGATGTATATTCCATAGAGCTTTGCCTCGCAGAAATTTGACTATCCCGTCTCTGGCTTACTGTGTACTAAGAAAAAGTTGTTATTCAGTTCTTGTTGTGGATAAACTCTTCGTAACATACACAGTCAAGAACAGCATTGAAGAGCTTTGGGAAGAGGATATATCATTTTCTTAAATTGATGGAGTAAAATATGAAATTTATAACATAAGCTGTGTATTTTTATAAAAGGTTTGCGTTTCTAATAACTTAAATTTTATTTCGGAGGGTAAATATCTGTCATTTATTCTCATCATGTCATTGAATGAAACAGTATCGACAACTAAGTCTTTTAATTGTTTTAAAAATATCGAAGCTTAAGCCGACAATCATCATCTGTGGAAAATTTCGAGGCTGAATATGTTTCATCCATTTCAACTTGTGGAAGATGGCTTCTGCGGCCTAGAAGTGGTGATTTTGTTACAAAAGGCAAAGACCTTCTAGGTTAGTCAAAAGAGTTCGAAGATAATGAATTAGAGCCATTATTCCATGAAGATTGTTGTCAAACTTAAGAAGAAGCCACTCAAGTAGGAATTTCCAAAATTGTGCAATAAGCAAAATTCCTTCGAAGCCAATTAAATTAGGTAAACCAAGAGTTAAGGCCATGAAACCGGGCCAACCAACAAAATCCCAAAAGCTGAATTTCTTATATATATGAACTACTGTAATCGGGCCAAACGATCACAGAGGATCTCTCGGTTAACGCTTGGAATACGTGATCTGATATGAAATGTAATACTTGTTAGCGTGTTTATGTAGAGCGTTTTAGAGACAGCGACAATGATTTTCAACCATTAAAAAAGGCGAAACAAATGGCTTCAATTTAGTTTTCATTGTGCAACTACTTTAGGGAATATAATAAAAAAAAAATTCTCGATATTCTTCCATATTATTTATCATATGCAAATATCCGGTGAATTTTCAAGGGCTTTCGGATTTGATTTAAGAAAAAACACATAAAATTTAATAAAATTGTATGTAATCTTTATCCGAGTCGATAGACTTGGGGACTTCTCTCAGTCAATGAGCTGCACCCGATTCTTTTTTAAACTCATTGAAATGGACTTACAGTTTAACGCCGGCTCCGAACGGAAAATGCATTTAGAGAAGTTCTCAATAGTAGTAATACTCATAACCAGTTTTACTAGCTAATGTTATGAGGTGATACCTCTGTCGAAAAACTTTTGTTTTTTAAGATGTTCTGACCTGGTATTGAACCGACGACCTTCTGGTTGGTAGGCGGGTGTCTTACCTATCATACCACAGCGGCACACAAGTGTAAAGATGATTTCATATAAATGCTGATCGCGGCTACGCCTCAAATGGTTCATAAGCTGGATCCAATTTTGACATGCACTCTCCAACATATCGGCCGAAATCTCACGAATAAATTCTTCAATATTGGCTTCCACTGCGTCAACCGTTGTTGGCTTGTCCCATGAGCTTTAACATAGCCTCATAAACAATAATTTAAAAACGTTAAATCGCACTATCTAGGCGGCTAATTGACCAGCCTTAAACGTGAAATAAACCGTTCACCGAACTCGCCTCTCAATTGGGCCTAGTGTCACAGTCTTGATGTAACCACATTGCAGCTAAGTGCAGCTCTTCCATTTTGGGCAAAAAAAATTTTAAATCATTGCACGGTGGTGCTCGCTATTCAAGTAACGTTCTTGCCTTCGTCGTCTTTGAAAAAGTACGGTCCAATGATGCCACCGGCTTATAATTTACACCAAACAGTGCATTTTTCGGTATGCACTGGCAGCTCTTGCAATGCTTCTGGCTGCTCTTCACATCAAAAACGCCAATTTTGCTTGTTCACGTATCAGTTCAACCAGAAATAAGCTTCGTCGCTAAACACAATTTGCCAATACAAAAAGCATGAGTTGTGAGCATGAATTTTGATGATAAACTTTAATAATCTGCAAGCGTTGTTGGTTTGCAAGTTGATTCATGGTTAAGTTATAGACTAAGCTGAAGGTGTTGGACCGTAACATATTACACGAAAACAGCTGTTGCTAAAAAATCACCCGATATACGAGTATGTTGGTTTTTATTATTTAAAATATGAAACAAAATAAAAAATAAATAAAAATTTTTAACATTTTTTACATCCAGCTGTGAGCCACATTTGTGTTTCAACTGTTATATCAACACAACAAACTACCCACCCCTGCAGACAATGAAAATGTTGTGGCAGACAGTTTATATTTATTCAGTGGGAGCGGTTTAATGAGAAAACATAAATAAAAAAAAAATTATTTTTGGTTTTTATTTTTTTGGCAATACAACTCTTTTTTATTTCGTTTTTATTTTCTTATTGTTTATATTGAAATCCAGTTGACTGTGTTGATTGTTATTAATATTTAAAAAAATATATAAAATTTTTTAATTATACTTTTATTTTATTGCCATTATGACTTTGAGGGGGAGAGTATAAGAAAACGTTAAATAATAATTAAAAAAATGCGAAAATACAATACAAATCAATTAATTTTCTTTATAATGCTATGCATTATCACTGCGGCTTCGTTAAAAACAATGTGCGACCAATTTTTCTTTACTGACCAGTAGAATAAATATTCAATTGAGATTAATGAACAAGACTTAAATTAATGCTCGTGATATAGTAATTTAATAGCCTTAATAATGGGTTTTTAAACAACAACCTTCTTTTCCAACGTAGACATATTAGAGCAACATGACAGTTTTCAAATTTTACTACTTGACATGCATCAATTACACTATGCAACAAGCAACAATACCTTGGATAACCATTATATATATTTTTTTGATGCGCTATGGTCGCCTAACTTCAAATATCATCAGCATTTAAGATTCTATGGAAAAGTTTTTTTTAGAATTTTTTTTCTAAAATGTGAGAATTTTGAAGAGGTTGCTTCATACATCTTATGACAACTTTGAAATGACTTATTCGATTTCCTTAAGCTATATGTTAAAAAAATTCCAAATTATACCAACTTTAAGTCATTCAAATGTCATATTTTAATATAACCAATATTTTTGGCGGTATTGAGAAACAAATTATAATTTTTTTTTTTTTTTTGATATTTAAAAATTCACAAAAAATAGAAAGCAGCCAATATCTACCAGTTTCACTATTTATTTATAAAGTTATAAAGGTTCCGACAAATAATTTTTTATTTTTTTTTTGAAAATGCTATAAAAAAAACAACCGAATATTTTCTCAAATTTATTTTTTTATTTGAAAGTACAATCCTCTTCCGGTTAATAATGCAAAATGATTTCATTGAAATGTCTGCCTCGGCTGGCCATGCATTATCGGACCAACACGATCGGTCCAATTTTTAAGCACATTATGGATTGGCTTCACGAATATTGTCCTTTAAAGCGTCAATTGTCTCTGGCTTGTTGGCGTAATACTTATCTTTGACGGCATCCCACAAATAATAGTCCAACGGTGTCAAATCGCAGCTTCGAGGTGGCCAAACGACATCAGCTCTGCGGCTGATAATGCGATCTTCAAAAACAGGGCGCAAAACACCGAGTGTAGCTTCGGCTGTGTGGCGTAGCGCCGTCCTGTTGAAACTAAATGTTTCTAATATCCTCCTCTTAAATTTTTGTGAACAAAAATTCTTTCAACATGTCCCGATAACGATCGGCATTGACTGTAACGGCCACTCCTTGCTCATTTTCGAAGAAAAATGGCCCAATTATGCCCCTGGACCAAACTCCGCAGCAAACAGTGACTCGTCTTGGGTGTATGGGCTTTTCAAGGTATGCGTGCGGGTTTTCTGTGCCCCAAATGCGACAATTTTGCTTGTTTACATACCCGCCAAGATCAAAATATGCTTCATCTGAAAAGATGATTTTTTTTTGGCAAAATCGGCATCTTCTGTGAGTCGATCGCAGGCCCACTTAGCGAAGCGAAAAAAGCACATACACAACCATATTCGTTCAGCGGAAGGATAAAACTAATTATCTGTCAAATCAGACATGAGCTAAGTGTTATCATACACGAAATAAGCACTAATTGAAAAAAAAAACGTTAGATGGCGGACCCGTTAGTTACTTTCATTTTATGTGGCATAAAATATGTACTTACGCATCGATTTTCCTGAATTATGGTTTATTTTATTTCTATGATATTTTTACGTTTTAACCCTTTTAAAACGTTTGAGTTCGTTTAAATTGCCTTAAAATAAAATAAACATCACTTTGTTGTTGTTTACACTTCTTCTTATTTACTATACTATAAATTTTATACAGTTTGTCTTAATGCAACAGCTTAATATTCGTTTATATAACACCTTTATGTCCGCTTAAGCACAACTTTATCTTATGACAGCAAAATGATAACTAATTGATGTGTAGGTAAAGCAGCGTCTTTATAAAACTAACTACCTACAGGTTGGAAAATTCCGGAAATGTCTCATATCCTCTATTTTACATCCGTTAATTCAAATATAACGTAAAGATGGTTGACTTGGTAGCTCTGCCAAATAACGCAAATAGGTACGGGATTGACAGGGTTACACATAATTACCAAATATACCACAATACACAACACAGCTTTGAAGGCGTATTTTCTTTTTTTAGACATTTTTATTTTCGTAACAGTGCATCTTTATGAATAAATGGTGAAACTGGTAAATATTGGCTGCTTTCTAATTTTTGTGAATTTTTAAATATCAAAAAAAAAAAAAATATATATAATTTGTTTCGCAATATCTCATAAAATATTGGTTATATTAAAAAATGGCATTAAAATGATTTAAAGCTGGTATAATTTGAATTTTTTTAACATATGGCTTAACGAAATCGAATAAGCCGTTTCAAAGTTACCATAAGATGTATGAAGCAGCCTATTTGAATATCTCACATTTTAGAAAAAAAATATATAAAAAAAAACTTATCAATAGAATCTGAAATGGTGATGAGTTTTGAAACTAGGCTACCATAGCGCATTAAATATATCTGTAGTGGTTATCCAAGGCCAGAAAATTTTTTTCCATTTGTTGCATAGTGTTATGAAAGCTTTGGCAATTCCTATAATGACAAAAGTTAAAAATGTACCCTAAATAGAATGAATATGTAAAACGTACATACATTTCGTAAAACTCATTATATTTTATTTCTAAGACCAAAGTTTCTGCCCTTACGATATAGGTAAAATCCAATCAAACATTCATAAACACTATTCCCTCTTTATTCCTTCCCACAACCTATTACGGTGAATTTTGTGTAAAATTTAGCCTTTTAAGCCTTACAAGATGCAGCTGATCTATAAATAACAGCCGCGAAATTATTCTCTCTACGGTAGATTTGCCGAATTCATTCAAGAACAATGGAACACACTATTCCGAGAAAGAAATTAACAACAAGAGTTCAGTCTATTATTGATGATATGAATATCACTGACAGGACAGAGCCACATGCAGCCTCCGATCACATAATTTCAAGAAATTCAGCTGTTAATTAACCGCTCTGATAATGCGATTCAAGAGCACTGGAATCGGTTAAGACTAAAAATCATAACGGATTTAAAAAACTAGATCTGTTATTTTGAAAAAAGTTATTAAAAATCGAAATCTCTATGAACAGTCGTAGTTCACACCTGTCCGATATAATTTATTATTGGTAAACCTTGCTCTTTCCAATACAATAAAAAATATAAATGATTTTCTTTGAACTATTTTTACAAAGTCGTACTTGAAAAACCCTTTATTCATATATTACTATATAGTGTCATTGATGTTTTTATATGTGGCTACTTTTTATTAACACGTGCAACATTTTTTAATTGCTGCAGCCGCATGTCTGTAATTTGAATTAATTGCAACAGTAATTAATACTAAAAAATACAAATTGAGTTCAACAAGGAGCAGAAATAAATAAAAAAAAACATTAAAATTAAATAAAATATTTCTTTTATAGAGTCAGCGACAAAAAAAAATGTACGCCCTTATTTTCAGAATTTAGTGTTTATTCCAGTCTTTAAGATTGAAGTATATTGAGTATGCCAGTTATTAATATCGACTTGAACAAGATATTTATATGGTATTTTGAAGGCTAAACATCTGTCATTACAATTTAGTATGCGATGGACGCCAAAGTGAAAACACACATTTTTTTTAATCGCTAAAATAATGTCGAATTTTGTGCCTATAAAAGATGTTTTGCGGGGAAGTCTGATAACCCTCTTTCATTTGAAAGTTATTGATTGTTTGTAGAAGCTTACCTTCAACATGCACCAACTCAAGAAACTTGTGAACGATGTTTCGCACGACTCGAAAGTGGTGATTTTGACACAGAAGATAAGGAGAGACCTGGTCAGTCGAAGATTGTTGTCTTGTCAAACGCAAGAAAAACTTGCATTATCACTGGAAGTCACACAAAAAGCCATTTCCCTACGTTTAAAAGCATTGGGATCCATTCAAAAGCTAGGAATTTGGGTCCCTTATAGATTGAAGCCGAGAGACGTTGAAAAGCGATTTTGCGTGTCAGAAGTAATGCTTGAACGCTCCAAAAAGAAGTCATTTTTGCATAGTTTTGTTCCTAATGATGAAAAATGGATACACTACGATAAAACCAAGCACAAAAGTCATATATAAAGCCCAGCCAGTCAGCCGAATATCCATGACGACAACCTTGTTTCTCCGTATTTGGTGGGATCAGAAGGGTGTTTTGTATGAGCTGTTGAAATTGTGTCGGACGATCACAGGGGATCGTAGAGCCATCAAAGAAAAACGACCAGATTATTCGACCAGACACGAGGCCATAATCTACCATCAGGACAACGCTCGGTCACATGTTGCAGGACCGGTCAAAAACTATTTGGAAGACAGTGGATGGGAAGTTTTAACTCACCCGCTTTATAGCCCAGACCTGGCCCATTCTGACTACCACTTGTTTCGATCGATGTAAAACACCCTTACTAGAATACGCTTTACTTCAGAACAGCGTATCAGAAATTTGTTTTGATTAAGCCTTTAATTCAAAACCGGAGCAGGTCTTTTGACGCAGAATACATATGGTACCAGAAAGATGGGAAAAAGTAGTGGCTAACGATGGATAATAATTTTAATAATGTATCAGTTCATTTTTAAAATTTTCAAGTAAAACTTCGACATTATTAACTTGTATACCGAATATTTAAACATTTTAAGTTTTCTTTTTAACTCTTTTTAAAGCTTTACAAAATTCTTAAAGAACAACAATAAAATTCTTACAACAACTTACTCGTAAGTTATAAAACAAAAAGTACTCTATTTTTTACTACAATCTAGAAAATAAGTGTGTACGCTTTCTTGGTGCTGACTGTACATATGTATGTAACAAAGACTGCATGTTACCCTACGCCCAAATGAACTTTTATGTAAAAGCCTCAAAGGTAATTATGGTCTAATAAAATTATTATTGTTAGTTTTTTCAATAAAGAACTTATAAGGATATATAGAGATTTATATGCCGAGCTTGGCTTTCTCAGACAACTAATCCTATCAATGAAAAGATGGAGACTTTAAACGTTTAAAGAAATAATGGTAACAGTGCTGTGAGAGTTGAAAGCAAAATACCCTCAAACTATAGAGACAGTGTTAACTCAAGGGCAATTATTATAAGAATACATTTCTCTGTATATCTAAAAACTAATAACGATTTAATGTTGTTTTTTTCTTTAATAATGGATATGCACCACAAAACAAAAATAAGCACATTAAACTATTGTGTGTAGTTCAACTACTGCACACAAGTTATCACAATATCTTTACCTGACATATTACACAGACAGTCACTGTTGTATTTAAATACAATTGCGATAATAACGCATGTTTAAGAATAAGGAGACATAAAGCTTTCAAAGGATGTATTGAGATGAGTATATAAAGTGTGGCTAAACAAACTTAGCATATTCTACTAAACCAGACGTAGAGAATTAAAGTTGTGCTACAAAGTATATGAGGACGAGAAGTGAAAATTTTATATTTTTTTAAGATTAGCGTTAGAAACCAGCACAACAATTTTTTGTATTTCACTTACAATTTTGAAATCAGAAAATAAACGTTTTGAGGGATTAGAAACGTAGCAATATAAATGGATTATTATCGGTTTATACACTTAGTGGTTTCAAAACCGCCGGTCTGACAAGCCTAACAGCTGTTAAATATATGTCATCTGAGATGTTAGGATCGTTTAATAACCGAAGAATGTGTAAAAATAGTTAAAACTTACTCTTATGGCTCATTATGGTACATTCGCCCATCTAAAGTCCAACTCACGCAACAATTAAAACTGACTGACTACAACGTTGTAGATAAGCTGATTAAGTGCTAGAGCAAAAGGCTTTCAATGCAGATTTTTCGATTAAAATTGTCTTCAGCGATGAATCTCATTTCTTACTCGGTGCTTTCGTCAACAAGCGAAATTGTCGCATCTGAAGTTTGCAGAACACAGAAGTGATTGTGGAATAGACCCGTATTTTTTCAAAAATGACGCTGAGAGAACCGTTGACATCAACTTAAATCGCTATGGCCATATTGCTATTGAAAATGATCGATTTGTCTTAATGGCATCAAAAATTTCCCAATCGCGTAATTTCTGGATTGACTACGTCAAAAACCAGCGGATAATCCATTAGCATTAGAGAATATAAAACAACTTGAAGTTATTGCCGAGATACCGTCTGAAATGTGAGAATAAGTGGTCGAGAACTACTTTATAAGATTGTCTGCTGCAACCAATTCAGAGGCGGCTGTTTAACTCACAATGTATTTCGTATTTAATGGCAATGCCCTATTAGTATGACTAAATAAAAGTTTCATCGAAATCAGAGCTTAATGTGTGTTTTATCTAACTTTACTTTTGAAACCGAAAAATGGATAACCCTGTATAATTAAAATGGTATTTTTTCTTAATAATTATCTTCGAAGATAACTGGTACATACGAGGGCGGATTGACATTGAAGCTACCTAGCGCTAGATGGCAGCACAAGCACAAAAACTTTTTCTTGCTTAGAAATTACGATCTGTCAAACGTCAGCTGTTAAAATTTTAGCCAACATTTTTCAACATTTTTCATGAACATTTGCATATGAAAAAGCTATCGGCAAGATGGGTGCCGCGTTTGCTCAGTGTTCAACAAAAACGAGTTTGACAGATCAATTCACAGCGGTTTTTGGACATGATAAAGCATAATTCTGCTGATTTTTGGCGTAGATTAATAACTGTTGATGAAAAGTGGGTTCACCACTACAAACCTGAAACCAAAAATCAATCGAAGCAATGGGTGAAAGCTGGTGGAGGTGCTCCGAAAACAGCGAAATCGGCTGGCAAGGTTATGGCCACTGTATTTTGGGATGTACACGGAATATTGCTCATCGATTATCTTGAAAAGTGATCCACAATCAGAGGAGAGTATTATCGTGCATTGTTGGATCAATTGGTTGATGCAATCAAGGAAAAACGATTACATTTAAACAAGAAAAAACTACGAGAAATCCACTTCGATTGGTTGATCATCCACCTTATAGTCCGGATTTAGCCCCTAGTGACTTTTTCCTGTTTCCAAACTTGAAAAATGGCTCGCAGGAAAAAGATTCATCTCAAACGAAGAAGTGATTACCGAAACTAATACGTATTTTGAGGAGTTCCCGTAATCGTATTATTCAGATGGTTTAAAAAAGTTGGAAAATCGTCTTACTAAGTGTATTGAGCTAAAAGAAGACTATGGTGAGAAATGAATGGTTTTTGAAAAAAAAAAAATGTTTTTTTCCTACTTAGGTAGCTTCAATATCAATCCGCCTTCGTATTACAAAAGCTATGCTTAATTAAAAAAAAGAAGCAGAAATCCTAATATACTCCATTCGACTCATACAACTTGAATTTGATTCCATTGACATACCTCAGGGTATTTTTTTCAGATGTCATTGTGAATTTTGCGCTTGACACAAATTTACAATAATATATGCACATATCGACAGTGTTATGCTTTCAATAAACTGCGTGTGATTTCTGAGAAATTGAATAATTAATCATATTGCAAAAATAAAAAAAAAAACAAAAAAACGTAAAATATATAAACATGCAACAAAAATTTATTGTTGTAGTACTGGAAACATTTTAATGGATTTTAATATTTTTTTTCATTTTATGTTTCAATTGATGTGAATTTTTGTTGCTGAAAATATATGCTGCATAATATCCGCAATTGAGTTCCATCCTATACGTATGTAAATATTTGGGTCACATGGGGTTTTAAATGATTAATTTTCTAGGAAAGTGCATATGCAAAATTATTTATTGACATATCAGGTTATTCTTTAAAAAAGGCTTTAAATTCTGTAAAATAAAATAAAGACAAAAATAAAAAATGAGGAGAAAGAGATTTAATTTTACAAAAAAAAAAAAAAAAAAATCCTTAAATCATGCCATAGTTATTATAAGGGGTGCTTTTATAGAGGTATAGAACTTTAAGTTGCAATGAAACAACGAGGAATTATTCGATTGACATACATTTTATTTATCCGAAAGATAATCTTGTGGCATTACATTTTAAATATGATTTCTGGTATATGAGCGCCACGGCTGGCGCGGATGTAGTCCAATCTGGACGTCCGATTTTCGATGGCTTTTTCCAACATTTGTGGCCGTATATCGGCAATAACATGGCGAATGTTGTCTTCCAAATGGTCAAGCGTTTGTGACTTTACCGCATAGACCAATGACTTTACATAGTCCCACAGAAAGTAGTCTAGCGGTGTTAAATCACAAAATCTTGGAGGCCAATTCAGAGGTCCACAACGTGAAATTAGGCGGTCACCAAACGTGTCTTTCAATAAATCTATTGTGGCACGAGCTGTGTGACATGTTGCGCCGTCTTGTTGAAAACACATCTCCTGGACATCATGGTTATTCAATTCAGGAATGAGAAAATTAGTAATCATGGCTCTTTACCGATCACTGTAACGTTCTGGCCACCATCGTTTTTGAAAAAGTACGGCCCAATGATTCCAACAGCCCATAAACGCAGCAAACAGTCAGTTTTTCTGGATGTAACGGTGTTTCCACATACACTTGAGGATTACCTTCACTCCAAATGCGGCAGTTTTGTTTGTTGACGTAGCCATTCAACCAGAAGTGCGCTTCATCGCTAAACAAAATTCGCTTATGAAAATCTGGAACAACGGTAATCTCGTTTTGGGCCCAATCAACGAATATATGCCGGGCGTGAGTCTATTCATGATGAATTGCCAAACCAACCTGAGAATAAATAACTTAACAGCTATTAAATCGGTCGCCATCTTGAAAAGTAATGCCAACTTATATCTTTTTTATTTAAAGGATAAATGGATTCTCGTTGTATTTCAACAATGTTTAGACAAGTATTTAATGAGAACCCGTCATTCAATTCAAATAAACAATTTTGTAATCAAATACATTTAATTCGGTTTAAGACTTCGTAAAATTTTTCCCAATTCTTAAAAAGTATAGCTGTAGGCTCAATATACTATAGTTTTTTTATAGTATGCACAGGGTGTTTTTTTAGATTTAAAATAATGCAAAACATTAAATCATAATTCACAAATATTTTCAGTGGTTTTTGATTGCGTCAACTGTTTTTGTCAAAACATATTCTGGGCGTCCTATTTTGAGCCACTTTTTCCTGCATTGTTGGCTATATTTCATGCTTAACATGAACATTATTGGCTTTCAAAGCCGTAATTTTTCCTGATTTATCACCATAAACCAGTGGTGACTTCACGTGGTTCCACATAAAGTAATTCAGAGATAACAAATCGCACGAACTTGGAGGACAGTAGATAGATCCATTTCTCGAACTGAACTTATTACCAAATATTGATTTTAATAAGTCGAAGGCAAGTATAGTTCACCCGGTTTAATGTTATCGATATTTTCAAACAAAAAACATTTACCATGAACTTCGGCTTAATTTTTTTCCACCAGTGTGTATAACGCATCAAATTGTGCATTTTGCTGGATGTAATTGTAGTCTGTAGGGTCTGGTGTAGACTGGTTTCACTCCATATGCGGCAACTTCTCTTATCAACATACTCCTTAAGTCAAAAAGGCCTCATCTTTGAATACAATTTAATAATTTTTGAAGTCTATTTAGATAATTTGGAGGTGCTGTTCAAGGGTCAATCTATCATCATGAATAGATTTGCCAGAGTATTTTTTTCTGCGTCATTCTTCTAGCATATTGACTTTCTACAAAGCATCTATTGCTTTGTTTCAGTTTCTCCACTGTTATCCACTGTAGCTTCCTTCATATGATTTTGCCTGGTGGTGAAGATCCTTGCTAATTGGTGGTGGTCTTTACTTTAGCATTGTAATTTTTATCCAGTAGGTGGCGTGATTCGTCTAATGTTTGTGATCATCACTTGAGATATGCGGTAAGATCATGAGGTTTTTTATTTATTTTTAAGATGGAGTTGTCTGGAGAAGTTGAAGCCTCTTTATTAAACCTTTAAAACCACACAATTAAATTTTTCTGCAGCATGTCCTCTTCTGCGGCTCGAACCTGCGTCGTTTGGGTTTTTATACGTGCGCTCTAACCACTACACCATGTCTCCCCCGATTTGACAGAGTATATTGATCGTAAATATCAAAAATTGGGCGCAGTATGTAAATTCGTTTGGCAGTTACCACCTTCGTATTATTATTATCATTTAGGTATAAAATACTATGACCTCTCGATTTATTGTACAGCCCTTTATCCATATAGGGTTTCCCTATAATGTCTCTTCAAATAACTCCCGACCCTATCCCTCCCGCGATAACTCCCTACCTTGTATCTGATAGGCAACGAGATACTTCAGTATGTGCTCTGGTGATTCGATCTCACCGTCGCAGAATCAGCGCATCAGGCTTGAATTTATTCCGATTTTGTACAAATGCCCTGGATCCCAGGTTGTGTCTGGACAGCCTTATGCAAGGATTCAAATTCCCTCCTGTTATAGTTACCGACAAAAGCTTATATTGTTTAGACCCGTATAGCTAGAGAACTGTATTCGCCTCTCATTATTCTCATTTCCAGGCCACACCATCCCAATTCACCAAGGGATTAGACCCCATCATTAGAGTGGAAGCTTCCTTTCTGGCCACTTTATCGGCCCATTCATTCCCTGGAATTACTACCCTATTTTCACTGCACAACTGGTTCAGTTCACCCAGACAATCACAAACTAGCTTTCAGTTAACCTAATAGGAGCCAAGTATTTGAATGGCGTCCTGACTACCAGATAGTATGGCTATGTGCTGTCCTCTATATGTCCCCTATAGGTTAAATTGAGCACATCTCTCAATTGCAAAGATTTCGACTGAAATATGCTGACAAGTTTTCCTATAGGTTCAGAATATCCTATGGCTAAAAACTCTAGCGTCTTTACCAATTTCCGTCCTTGACCCATCCATGTACCACAATATGATCCCTGCTCTAAAGGAGTATACATTCTCCAAACTTCTCATATTACCCAGTCTTACTCTGAAGCTTTTGCTAAATTCATAGAGTTTCATGATCCTGTCCACAGGTAGGGAGTAAGCGAGCACCCGGCTGACTAGGTTAACTTGATCCCTGTATAACTTCTTGCCCAACTCATCTCCCACTATCCTCGGCATGGTCTCTATGGACCTATTTTTCATTGCCAAATGCGGACTAAGGTCCAATAGAATCTCGAGGGCAGCTGTGGGACAAGTTCACGTTGCCCCAGTTATACTTATACATGCTAATCTCTGTACTTTTGTTAGCTCTGTCTGCCTTGTTCTTATCACTTATGCAACGGTCCCATAGTATGTCACAATCGGTCTGACCATCATGGTATACATCCAGTATAATATTCTTGGGTTACAGCCCTAAGATCTCCCTTCAATCTTCCTGCATACCATAAGCAAATGAGTGACTTTTCTTGAGACAGACTTCACTTGATGTTTCCACGTCATTTGATGTTTCACCCAGGACTTGAATATTCCTCCACTTAGGAAGTTTTCTTTTCTTAGTGAATGGTACTATCATGGTTTTGCCCGGGTTAACGTTTAACTCAGTCGATTTCTGTATGATTTCATACAAGCTATTCTCGAATTTACTACGCCATAGATAGTGTCTTTAAAAGTTCATCAAGTACTAGACTCCACATTAGGGGTGATAGGACGCCTACTTACACCTTCGTAAGTTCTATCGGCTTAAATAGACACCACTTTTTAATACAATTTTTGAAAAAGCCTGACTCTCAAGCTTTAGACGCTGCCATTTGTTTAAAAGCCTAAATCAAAAATATGTATAAACCAAATATAAACCTATATTTCAAGGCTGGCAATACGAGTATTTAGGAAATTTTTGTTTCGATTTATGCAACTACGGGCTATTCGAAAATGGCATGATTTCTACTTGTCCTCAAAAAATGAGCAGCTTTTTGATGCTGATATTCATATGTAGCCAGCAAAATGTGTAAATTTGTCAAATATCTTTCAGTTTAAAGTTATAAACCAGGATAGGAGTCCGACTCCTTACTGGTGTTCCTTTTTAATGATAATAATGCCATATTATGAGTTGTTTTGTCATTCTGCTTATAACTTTATGACGCTATTGGCATCATTTTGTATTTTTGTATTCTTTTATTTTTTGTTCAATTTGCTTAAAAGTAAATATTATTCCTCTTTTACATATTATTTCATTGCTTCCATTGAGTGAGTCCTGTGTCATCAAAGGAAAAGGTGTAGAAGTCAAGTTAAATGTAAATTTCCGCTGAAAAACAAATAATATTCAAATGATATTCTCTATTATGACAAGAATGGCCTTAAATTATTGCAATAAGTAAACAAGAGATAAGTAAAAATTACAAATATTTTTGTACTTTTTTCTTGTCTCACCATCTTGTTTTTGTTTTTTTTTTTTTTTGTTTGCTTTAAAAGAAAACATATTCTGTTCGTACTTTTTTGCTAATAAATTCTTTGACTTTTTTCGGCATAATTTTGAAAATATTTTGAATTGTTCGCTGATATTTATACAGCAATTTCTTTGAATTTAATTTTGTTTTTGTTTTGATTACTTTTGTTTTCATAAAAAAATATTTTTGTGATTTCTTTTTTCGTTACGGCGTCATAAAAACATCAATTGTGAGTAAATGTATACGAAAAAATAAGTTATTTGCAATAAAGTCTGGCTGCTTAATTCTCTACAGCACAAAGCATAGTGTACAGTGCACAGTACTTATTATTTAATGTATGTCTACATTATGGTATATGGACATTTGGAATTAATTATAATTCAGTGGGCTTTTTTTACATCAGGGTTAACAGAGCACAGTGTACAGTTTATGGTGTACAGTGTAAAGTAGTTGTTATACAATGTATGAGAATTTGGAATTAACTGAACATCAGTTTGGATTTGGAAAACCACAATAAACAGAGTTCAGTGTACAGTTTTTACTATACAGTGCACAGTAGTTGTTACATACGGTGCATATAATCAATAAAAGCTGGGTATTATCTGTAATTACCATCAACACATATTTATGTGAACTTGGCATTATCTAAATTTCAATTTGAATTTGGGAAATTGTACAGTACACAGTACTTATTATACAAGCATTGTATATAGTGGATGATAATTATCAAAACTTCAGTTTGGATTTAGCAAATCACGATCAACAGAGTATATAGTATTGCACAATACTTATGTATGTCTGTAGTAGATAAGATTTTGTCATTAACTGAACATTAATGTGGATTTGAAAAATCGTAATCTACAGAATACTGTGAACAGTTTTTAATTTACAGTAGTTATTATACGACATATGTATATAGTGAATGAGGCATTGGCATTATCTGAATTTTAATTTGAATTTCAAAAATACAGTCAACAGAATACAGTGTACAGTTTATGGTGTACAGTGTAAAGTAGTTGTTATACATTGTATGAGAATTTGGCATTAACTGAACATCAGTTTTGATTTGGAAAACCACAATAAACAGAATTCAGTGTACAGTTTATATTATACAGTGCACAGTAGTTGTGGTATATGGTGCATATAATCAATAAAAACTGGGCATTATCCGTAATTACCATCAACACATATTTCTGTGAACTTGGCATTATCTAAATTTCAATTTGAATTTAGGAAATTGCGATTAACAGAAAACAGTATACAGTTTATGATGTACAGTACACGATACTTATTATATTTACAATGCATGTATGTAGTGGATGAGAATTATCTAAACTTCAGTTGGGATTTAGCAAATGACGATCAACAGAGTATATAGTATTGCATAATACTTATGTAGGTCTATAGTAGTTGAGAGTTTGTCATTAACTGAATATTAGTGTAGATTTGGGAAATCGTAATCAATAGAATACAGTGTACAGTTTTGAACTTACAGCAGTTATTATACAATGTATGTACATAGAGACTAAGACCTTGACATTATCTGAGCTTCAGTTTGGGCTTGAAAAATCATGATTAACAGAGTACAGTGTACAGTTCATAGTGTACAGTGCACAGTACGGTATACAATGTATATATAGAGAAACTTGTCAGTAACTGAACTCCTATTTGAATTTGGGATATCATGGTCAATAAAGCAAATTGAACAGTGAGTGCATAGTAGGCATAATATGTCATTATCCGATTTGAAATATTACTATCAGCAATAGGTGCTGTGAACATCATTCGAAATGCTATGTCGGCTGCACGGTGCAAACTGGGTACAAAGAATTATATAGTGCCCTTAATTCAACAAACTGGCAACGTATCTTTGACGCTTTCATAAGAAAGAGGAAATCAAAGTATATAATAGAGATCAAAATCACTACTATCTAAACAGTTTTCAAATGGTAATTCTGGCAACATATGGCCGAGGATTGGCCTGATGGAATATATGTTAAAGGCCTTATTTCCGAATCAATTGTGTCCGACACAGGTCTCATGTGGTTGTATGGTACGGCTTTAGGAACTAATAATTGAGGAAAACTTTCTGATTCTACTAAAAACAGAACAATATCTTGACGCCATTGACATACGATTTCTTGCAGTTTGGCCTGTGGTGATGATTCAATGCAAATATGAATGCTTTTTTATAGCGCTCAAGCAGCATTACGCACATTCAAAATCGTCTTTCAACGTTTCTCAGTTGGAATTTCTGTGGTACCAAAATTCCTTGCTTTAGTGTGAAGTCTGCTGCCTGCAAATGTATTGAAATTGCTACTTGAGGAGTAGCTTCCTATGATTTTGTAAATTCTTCTTACGTTCCACAGTAAGCTGCATGTAGTAATTCCTGCCATTCATCATTTGCGAATTATTTTATAAAAACATTATAAAAATCACCACCTGCACCTTGAAATAAGTGAAGCATATTAAGAATAAGGTTCAAATCATTGAGTCTACTAGGGTTCAGTAAATCAACAAAGTAAAGAAGAAACTAAACGGAGTCAAAAACCATTAAGGAAATCACTTAATCAAAGTAATTAACCCATATCCATCAGTATCTTGACCGAGGGCCATAGAAGAATCAGAAAATAAAGCAGAATTCTTCCAGCGGGGAAGACTATTGCGCCACCTGAGCAATAGCCAACGGCGGTAGAATTGCCATCGAGTCAATAGCTCTGGAAAGATGACCGTCCGATCAGTCTGTAAGCGCCAATTGGAACAGTCTCCAGAAGAACACCTTCTACCTTTTGTATAAAGACATTTATGTCTTCAATGGGTAGCAGACGAACCTATTTAGGTCCAATAAAGGGCTCCATAAAAGTTCGTCTCCGAATGTTTGCCAAAGAAACACATTCACAGAGAATATGCTTCGTTGTCCCATCTCACTTCCTGCATAGGAAACACTATGAATCAGGAACCACAATGAGACTAAGAAGTGATATCTAAGATAGTAGTGGCCCGCCAGCAAGCCATTAAGTCTTCTAATAATTGTCTAGCAAATCTGGCGCAACTCTCTATTATTCGTCTTATTAGCCCCTTCGTCTGCCTCAGACCCGGGCATTGTACTCAATATTACGAGCGTAGTTCCTGCTCCCATTCGTTGATCTTTCCCCTGGCCATGTGCCAGCTAATATCTGGCCGACCTCCGCCTCACCAGTTCATCAGCAAATTTGTGCGCTCAGGAACTCAACAAAGCGTTACCCAATGCCAGTGTGTTGACATTCGTGTAACACTCAGGTACCAGTCTCGAGTCTACATAATCCGAAGAAAGGGTCCTTAGTGTAGCTTAACTATCGGAAGATATATAATTGGCGCGCATATGGAAATAGCCTGGATCTCTGTCTAGGAAACGCAGGGCCACTTGCCCATGGGCTCCCAGACTTTGGTATTGAGCCCAAAAATCCTGGCTCCCATATCACCATCCATTTTAGATCCATCTGTATACCACTGCAAACAGTCGGGGTTGGCATTAGAGACCCAATGGTCCCACTCTCTACGATTATGTATAATAACTTCGAAATTGCAACCGAAATTTAAGCCATCAAATACTGCGTCACACCCGTTCAACGGTAGCTCAAAGTTGCTCATGCGACCCTTATGATCCACTGAGTTAAGACCACCATGTGTCCACAAACTGGGGACACACAAGGCAACAGATATGCAGTGGGCTTAGACCGATAAAAGCTTTCATGGCCAAGTGGTACAAGTACCTATTGCATCATGAATCTATTTATGCAAAGCCTCTATTCAGCCTTGGGCCACCATATAATCGATGCATAAGAAACTAGGGTTAAGACTCCTGGTCCTGCCGATAAGACCACGACAATTCCACATTGACCTTGAAGTCTTACTTAAAACTGCATTTAAATGCCTGTTCCGCTTCAGTCTCCTGTCGAGTGCTTCTCTTCAGTTGTTGTCGAATAAATCTTTCGTCTTTTACTAAAGCGCGGAAGACTAACATGAAAAGAGTACATCGTCTTTTCCTCTTCTATGTCATGATGGCTACGATAATAACTGATGAAAGATAGAGAAATTCTTCCATTACAATTTACCTGGACAACCGGATCTTTTTCCTTCTATTCGGCTAGCAGATTTTACCAAAATTCTACAAAATTCGCTCCAAAACTAAAGATTTTTTTAAAGTTTATAAAGGAACTACAGTAATCCCTCCCACATTGCTGGGAGCCATTGTGATTTACTTGCTCAATGACAGATGTAGATATACTATATAACTAAAGCTTTACCTTTAACCATTCAATACACATGCAAAATTCCATATTTGTATTAAAATGATGGTTTCTACTGAATGCCAAACTATATTAACCAAATTTAGAAACTTCAATTCTAACCACTCTCAAGATATACAAAAATCATTATATAATTTGTATGGAAGGTACCATGCCCACTTATCCGATTTCGCCAACTTTTTAACTGATTGTTTTTACTATCTAATAAGACATCTAGACCAAATTCAGAACCCCTCCATTTTTTATATACAAAAATCAATACTGAATTTGTATTGGAGATGCCACACCCACTTATTCAATTTAGCCCATACTTCGACAGATGATGTGTATTAACTACTAAGTTACTTAGACCAAATTCAGAACTATCCACTGTTACTATTAACGTTTTAAAGATATATAAAGGGTCCGCCATTAAACATTTTTTTTTTCAACTAGTGCTTATTTCGTGAATGGTAACACTTAGCTCATGTCTGATTGGACAGATAATTAGTTTTATCCTTTCGCTGGACGAATATGGTTGTGTATACGCTTGAACAATGCTGGGAAATATTGCGACATTACTTTGAAAATCATGGTAATGTTGCAGAATTAAAAATCATCTTTTCAGATGATTTTGGGCACAGAAAACCCGCACGCATACATTGAAAAGCCGATACACACAAGAAGAGTCACAAAAATTTAAGAGGAGGATATTAGGAACATTTGGTTTCAACAGGACGGCGCTACGTGCCACACAGCCGAAGCTACACTCGATGTTTTGCGCCCTGTTTCTGAAGATCGCTTTATCAGCCGCAGAGCTGATGTCGTTTGGCCACCTCGGAGCTGCGATTTGACACCGTTGGACTATTAGTTGTGGTGTGCCGTCAAAGACAAGTGTTACGCCAACAAGCCAGAGGCAATTGACGCTTTAAAGGACAATATTCGTGAAGCCAGCTGCACACAATTGATAATGTGCTTAAAATTTCGACCGATGGTGTAGGCTACTGCGTGGCCAACAGAGGCAGCCATTTGAGTGAAATTATTTTCCATTATTAACCGGAAGGATTGTACTTTCAAATAAAAAAAGAAATTTGGGAAAATATTCAGTAGTTTTTTATAGCATTTAAAAAAAAAAATTTATTTGGCGGACCCTTTACATATATGTACAAATTTTATATGGGCGTGACACCGCCCCGTTGAACAATAGTGAAACCATACACCAAATGAAAGCATTCTACATAAGCTTTTTATATACGAGTACACAGTTTTAAAAATATTTTCTGATTCACACAAAGCTTAAATGCTGCAACATAATATATTTCGTTTCCAAGTAAAAGTTATGCAATACAAAGTGGTTCACTCTAACGTCAATAACTCGCGAACCAATGGACCTACATATACATATACATGAAAACCTTGATGTTAACTTCAGCTTTCGTTTAAGCTTTCGTTAAAAATCGGTTCGAGCATTTCAGAGAACATTAATTACTATGTATTTTATAGTTCTCAATATATAAAATTGTTACAAAAAAAAAAAAAAAAAAAAAGAATGCAAGACAGTATTGTGGGATTTTAGCATATCTTGTGTCACCCCGGCAATTTGGCAGCACTGCTACATCAATCATCTTTACGTTACATTTGAATTAACAGATATGGAAATAGGAGATGGTTGATATTTCCTGAACCTTCCAAACTGTAGGCAATTAGATATATACTCGTAGAGGGCTGACCTACATGTCAGTTAGTTAGTTATCATTTGGCTGTCAATAAATAAAGTTGTGTTAGAGCGAAAATAAAAGTGTAGTATAAGCGAATTTGCTGTATTAAGACATAGTTTGTAAAAGTTATAGTGGAATAAATAAAATTGCAACAACAACACACGTGGAATTTATTTTACTTTAACGCAATTTAAACAATCAACAGCGATTTTTGATACTTTTTATAAAAAGTAATATAAAACTTACAAAATTTTGGTATAAACCCTGTTTACCACATAACTTTGTGTAGGGTATTACAAATACGGAGAAATTCTGTTTACGATTGTTAAAGTCATGTGATGAATGAAAAATTCAAAATAAAATTGCGTGGATGAGATTTATCTGTGCATTCAATTCGAAATAATAAAATACATTCAACGATTAAGTTAAAGCCAAAATAAACCTCTGCTCATAATACCTTATTTTTTTGGAATTAAGATATGTTAACTTTAACAAATTTACTTAAATAAATGGAAATATTTTGTACATTATTATTTCTATTAAATAACTTTTTTTTTTTTTTAATTTTAGAAATCTTACATTTTTATTACAAATTATATTATTTATTACATATTTTTTTTATATGCGAGTAACTTAAAAATATTTAATATTATTTTTCTTTTCTCTTTGCAGGTATGAATGTTGAATTTTCTATTGTGACATGTACAAATGTATGCATGTACGTACCTGTTTTAATACAGGAAAAAAGCTGAAATACTAGTGCAAGGTGTCCACGTGTCAGGTCAAGTAAATATTGTAAAAATTTTTCGAAAAAAAGTGAAAAAAATTACAAAAAATAAAACAGAACGACATTCATATGAGTGACTGACTGACTTACCAACACTTGTGAATTGCAAGAAAAACTGTCATATTTTTGTTTGTTTTGTTTTTTTACTTATTATACCCTACAACATGTTAGGTGGCTAGGTTATGGTAGATTTTACAGGGTGGGCAAATTTGAGGTTAGGAAGTAAATTGGCTGTCAAATGATGAAATGTCAAGAATTAAGCTGTCAACTTTGTCACTTGTCACTTATTTAATAAAAAATTGGGAAATTTTAACTATGGAATGCTACACTCTTAAACAAATAAGTTTAAGTGTGAAAATTTGCCCCTTAGAAACTGAACGAAAACAACGCATTTTTCAACAAAATCACCATTTTCAATGTAAACAAACAAAATTGTTGCATATGTGGCTCAGAAAATCTACAAACAGTTCTAGAAAAACCATTGCATCCAAAGAAAGTGACATTATGGTACGGTTTGTGGTTAGACGACATCATTGGCCCGTATTTTTTCGAAGATGAGCCATGATAACCATTTTTTGTGGCTAAATTGGCTAACATTGACATCAGTGACCTTTGGTTTCAGCAGGACGGCTCTACAAGTCACACAACCAGCCAAACAATTCAATTATTTCATCAGAAATTTCCCGGCCGCGTAATTTCTCGATTTGGCGATGTCAATTGCCCGCCTCGTTCTTATGATCTAATGCCGTTGGATTATTTTCTCTGAGGCCATTTAAAAGATCGGGCTTACGTGAATAAACCACGAACAACTGACACTCTTAGAGAAGAAATTCGGCGCTGCATTGACGAGATAAGCGAAGCTTTGTTGCAAAATGTGGCTTAAAATTTTGTTAAAGGAGCAGACGTCATATTCCATTACTAATTACCAGATTTCTATTTTATATTGACATGAATAAAACTGAATTTCTCAAAAAACAAGAATTGTTTTTAAGTCAATTTACTTCCTAACCTTAAATTTGCTAACCCCTTTAGTTTGTTGGCAATTTTCAATTTTGAATACAGTGACTAGGTTTTTTAACTATCCTATCTGTGTGCCTTTGCAGCTAACTTAGTGAGTGCGGGCCTACAACCTTTTTGAAACGTCATTATTTGGAATACTTCTAACATTTCTTTAAAACAGCATCGTAATTTTGGCTCAATATTGTTACGAATATAAAAATGCCTAAAAAGAAAATACACCACATCAGTGCCTTTGGGACTATATTGTGGTATTTTCGTCTATTGGTTTGTGTCAAGGTTTTTAATGTGTTACACTGGTAATGACGTACTGATATGTGTATTTATCGGCATTGCCAATTCGACCATCTTTGGGTAGCACAATCTTACATGTTTAGAATTAATGGAAATAAAATAGACGATTTGAGAGCGTTTGAGACTTTCCCGGAGCTTTCCAAACTGTGGGAAGTTAGGTATACTTCCTTGATCAAAAAGTATTCCGAATAAAAGCCTGTGACTTCTTTCTGTTCAATCGAGTTAAAAAACCATTGCAGGGAACAAGCAGCAGCCGTTTCTAAAATTGTAAAAAATCACCAACACACATAGAGATAAATGTACTAATGGCTACATAGCTTTTGCAAATGTCCAATGTTTAAATATTTTATAATATTAAGTATAAACATAAAAAAACCAAATCGGAAACACGAGGGTTATTCCGAAAACTTTTTGATTAAGTTAGTATAAGAGACTGCTTTGCCTACGTCGATATAGTTATCATTTTGCAGTCTTAAAGCAAAGTAGTGTTTAGGTGTAAATAAAAGTGTTGTATAAGCGAATATTAAGTGCAAGATAAATAAGTTGTTGTATTAAGGTTAAGTGTATAAAGATAAAGTGAGGAAATAAAAACTATAAGACAACAACAGCGTATCTTTTATTTTATTTTGACGCAACTAAAAAGAACTCAATCTTTTTAGAAAGGCTAAAACGTAACCATACTTTATTATTTTCGTCCTTAGGTAGGGGCTTTGTTAAGGAGTTCTTTCTTTCTCCGCCAATTCTCTTGATAGAAAATGGCTTTTCAAAAAACATCCACTGCCTTGTTTCAGTTTCATTAATCAGTGGATTTTTTTTAGATGATAATTAGTCTACTACATGGAGGCGAGGCAGTGGTGAAGATCTTTGCTATGTGATGTTGGTGATAATTACTTAGGCTTTCCATTTTTTCCCCTGTTGATGTTGTTTTTAATTCTGATGATGCTTATCATCATAGACAGAGGTAAGCTGGAATACCAGTGGGGCTTCCTTGTATGCAGGCATTTTAACCACTACATTACGCTACTCCGATAAGGTGCTTATTCAGCTCAAAGTTTCATTATTTGTTTATTTGCTCTATAGTTCCCTTGGCTTAAGGCGGATCCGAGGTAAACAACTTTATATACAATTTATTATTATGGAGACTATTCATTTCGTCTTTGTCATCTTCTCGTTTACCAACGGACCCTTTCTCAGCTTTTAAGAAATCTTCGCCTACATTCTTTTTTTTCGATTTTTTTTCTTGTTATCCACATATATGATAAGTTTAGTTTTACTTGCGCGTGTCTTATAAAGTCTGTGTTTTCCAAAATTGTCTTCTTCAAGTTGTTGAAGAAATTAAGCTGTTGGCCTGTGTAAGACCTCTTGAGTGAGTAGTTCAGAAATGTTACTTCCATTCTACAAAGGGGTATGAGTTTGGTACGTATCTAATACGTTTTCGCAAAGATACGTTTATTTTTTTATTTGAGCTATGATTAGCTTTATGCCTAACCAATTATCGCACTGTATCAGGTCACCATGTTTAAAATACTTATGATCACTTTCTTTCTTAGTTCATCATATAATCGGTTTGATTTTCTGAATTCCTCTACGATGTTGGCTAGCAGTTTGACGATCACTTCCAGTGATATTTGTAGTAGCTCGGGGTTGATACGGTCCAGTCTTGTGGCTTTGCCGTTTCGAAGAAAATTAATGGCGTCGATAATTTCCTGAATATCGAGCAGATCAACCAATATATCCTGTCCAACAGAGTGGGCTATGCAGTAACAGAAATTGTGTTCATTCGTCTCGTTTGCTAACAAGAGACAACCATTTTTTTTGGCTGCGGATCGTATACTATTACTGTTCCGGAGTGGCTTGCAAATTATAAAAATTATGCTGGTGAGTTATCTAGTGATGCGCTGTAGATTTATACGATCTAATGCCGGATATTATAGCCATTTACTGTAGTTATCTCTGGTGCTTCCATGGAGAGTTTTGCTCTAGTTGACGGCATATAAAAAACTAACCATAGAATGCATTTCACAAATGAGGCAAAAAATTGGAAAAGTAGCCCTTACTTGGAGAAGACGGGTGGAGAAAATTGGTGTAAAAATTTTAATTTTTTTTGCAAATTTACTGAGTTATCTTTCCATACACAATAATAAACTATGTCCAGTCTAACATTGTTAAAAGTTGGTTCGAAATCGGTGCATATTTGGTCCCAACAACAACTACACAAGAAAAATGTATATAAAATAAGTGAAATTTTATCGCACTCATGGTTTGGTGTAGGGCCTCTGCACCTCTTGGTGCAGTACAGGGCCTCTGAGAAACATCTAAATCGGTTCTACGTCAACCTCTTCAACTCATTCCAAGAGTGTTCCACTTCTTTCGCTACCGTCCAGTCCCACGTTACCTTCGGCCTTCCTCTCCTCCTCGAATCTTGTGGATTCCAGTCGAGCATGATTCTGCAGACTTCATGTTGCGGTTAGCTATCATATTGTACACTGGGCGCATTTTATACTTAAGGAGCAAGTCGATATAACTGATGACGTTTGGCCAGAAGATTTTCAAAATGCGTCGTCATAGGCTTCGGTTTACAAACGTTTGAAGTTTATGCAAAAAAGCATTCGCGGTCATCCTTGTCTCACTAACCTAAAGCAACCAGAGATCACGTTTAATCGATATATTCGCAATTTCGCTGCCTTTCATAGAACGCTCGACCGCCAGATTTCCCCAAGTTGTGCAAAAGCCATTGAAGCCTCAGTTATTGTGGCGTTCACATCAGCTCTCGCCAGCGGTCTTCCACTGTACTAATAATGTCAAGGTACGAAAAAGAGTCCACAGATCCAACTAGACCTTGTTTTGTGTAAAAATTTGTTGAATCGTTTGACCCGGTGCTGATAGTCTTCGTCTTGTCAACATTAGCTCTCAAGCCATGATTCTTCATGTCATTATGCCAAACCGACAGCAGACAAATATCGTCGGCATAATCGAGATCTTAATGCTACTTAGTGAATGTTAATGGCAAGCCTCTGTTTCGTTCAACCACAGATTTCTTAAGGATATCATCTAAGACCATTAAAAACAATATTGGTGACAGGATGCAGTCCTGACGAACTTCACAGTTTGTCTCCATTGGATCAGACAGACGACGATTGTGAAGAATTTTACATTTAATGGCTTTAATAGGCTTTAGTTTGTTCGGTATCGCCGCATTGTGGAGTACATTTCATATTGGTGCACGATTGCTACTATGAACACAAGATCGCCATTTATTTATCTGTTCCACTAAAATACGCAACTACACATGATCTATTAGTTTAGAAGCCCGCCTCTTGTCTACAAATAGTGCGATCAGGTGATGTGTTGATGCGATTGAGAAGAATGGATGTTAGCACCTAGGAAAATTGAGAGCAAAGTAGGCTCCCAATAGTTCTTGCACTGCGAAAGATCACCATTTTTAGGAAAATTAATCAGGATTCCCTCTAACCAGCCTTCATGCCAAATGACGTCAAAGACGGACTGAACCAGTTTCGCCACGGTTTCCGGGAAAAATCTGAGTATCTCCGGTCGGCACCTTGAGGCTTAAGATTCTTGATAGCCTTCGGGATCTCAGCCACTGAAAGAGAATAAGCATTGATGCTGCTATTATCGGCATTATCATCAGACAAATTAGTGGACAAGCTACTCGGAATGCCTGTTCTTACTAGCAGTTCGGAAAAATGTTCATTCTATCAGCCAACTTGCGGGGTAATATCATAAATATCAATTTTAATTCCTGTTCAGTGAGATAGAACGAGCTTATGATAGTACCGGTATCATAACCTGACAATTGCCTCGACCTACAGAGAGAGGTTTGTGCCATTGAAAGTGCTGCTGTAGGTATTCGGGAATTTAATCTCGAAGCTCAGATAGGGGTGATTATGACGCAATAAACAAAGACTGCTTAGTTCAGCAGTACTCTCTGAAGATTATTGTCAAGCACAAGACCAACTCCCAAAATCATTAGGAGCAACTGAAGCAGCAATTCTAAAATGTTTGCAAGTCGCATTATTTATTCAAAAGTAAGGAAATTGGGTACAACACGAGTTGAAGCCTTGAAATGTTGAAGAACGATTTTTAATATCAGAAAAACATATCCGAAATGGCGTTCAATATTAGAAGAAGTCATCAATGAATCCCTTAAGATAACCTGAAACGCAGAAATTGTATGGAAATCGCTGCCAACCAGCCAAAAAGGCACCAAAACTTAATTACCATGGCGCCAAGGCAATGTTATGTTTCTGGTGGAACCATAATGGCGACCTCTACTATGAGCTGTTACAATGGCACAGCTGATTTGCTTGGAGCAAGCATTGGAGAAAAAACGTGTATAATTTGCAATCGGACATAAACCATTATTTTTAATCAGACATAAAGCTTTATTACTCTATCATGACGGAACTCGGCCATATGATGAAAGAAACAGTTACAAAATAGTGGTTGCGAAGTTTTGTGTTACCCGCTGTATAGTCCAGACCTTTTCCTTATTCGACTACTAACTGTTTCGATGCAAAACTCTCTCTCTCTCTCTCAGTCTATACGTTGCCAAAATTATGCGAAGGAATCTTAGCTAACGACGGTTAATATTTTGAACAAATTGCCTTTGTTGGGAAAGTTTCGCAACAAACGCACCAATATTTTCTGAGCACATTTAAAAAGAAAACCTTTACAATCCTTTAGCAAAAACTTTTTTTCTTTTCATTTTAAACTATATAATAAAGAAATGTTCAATATGTGAAAAGAAGTTGAAAAAGATTTCCGAACTTTTTTCCACATTCAGCGGTGTAGGCCGATCGTTCAAAGAGGGTGCAGAGACCATTTGCCCTCGTTAATATATTTAGTCCTGGCCCCCAAAATTCCTTCATTTTTTTAATATTATTTGCGCAATTTACGATGTATTGGCAATCCAAGCACACTTCTCCGATTCTGCCCACTTTTTTTCTGATAATTTGTACTGATCATTAGCTTATAAGGAAAGTACCAGGCTCACTTGTCCAACACCCCCACCTATTAACTTATGATTTCTATAAACTACGAAATCATTTAGACCAAATTCAGTAACTTTTACTTTTACCGTTTTCAAGATACACGGATATCAAAATTTAGTTTGTGCAGGAAATACCACGTCCACTTGTCAAATTCCTCCCAGTTTTTGACTGACTATTTGTATGTAGCATGGAATCAATCAGACCAAATACTGAAACTCTTGGTTATTGGTAAAACCTGGACTAAAAGCGATGATTTCAACACAGAAAACCAAAAATGCCCAGATCAGTATTATTTTATGAAAATCGTTGCGAACCACTAAAGCAGTAATTTAAAGACGTTTGCAAGCTGCATATCAAGAAATCATATCAGAAATGGCGTTAAATATTATCAGAAGTCTTCAATGAATCCCTTAAGATAACCTGAAGCCTAAAAATCGTTTGGAAATCACTGCCAATCAGCCATATCAGCACCAAAACTTAATTAGCATGACGCCAAAGTAATGCTATGCTTTTGATGGGACCAGAAAGACCGTCTCTATTATGCGCTGCCAAAATTGTATCAGGTTACCTGTACATAAAACAAAATTTACTTGCTTGGAGCATGCACTGGACAGACAAAAAGTTTTGTTAAAAGAATAGTTAAAAATTGTTTAAAAAAACACGTGGTTCAGAAATTTTGCCTCACTCGCGCTATAGTCCGCTAACTTTTTCGATACCAAATTCTCTCTCTCTCTCCCTCTCCCTCTCTAGAATACGCTTCACTTCAGAGCAGACTAAACTAAATTGACTAAATTTAAAAATAAGCTGTTCTTTTTGCGCGGACTCCATATGTGCCAAAATATACGAAATAAACGCATAAAATTTGCCAAAAATACTATTAAATTCATTTTGCATATTTCTCTTTATTTCCTTTATTAATCAGTGACATCCCATTTTGGACGACGACGACATCTCAGCTCACAAGCAGCACGAGAGCACCAACGATTATTGTTGCCACCACAACCCAAATATTGCATTTCACGACATTGTCTAGCACTTGTATCATAATACCATCTAGTACCTGCAACACAGCCACTACCACCACGACCTACATTACGAGAATCTATACAACTTGCCCTGGCTGAAAATGAATTTTATAGAAAAATTAATCTTAATCGGTTTTGTTTTGAATATAAAATGAACTTACCTGGTTGTCCTGGGCATTGTGCAGAGGTATAAGCCACCAAGGCGATAACGAATAAGAAAAATATTGCAATGATCTTCATCTTGTTAACGAATTCTTAATGTTGCGTTAAGGGCGAT
The DNA here is from genome assembly GCA_023159175.1 of Wohlfahrtia magnifica. NCBI lineage: Eukaryota > Metazoa > Arthropoda > Insecta > Diptera > Sarcophagidae > Wohlfahrtia > Wohlfahrtia magnifica. Next base: position 1,549,750 of record JAKWBJ010000497.1, read on the forward strand.
GTAGTAGGTATTTATAGAGACTTAAGAGTAGGAAGTAATGAATTGTATAAGTAATAAAGCGGAAAAAATGTTCTTTTGTTTAAGCAGGTTTATGGGTATCTACTCGTATTATACAGTGTCATTGTTAATTATTTTAATCGAATCAGAATTACATACTGAGTTAATTGGTTCATATTTATATAAATTGTTTATAAAGATATCGTTTTGTTTTATTATATAAATACTCGTAAATATTAAAAATTATTTTATTGTTTAAAAATTCGTTTAACAATATTTCGTATAACGATACTTTATATGAAGAGGATTTCTATAACGTTTATTATTTAATATTTAATTTATTTGTTTTTCCTTGCATCTCATACGAGTATATCACGAAACATTTTCCCAAAAACCCTGGCGAAAATACAAAATTTTGTGAAATAAATGAATACTTCATATCAAAAATTTCTCACTGATCATTAATCAAAAACGCTTTCCTTAAAGTATGTTTACTTTTATTGCAAAAAAAAATAAGAAAATGTTCATCAGTGGCCCTACTTTTACGGCAGTGGCTATTTTTCAAACACCCTATTTTCAGGTCATTTTTGCACATGAAATAGAGCATAACTAAACATGTTCAATATTGTTCACGTGAATATTTCCTGAGCATAATTAACTATTTAACTAAAGTTTTCCATAGTGAGTAACCGGTTTTCGTGAAAAAAAAGGAAAGCTGTTACAAACCCACAGCGGAAAACAGAAGGACTTTCTTTCCCTTTTAAAGTATCGGGTCCGCCATCCAACATTTTTTTTTCAAATAGTGCTTATTTCGTGAATGGTAATACCTGCTCATGTCTGATTTTACAGATAATTAGTTTCATCCTTCCGCTGAAGGAATATGGTTGTGTATACGCTTGAACAACGCTGGGAATCTGGGCCTGCGATCGACTTACAGAAGATGCCGATTTTGCAAAAAAAAATCATCTTTTCAGATGAAGCTCATTTTGATCTTGGTAGGTATGTAAACAAGCAAAATTGTCGCATTTGTGGCACAGAAAACCCGCACGCATACATTGAAAAGCCGATACACCCAAGACGAGTCACTGTTTGGTGCTGATTTTGGTCCAGAGGCATAAATGGGCCATTTTTCTTCGTGGCCGTTACAGTCAATGGCTATCGTTATCGGGCCATGTTGAACGAATTTTTGTTCACTAAAATTGAAGAGGAGGATATTAGCAACGTTTGGTTTCAACAGGACGGCGCTACGTGCCACACAGCTGAAGCTACACTCGATGTTTTGCGCCCTGTTTTTGAAGATCGCATTATCAGCCGCAGAGCAGATCTCATTTAGCCACCTCGGTGCTGCGATTTGACACCGTTGGACTATTATTTGTGAGGTGCCGTCAAAGATAAGTGTTACGCCAACAAGCCAGAGACAATTGATGCTTTAAAGGACAATATTCGTGAAGCCATTGGTAAAATACAGCTGCAAACAATCGATAATGTGCTTAAAAATTGGACCGATCGTGTAGGCTACTGCATGGCCAGCCGAGGCAGCAATTTGAATGAAGTTAAGTTCCATTATTAACCGAAAGGATTGTACTTTCAAATAAAAAAAGATATTTAAGAAAACATTCAGTAGTTTTTTTTTATAGCATTAAAAAAAATAATTATTTGGCGGACCCTTTATATAATAGAGATGTGTTCATATCTTGAGAGAGGTATTGGTATTACTTTCTAAATTATGGTCAAATAACGTCGTTGACAATACAGATCATCAGTTATTAACTGGGCCAGATTGAAACAGTGGGCGTGGTACTTTACATTAATAACTGGGCCAGATTGGAACAGTGGGCGTGGCACTTTACATTAATACTAAAAATTGTATTTTGTATACCATATGCAGAGAACAACAACTTAAGCCTTCGTTATCAATCCACATCAGCCAAAAAGCGTGCACAAAATAAACTGCATATCCATAGTATGTATATACGTACTCGTATGTCATATATAAAAATTAATGTGTGTTTATTTGAAGACCATGTACAGCTAAACGACAGATTTTACAGTTTTTTTTCTGTAAAGAACTACAGGCTATCTCAAGTGTTGGAATTTGGACCATAAGGGAACAAAATTTGGAAAAATAAAGAATGTAACTGAGATAGCATTTAAGATAATAGTTAAGATGGGGATAGCGAAGCACGCCGAGTTTTTGGCTAATTATTCTATAAAGATTGTAGTGAAATCTTCGGCAGCCATTGAAGCAGGCCCTATCCAAAAGCATGGAAATCGGCTACCACTCTAGTTATAGCCGAGAGAAGTGAAAAGTCCACAATGGTGCTTTTTGTATGAAATCATTACTAGCAATGAAATGGAGAAAATATATTCAGAGCCTGTCGAACTAGACGAATCCACAGTTAATTCCTAATAATTCTCTATATTTGGCGGGAATAGTTGGCTCGCAACTTCTATCTGCTGATACACTATCACGGAAGCGAACACTTTACAAAAACTGCCGGAATATGTGACTAAACACAAAGTCGTAATCATGACACCGCTGCGCCACATATTGCAAGACCAGTTAAAAACTGTTTAGAAATTAGAACATAATACATGGGCTCAAAAGACTCAGGCCTAACAAAGAAACATTATACTTTCTATTCCAAATAAGCTTTATTCATCAACGTAATCTGCATCAAGAGCAATACAATCATTCCAACGCCGCTCTATACATCATCAGTTATTAACCACTTATGTAGAACGATTAATCTTTTGCCTCAAAATAGGCCTCAGTTTCATCTTCTTTCGTGAGATATTTTATTACCGGAGAGCATTATTTTGAGGTCTGCGAACAGCTAGTAGTCAATGGGAGCCAAATCTGGCGAATACGGTGAATATGGGAGAATTTCGTGATTCAATTCATGTAGTTTTGCCGTTGTTTCAGAATCATCGACACATTCTTGCTTTTGATCAACAGTGAGCAAACGCGGTAGCCACTTGGAAAGAGCTTTCACACAGTCAAATGCTCTTTTCATGCCTTTATGATGTCAACTACCTCACACAACTTCACTTTTCGATCATTCAAACCGATTTTGTGAATTTTTTTGATGTTTTCTGGTGTTACCACCCCATTTGAACGTCCTCTGCGATCTGCATTATCGATGTCTCTACGACCACGTTTGAATTCTGCAAACCAACGTTTTCTTGTTGTTTCTGATGGAGCGGGGTCTCTATAAGACTTTTTAAGTCATTGCTTTGCTTGAAAGGTATTTTTGCCATCAAAATGCAGTGCAGAATTAAAACACGAAATTGTTCTGAAATAAATAAAGTAGCGTCGCTCCTAGCATAATAACTTACAAGCTAATTAATCGAATATTACGACATATTAACAGATGCCTTTTGAAGGCTAGAGGTGAATGCAATAAAACCAGCGCCATCTATGTATTAGAGCCGGGACTTTTCAGTCTATCCATGCATCTTACTATTTTTTTCGTTGAATGCACAACAGTTCTACTAAAATACTCTTCACTTCAGAACTAAGTATTAAAAATTGCCTTGAATCCTTTTGGCTTCAAAATATTTTCACTTATTTTGTTTCTTAAGGCTGTCGCAAAATTAACACATCATTTGCATTTGCCGCCATTGGTACAGTAAAATGTTGGCAACCATAAAAAACCATTCATTAGCTCACCTCCATATCATTGTGTATTGGAGAAGATCCTTGCTAAGAGGTGGTGTTGGCAGTCCCTACTTAGCATTGTAATTTTTCCCAGTAGATGGCGTTTTTCCAGATAATTCGTTTGATGTTTGTCATTATCGCCAGAGGTAAGCTGTATGGTCAGAGGGTGGCTTGTTTAGACCGATTTGTCTGGAGGGAGGTTGAGGATTTTTTTTATTAAACACTCGAAACCGCAAATAATTTTTTTTCGTCTACCACACCCATAATAACCGCTTCAAATTTGTCACATTTTTAAGTTCAGTGGCCAATAAATTAACCAAAAATTCATTAACGTCCACTTTTTTCCGTACTTTATTTTAACAACTGCCGTTATGTTTATTTGTTACTTCTTTCGCATGAGTTACTTGACATTCAATGTCGTCGATAAAGATGATGTACCAACAATAACAGTAAAAACTACATTTTGTCGCGACATTAATTCAGCACATATTCGAATACAAAGCAAACATTTACACAAACAACATAAGCAATAATATGTCAATATACCAACTAAACAAACCGACAATCTGCCTGACTGATAAACGTACCCTATTTGCTACCAACTACCAATTGCAAAAACAAAAAAACAGCACTTCTGTGTTCTATTCACTAACTTTTCGTACATCGGAGTAGTTTTACATGTGAAAGTATTCTATTAAAACCAATAAAAATTTCTCTCTCTATTACGTACACTCTTTACAAAGAACATGAACACTAAACTTGTGGGAAAAAAACTGTAAATAAAATCATACAATTACACCATTTCCACAAGAAAAAAGAAAACATTAAACTTAAAAGAAAGATTGTAATGAAAATTTAGCGCAAGAAAACGTATAGCAAACCCTGCCACTAAACATGGTGCCAAGGTAACGTACTGTTTTAAGCGGGTCCAGAAGGGTGGCCTATATTATGAGCAGTTAAAATTAGGTCAGACGATCGCAACGGGACCTAGACCCAAAACACAATTGATACTTTTGGAACAAGTATTAATCGAAATTTATCCGAAGTATGCAAGTGAACATAAAGCTATAATGCTCCAGATTACACTACAGTACCCTTGACCGTGCAGTTAAACGCAGTGAAAGATAAACGAGCGTATTTCCACAATATCACCGATCAGGCTCAAAGGCCAAACGAAACGAATCGATGTGGGGATCTGTACAGAGCTATGACAAGAGTGGTCGGCCATAGAACGGTATCTGGAAAGCAGTTGAGGGACGATAGAGGAACTATGGACTACATATCTACATACATACATAATTGGCCTCTACAACTCGTTTACCGGATTTCGGCGTGCTGCCAGCTGGATGTTATTTCGCTGAGCGACGTCCATGTCATTATAAATATAGCTCGTACAGCTCATGGTTAGTTCGCATATGGAATTCATCGCCAAACCACAAAGGGTTCAAGATCTTACGTCGAACTTTTCTCTCGAACACACCCAAGGCAGCTAACATACATTGCTGCGTGACAATGTCTATGTTTCTGCTCCATAAAGAAGAACAGGGAGAATAAGCGACTTGTAAAGTGTCAATTTCGTCGCACGGAGTATTCTCTATCACACAGTTGCCTATTGAGACCATAATAACACCTGTTGGCGGGAGTGATTCTAGGTGTAACCTCAAAACTGACATCATTGCTACCGGTAATGGCAATGCCAGGGTAGAAGAATTCATTCACCACATCGAATGTAAAGTTGTGAACCGTAACCTTGCAGCCAATACGCTGTACGTAGTTACTTGTCGACAATATATACTTCATTTTTGTCTCATTTAACGGTTAACCCATTTTGGCAGACATTTCACTAGGTACGCCCAATGATGTCAGTATTGTCAGCATATGTATGAAGCTAGACACTTTTGTAAAATATGGTGATACTGCGATGTACACCCGTCTTCCGCAGAATGCTTTCCATGACAAAATTGAAGAGCTCGCACGATATGTGGTCACCTTGCCTAAAAACTCACACGGTCTGGAAAAGTTCTGAGAGCTCCCTTCCTATCGTGACAGAGCTGCAGGAGTTGCTGCACAGTCTTACCAGTTTTATAGGAACACCAAACTCTGACATGGCGGCACACATGCGATCTATTGTCGGGATATCGAAGGCTGCTTTCTAGTCGACAAAAATGTGGTGCGTATTGACCTGATTCTCATGAGTCTTTTCACATATTTTGCGTACTGTAAATAATCTAGGTTCCAATCGCTTTGCATACTTTCTTCCAACCATATTCTATCGGTAAATTAGTACATGCACCTAACCGCCGCTGGATCAACAGCATTGTGCTTTTTAAACCGCCGCTGTCCTTGCCATGATTGGGCGGCGGAACCACTTCTCCAACTTCTCTGACGGCGTAGAAAATCTGTAACAAGATTGCTATTGGCTGGTTACTATTCAAAAATTTTCTCTGATATGGTGACCTGAGGGGGTTCGTAATGTTGCTGTGTAAGTATTACATGTTCACACAACGAGCGTATTCACAGATTTCACAGATACTGCGGAAATTTGTGTGGAGTGAATTGTATCATGTCCGTATAGAACAGTAGATCAGCTGGCTACAATGCAACGCGGGCTCAACGCGGCTCCCGGCAACGCGGGAAGGGATACTCTAGTATTCATTGAAAAGTCGACATTTAAAATATTGTACTCTTATGCAAAACAAATGGAATGGATAAAACTCAATAGAGTAAAGCATTAAACATATAACCGACAGCAAGCAGTAGACAGTAAAATGTCAAAATTAGAATACATACGTTTATATGAAAACATTTATTTTAAAGCCTAGACAACAATCTTTGCTGCAGCTGCTAAACATAAAATAATTTCTATTACTTTAGGCAACAAAACAAAAATTTGTGATACCAACACAATATACAATTTTAAACGACGATTACAATCAGTATGGAGAAGCTCATACATATCCAGGCAAACCAAGCTCAGAATATTCAACTCATGCGTATAGTCAATTCTGTTGTATGGCAGTGAAACCTGGCTTGTGTCTAAAACCATCACGCTAAAGCTATAGGTATTCACCAACAAGTGCCTTAGAATCATATGCAAGATATTCTGGCCTAACACCATAGGCATAGATCTATGGAATTTAACAAAAGAAGAGCCCAGAAATCCCAGTAGTATTAAAAGGATGCCACTTGACTGGAATTCTCAAGGATCAAGTAACCGCGGTCGACCAAGAAACACCTGGCGACGCACAATTATCCAAGAGCTAACACAAAACAATCTTACATGGGAAAAGGCATATTGTGTAAGATGGAAATGCTTTGTGGAAGCCCTATGCTGCCAAGAAGAGCAGCGAAAAAAGTATCAGGCAACTATTATGTTAATAATTGAAAAGTTTTAAAACACAATTTCATTAATTTATATAATTTTGAGTAAAATGGTATTTCAGAAAAGCGATTTTATTTTGGCGATTTTGAAGAGTTTGAGTGTCACCACTGAAAAATATTTTTTAATAACAAATATTTTTATGACAAATGAAACAGATGTCAATGAAACCTAATTTTATTGCTGCTGCTGCTTTGAAAATATTTACGAAGTCGAAAGCATAGCAGAAAATGCTGCCGACAACAACTTGCTGCTTGCTTTCATGCCACTAGCTGTCGGTTATGTGTTTAATGCTTAATGGATATATGCCAACTTGCTATCAACTGTGAAACATCATGTAATACTTGTATTACGAATAGTTTGAGGTTGTATACAGGGTTGGGTTTAATAATTGTTTCCAAGCTTCATTCAAGTCTACAATATTTTTCCTTTGTTAGTAAATTTGCGTTTTTTAGCGTTTATAATGCAATTTTGCACTCTTTGTGAGATGAAGGCGTCGTTGTGTACAATGAGCTGCGTGGCGCAGACTGAAATTATATCGTTTGAATCGTGCGTTATGAGAAAAACGGTCGGCATATAAAGACAGACACAATTCGTCATTCTTTGGAATGACAACGCTCGGCCTCACGTCGCAAGAGTTGGCAAACAATTGTTAGTAACAATTAAATGCCGCACCCGTCGCGTTGCCCAAACATTACTTCTTCTGACTAATAGCTGTTTCGAGAAATACAATTTCTTTTAACATGTCACGGAATAACTTCTTTTGAAGAAATATAAAATCATTTTCTAAGTTGGAACGCCTCAAAAGACGCGTAGTTTTTCCAAGACAGGAACCTGACATTAGCTCAGAGGCGGGGAAAAGATGTAAGCAGATTTGTTAAATTTTTATTTTGATAAATTTGTTAATTCCTTAGCTTTTTGAGCTAAAAAACGGAATTAAGTTATACAAACAATACTTAAATTTTAATTATTTTTGCTGTAAATAAGCTACGAAAACCCATCCGGGTTTTTTTTTCAAATAAAAAATCCAATAAAACACAGGTGGACTCAATTGAGTTACTCAGTGGGTTGCCAACCCTGATTGTATATCAGCTGGTGGAGTGGGTAACTAAGTATTTGTTGAAGGCAATATGTATAAATTTGTATATCTGAGAGTTGAAAAGTAAAATAAAAAAAAACGGGAAAAAAATTGGTACTTAGAACGCTTTTAAGTTATACGGCGGTTAGGATTTAAAGCAATCTTCCTGTGTTGGTTGGCCATGGATGCTATATAACTGTATAAAGGTAATTCAAGCGCCGTTCCAGTCACCAACTATGAACGTTGTTGAACAACTGTGGAAAATGCCAGACAAAAAAATTTTGAAAGACCTATATCTAACATAAGGGCCCTAGGGAAAGAACAGCAAGTAGGGTGGAGTCAAATAACTCATTAAACGTAAGAAATATTGTGGAGGCCATGCCAAGAAGGCTGAAAAAGTAGCAAAGAATAGCCAACCAAATATTAAAATGACATTAATATTTATTTTTTTTATTTTTTATACTTTAATTATAATTTTATTGTATAAGTGTACGATTTTAAGTGAAGCATGAATTTTGCGTTTTTTTTAATTTTGTCTGTTAAAACGAGTTGATTTTTTTTCTTTTTTTGTTGAAATACATGTTTTTTTTTAATAATTATTAATGTGTTTTTATTTTTTTATTTTTAATATACTAAATTTATATTGCTTTTTAATATCAAGCTTTATAAAAAATGGTGCTGTACGATTTTAAGTAACACTCACTGTACATAACGTAGACCTAGACAATTTGGAGTGCCTAAAAGAAATGTGATAGAAAAATTATTATTATTTGTTTTTGTTTTTTGTTGTTATTATTATTATTTAATTTAAAAGTAACTTACTTGGTTGTCCATGGCACTGGGCCGAGGTATAGACCACCAAGGCGATAAGTAATAACGAAAAAATTGCAACGATTTTCATCTTGTTAACGAATTCTTAATGTTTCATTAAGGGCGATGGAGAAGGTATTTATAGGGATTTGCGAATAAAGGAAATATTGATTTTTGTAAATAATAGTGGGAAAATATTGTCTTTGTTTAACTAGGCAAGTCAGTATATACAGGCAGCGTCAAAAAATAGTGTACACCTTCATTCTTTAAATTATATTTTTATTTCGGTCTTTAAAAGTGCGATGAATAAATTTTTTTTTTTTAGGACTATATTTACAGCTATACAAAGTCGATAATAATAACAACAAAATTTTTACAAAATCTTCAGTTATACAACAAAAACGAAAGCTGCTCTATTTTTTATGCGTCAAAAAAAGTATACAAGACAAAAAACTTTGCCCAAAAAAGAATGAAGTAAAAATACCTGGGAAGTCATACAGTTTATGGAAGATGCTTTCGAGTATAAAAATAATCTGTTTTTAAAGTTTTCAAAATAGCTCCGAAAGCCTAAGTTGCGGTCAAAAAAAAACCGGTTTCTCGTACCATCAAATACTTATAGTATAATATAAGCTAATAACTAATCCAATTTGAAAAATCACACATTTTGTGCTTTTACTTACTCAACAAATTGAAAAACTCAGTATCACTGCAGTCGTAATGAAACGAACTTCTCCAATAAATTCATAAATAGTGCAGTTCCTGTCTATAATAGCGTTTATAAACATCTTTAAGCATGAACAATTTTGCATAGATGGTATAAAATATGTATTTACTTAAGCATTGCACACAGTTTCTGCAAGTTTACTTAAGTAAAGTATATGGTCCGCCAAATAAATTTTTTTTTTGAAAATTCTATAAAAAAAACTACTGAATATTTTCTCAAATTTCTTTTTTTTTGAAAGCACAATCCTTCCGGTTAATAATGGAAAATAATTTCATTCAAATGGCTGCCTCGGCTGGCCATGCAGTAGCCTACACGATCGGTCCAATTTTTAAGCACATTATCGATTGTGTGCAGCTGTATTTCACCAATGGCTTCACGAATATTGTCCTTTAAGGCGTCAAATGTCTCTGGCTTGTTGGCGTAACACTTATCTTTGACGACACCCCACATATAATAGTCCAACGGTGTCAAATCGCAGCTCCGAGTTGGCCAAACGACATCAGCTCCGCGGCTGATAATGCGATCTTCAAAAACAGAGCGCAAAACATCGAGTGTAGCATCGGCTACACTAATATCCTCCTCTTCAATTTTTGTAACAAAAATTCGTTCAACATGGCCCGATAACGATCGCCATTGACTGCAACGGCCACTCCTTGCTCATTTTCGAAGAAAAATGGCCCTAACAGTGACTCGTCTTGGGTGTATCGGCTTTTCAATGTATGCTGTGCCCCAAATGCGACAAGTTTGCTTGTTTACATACCCGCCAAGATCAAAATGAGCTTCATCTGAAAAGATGATTATTTTGGAAAAATCAGCATCTTCTCTAAGTCGATCGCAGGCCCACTTAGCGAAGCGAAAACACATTGGATGGTCAGTTGGCTTCAACTCCTGAACCAATTGGACTTTTTATTGGACGTCATACCAAGGTCTTTATGCAAAATTCATCTCAATGATGTCTCCGAAATGTTCAATTGTTGAGAACGACGTGAATTGATGTTGATGGCGCTTCACGCACACTTTCTGCCACACCTGCAATATTCTCGGGTGTACGCACTGTTTTTCGCTTTACACGCCTTGGTTTATCGATGAGGATGCCAGTTTCTTTCACTTTTTCACAAGATAACAAACATACGGAGCTGACAGTGCTTCTCTTCTTCCACAATCTGTACGCAATTTTCGCACACATTCTGCAACATTACCATGATCTTCAGAGTAATGTCGCAATATTTCCCATCGTTGTTCAAGTGTATACACAACCATATTCGTTAAGCGGAAGGATAAAATTAATTATCTGACAAATCAGACATGAGCTAAGTGTTACCATTCACGAAATAAGCACTAGTTGAAAAAAAAACCTTAGATGGCGGACCCTTTAATTCTCTAATAGCGCAAATTCATAAATAGCGCAGTTCCTATATATAATAGCGGTTAAAAACATCTCTAAATATGAAAAATTTGGAATAGTTGGGATAAAATATGCGCTTATTTAGGCAATGGTCACAGTTTCTGCAAGTTTACTTAAGTAAAGTATATACTATTTCACAGGTCTGTTCTTCTTCTTACCATATATTCTAGACATCTTAAAATTGCTTAATATTTAGCTAAGTTAATAGTTTATAAGTGCCTGAAAGTACGAAAATCCGGGTTTTTAAACGTAACTTATGATGCAAAAAAAAAAAACTGAAAACTTTAAAAGCAATTTCTTGTTGTACTCGAGAGCAACTTTAAAAAAATGGTATCACTTCCCAGGTATTTTTAAATCATTCTTTGACGCATAAAAAACAGAGTACCTTTCGTTTTTGTTGTCTGACTATAGTTGTTATTTTTTATGGATTTTGTAAAGCCGTAAATATAGAGTTAAAAAATATCAAATGTTTAAATTCCTCTAATTTTTTTAAGACTAAAATAAAATACGAATTTTAGATAATGAGTCTGTACACTTTTTTGCCGCTGCCTGTATGTAGGTGGGTACTGAGTGTCATTGTTGAATTCTTTCAATCGATTCAGAATTACATATCGAGTTAAATGGAACATATGTATATACATATGTGCGTATGTATGTATTTGTAGAAATTGTTTAAACAGATTTTGTTTTGTTTTACTAAATATTGTATAATAAAAAAAAATTGTTTTATTATTAAATAATTCGCTTAAAAATATTGTTACGAAAATGAACAATGTCTAAGGAAAAGATATACTAAATTAGTACAGTAGTAGTTTAGCTATAAACCTCATTAATGGCATTTAATCTATTGGTTTGTATCAAGGCTCAATGGATCTGCTATTGAAAGTTGCTACCATACCGATTTTGGATGTTACATCTTTTCAATTTAACGTAGATAAACAGAATTCGAAATTGATGATGATTTCCTATAAAAGGTGGCACATTGCGTTGAGTGAGTTCAGTTATAGTCTTGCAGTCGTAAAGGGAAGTCGTGTTAGGGCGTAAATAAAAGTGTAGAGTAATTTGTGTATTTAGTTGAGGTCGCCGTATAAAGTAAAAGTGTACAATTAAAAAGAACTGTATAAAGGAACAAATTCGTGTATTTATTTTATTTAACGGAATTAAAAGTAACTCATACGTTTTGAAAATGTTAAAACGTAACAACTTTTCTTATAAAAGCTCTTAATAAAGGGTGGTCCAAACAAAACGCAATGTTAATTGTAAATAAAACAAAAAGTTTTCGGAAAATTATCTTAATATTTCTTATTATGAGAGACAATTATATGTAAAACAAAATATCGATCAAATTCTCACTATGGCTTCGGTAGTTTAATTCGAATAAAAAACCGGTTCTTCTGTACGGATGTGAAACCTGGCTGATGACAAAAACATTATGTACAAAACTCCAAACTTTTATCAACAGGAGTCTGGGAAAGTTCCTCAAAATCTGGTGGCCAAATGGTGGCAAATACCGATACATCGGGAGATCAAAAAGAGATGGTGGAATTGGATGGGGCATACTCTACGGAAACAACCAACTGAGATTTCTAGATAAGCCCAGAGCACGCGGTAGGCCGAAACACATATAAGCGCACAATAGAGAAGGCCATTCGACGAATAAGATATTCTTTCAACGTGGTGAAGAGCTTAGCGAAGGACCGAAGAAAATGGCCATATTTTGTTAAGACTAAGTGCTCCACTTGGTGCTGAAGGACTTAAGAAGAAGCAAAAGAATCGCACAACGCATTATAGGAAAAATTCGAGCTTTAGTCACATAGTTTGTTTATGAAAAAATGTTAATGCTAAAGTCTTCCCTGCCACTTACAATGTGAGTTAATTTAAATCACTACTTCCTGTTTCCTCCTTCCCCAATGTGTTGTCCTAGAACTAACACAATGCACTTCATGAGTAGAGGTCATCCGCTGAGTACTGGTCTCAATAGAAAATAACAAATAAATTGGTTGGCCCTGTATTAAGATGTTTTTTGCGCTATTGTTGTTCATTCTTTTTTTTATATTTATCTGAACTCCAACACTGCGTGCCAGTCTTTCCAGGTCGTCTAATTTTGAGTAGACAAATATCATCACCAGGTTCTCGAGTTATCATGAAACCCTCCATGTTATACCTCTTCTGTGTGAACCGACTTTGCTCATGATCTCTTCCAGCAAGATGATGAATAGTAGGGTGCTTGCTTTACTCCAGCGTTAGTATGAAATGGTTGATTGACGCCACCGTTATGAAGAACCGAGAGTTCTGCATCCTCGTACATTACTCGTATTATTCAGATTATTTTCTGGGTTACTCCTTTTCTTCTCAATGCTTTCCATATAGCAGTCCGTATGATGGTATCGAAGGCTTTCCTGATGTCGACGAACGGTAGGTACAGAGGGGTTTGCGATTCTAGAGACTATGTTTTATTGTGATAAATAGAGTGTTTCCCTGGTGTACGTAGCATTTTTTGGCCGAAAGCCTAGCCGTTCGTCATGCATTATATTCCATATTTTGCTCTGAAGCTTTCCCTGTATTATGGGTAGGTACAGAGGGGTATGCGATTCTAGAGACTATGTTTTATTGTGATAAGTAGAGTGTTGCTCTGGTCTATGCAGCATTTATTCGGCCGAAAGCCTGGCCGTTCGTCATGCATTATGTTCCATATTTTGCTCTGAAGTTTTCCTGTATGATGACTGCTACTATCTTGTGTATGGTGTTAAGCAGAGTGATTACACTCCAGTTATTGCAATCGTTCAAGTCGCCATTTTTTTTTAGTTTAAGTTAAAGTTTTTAAGTTAAGTTTTGTTAGTTTTTGCTATGCCGATGAGTTATGAGGCCGTAGTAATTCAGCTGCTGTTGTTAATTTTATTTATAATTTCATATTTATTTTCTTTAACAAATTTTAACCTTGCAGCTTGGAAATGGTGTATTTTGTTATACTCGGACTGCAAAAAAAGAAAAGTATTTGATTTCATTTTATGGAAATTTATAAACATGAACTACAACAACAACAAACAACACTACATCCTACAAAACTCTAATGGAAGGTCATATAAGCGCTGGTTGTGATTATTTTTTATTTTGATATTCATTTTTCCGATTTTTCTGCTCTTTCTAGGTACTTGTGGCAACGTACGAGAACGTTCAATTAGAATTTTAATCTCCTTACACACACATACATATGCATATACAAGTATTCGCTTATTTGTTTACATAAAGGTTAATAAAAGAGTATAAGTGTGTGTTTTAGTGTTAGAGAGAGAGAGAGAGAGAGAGAGAGAGAGAGAGAGTGAGAGAGAGGCAGTGAGAGAGAGTAGTAGTAGTAGTGTATTAGTAGCAGTAGAAGTAGTAGCATTACTACTATTACAACTACGAATAAACACTCAAAAACAAATAATAAAAATCTACATTGTTGTTGCTATTGCATTGGTGTTGACTAATTATCCTTGACATTAATTCTTGTTTTTTGGTGTCATTTATTTTTGTTATGCACTGTGTTGTTAACAACAGATGAAATAATCTTGCGTTGTGTCTCTCTTGACATGTCAAGGATGAAAATATTGATAAAAATTTTATGCAAACAAGGAAAACTTCCAACAAAAAATACTTTTACGACTGTGTCAAGTAAACGACTCAATTGTCCAGATAGAAATTTTATTCGAAAAAATATATGTGTATATACAGTGACTCCATATACATATACGCATACTCACAATCGGAAACGTTTTTTTCTCATAGATAAGTCCACTAAACGTAAACAATATAGTAAATATATTGACGTTTTAGGGTCTTATTCATACTTCAGATATTTATCTATACGAATATAGGAAAACTAGCATTTAATTGTATAATAACTGTAAGTTTCAGTAAAAAAAAAACAAAAATAACTTAATTTTTTAAGCGCAACACATAATCGGACAAGGCAAAGTTTGAATCACTAAAATGCAATAATCGACAAATCGGTAATAGGTTGCATATTCTTTGTAATCTAGCACAGTCAGTAAGAGTCTTAGCTTTGATACTTCGGTATACTTCCGGCTTCATGGTTCAATACTGTTAACAATATCACATTAATCTTAACAAGAGAGTGGCCCTTTCATCCCAAAGATATCCCATTACATAAGTCTCTGGACTCCTCGCATGTGTTTCTAAAGGGTCCGCCATCTAACGTTTTTTTTTAACTAGTGCTTATTTCGTGAACGGTACCAGTTAGCTTACCTCTGATTTGACAGATAATTAGTTTTATCCTTCCGCTGAACGAATATGGTTGTGTATACGCTTGAACAAGGCTGGGAATCTGGGCCTGTGATCGACTTACAGAAGATGCCGAGCGGGTATGTAAACAAGCAAAATTGTCGCATTTGGGGCACAGGAAACCCGCACGCATACATTGAAAAGCCGATACACCCAAGACGAGTCACTGTTTGGTGCGGATTTTGGTCAAGAGGCATAATTGGGCCATTATTCTTCGAAAATGAGCAAGGAGTGGCCGTTACAGTCAATGGCGATCGTTATCGGGCCATGTTGAACGAATTTTTGTTCACAAAAGTTGAAGAGGAGGATATTAGCAACATTTGGTTTCAACAGGACGGCGCTACGTGCCACACAGCCGAAGCTACACTCGATGTTTTGCGCCCTGTTTTTGAAGATCGCATTATCAGCCGCAGAGCTAATGTCGTTTGGCCACCTCGGAGCTGGGATTTGAGACCGTTGGACTATTATTTGTGGGGTGCCGTCAAGGATAAGTGTTACGCCAACAAGCCAGAGACAATTGCCGCTTTAAAGGACAATATTCGTGAAGTCATTGGTGAAATACAGCTGCATACAATCGATAATGTACTTAAAAATTGGACCGATGGTGTAGGCTATTGCATAGCCAGACGAGACAGCCATTTTAATGAAATTATTTTCTATTATTAACCGGAAGGATTGTACTTTCAAACAAAAAAATAAATTTGAGAAAACATTCAGTAGTTTTTTTTTATAGTATTTTCAAAAAAAAAAAAATAATAAAAATATTTGGCGGACCTTTTATAAGACTGGAACAATTACGGGTCAACTAAAGCATTGTGACACCTGAATAAATCGGTTAACGCTTGAGCAACGTTGGGATTTATTTCCAAAACTAAGACAATTGATCGGAAATTGCAAAAGAAAATAAATAAAAATAATTGCAAAAAACCGCCTTTTCGGATGAAGTCCATTTTTATCTTGATGGGTACGTTAATAAACAAAATTGCAGTATTTGTGGGTCAGAAAACCCAAACGTGGTCTTACAGAATTTTATTCACCCATTACGAGTGACTGTTTGGTGCGGTTAGTGAAGCGGCGGCATCATTGGCCCTTATTTCTGTGAAAATTTAAAGTTTTAAATGGTCCACCCTATATAAGAAGAGGATACCTACACCAAAAACAATAAGTTTCGATATAAGCGCCTTATGCCGAACTCTATAAAACGCTTTGGAAATATTCAGAGCTTCAATCTCCACCTCTTGCATTTGTGTTACTCTAGAAATACTGGCGCGATAGGACGTACGGAATGTTAGCCAATGGACGCGCCAGCGTCGAAGAACACTGCTTAAGAACCAGGGTAGGAATGCTAACCGACACAAAAGACTTTTTAACATTTAAATTTGCAAGTATACTTGGTAATGTATGCAGGCAATTGAAACTAGACTTGCTCTATAAAAAGAATTTTTCTAGTAAAACCAGCAAAGTGTTGTGCCCGCCGTAGATTGTTAAGCTTGACATGTAGTCGTTGTGGATAGCCCACAATTCATTGTAACAATTTGCAAAGGTATACTATTGATATGTCAAGAAGTAAAATTTTCACCACCACACACAATCATATGGAGGCGAGCTACCGTAGGTTAATTATCGCTTAACTTGGAAACAATCAACTGATTAGTGAAACTGAAACGAAGCTCCAATGAATGCTTTCTAGAGGAGTGACTGAGAAAAAAAGTTCGGTACAAATGTTCTAAATTTACTACAACCTTTGGCTGGATTTCTTAATCTTGTTTAATTAGCTTCTTTGCGACGTCCCTGTCGGCAGAACGCGATATCGCGTTTCATACTGATTCCAGTGAATGGCTAGTTTTGCGATATAATATTTTTACGAAAATAAAAATTTCTGAAAGGAAAATACACAACATCAGAATTATGAAGGGTCCGCCATCTAACGTCTTTTTTTTAACTAGTGCTTATTTCGTGATTGGTAACACTTAGCTCATGTCTGATTTGACAGATAATTAGTTTTATCCTTCCGCTGAACAAATATGGTTGTGCAAACGCTTGAACAACGCTGGGAAATATTGCATGCGATCAACTTACAGAAGATGCCGATTTTGCCAAAAAAATCATCTTTTCAGATGAAGCTCATTTCGTTCTTGGCGGGTATGTAAACAAGCAATATTGTCGCATTTGGGGCACAGAAAACCCGCACGCATACATTGAAAAGCCTATACACCCAAGACGAGTCACTGTTTGGAGAGAATTTTGGTCCAGAGGCATAATTGGGCCATTATTCTTCGAAAATGAGCAAGGAGTGGCCGTTACAGTCAATGTCAATCGTTATCGGGCCATGTTGAACAAATTTTTGTTCACAAAAGTTGAAGAGGAGGATATTAGCAACATTTGGTTTCAACAGGGCGGCGCTACGTGCCACACAGCCAAAGCTACACTCGATGTTTTGCGCCCTGTTTTTGAACATCGCAGCCGCAGAGCTGATGTCGTCAGCCGCAGAGCTGATGTCGTTTGGCCACCTCGGAGCTGGGATTTGACACCGTTGGACTATTATTTGTGGGGTGCCGTCAAAGATAAGTATTACGCCAACAAGCCAGAGACAATTGCCGCTTTAAAGGACAATATTCGTGAAGCCATTGGTGAAATACACACAATCGATAAAGTGCAAAGACAGCCATTTGAATGAAATTATTTTCCATTATTACCCGGAAGGATTGTACTTTCAAATAAAAAAGAAATTTGAGAAAACATTCAGTAGTTTCTTTATAGCATTTTCAAAAAAAAAAAAAAAAAAAAAATTATTTGGCGGACCCTTTATTGTCGGATTTTGGTATATTTCGTATTAATATGTCGCCCTGTCAATGCCGTACTTATTTGTGTATTTAGCAGCATTAAGATAAACTGTATAAAGATAAAGTCAGACAATAAAAACAACAACAAAGTGGTGTTTATTTTATTTTGACGCAATTTAAAGGAACTCAAACATTTTAAAAAGGTTGAAACGCAACAATATGTCTGTTTTTACTATGTATACCCTATTAAACACCATTTTCGGAATCACATCTCCATAACATCACATTATGTTGACGTCTTCTGCGAAGCTCTGTGTTGTAAACAAAGTTATGAGGCCAACATATGCACGAAATATTTCCCAGGCCTCGCTTTTGTAAAGAAACAGATTGCTCGCGGCACCGTCAAATTTTTCGAATGATTGCCTTTGCCAGCCAGGTTTCAGTATTCTTTTGTCAATGGCTGTTAAGGTCGATTGCGATATCTCATAACTAAAGGGTGGATATAATACCACATTGTTATACACTACAATATGAATGCCAGCACTTACTTCTATCGAGCGGTATACGAGTGGTATAGTCAAATCAGATTTTTTTCAACTCTAATGGCTTATTGACGCTCAGTGAACTGCCACGGAAATCAGACTAAACCAAATATCCCTGTTAGTAAGCAAAGTAATTTTTTAAAAATCCGCAAAAAATGTTATATTCACACATGACGTGGTATCCTTCAGACGGGAATAATTTTATTTTGAGAATTTAATGTAAAGTTTGCTGAAACGTTCTAGAATTTTGAGTGTTTTGAGAAGTGCTCAAGTTCCTAGGTTCTTTCAAAATATTTGGAGAATTTTTGACTCTATTTTATACCGCAAAAATTGATGCTCATCTGTGGTGTAGGTTACGATCTTGTCGAATTCCCTTAACACTTCATGTTTTATTTCCTATATTAGAAATACTTTTAAAAACTATTTTAGTTTAATTTTTTTTAAGTGATTTAAAAAGTTTTTTTGATCTGCGTTTTTTATTACACATTTTAATGAGCCTTTAATTTTATGGCTTCCACTTAGCAAGTATGGGGTAATAAAAGAAACCAAAAAGTGGCAAAAACAAAAAAAAAAATAGCTGCGAATATTTCATAAAAAAATCTACATAATTAGCAGTTATGCCGTCTAAAAGACTTTGGAACACTATGAGTGTGTGTCTTGTAGCATTACTAAGCAATGCAATTTCATGCAAAGTTACACACATTTTCCTCTTTTTCAAGAAACAAAAACTCTAAAAAGGTCAACATATACCAAAAGTACTTCGTTGCAGCTGCTTTACTTACATACAGTTTGTAAAAAAAATCTTTTCAAAGTAGAAAAAAGTTAATTTTTTTTTGAGAATTCCAACAACAAATTCATGACCTGTTTATTTTTTATTTTTGAACACATCGCGTTACTGTACCCCTTAAGACCTTTGATACGTTAAATCTTTTAAAATAGGCCCACACATTTTAACGCTAACAACAAAGAAATATCTTTACTTTAAATTATTGGAATTTTTTGGAATCCCAAATCAGTAAATTTTCTAGCTGCTTTGCCTTTAAAGCAATGGATATATACCACCCTTGTGTGTGTCGCTGTGGTATGATAGGTAAGACACCTGCCTACCCACCAGAAGGTCGTCGGTTCAATACCAGGCCAGATAATATAAAAAAAACAACATTTGCTAGTAACTGGTTATGAGTATTATCAGTATTGAAAACTTCTCTAAATGCATTTGCCCTTCGGAGCCGTCGTTACACTGTAAGTCCCTTTCAATAAGCTTAACAATAGAATCGGGTGCAGCTCATTGGCTGAGAGAAGTCCCCATGTTCCTTCATGGAATGTTATGGGAATTAATATATACAAATAAAATATCCCAACCTTGTAAGACTCGTATTCCCTGAATGGTTTGTTTAAATATAGAGGACTTAAGAGATACAGTAAAGCGTTGTGTAAAAAAAAAAATAAAAAAAGGAGTGAAGAAATTGTTGTTGGAATTCTCAAACGAAAATAAGATTTTAACTTTTTTTCTACTTTGAAAAGATTTTTTTTACAAACTGTACGTATGCAGATGGTATACACTTACGAGTTTTTTTTTTAAATTTGTTAGTTTTTAAGCTGCACCAACTCACGAATTTTTTCATTACATGCTTGCCATTATCAAAGCTGGAAGAATGTAATTTTCTTTGAATTGTTTTGTTTGCACATCAGCATGAACACAATTTAAAAATATTGTGTTCATTCCTTTAGAAATATTGTTTGTATTCTTTACTAGTATCGGGTATTTCAACAATAACTTTGTTCTCCAATAGGGGCCATTTTGAAATCACGTAACAGTTGTGATGCATATTTACCATATTAGTTGTAACAAGTTTGGCATTAAAAATTCGTAATATTTTCGGTCCATATAATCATCTTACCGCCATCACGAACTTAGTCGATTCAAGTTGTAAGCCAGAGTGTTGAGAATTTGCCAAATTTCCTAAGTTCTGAACAATTGCCGATATCTGCAACGATTGCATGGCAAATTTTGCTTAAGTACTTGTCTTTTAAGTCTATCAAGATGCAAATGAGGCATAAATTGAAATCGGAAAGCCATTCACTTCGCGAACAAACTAGAATTTTTTTTTTTTTTTAAATTACTTACTCTTGATACATTGACAAGCAAAAATGCCGCAGTTGGACTTTTGAAAATCCGAGAGCAATTGTTTGAAAATGTTTGCATGCTGAATATATCGTTAATTACTTACTTGAATGTTGGAACTGAAATTTTTGCATAGGTACCAATTCTTACGAGCCAATGTAATGCAGTGTTATTTCAATATTCCTATTTGTGATAACTGTGTCATTTATCCCCGTTATGCTGGCTAATTCTCCTTCTAACTAGCTCTTAGCCCATTAAGTTACTATTACCATCCCGAAAATTTTCTTTAACATGTATTCGAATTTTAAATAATTAACAACTTCCATCTTTTCCAGACGATATAACCAAGAAGTCGCCTGACCCTGCTGTAAAGGAAAAAGCACAACTTCAGCTACAAAAATATCATAGAAATGTGATGTCAGCGTCAATTGTCGTAAAAGATGTAAAGAAAAATGGTAGGAGTCTATGATAAGCTAATATTACTTACCGCTTGGGGCACGATAGAAGGCAGCAACATAATTCATCTTAAACCTGCTACCGTTGAACGATTAACTGCTTAGCTGTATGACGAATAACATGACACATGATTACAATGAAGCTAAAACAGGGCAAAGATGAACTTTGTAGTAGTCATTGCCCACAAAAAGTAAAGACAAAAATGTATTTCAATAAATGTGCAGGTTCTCCGTTAATATTTGGACCATGAAAAGGGAAGACTGAACCTTTAAATGTGACACTAAGTCTTTTATCTATTTTAGCGCCGAGATATTTAAGTCTACGCCGAGATATTGATCTCCAACTGTAATATCAGCAATTTCCACTACCTTTCTACTCGCTTCTCTAGACAGCATATTGGCTTTCCACAAATCATCCATTGCTTTGTTTCAGTAATCACGTTGATTAATCTGCGCTAGTTCGCCTCTATATAATTATGTGTAGTGGTCAATATCCTTGCAAAGTGGTCGTGGTAATTTTTACTTAGCATTGTAATTGTAGGTGACGTTTTCTCCTGATCATTAGTCTGACGTTTGTCATCATCCATAGCTGCAAGTTTGAGATCAGCCGGTTTCTTTGACTCGCCTGGAGGGAAGCTTAAGTATCTTTAGCAACCATCCGAAACTGCACTTAAATTGTTACGTCATGTCCTCTGCTAGGGATTCGGATATGGGCTGCTTATGTTGTATGCGTGTATTCTAACCACTAGACCCCGCCACCTCCACTAGTTATTACTACGGTTTTCGTTATATGTGATGCTAATTCTCTCTATGATCGAACCATTTTTTGTTTGTTTTCGGCTGTTATTGCGGTAATGTAAAGTATAGTAATGAAGGTGCCAGCATCGTTGGTCTACAGTGCCCCCACTTGTCATTCTGGGCTTAGAACGTTAGGAAACCAGATCAGATCATTCAATGGGAGTGTTGGCAGGTTCTGCTTGACCATTGTATATATGTTTAATAGCCTATGTGTTCTGTGCCACACAGTTAGTGCGGAAGAGTTGAACCTGCAGGTGTCAGTGTTGGATATGCTAGTTCTGTACAGGTGCTTATTATAGGCGTAGTGACCTGTGAGTGTCCCCAGAATTGTCCTTAAGTTTTTCTTATCCAGTTTCAGAGCAAACAATAATAGAGTGGGTGTAGTAAAAGTCCCCTCAGCCCCTGTTTTGGCATAGGTGTCCTCCATCTCATATCTCTTTTGCCGCTCATGTGGCAGCGCTGGCACCCATGTATTCGGATTTTAAGACTGACATGTAGTTTCAATAGTACGATCTTACAATTGATCACATAATTAGCACACAATTCAACGGTTACGAAGCCAAATCATGGGATCTAGTACCACCAGACCATTTTTTGTGGCGCCATGTTAAAGATAGAGTCTATACAAAGGCAGTCGAATCGCTTATAACTTTAAAATTCAGAATCTATGACGATATTAACGAAATTAAAAAACAAAACAAAAATAATAAATATTTATTGCCAGGGGTGGCGTAGTGTAGTAGTTAGAGTGCAGGTATACAACACAAGCGGCTCAGATGCGAATCCCAGCAGAGGACATGACGAAAGAATTGAATTGCGGTTGCGAGTGTTTAATACACAGACAATAACCTCCCTCCAGACAAATACATCTAAAGAAGCCCTTTAACCTTCCAGCTTAACTCTGGAGATGAAACACCACTTAGTGGGAAAATACTACAACACTAAGTAAGTATCACTGCCACCACCACCGGAGGCTTAATTCTGGTACCAAGGGTGTCAGGAGCTTGATTATGGTGAGGCCCCCTTATGGGAGCAATGTGGTGGCTGTGGCTTATACCCAAATCGCGTGGAGGTCTTTAGCTCGATGTGCAGTTATTCTTAACCAGGTGACGTCACCCATAGGTCGGTAGGAGTTTAGTTCATCCACACTGTGGTCGGAGGTCATGTCCAAACCGATGGATTACCACCACACACAATTATATGGAAGCGAGCTGCAGTAGATTAATGATCTATTTAGGTTGATAATCAACTTGATTACCGAAACTGAGTGCTTTGTGGAAAGCCAATATGCTTCCTGAAGGAGTGACGGAGAAAAAAGTATGTTTCTCCAAATTGCGATTAAAAATTTTGTTGAGAAAATCGATTTCTGTATGCAGTAAATCGTACTTTTTTTGTACAAATTTTGTATTATATTGCGTCGAAAAGTAAAGTTCTTGCTGAAAACCTTTCTACTAATCCCGCCATGTTTTACTAATGCTTTGCCAGTAGTTGTTAAATTGCGCAATTTTGTTTTCTCTCTTTATCTCTCTCTCTCTCTCTCTCTTCTATAATTCAAATTTAAAATATGTAAAAAACATGAAAAACAAAAGAAGAAAACAAATAATTTGTCGCATAAAAATTTTATTTAAAATTAAAATAATGAAAAATAAAATAGCAAGAAAGAGAGAGAGGGCTTATAGAGTAGAATAGAAATCTGCATAAGCGGCATATATGTATGTATGTATAGCTGTTTAACATAGACAGAAAAATAGATAGGCAAACATGCTCGTAATGCATATAAGTGCAAGCATTGTTTAAAGAATTTTTACGTAAAAAAGTGATATTTCTGCGCCTTCTTTAAAAAAAAAAAAAAAAAAAAAAAAACGACAACATGTGCTATCGCATTTGCAATTGTGAAGGCTAATTGTGTGTGTGTATAATTTTTTTAGTTTTTTCAAATAAACATGGCGTTAATTACAGGAAACGTAAATGCATACCTGCAATTTAAAATGTAACATAAAAACTTTATTTTGAAGAACTTTTGCTGAAAACTTTCGATTAAAGAAGTTACAAGGGGTTAAGAGAGCAGCTGGCAAAGACATCCTCTTACACGATTTAAATTTAAGTCATTTTGTTTAGTGTAAAAGCTATTGTAGAACTACTGTCGCGATTGTCTTGATATAGTGAAGCAGCATAAATATATTAAGCCTTCGTTGTCCTATACCAAAGATATATTGTGCTCAGTCCTTGGGTGCAAAACACTTCAGCAGTCTTTCGAAACTTTAAGTGAATAATTGAGTGATTTATAGCCCTTCGTTATACTCAGTCATACTCATTGCAATGGCTACTCATTGGGTATAAACGATGCAGAATGAGTATGATTCGCATATGAATATTTGAATCCTTATTATTATAATACTTACTTATACTTATTATTATAATACTTATATTCATGATGCGAATCATTTATGAATATTTTGAGTATTTTCTGATGAACAAATAAATTGTTATGAGTATGAGTACGATGTTTTATTCATACTCATTGCTAGTTACATACACTTATGAATCAACGTTATTGTGAGTATGAGTAGTTGAATTTGAATGATGTGTATTCTCTTATATTTATAAATTCATGAGTGAGCATGTGTAACACAAAAGCGATACATTGCTGATCTGTGATTCGGAACTGTGTGGTTTAAAGGCGAACAGCTTGGCCAAGTAATTTTCACCTACTCTTTTGATCAATCGCTTGCTATCATTTTTATTTTAATTTTTTTGTAGCATATTGACGTAAAGATTATCTGTTGGCCATTCAACGTGTCTCTTTTTTATGGCTTTGCTAGAAAGGTTGAGTTGCAATTAGTAGCATTCAATATTGGCAGCAGTTGTAGCAGTTGATAGTAAATAATATGGTGCGACAAAAATGAGCGAAGTTGCCTGCTAAATGATATTACTTTTCTAATAGGAGCTGTCAAGTAGAACAAGGATCTATTTTTGGAATTTACAAAATACCTCCAAAATCTGGAGTTACGGGTAAAAACCGGTTTTTCGGAACTTTATGCACTTGTAGGCTAATAACTTAGCTGAATATTACCCGTTGAAGTTTCTTTCCAGACTGGGAAAGAGAAAAAATAAACCTTTTAAATGATATATATGCCGTTTAAGTAGCCTTGAAGGATCTGGGTGTATATCTTAATTAAACATATTTTTAATCAAATTTTTTTTAAATTTTTCTAGTTTGGATGTGTTTATAATATCACTCACGAGTTATTTATTTTTTTGTCGCACCGTGTAATTCATTCATTTTTATTTACCTCACTCTTTTCTTTCTTTAGTACTGTATGCTGTCAAAGGCCTTTCTAATTTCTTAATTTCAAATTTTATTCAAACATAACGCCTCATTCCTTTACCCTGTTGCCTACTACTTTAGTCCGTTTTACTTCTGGTAAATAATTGTATAAATTAAACATTCAATTGTTCAATTTATGTAAATCTGGTTTGAGTACAAATGCTTTGCCTATTATTTCACCTTTAATTCAATGCGAATCTAAGTGTGTGTGTATATGTTTGTGTGTGTATGCCAATCTATTTACATAAGCATTTATGTATCAAAGTATAAGCGTAGGCGCTGATATATTTCTAATGGTAAAACATGCTTTTAGGCGCTCTTATTAGCATGTGCTTTAACTGTGGTTAATTGTTGAATTGAAAAGTGTATTGAAACAAATTATAAAAATGTAAAAGGAAAACTTTACATAGATTATAAGCGTAACTTCCCTAAAACCTTAAAGTTTGAAATTTTCGTTTTGATTTATACTTAATTTTTTTATTATGTTATAATATATTCAGACATAGATTTTAATTGAGTCAATTAATTTCTAAATTGAGCTATCAGATTTGGTGTTCACAAATAGAGCACTTTATTCGTGAAAACTTAAAGTAGAGAATTTGACAATGAGTAATAAAATAAATAATAAAACTTTAACTTCAAAAAGAGTGTTAACTGTAAAGAAAAAACTGTAATTCAATTCACAAAATGTTTGTTTACTTTTTTCATTTCGATAATATATATTTTATATGCCATTATACAGTGTGCAAAATGCGCATTCATACAACTCACAAAGCTTCAATTTTATTATATTTCTTTTATTTGTTTTAGTAATAAAGCCTTTTTGTTTAAGATCGTATAAAAATAATTATTTTTTAATTATTATTTTATTACAAACCCATGATTTCAAAAAAATGTCTTCTGAAAATTCATATCAATAAGGATTTTGCATACTGTATATAGTTGGTACTTCTCACTGAACAGACTTCATACCGAGTTGCCATTCCTTATTTTATATATGTACGTAACACAGGGCTGCATTTTCAATCCAATTCAATTAATTGTGCATTTAAGTACTAATTGGGCAATTTATAAATTGTAATTTTGTATAGTAAATTGAGGTCAATTAAGGCCTTAATTGCCTCAAATCTCTCAATTGGCAATTAAAGCTTATGTGTGAACACGATATTAATACAATTGTAAAATATAAAAAAGTGACTGGCATCTTGGCTTTCACCACAAAAATAGAGAACAAAAATCATTGTTCGTTCTATTACTCTTCTATGCACTTAATTAACACGTTTGCCTTTTCAAAACTAAAATCGAAATAAAAAAAACTTTTTTTTTATTTAACATTTCACAGCTGCTGCTGACGCCGCTGCTGCTGTGGTTTCTACTCTTAGTAAATGAATTTTTTTAATGTGGCTATGTTTTCACAATTGTAATCCAACACTATTTAAATTCATTTAAATGCACAATGGCATGCAATTACCATCAACAACAGCAATTGCAACAATTACAATGAAAAATATCAAATAAACCGAAAATTAACCACCACAACAAATGCTATAAAAATGTTGTTGTTGTTGTAAACATTTAATAATAAAATTTATTTTCTCATAAACTTAAGCAGACAAAAAGAGCAACAAAAGTAAAACACCAGCACTACGAGGGTAAATACGGTCTAACCCAAAAGCTATTAACATGGTCTATTTACAATAACTTTTATTTGTTAATAAAGTTCTTTATTGTTGCTGTAGTTGTGGCAAATGAGATGGTAATTAAATTTTTTTAAAGGGTCAAAGGAATTTTAGGAAAATATTTTATTTATTGGCTTATTTCCAAGGTTCTTCAGAAAGGATTTTGTTTTCCAATTAGGTCATATGTCAATAATATGAAGTTTTCACACTAACAATACAGAAGTAAAGATTATGGCAATAGTTATAATGGATTGAATACCAAAAAGTTACTATAAAAATATACTTAAATATTGTTGCGGAAATAAAAATTCTTAAAAAGAAAATACACCACATCAGAGCCTGTATGCTGAGATTTTAATTATAAACTTGATTGGTTTGTGTCAATGCAGTTGTATATCTGTTACTGTCCTAATTGTCTGTGCTATTAAGAGTGCTACCACCTGCATGTTTGACGGTGTTGCCAATTCGATTCCTTTTCGTGTCTTATAATTTAACGTAGATAAACAGAAACTTGTAGGAACTACAAAAATATTCAAAATTGGTAATGAATTGCTGTAAAAGGTGGCACATTGCACTTGATGGTTCAGTTATCGTCATAAAGTAAAGTCGTGCTTAGGCGTAAATAAAAGCAATGTATAAGCGAATATTAAGTGCAAGATAAATAAGTTTCTGTATGAAGATAAACTGTATAAAGATAAAGGGAGGAAATATAACCTATAAAACAACGACAATGTGCTGTTTATATCAATTCGTCCTGCATGTCAGAGTATCTGTAAGTTAGAAGGCAAATATCGTCTGTGTGATCAAAGTCTTTTAAACATCCTCCCAGCTTATGCCCCTATTGGTACGTATTGCATTTACGATATTAAATAAAGGAGTTGATAATACACAGCCCCAACTGCATTTTTTTTCTCTACACTCCTCCAGAGAGCATATTGTCGTCCATTCCTATGTTTCAATTTCTTTAATCAATTTGATCTTTAAAGAGATGATTTATCCACTGTTGCTTCCCTTAATAGGATTTTTGGGTAGTGGTGAAAATCCTTGCTAATTGGTGGTGATCTTTACTTCAGCATTGTATTTTTTTTCCCCAGTAGTTGGCGTGTTTTTGCTGATCATTCGTTTGATGTTTGTCATCATTGCCAGAGGTCAGGGAGGCTTCTTCTTTATTTTTTAGATGGAGTTGTCTGGAGGGAGTGTTATCTGGGCTTACGTGAGTCTTCGACGCGCTGACATACCCCACGGTGCCCCAATGGCATGGGTGAATACCATGCGTCGACCAACGCCCCCATCTCTGATAAACACAACTGAATATCATAAGTGAGTACCAATTCAAAAGCATGTTGTTAGGACACTCATAACCTTCACACCTTGTAGAGGAGTCGGAGACTATCTAAACTCCTGCCGTGATATGGGTTACAGCACCCGATTGAGGAGATGCGACACCACACCGAACCCGCGTTCTGCTTGCACTTTAGGTCTAAACCACAGCCACCACGAAGATCCAACAAGAGGGCTGCGATGCACGTGGCACCAGAATAACTCTGGTCATGCTTAGTGACACTTGAGTATTAATACAAACACATGCCGCTGCCAGCTTCGGCCCCACAATGGCCCTGGACTGATCGCCGGTAGTTGTCTGGAGGGAAGTTGAAGCCTCTTTATTAAACATTCGAAACCAAAAATAGTCTTTCTTCGTCATGTACTCTGCTGTAACCAATCCAATTATGCCGCCAATTATATTTTCGTGCGGTACTCGGCAATTGACCTCATAGTAAAGACTTTTTATGAGCTCTATTATTTTCTCAGGGACACCCGGAACGCCATCGATACCGTCGAATATGTGAGAGAGTATCGAAGGCTTTCTTGAAGTCAAAGAACGTTAGGTAAAGGGAAGATCGCCTTTCCATGGTTTGCTCGATTATTATTCTTAGGCTATTTGCGTGGTCAACAGAGGAGAGCTATTTGTTCTTATCGCAACTCATCACACAACGCTGCGTATAATCAACAGTTTATAATGCTTGCAATTATCTTATGGAGCATACTTAGCAGAAAGGGAGCTTCCACTTCACTGGTGTGGTCAAAACCTATAAGGGCATAAAATAAAAAATAAGAATAATCAGAGCGAGGTATTCTGCTCTGGCCGTACTGGTCTGAGACAATCTAAATCTTTGTTGTGTAACTAGAACTGGATTTGGATCCTGCATCCAAAATCCAGAGACAACCTGAGGATACTGGCCGAGGACTTGACCGGTCGTTGCAGGCTAAACAGACATCAGATTAAAATGGGATTAGTCTTATACCCGATGTACAGATTCTGTGATGAGAAACATGTGATGTACTGATGCACTCAACGAGGAAATATTTAGCTATCAGAGTTATCGCGGCTGGTAGCAACCAACATTCTGAATATCGTCAGATTGACGATGTTGAGGAGGTATTATAGGAAAATCATATATACCATAGATGGAGGGCTGTAAAATAGAACCAGAGGTCGCAGTATTTTTATACCTCAATAATAATTATAATGCTAAGCAAAGTTATCCCTCTTTAGTTCTGGCATTTGGTGAAATCCACCACCTTAGGCATTTTAACAATGACTCCTTTTCCAATACCGACGGACAGGTACCAGAATTTTAGAATTTTTTGTACTGATGTTGGGTGATAATTTAAGGACTTGCGATGGGTGTTTTCATTGACCGTAATGTTTGCGCCATCCTGATTTTGAAAGAAATTTGGGCCAATGATGCCTCCGCTCCACAATTCGCACCACACAATTCAATTGTAATGGGTGAATTGGCTTCTGTAAAACCACGGATGAGTTTTCTAAGCCCCAAATACAGAAAATTTTTTTTTAACGTACCCACCAAGATGAAAATGTCCTGATTTTTGAATTTTTTTTGTTTTTGATTTTTTTGCAATTTCCAACCAATTGTCTTTGTTTTGGAAATAAATTTCTAATAAATTCTAACGTTGTTCCAGCATAAATCGATTTATTTCTTTCAGTGGAGGCAATATACTGAATTTTGTGACAGAATAGAATGACATAAGTATTGCCAGATTTGAAATATCCGCTGGTTCAAATTTAAACCGATAGATGGCCAAACCGATAGCATTTCGGCTGTTCTTGTTTACACATTCAATTGTTTACATGTTAAATTTGTAAAATTTAGTCAATATTAACCTAAGACCGTTGTGCCGCTCTGATATGTTAGGTAAGACACCCACCTACCAACCAGAAGCTCTTCGGTTCAATATCAGGCCAGATCGTCTTAAAAAAAAGAAAAAAGTTCTTCGACAGCGTTATCACCTCATAACATTAGCTAGTAACTGGTTGTGAGTATTACCACTATTAAAAACTTCTCTAAATGCATTTGCCGTTCGAAGCCGGTGTTAACCTGTAGGTCCCTTTCAATGAGTTTAAAAATAGAATCGGGTGCAGCTCATTGACTGAGAGAAATCCCCATGTTCCATCATGGAATGTTGCGAGAATTAATAAATATAAATACCCTAAGACCGTTACTAAAAATTTTACCGATAAAGTTGAGTGGACTCACTCACATTATAATGTGCCAACATCAATGCAGAGCCGATCGGGTTGTAGAAATAAAACAACGCAACCACTAGTTAAAATTTTAAATATAATTCGAATTTGTCGAGGTAAAACGGGCTCATGAATTGAAGCCGCCAGATCACTCACTTCACTGCAGATTCTCTGATTCCCATAAAGTTTATAATCATGTTTCTGAATATCGCATTTAGGCTTTTGTTGTCACCGCGTAGTGCACCATGTAGTCTGGCGGCTTGATTGAGCCATTTGGTTACAAAATTTTAGCTCGATATCCGATTAAAATAAATGGATTATGTTATCGATAGATATTAGCACTGCGGTGTTATTTTATTATTTATTGTAAAATAATATCCCCCATTTGGGAAATTTTGATTTATTTATTTATTTTTATTTTTTTCACACACCATCTCTAATCAATCTGAGGTTTAGTTTTCAGTTAATTTATTAGCTCTTTAGGTACGAAAGGCCAGTTCTTAACCCGATTCGAAAATTTCAAAAACAGATTCTTATTGCCTGTCAGAAAAAGGGCATAACTTGCTATTTATTTTTTTTTCTAGCACCGTGTAACTTTTATTTTTTATTTGTACTTCAATTATAGTCTTAAGTCCGTAATATATACATGCAGCCATACAAACAATTCTTAAGAAATTTCTTTTTTTTATAAAATTTTCTTTACAAAACTTTCCAATATATTACGGCATTACTACCTCCACTACCACTATCGCCAGCACCTTTCATATAAAACAGCTGTAATTCAAACTGACTGTTGCTTTTTGCCGCTAAACTCATGTGCCTGGTGTCTGGGCCCAGTTGTTCTGTTTTTGCTCAACTCGAATTGTAACAACAATTGATTGTAATGTTTGTCTCGTTACTTTATTTATTTATTTTTTGTATAATTTTCTCCTATTTACTGCCATAAACAGTTTCTGTAGCCGTAGAGAATAAAATTTCCAAAGAGATTTATAGTATAAGAGAGCACTGTTGAGGCTTTTTGAAAGTTTTTAAAGCGCAGGCGTTATATTTTTTTCTTTTAAGCAATTTGAAAAAAGAGAAAGCAATGTTAACAACAGTATGTTAAAAGTTTACTTTGATATGTTATATTTAAATAATTAATGGCTTTGGAAATTGAATTATAGAAAGTGAATTTTTCAAGTATTCATATTAGAGTTAAAAGGATGGGGTCCTATTTACTTATTTATTTTTTAATAATGACACCTTTTTGAAACATTGTAGTTCTTTTTAAGTTCTTCAAAATAAAATAAACACCACTTTGTTGTTGTTTTAAAGTTTAATTTTGTCACTTTATCTTTATACAGTTTATCTCAATATAGCAACTTATTTATTCTGTACTTAATATTCGTTTATACAATACCTCTATTTACGCCTAAACATGACTGTTAAAAGATAACTATGTCGAAGTAGGCAAAGCAGCCTCCTTATATACCTAACTGCCTACAGTTTAGAAAGTTCCGGAAATGTCTCAAACGCTCTCAAATTCTCTATTTGATGTCCGTTAATTTTAAACATGTAAGATTGTGTTACCCAAATATGGTCGAATCGGCAATGCCGTTAAATACACAACACAGTACGGCAATGCCGGTAACACATTCACAACCTTGACACAAACCAATAGACCAAAATCTCACAACACAGTTCCAAAGGCACTAATGTGGTGTATTTTCTTTATAGATATTTTTATTTTTAGACAACGAAACCGCTGAACCGATTTTCTTGAAATTTTTACAGAAGGGAACATAGGCTGCACAAATCTCAGAATTACAACTGGGTGCGGAAAGATTCTCTAAATTTGGCCCAAATAGATTCATAGTCAAGTCAAATCATCAGTCAAAAAGTTGGCGGAATTAGACAGGAGTGTCACGACTAAACTTGGTTTTCTGTATATCTTAAAAACAGTTACAGCTAAAGCTTCTGAATTCAATCTTATTGACTTCATAATTAATATCAATCATCAAACAGAAAGTGTGCCATACAAACTAAATATTGACTTCTGTTTATCTTGAGAACGTTTATAGTTAAGGCTTCGAAATATGTTCTAAACGATTTCGTAGTCAATGCAAATCGTTAGACAAAAAGCGGGTGAAATTGACCAAGTGGGCGTGGTAACTCCAATATATAGTAAACTAAATATTGATTTCATTATATCTTGAGTACGGTTGACGCTAAAGTTTCAGTATTTGGTCTGAGTGACTTCATGTCAATACAAATCATAAGTTAGCAAGTGGGCGTGGTACATTACCTACACAGTAAATCTTAATTTTTGTTTAATTTAAGAATGGCAATAGAAAAGTTTCTAAATTAATTTCAAACAACGTCGTGAACAATACACATCATCAGTCAGTAAATGGGCGTGATTCTATAAGTGGGCGTGGCACCTTCAATTCATTTTAAATATTGGATTTTGGTCTATATGGTGAATGCATCAATTCGAGTTCTTGTCAGCCAATCTGTCTCAGTTTCTGTCAGGCCATCAGAGATGCGTGTGGTCTGACGTTGTCATAAAGGGGAACCTTTGCTGTTGATCAATTCTGAACGTTTTATTACTTGCTTCAATCTCATTAATTAATGACAATCGAGATCAAAATCAAACGTCTAAACAGATTTTAAAAGCTCAGAATGAACAATTTACTGCCAATCCCAACAGAAACACAGCATTACTTTTCTTGGCTTAAGTCCTGGCCTTGCCACCGTCTGCGAAGCTTCATTTTTCATCGTCTATGATTTTTTTCGCTTATTATTGCTGTACGTAATTCACTTATTATCATCCGTAATTCTTTAAAATAAATCTTTTAGCAATGAATCGCAATGGAAATTTGGTCCATTCAGTTTTTCACTATTAATTCATGTGAAACCCAACATTCAAGCTACTTTTGTTCAAACGATTGAAATCGTTTTGCTGATGAATGCCTAGTTTCCTAGCAAGATCCAAGCTGCTTATGTGCCAGCCTGTCTAAATTTTTTTCATCATTTCTTCGAGAACGAAGTACATTTTTAACTTATGCCTGCCGACCATCAACAACTTCGTGTTTTGGATGATTGGCTTCTAGAAATGCAATAAACTGATGTGCGATTTCATCGAAAAATCATCTTGAGTGCCTATTTTAACCGCAGAGGCTATGTTAAAAATGCGTATTGTCGCATTTGGGTTCGGAAAACCCAAGAATTATTATTCTCTTCAACCTCAATGTGTGACTCGTTGGTGCGGCTTCTGGTCTTTGGGCGTCATTAGGACTAACTTTTTCGAAAATGAGTATGGAGCAACTACTTAATGACTTTGTATGGCTGGAATCATTGATACTGATGTTTTTTTTTTTCTGTCGCTCCTCTAAAAAGCATATTGGTTTTCCATTACTTTGTTTCAGTTTCAGTAATCAAGTTCATTTTCTATCGGTACTCGCCTCCATTCGATTGTGTAAAGTGGTTGAGATTCTTGCTAAGTGGTGGTAAGTCACAGTTTAAAGCTGGCATACCCCACGTGGTCCGAGGCACAAGTCAATATAAGCGTCCCACCTATATTGAAAATCACCAGTGACTACATCTTTGTAAAGTATCGCAGACTATCCACACTCCTACCGACCTATGGGCTACAGTATCCGGCTCAGAGTGTAACATCATACTGAGCTAACTCCCTCCACGTGATTTGGGTATGAACCACAAACAAGCTTAATCACTGTCAGACAGTCACCAAAGTCCCGGGCTCCCAACAAGCGTACCAGAATTAAGCCTCTAGTTAGACTGGTGGTCAGTAGATGGAAACCAACAATACGTACAACGATAAACAAGCGATCATGATCATACAAATGACACATTCACAAAATCACACAAACAAGCAAGCATGCTGCAGACCAACAATCAGCAATGCACTCCCACACATACCTCAGATGATGCCGCAAAATAACCTATCGTTCTATAATTCTACCATCCCTTCTATAAAAGGCACTGAGAGCAAACTCGCCTAGTATCCGCAGCGTCACATCCTACCCCAATACCCCACTCCCAAATCTCTATTGTCATCGTAGAGTGGGCACTCCATCAATATATGCTACGATTCCTCCGGTCACATTCAACACCTACAATCAGCAGGAAAGCTAAGGCCTCTTCTGTGGTACAGTGCACCGAGTGATTCATACCCCGTTAGCAAGAATCACAGACTTAAGTCAAAACTAAAGTCTTGGCACGAAACCATAAGTTTTCCTTTCCTTGTCGCTGTTAGTCCAGCTTTTCTGCCACCTTTCAAGAAAAATCCCATTGAGGAACGACGAAAGACTCCTATCACCTTCATTCGTCAGATCAGAAGCAGAAACCCAATTAGTATCAAGAAGCGGTAGTCCCCTCTTGATCTTGAACGTAATAGCACGCCGTACCACCTCCAAACCAATACCTACCAGTACCTGCAGGGCGTCGGCTCCGTCCTGCAAACCGACACACATGCCAGCAAGTCTAGTCACTAAGTGGTGGAGGTGGTGATCTTTACTTAGCATTGTAATCCTTTCCCAGTAGTTAACATTTTTTTCCTGATCATTCGTCTGAGGTTTGTTATCATCGCCAGGGGTAAGTTTGAAAGTCAAGAGGGACTTCTTCTCTCTGCTGGGATTTGAACCTGGGCCATCTACTATCTGCGTTGTATTTGAAGGTTAGGAAATAAATTGGCTGTCAAGTGATGAAATCCCAAGAATTGAGATCTCAACCTTTGATATTTAGTAAAGAACTTTACTGTATCACTTCGTAAAATTCAAGCAGCTTTACCTGTGTGTAAATTAATCGCTAAATTCGAGGCTCATGGTACTGTTGCCGACAATATATCAAAACAATACGCTCGTAGCCGCCATAGTGATGAAAACATAACCGTTGTACAACAAAGTGCTGAGAATGAGCCTGGAACATCAACTCGTTGACGTTTGCAACAATTGGTCATCAAGAGAGGAACTTTGCCCAACATTTTGCATAACGATCTTCATTCTCACGCTTATAGAGTTCAACTAATTCAAGAATTAAATCCAGCCGACAATTTTTTCCGTCAAACATTTGCAAATTGACTGTTTAAAAAACTGAACGAAAGCAACACATTTTTCAACAAAATCGTCTTTAATGACGAGGCTCATTTTCATTTAGGCGACTATGTAAACAAACAAAATTGTCGCATATTGGGTTCACAAAATCTACGAACTGTCTTCGAAAAACCATTACATCCAAAGAAATTGAGCGTATGGTGCGGTTTGTGGTTAGGTGGCATCATTGGCCCATATTTGAAAGTGAGCGGCCACAATTGGCTAATGTTGATCTTTGTTTTCAGCAGGACGGCGCCACAAGCTACACAGCCGGCCACACAATTCTGTGCTAACATGAGAAATTTCCCGGTCGCGTAATTCTCGATTTTCTCGTTTTTGTTATTTAATGCCGCTGGATTTATTTTCAGCCATTTGAAAGTCCAAGTTTACTTAAGCAAACCACAAACAGCTGACACTCTGAAAGATGAAATTCGGCGCTGCATTCACGAGATAAGCAAGCTTTGTTGCAAAATGTGGGTTAACATTTTTTGAAAAGAGCGGACCTTTGGCGACGTGCTAGAGGTGGACATTTGCCCGACATCATATTCCATAATTTATTCCCATATTTTTATTTTATATTGATATGGATAAAACTGAATATAAAAAAAAATTGTTTTTAAGCCAATTTACTTCCTAACCTCAAATTTGCTCAACCTTTATATGCCTGCGCTCTAACCACTACACTATGCCACCTCTATACTGATATGGAGGAGATCGTTTATTTTTAACAAGACGACGTAATGTGTATATAAGCAGCGATACCATCGCATGTTTGAACGTTAAAAGTTTACTGACCGTGGTTGTTTTCAAAGAGGCAATCCCCATTGGTCAGCGAGGTTTGTGAAAGCTAAGACATCAAAGATGAAATTATCGCTGACATACAGCCTCAAATGTGCGAATTGGTGATGGAAAATTTTATGAGAAAGGTATGACGTTGGCATGATGGATATTTGGATGATGACCTCCTCTTACTATCAGATAAACAACCGATGATTTCGCTTAAAAGAGCTCTTCTTTCTTTACATATCAAAAAGAAACCTCTTATTGGTGCCGTATAATTTTATCAAGTAATGTTGCCTTGTTAACATAAATCAACAATATGTCGGACTCATTTTTCTTTTTCAAAATGTTGTTTTGCAGTGGGTATTCGCTCTTTTTATATCTCCACCTTTCAACTCTCGGTATAAAAACTCTCTCAATTTGCAACTTTTATTGCCTTTCGATTTAAAAAGTATAAGAGATTTTCTCTTTTTCTTTATTTTTCTTTTGCTTTTTTCTCGCAATGCTAAAGACTAAAAGAAAAAAAAAAAATTCCTCCTGTTGCTTTATAATGCGTGCTTTATAGGATATTTATTAGTGTATATGTGTGAGTGTATGTGTTTGTGTATATGGGTTTCGTGACGTATATAATATGTACGAAACATACACAAGTACACTCGTTAAAACAAGCACTGCACGCTGGTGTGTTACGTTGGAACGAAAGTGTAATTTTGACATATCGAAACCAAAGCAAAAACAAAACAAAAAAGCCAACAAACGTAAACGAAAATAAGAAGATGAAAATGAAAACAACAACAAAAACAATTTTTTAAAAGGTAACCAAAGTGATGTTTGAATTACTAAAAATGCCAACTATTCGATACCAAAACGAATAAAACCCATACTGACACTCCTATACACCTACACAATTATATTGTAAATGTGAACAACATTACTTATGACTGAGATGTAAACGTATACGAATGTATGTTTACGTATATGTGTGTGTATGTATGTATGAATGTATCAGAATCTGTGTTTAGTGGCAGTTAAAGGTTGTCAAAGCCAGTTAATCATCATTTTTTAGCACAATTTTTTGCCTATGCCTTTCCCTCCCAAATAGCTATTTTTTGCCAAGTTTAATGGGCTCTTTGTGGTATGTATGTATGTATGTGTGTGTGTGTTTACAAACTTGTGTATATTTGAGAGCAACTTAAATCGGCTGTTTTTTTTTGCTTTCAAGAGAATATTTACGCATTTGGTTTCCTTTCTAGTTCAAGTTTCTGTAATTTTTTGCTCCTTCAGAAATGCTTAAGTTCATGCTGGAATTTGAAGCGTGTATGTGTGTGTGTAAGTGTGTGTATTTATGAATTTTGTATCAGTTTCTTTCATTTTTCTATCTGCATTAGTAATATGTGTGTGAATTTGTATTTTTTTATTTCTAAATATTGTCTATTTTTGGCCTTGACTTTGTTTCTTCTTGTATTTGGTTTGTGATACATTTTCATGTTTTATTTTTACTTTTTTTCCATTTTTTTTTTTAAAGAGTAAAAAAAAATTATAGAAAAAATATTGTATCATATACCATTTGCTTTAAGCCTTGAACTTTTGTAACCATTTTTAAAGTGACAAAATCTCCATACTTAGGTTTTCTTTTTTTTTAAATTTATTTCTTTAAGTTTGCAAGAATGCGTTTCAACAGAGTTTTGGGTTTTACTTCAGTATTTACAACAAATTATTTAAAAGATATAAAAATAATAATTATTAGAGTAGGTAGCGGCTGATACAATCAGCCGCATTGTAGCATCTAACATTTATTTTAATTATGTATAAATGTATTTTATGTGTAATATTTAAAATTAATTTTGAAAGCATTTCATTCCAAATTTTATATACAAAATTTTCTTTAAATAAATAAGCCTATAAAAATAAAATATTTTTTTCCAAAAATTTATTTTTTAAAAAATCGAAGAAAATTTTTTTTAATGTTGCAAATAACACACATACATATTTACAAACATACATATTTTTGTTTTGTTTTTTATTTGTAACTATACCGAACAAACCAAAACGATTTAGAAATAACTTTTAACAAGCTTACTAACATAAACCTTAAGCTTAGAAAAGTGTTGTGAATAATATTGTAAAAGGCTTATTAAAAATTGTTTACTAATGGAACTGAACCCTGGCAAAAATATTGATGCCGATAATACGCAGTAAGCTTAGAAGTCTAATTAAAGAATATGCTTACAGAAAAATAGTTTTCTAATCATGCTTATAATAAGCTTACATTCGTAATACTTTTGTAAGTTGAGGAATACAAATATATGTATATATGTATGTACGAGTATAAAGAATGGCTGTCAAAATAACAGGTTCGGGGATTAATTTTTTGTTTTCGTTCTGTTTTAGCAGTGAAAAGCAATGGAAATTTGGTCCATTCAGTTTTTAATGGTTAATTCATGTGGCACCCAATATTCAAGCTCCTTTGTGTAGCTACTTTTCTTCAAACGGTAGATAACTTTTTGTTGATGAATGCCTAGCTCCCTAGCAAGATCCAAGCTGCTTATTTGCCGGTTTTTCTAAATTTTTCCATGATTTGGTCGAAGACGAGGTACATTTTTAACATCATTATTATCTTAAGACTTTTAAAGTTGAGTTAACTAACACAAGAACTTATGCCTACCGACCATCAATAACTTTGTGTTTTGGAAGATTGACTTCTAGAAATGCATCAAACTGATGTGCAATATCATTGAAAAATCATTTTGAATGACGACTCCTATTTTGACCTCGTAGACTATGTTAGCAAGTCGTACTGTCGCATTTGGGACTGGGAAAACCGAAGAATTATTATTCTCTTTAACTTCAATATGTGACTCTTTTGTGCGGTTTCTAGTCTTTAGGCGTCATTAGGACTAACTTTTTCGAAAACGGGGATGGAGCAACTACTTAATGAGTTTGATCGTTGATACTGATTTTTTTTTCCGTCACTCCTCTAAGGAGCATATTGGCTTTCCACTACTTTGTTTCAGTTTGAACTTGATTTTCAATCTAAGTGGATAATTAATCTATTGCAGCTCGCCTCCATATGATTGTGTCTAGTGGTGAAGATCCTTGCTAAGTGGTGGTAAGTCACAGTTTAAAGCTACTCTCCCATAGCTGGCATACTCTACGGGGTCCGAGGCACAAGTGAATACAATGCTTCCCACCTATATTGAAAATCACCAGTGAGTGAGTACCAAATACGAAGTCATGTTATTTGGGCATGACCTCCACATCTCTGTTAAGTGTCGGAGACTATCCACACTCCTACCGATCCATGGGTCACAGCACCCGGCTAAGAGTGTTACGCCACACCGAGCTAACGCTCTCCCCGTTATTTGGGTAAAAGCCACAGCCATCACAAGCGAGCCTAACCAGACAGTCAGACAGTTACCAAAGTCCCTGGGGCTCCCGACATCCGTAATACTAGAATTAAGCCTCCAGTCAGACTTCCGTGTAAGTCCCAAACTACTTCGGACTGGTGGTCAGTATATAAAAAAAATTAATTTTCCAACAAGCCCTGATTCCGGTCCAATAAAGAATTTACGACAAAAACAAAAAATGTTTCGAAAAATGTCATTGGTCTTCGGAGAATACATTGGAACTACGGGAACGATGTAATACGAATTCAAAAAAGATTGTTAATTTTCGAAAAAAAAAACAAATATATACATACTTACATAAATATGTAATAAATATTTCTTAACATTATCAAAAAGATAAAAATAAATAAAGAAATAAAAATATTTTTCAAAAACACTTACAAAACTATAGCGAAAATAAGTCAAATGCAATCATGTTTGTTAAATTGTTATCTAAACTAAATGTATAGTAAGTATTGTTGAAAAAGGTATTGTCATGTTAAGTATTTTTAAAATAGTATTTCAAAGCTGTTCAGTTTTTGTATTTAAAAAAGCTTTTAATAAGTATGCTTATAGAAAGTTGTAAGAAATCTATTATGATAAGCTTATTCTACAATTTATTTACATTTTGCTTGTAGAATGGTCTCTTGGGTAAACAAATAAGAAAAATGCTTTTTTCTTTCTATGTGTTGGTAAAAATTTTATAGTCGCGTTACTCCTAAAGTACTGGATCGATTTAAATAAAATTGATATTGTGCACATCTGCACAGGAATACCTTTAATCCCATATATATGATTTAAAAATCGCTGCAGTAAAACAGGCTATAATGGCAAAAAAAAAAAAATGTCTTAGCGTATTTAGACAATTTTGAAGAGAAATTTCTAATAATAACTCCTTCGATCAATTCAAAACGTTTTCACATGCTTCACTTTGGAGCAGAGTGTACGAAAGTGGCTAAATTTTTTCTTGGTTAAAAAAAAGAGAATTTCTTTTGGAGCGGAATTCATACGTGTGCACCAAACCATGAGAAGGACTAACGATGGTCAATCTTTTGAATAAATTTATATACATATATATTAATTCCCCTAACATTCCATGAAGGAACATGAGGACTTCTCTCATTCAATGAGCTACAACAGCTTCTATTTTTAGACTCATTGAAATGCACCTACAGTTAAACGCTGGCTCCGAACGGCCAATGCATTAGAGAAGTTTTCACTTGTAGTA
Source organism: Wohlfahrtia magnifica (assembly GCA_023159175.1). Lineage (NCBI taxonomy): Eukaryota > Metazoa > Arthropoda > Insecta > Diptera > Sarcophagidae > Wohlfahrtia > Wohlfahrtia magnifica. The sequence continues at coordinate 1,590,829 of JAKWBJ010000497.1, forward strand.
GTAATACTCACAACTAGTTACTAGATAATGTTATGAGGGAATAACACTGTTACATTTTTTTGTTTTTTCAGATGGTCTAGCCTGGTATTGAACCGAAGATCTTAGTTGCCAGGCGGGTGTCTTACCTAACATAGCACAGCGGTACACAATAATAAATTAATTTAATTTCAAATCTTTTCCTAATAAAGGGCTAATATTCTCAAAAAAGACCGTATTATTGTGTTATACATCCAATCTATGTAAAGAGTGGGCAAATTTGAGGTTAGGAAGTAAATTCACTTAATTCACACCTCGGCAGACGTCCGTTTTTTTCACAAAATTTTGAACCACATTTTGCAACAAAGCTTCGTTCTTCTCGTCAATGCAGCGTCGAATTTAATCTTTCAGAGTGTCAACTGTTTGTGGTTTGTTCACGTAAACCCGGTCTTTCAAATGGCCTCAGAGAAAAAATTGCAAAATTAACCGACTGGGAAATTTCTCATTCAATAACTAAATTGTTTGGCTGGCTGCGTGGCTTGTGGCGTCGGCCTGCTGAAAACAAAGGTCACTGATGCCAACATAAGCATCAAAATCAACCACAAAATTTGCTTATCACGGCTTGGTAGGGCAGAGAATTCACGATGACGGCGTTTCCTTGCTCATTTTCGATAAAATACGTGCCTAACCACATACCGCACCATATGGTCACTTTCTTTGGATGTAATGGTTTTTCGAGGACTTTTTGTGGATTTTGTGAGCCCCATATGCGATAATTCTGTTTATTTATAGAACCACCTAATTGAAAATTGGCTTCATCACTAAAAATTATTTTGTTGAAAAATGCGTTGTTTTCGCTCAGTTTTTCAAACAGCCAATTCACAAACGTTCGACGCAAACATTGGTCGGCTGGCTTTAGTTCTTGAACGAGTTGAACTCTATAAGCATGAAAATGAAGATTTTTATGCAATATGCTGCACAAAGTTCCTCTGGCGATGCCTAACTGTTGTACTTTGCTCTACAGCGGTTATGTTTGCATCACTACGGCCATTACAAACGTATTGTTTTGATTTATGGACAGCAACAGTACTGTTGGCATCGAATTAAGCGATAAGATTAAGCAGAGCGGTCTCAGACGGAGCCTGATTACTCGGATAAGCTGCGAATTTTACGAAGTGTTACAGTAAAATTTTCACCATTAAAATTCTTTGTCCGAGAGTGTAGCGTTCCACAGTTAAAATTTCCCAATTTCTTACTAAATCAGCTTCAACAATTGACAGCTCAATTCTTGACATTTCATCATTTGACAGCCAATTTACTTACTAACCTCAAATTTGCCCACCCTATATAAATAAAATGTTTATGAATTTATTTTGCATATTTATCTTAATTTTAAAAATATTTAAAATCCCTTTCTAATTACGTCGCGCACATCTTTCCTCGCAGGCAGCACGAGAACACCAACGATTATTGTTGCCACCACGACCCAAATAGGCCATCTCACGACATTGTCTACCATCATAATACCACCTGGTGCCTGCAGGACAGCCACGACCATCCCGACCTACATTACGAGGACCCACGCAATTTGGAGCACCTGAAAATGAATTTTATAAGAAGAATTACTTTTATTAGTTTTTTTATATTTATTTTCTATTTAGAAGCAACTTACGTGGTTGTCCAGCGCATTGGGCTGAGGTATAGCCCACTAAAGCGATCAATAATAAGGAAAAAAGTGAAATGATCTTCATTTTGTTAACAAATTGTTAATGTTTCGTTAAGGGCTACAGAGTAGGTATTTATATGGACTTGAGAATGGGAAGTAATCAGTTTTGTAAATAACAGCGAGTATATTGGCGAGTATACTCTGTCATTGTTTAATTCTTTCAATCGATTCAGAATTGCAACATATTTGCATAAATTGTTTAAACAGATTTTTGTTTTGTTTTATTATATAAGTAATAAAAAAAAATTATTTAATTTTATTGTTAAAAAATTCGTTAAACAATATTTCTTATAACAATACTTTATAAAGTATGAAGAAAATTTATAAAAAATTTATAATTTTTTTATATTTAACTAGAGTAACCATTCCCGGGAGCATAAAGATATAAAGTGTATTCCTCATATTCCAAGCTCAGAAACTGACATTCTAAATGTTTTCTAGTACAGGGTGTCCGCCGAAAATGTATACTACTTTGTTTTGCCGTCATTTTGGTAAACATTATAGTCTTGACAGTCCATATTTGGAAGTCGTGAAGTAGAGACATGGCAAAATTTATTATGGAAAAATATTTAGTAAACCAACGTATTTTAATCGTTAAAACATTTTATCAAAATCAATCATCAATGAATGGTTATGTGAATTAACAGAATAGCCGGTTCTGGGCAATGGAAAACCCCCAAATTATTCATCAGTCACCTTTTGTCTGGTGTGCAATTTGGTCAGGAGGAATCACTGGACCTTAATTCTTTGAAACTGAAAACGGAGTAACGGTAACTGTCAATGGGGAGCGATATCGTGATATGATTGAAAATTTTTTAACGCCACAACTGCATGCTTTGGGCTTGACAGACATGTGGTTTCAACAAGACGGTGCCACATTGCATACAGCCAGGATTACAATGGAATTACTGTGAGACCTCTTTCCACAACAAATTATTTCAAGGAATGGTAATGTTGATTGGCCTCCACGGTCGCCTGATTTGACTGCTACGGACTTCTTGTTGTGGGGATATCTGAAAGCGAGGCTTATGCAAACAAGTCAGAAACGCTGAAGCAAAAAAAAAACTCAAGCAAAATATTCGTGATGAAATTAATGAAATACCGCGTGAAATGTGTGAGAGTGAAATGAAAAATGTGCTCAAAAGGGCTCACATTTGTGATACATACATTATTGCCGACATTAAATAAAACATTAATCAATATAATATCCATTCTCCTTTATACTTATAGTCAAAAATTATAAGTAAACAAATTAGCATACCTTTCCGGCGGACACCCTGTAGATATACAAAAATCATATATTTTTTTTTTTGTGGTAGGTGTCACACACGCACTTATTCAATTTCGCCCATATTTCGACTGGTGATGTGTACTTAGACTAAATTCAGAATCTTGCACTATTGCCGTTCCGTAGATAAACAAAAATCTATGTATTGTCCACGACGTTGTTTGCACAAAATTAAGTAACTTCTATCGTCTACTATTAAAATTATAACGAATGCTTACTATATATGTGTAATGTTACGCCCACTTATCTAATCCCTCCCACTTTTTGACTGATGATTTATATTGACTTCAAAGTAGAGCTGCAAAACTATCGATAGTCGGCCCACTCGATAGTTTCGATATTCTGCAAAAAAAAAACTATCGATACTATCGGATTCTTTTAAGTGCTACTTGTGATAACAATATTCGAATTTAAGTTAAAGGGAAAGAATAATAATAAATATACAGTGTTGAAACAAATAATAGGGACACTATATATTCTTGAAGTTTTTTGATGGAAGAGTAATCCTTATATATAGCGATGGTTCAGACCACGAAGTGCTCCAAAACTAAAGTAATTATTGCGATCCAGTGAACGAAAACTGCAGATACTATGGGAAGAAAGCGTAGAACAACTGTCAGTTTTGACAAACTCTGGTGATGCCCTTTCGTACTTCAAAGATTAATCCCTTCAAGTTATCAAAAAGCCCCAAAAATTAACTTATTCTGCTGTTTCAAGTCGCACAATAAGAAAAAACCTTATTGGTAACAGTCCTCGAAATATACCGCTTCTCAGCAAAACCTACGCCGTAATAATTAAAACAACAGGCTATGCTATAACGAAACGGTGATTAATTTGCTTGGGTCAAATGCAAAATCGTATGTACGAACGTATGTTAGTTACAATTCATAGTTTATTTGAGTTTAATAAATATAAATTAAAAAAACTGTTAACTGTGTCCCTGTGTAACTATAAAAGTTTACAGACGGCTAACATTCTGCGTGAAAATTCTTTTTCAATTGTGACCTTGACTACATTTAGTGGCCTCCGTACTTACTTTTAGACTTCGACGATAGTAACGATAGTGAAAAAAAACTACCGATGTTCAGCCAAAAGCAAAACTATCGATAGTACTATCGATTGTTTTGCAGCTCTACTTTAATGTTAGTTAGACGAAATTCAGAAACTTTTGCTATAACTGTTTTCAAAATAGACAAAAATCAATATTTACTTTGGTGCCGCTCCCACTCTTTCACTGATGTTTTGAATTGACCACCAAGTTGTTGTGCCCAATTTTAAAAATATTTTTCCTAATTTCGTTTTCAAGTGCAATTTATCCATTCCAAAGGGGTACACTCTAATGTCAAAAAATCCCGAACCAATGAACCTTGAAAAACCGCATATACATAAAGTCTTGGTATTGACTTCATCTTGACTTCGTTTAACCCCTTGTTGCCCGTCGGTATTTACAAATTCCATTACTTTTTTGTGCTTTACCTCTAATACATGTATAATTTTGAGATGTATATTAATAAGTTCTATAAAGTGCCGTACTTTTTTCCAATAGCAATACAAAAATTTTGCTTTTTTTGCTCCTGTTGCTCATAAGATCAGTTAGCCTTCAACAGTTCTAGTGTTTTTTTGAATTTCGAGTTTTCGCTTAAATTTAAATATTGTTTAAAATTGAAAAAGTGTGAACTCTACGATACGTATACAAACGGTAATAAAACACATTTTGTTTCTAAAAAAGTTAAATAAAATCAAGATCTATAGGCGCTAGATAGTTCCGAGTACCAAACTTTTTTTTTGAGCTTAAACCACGTCAAAAGCAAAGATTCTATAAAAAAATAATACTTTTACCATGATAAGGGCTCTTGGGCAATAAAAGGTTAATGGCTTACATGATAAAATTGGTCGGCACATTGCTGAGAAATAAATTACAACGCAGTTTGTAGTCCTTTTTTAATACATACATATGTAAATAGATTTATTCCCGTCAAAAAAAATATTTAAAATGAAATGCATTTAAAACTAATTTAAAATTTTTGACACACAGACATACATAAAAAATAAACGTTATATGCTAAGATGCGGGAGAATGTACGCAAATTTGTAGGCCCAGAAAAATAGTTTAAAAAGTTTTTTACGTTCTTGCTTTTAGTTCTCACTGAAACAGCGATGAATGTACGTACATGTGCGGCGAGGGCATTTTGACTTTTTAAAATTTTTTAAAACATCATCTTTACTCTCACTGAGAATGTTATTTCCATGTTGTCAATAACACAACTACATTTTTACTTTTGCACATCACTGTTTCGAAACTACCTTCTCTTTCTTGCAACACATAAGCATAATGAGACATTTCCTTGGTACAATCTAAACAATATGCTAAACACTTTCCGAGACTTATTCTTTGAAATATCAGGTGGCACGTATATTTTGTTACTGTACCCACAAAAGCCAATCTCAATTGTTCGTCTATAGTAAGCGACTCTTATGGTACATTCGGTTTATCTTATAAATCTTTCTATTGCTTTTATATTTTTACTGAATAGAAACGAAACAGACACAGAATTCATTAAAACATACACGCAATTACAGATTTTTATTTGACATAATCGCAGGTCTTTGTAGGATAGTCAGTCGCTGCTTTAAAAAGGAAGACATTCGGATGATCTAATATTGCCACTTGCAGACTATCCAGAATGCTCAAGCCTACTCTGGCAAATTGAAAGGTAACACACAGGCGGGGTTGTTTGGTGTCATTTGTGTCTATGGGTAATGTACGAATTTATATTAAGGAATCAGATGCTCTTGATGTTCTGGGCATGAGAATTCAGTGTTACATTCGTTGGAACCATCATATATACCGAATGTTGGATGAAGCATTAATGAGCCTCGGTTTTTTAAGACGGTGCAAGAAATACTTCACTCCATCTGATCTCCTTCATATTTACAAGACCAATATCCGACCAAAAATGGAAGTGAATCGCACAACGCATTCTGGGGAGAACTCGTTCTTTAGACGCACTGTTCGTTTGTAGAACAATTTTCCCGTAAAAGTCTTCCCTGCCACTTACGATATGTGTAAATTTTAATCGAACGTCCATAAGCTCTACTCCCTCTGTCCTCCTTCCCACAACCTATTTTTCTAGTACCAGCATAATGCACTGCATGAGTAATGATTAGCCACTAGGTGCTGGTCTTTTGTAGGGATATTAAAGTTAAAGAAATCGTATAGGAAACACTGACAACAAGCTGAGTTACTATGGCTGCTTAAGTGAGGCCAGACGAACACAGGGTATCTGTGCCAAGCACACAGTAGATTCGTTTGGAGCAAGTATGGGTCGAAAAACGCCTAAGTTATGCGACCAGGAAAAAGGCTTTAATATTCCTGAAGTTAACGCCCGGACACACGTAGCAAAAGCAGTTAAAAACTATTTAAAAAATAGTATTTGGGATAATTTTTCCCGCGCCATATAGATCAGAAATTACATCGTCGGACGACTAATTGTTGCGATTGATGTAGAAAGCTGTCACTGGAATACGCTTCACTTCAGAACAGAGTATACGAAATTGGTTAAAAAAGAAGCAGTTCCTTCGGCGCCGACTCCATATGTTGCTAGAAATATGAGAAAAATTCATAGATAACGATGACTAAACCTTGAATACACCCAGAGTTTTCCAAAAAAAAAAAAAACAAAAAACGTATTATTATATATTACAACCAATATTTTATATATATAATATAATATAATATAATATAATATAATATAATATAATATAATATAATATAATATAATATAATATAATATAATATAATATAATATAATATAATATAATATAATATAATATAATATAATATAATATAATATAATATAATATAATATAATATAATATAATATAATATAATATAATATAATATAATATAATATAATATAATATAATATAATATAATATAATATAATATAATATAATATAATATAATATAATATAATATAATATAATATAATATAATATAATATAATATAATATAATATAATATAATATAATATAATATAATATAATATAATATAATATATAATTATAATATTCATTTTGCATGTTAATCTTTATTTTTCGGTATCGGTCATAAAAACATTTAAAATCTTTTTCTAATTACTGCGACGGCATCTTTGCTCGCAAGCAGAACGAGAGCACCAACGATTATTGTTGCCACCACAACCCAAATAGCGCATCTCACGACATTGTCTACCATCATAATACCACCTGGTGCCTGCAACACAGCCACGACCACCGCGGCCTACATTAATAGGACCCGTACAACTTGGAGCGCCTGATAATGAGTTTTATAGAAAAATTATTTTTAATCGTTTTTATTTTATTTTATTTTATTTTATTTTATTAATTAAAAGCAACTTACGTGGTGCTCCAGGGCATTGAGCAGAGGTGTAGCCCACCAAGGCAATAAGTAATAAGGAAAAAATTGCAATGATCTTCATCTTGTTAACAAATTGTTAATGTTTTGTTAAGGGCTACACAGTAGGTATTTATAGGGACTGGAGTGTAGGAAGTAATAATGAAAATGCTGTCTTTTTGTTTAAACAATTCAATTCAATTCTTTCAATCGATTCCGAATTACGTATTGTGTCAATGGAACATATTTAAATAAATTGTTTAAACAGACTTTTGTTTCGTTTTATTATTTTTATTGTTTAAAATGTTATTGTATGTTTTAAAATTTTATAAGTTTTTATATTTAATTTATTTCCTTCAAAAAACATTTTCACCGGTATACCTAATAGGGTAACACATTTCTTTGTATTCCTTTTACTCCGGTGCTACTATACCGATTTTGAAAAAATATGTATGGATTTAGAGATTATTCTGTGCAGATGTGCACATTATCAGTTTCATTTAAATCGGTTTTTGGGAGTAAAAGGACTATAAAATTCTTATTAACACAAAGAAGCAGAAAAATTTTTTTTGTAGAACTACCCTTCAGGGGATTAAACTAGTGCCTGACTACTACTGTACTAGTACCAAAATCACCAGCACTAGCTCTCAACTTTAAATTGTCCTATACTATCTTAATGCTCAAATTAGCATTGAGTGTGCTTGAAAAGTTACTAGTGCCTTTGGTTCTAGTCGTGTACTAGTATGATTAAATCTAGTTCTTTCGCATGGATTATATCCCCTTAATTAGCGTTTTGGTGCCTTTGTTGCCCTAGTAAAAATTAATATTTAAAAAATTAGTTTTTATTTATAAAAACAAACAATTTTTTGTGTATTTTCTGCAGAACAGTGCCAATGAAAAATTTTACTGGTGTAATATATCGCAAGTTTTGAATTTGAAGCTCGATTTCCACTTAGCATTTAAAAAACACTCTTCTGTTCCTTTCAAATACATGGTATTATTTAGGTTTATAGTAATTCGGCTGGTGGGCAGGGCTTCCTATATGATTTTCATAATGAAAATGACTTATTTTTATATTGAACTGCATTTTAGTATCCCTACCAACCAATGAACAAGAGAGTTTTGTTTTCTTTTTTCGCTCTTTTGCGGGTATCCGGAAAGTAGGGTGTTAGCAGGATGATAGCGAGAGTAGTCTTTGCGTTCTACGAGAAATACGAGTACTACGCAAGAATATATGCATACTAGGACTTAATTCCTTAATTGTTTCAAAGCACATTCCGTTATAGTACCGATAGAACAATAAAACACACGCCACATTGCGATGATGCTCTTATGTATCGATTACCGTCACTAATGAGTGCCTTCGACCTTTCCTGTACGTTATAGAGAAGTTCCCAAATAGAATTTGAAGCACGGGCCCATACACAAAAGTTGTATTCCAATTTGGGTCGGATATAAGTCTTAGAAAGAGGAGATCCGATGTAGTGAAGTATTTCTTGTACTTAAAAAAACAAGGCACTTGAATACTTCTTTCAACACTCGAACTATGTGATCGTTCTAACGAACGTCGCAGTCTCACAGTCACATGACCAGAACACCAAGAGCATCAAACTCCTCAATATCTACATTACGCATAGACACAGATGACACCACACCATCACGTTGTATGTTTTCAATCTGGATAGAAGCAAGTGATGATATTAGACCATCCGAATTCCATATTGTTTTAAAGCCTACAAATCGTGCAATTATGTTAAAATGATTGGGTCCCACACTGTCATACACTGTCATCAGCAATATTACTCCACCATGACCAGAAACTCATATCTGTTCAATATGGTGTCGCCCCAGTTGGGGTAGTGAATGAATTTTGATTTAATCGATGGAGGATTCTTTACGTAAATTTTAATAGACGAAGCTTAGAAATTTAATTCTCAAACATTTTTCCCAACACTTTCGATGGCATAGACCTCTACCTGGAGAAGTATAAATAGCTCCCGGTGTTTATATTCAATAAGGGTAGTAACAGTAAATCTATTATCAGAGCTGCCAGATAAAGTTTGAAGAAAATAATCATTTTCCCGATAAATGTTGAAAACATCATCAAAAAAAAAAGAACGATCGTGTGAATGTGAATGTGTTTTTACAATTTTAAGTTTTTATTTAAAAAATTTCAGTCTTTTAGTCAAACACGTTTATTACAAACTTGAAGGAAATGGATAATTTAGTACATAGTTCGGTATATCGGTAGTAAACAATTGCTTAGTTATGAACTGCACTATCTGCCGTTTGTTAACACACTATAGTAGCTGATAAATTTTCTTTGTTTTGTATGTGGACATGCTTAGTTTATTTAAATAAATTAAGCGGATTTATATGAGTTTCTAAGTCTGTGTTAAAAAAAAATAAATATAAAAAATTGTAATAAATCAACTGAATATGAAATCTGATCTCTATAGTGTTGGTCTGTAACGGAAATACCAAATTGTGTCACCTCTCACAATGGAGTGGTCATATAATGAGAACTGTTTTGGTGCCATAAGCTTTTGAAGTTAGTAGTGTGAAAAGCTAATATTAGAGTTCTAATAAAACAAGAATTCAGCTTAATCTTCTCTGGAAACAGAAAATTATGGATCGCAAACTGTGTATCACGTAAAACTCAATAAATGGATTTATTAAAAAAGTTCAACAGGCTTTTAAACGAAGTACCGTACATTTCTTAACATGAGTTTGAAAAAAAGAAAAAAAAAACTAGAATAGATAAATCGACACATAATTGATGAAGTAAGCTGAGAAGTTGACTACGGCTGCATTAGTTTTTATCCTACCGATGAGATGGTGCATGTACCGTCATTAAAATAAGCATCTGACATTATGCGACGGGCCGATAATGATCCTCATCCAACTGCAGGCATGGTTTCGTAGAATGACTCTTACTCTGGCGTTATTGACTTAATTTTATCAACAAGTTTAGACTCCAATCTATTATAACGAAATACCATTAGCGCGTAAGAATCGTAATGATCGTTTGCACTAACATCTTTCAAAATATTAATGTTTCATTAAGTGCTAGTGAAGAAGATGCGTTACGTTGTGTAAATGAAGATTATAACCGGTGTGTTTTAGAGATTTAAAAATAACTTTTTATTTTCCAATGACAACAACATTATCGTATGTGAGCATCATAATACCACCTATTGCATGGAGTACAACATCAGTCACTACGACCTAAATTACAGGATTCAATATAACTACCTTGCAGTCAGTTAGAAGCATTGAATATCTTTTAAAAAACTTTTTAAGGCAATCAAATAAAACTAATGTGGCATTCCAGCACTTATCTGGGCTGATGTATATCATCCCACCAAGGCAATCAATAATAGAGAGAATATTGTAATGAATTTCATTTTCATAGAAAGTGAACTATTTTACGAACGTTGGTTAAATGTTTCATGATATAGGTACTAGTATGAGGTGTAAATTTCCACATTAATTATAAATAGTGTGCATAGCGGCAGACACAATCAGCCGCATTCTAACATTTAACATTTATTTATTTATTTATTTTATGTATGTTTGTATGTATAAAATATAAAATTAGTTTTATATGAATTTCATTTTAAATTTTTCATACAATAAGCCAAAAAATATATAATAATATTTTCCGAAAAAAAAAATTTTGTTTTTAAAAAATCAAAAAAAAAAAAAAAATTATATGACAATTAAAAAATATACATACACACATACATATTTTCGTTTGTTTCTTATTTGTACCCTGCCGGAGACTGAATTAGTACTTAACTAGTACAAAAAACACCAGCACTAGTACTAGACTGTAAACTTTCCTATACCATATTAATGCTCAAATTAGCATCGAGTGTGTTTGAAAAATTACTACTACCATTGGCTCTAATTAGATCCAATTGGAACCCTTAGAACACCTTTAGTAATAGTTATTTTATGTGGAAAAAGTCCTCTTAATTCGTGATTTGGTGTCTTTGCTGTCCTGGTAAGAATTAATATTTAAAAAATTAGTTTTTATATGGTTTTTATTTATAAAATATTTCGAAAAACAAATAGTTTTTATGAATTTCCCTCGAAGTTATTTACGTTACAGCAAACGAAAGATTTTGCATCGCAAGTTTTGAATTTGAATTTTGAATTTGATGTTTTTCAAAAAGCCATCGACACAACGTGGTTTACTGCAATGTCTTTTACGTTAACCACTGCATTTTGGAAACTGTCTGGTAGAATTACTAATTTATAGGGTTTTTTTCTATTTTTTTTTTGCTATAAAATTATTTTAAATCATTGTTTTCTAGGCAATTGAAAGGACATTGTTTGGTTTCACAAAAATTCTATTAGTCTACAAGTAGTGTATCTGAACTACTTCTAGTACTAGAGTTTTGCTATAAAAACTCTAACCCCGTTTATGCTAGTGCCAGCTGCACAAGTACTAGTACTAGTAGTTTTGAGATAATTAACGCTTAATCTCCCGAAGAATAGTTATACAAAAAATATTTTCTTCTTCTTTGTGTTACTCCCAAAAACCGATTTAAATGAAACTGATAATGTGCACATCTGCACAGAATAATCTCTAAATCCATACATATTTTTTCAAAATCGGTAAAGTAGCACCGGAGTAAAAGGAATACAAAGAAATGTGTTAACCTATTAGGTATACCGGTGAAAATGTTTTTTGAAGAAAATAAATTAAATATAAAAACTTATAAAATTTTAAAACATATAATAACATTTTAAACAATAAAAATAATTTATTTTTTGACTCATTTGTTTAATAAAACGAAACAAAAATCTGTTTAAACAATTTATTTAAATATGTTCCATTGACATAATACGTAATTCGGAATCGATTGAAAGAATTGAATTGAATTGTTTTAACAAAAAGACAGCATTTTCACTATTATTTCCTACACTCCAGTCCCTATAAGTACCTACTGTGTAGCCTTTAACAAAACATTAACAATTTGTTAACAAGATGAAGATCATTGCAATTTTTTCCTTATTACTTATTGCCTTGGTGGGCTACACCTCTGCTCAATGCCCTGGAGCACCACGTAAGTTGCTTTTAATTAATAAAATAAAATAAAATAAAAACGATTAAGAATAATTTTTCTATAAAACTCATTATCAGGCGCTCCAAGTTGTACGGGTCCTATTAATGTAGGCCGCGGTGGTCGTGGCTGTGTTGCAGGCACCAGGTGGTATTATGATGGTAGACAATGTCGTGAGATGCGCTATTTGGGTTGTGGTGGCAACAATAATCGTTGGTGCTCTCGTTCTGCTTGCGAGCAAAGATGCCGTCGCAGTAACTAGAAAAGGATTTTAAATGTTTTTATGATCGATAAAGAAAAATAAAGATTTACATGCAAAATCAATTCAATAATTCATTGTACTAAGTACTGAAGTAGAAAAGGATGTAATCCTTATCTCTTACGAACTTATTGAATAATAAAATGGTACTTAATAATATTGAATCAAATAATAAGAGATACGCTTTGCGCAGGTCCGTTACCTTTTCACTCTCTCTCGATGAGATTATGCGTGACGTAGGCATAGACCATTTTGTTTTCTTTTAAAAACCAAATAATATATTTTACATTCAAGTATAAATAAAATGATGAATAATTAATAAAAAATAAATACTTTATTATTAAATTGAGATGTTCGGCTATAACATGTAAAGCGTGTTTTTTATAGAGGTATAGAATTTTAAGTTAGCATTACTTTTCAAGATGGCGACCGATTTAACAGCTGTCAAGTGATCTATTCTCAGTTTGGCTTGGCAATTCATCATGAATAGACTCGCGCCTGAACAGCGCTTGCAAATAGTGCAATTTTATTTTGAAAATAATGGTTCTGTGCGGAAAACGTATCGCACACTACGGCCATTTTATCGTCGACAAAATCGTCCATCAGAACACTTAATTCGATTAACCATGGAACGTGTTCGCACCACGTTTACTCTTATTGATAACTCGCATCCCCAGAGACGCTGTACGGTGCGTACAGAAGAAGCTATTGCTGCTGTAGAGCGTAGCATTGAGGAAGACCCGAATGAGTCCATCCGCCATCGAGCACAGGAATTGGATCTGTGTCAATCCACTTTATGGATCTTGGTTTGCGTGCTTACAAAATCCAACTCTTGCAAGAATTGAAGCCAAACGATCATCAAGTAAGGCGTAGATTCGTCGAATGGGCCCAAAGCGAGATTACCGTTGATCCCGATTTTCATAAGCGAATTTTGTTTAGCGATAATGCGCACGTCTGGTTGAATTGTTACGTCAAGAAACAAAACTGCCGCATTTAGAGTGAAGGTAATCCTCAAGTGTATGTGGAAACACCGTTACATCCAGAAAAACTGACTGTTTGGTGCGCTTTATGGGCTGGTGGAATCATTGGTCCGTACTTTTTCAAAAACGATGGTGGCCAGAACGTTACATTCAATGGTGATCGGTATAGAGCCATGATTACAAACTTTTTCATTCCTGAATTGAATAACCATGATGTCCAGGAAATGTGGTTTCAACAAGACGGCGCAACATGTCACACAGCTCGTGCCACAATAGATTTATTGAAAGACACGTTTGGTGACCGCCTAATTTCACATTTTGGACCTCTGAATTGGCCTCCAAGATTTTGTGATTTAACACCGCTAGACTACTTTCTGTGGGGCTATGTAAAGTCATCGGTCTATGCGGTAAAGCCACAAACGCTTAACCATTTGGAAGACAACATTCGCCGTGTTATTGCCGATATACAGCCACAAATTCTGGAAAGAGTCATCGAAAATTGGACGTCCAGATTGGACTACATCCGCGCCAGCCGTGGCGTTCATATGCCAGAAGTCATATTTAAAATGTAATGCCATAAGATTACCTTTCGGATAAATAAAATTCATGTCAATCGAATAATCCATCGTTGTTTTATTGCAACTTAAAGTTCTATACCTCTATAAAAAACACCCATTATAATAACAAAACTGTACAATAAATTTTCTTTTTTTCTTATTAACTTATTAAGCATGACATATACGCCATGTTCACTTCAACTGCTTCTTAGGCTTAAGCCCTATAAATTTTTCTTAAAAATTTAAGCTGATATATAAAGTGAGGCTTTTTCTTATAGAATAATTTTGAGTATTAAAAATATTTAAAAAATTTAATTTTTCGTGCTTTCAAGACTTTTGCAAATAATTAAAAAAAAAAAATTATAAAAATTTTTAATCGATTTTTTACAGCAAGAGTGAAGTCCGGAGGGGGTAGCATAATGATGTGTAGGTGTATGGGAATAGATGGGGTAAGCAAATGCGTTAATTTTTCGGGAAGAAAAGACGTCAATATAACACACGTTGATATTTTGATCCAAAAGTATTTCGGACATCATTTTTTTCTTCAGCTCTTGCCTGGGCAACCCAATTTTCGGTTATAAATGTAATAAAACATGTATAGGTTAAGATTAAGAGAGCAATTTCAATTGCACTGTCGAGATTTCTGCAAAAACTTAGTGCAGTTCATACCAAATATATAAAAATAAATAACGCATGTGTTTTAAAGTCCGTCTTTTTATGAATTTTTTAATATTTTTTAAAAAGTTAGCACATTCGAAAACCATTACCTCTATGACAAATTCCCATAACAAATTACAATAACAAAAATATACCGACAAACTTTCTTGACATCAATTATACTTAATTTAAATTAGTTTTAATAATACTATTTAATTAGTCCCACTTATTTTGCGTTAATTAAACTGAAAATGATTTTGAAGCGAATTTATTTAAATTTTTTTTATGCGAAAAATTTCTTACAATTTATTTCAAATAAGGTGTGCTTCAAAATGATAAGGTCACCTTAATATTTGCTCAATTCATCCAAACTATAATGTGTTATGTAAAAATTCTACGTTCATTATACGTTCAAATAGGTGAATAAAAAGCCGGTTTTGCTCTTAGAGCTGTACCGTTATATTATGTGTATTTAAATTTATGTAAATAAGTGAAAAATTCCGAAGGTATCACAATTGCTATTGATATGAACTTCCGAGAGATGCAAGAACCACAACTGCATACTTTTCAGGGTGTGCAGTGAGAAAAAGGTCGAGGGCGTTATATTGGTGCCCGTCTATAAACGATATGTGAGAAGATTAATTTACTAATTGCACAAAGCGGTTGCGCGCGACAAATAGTTCTATATATTCACCTTCTGGAGCTGTGAGGCCTGAACTTGTGCTTATTTAAGACGAATTATAAACATTTAAATCACCAGGAACAACAATTTGCTTGGTCGGAAAGTTAGCTGATATGGAGTCAGAAAGAGAGTCGAAGCCAGAAATTAACATATTATGAGCGGGAGAGGGTATTATTACCCGTTTCGCAAACACAAGGGATAAAATAATGTTTTGTATGATGTCACGCTTATAAATGGCAATCGGCGAAACAGGTAATAATATCCGCTCCCGCAAATAATGTGTTAATTTTATGGCAACAAAACTATATTGCTGCAAAAAATCGATTATACTTTTTCTATAATCCAATAGAAAAAAGTTGGCGTCAAATTGCCTTTGTAGTTCGAAATTATTCCAACTTCACCTCAAGGTGGAATAATCACCTGGACAGGCAATTAAATTCTTTTGCCTCCGTCACTTCTATAAGGAGCTCATAGGCTTCCCGGTAAGCATTCATTGTTTTGTTTCGGTTTCAGTAACCAAGCTCATATTCAAGATGATTAATCTACTGTAGCTCGTCTCTTTAAGATTGTGTGTAGTGGTGAAGATCTTTGCTAAGTATTGGTACTTATCCATTGTAATTTTTTCCCAGTAGGTGGCGTGTTCTCCTGATCATACGTCTAATATTTTTCATCACTGCCAGATTTTTAGGTAGATTTGTCTGGAGAGAGGTTGAAGTCTTTTTAATAAGCACTCGAAACAGCAATTAAATTTTTTCATCATGTTCTCTATTGCGGACGCGAACTTAAGCTCTTGTATTATATGCGTGAGCTATAAGCATTACATCATGCCATCCCTATATAGAAATTATATGGTGGGACTTTATTAACTATTAATTTCTTACTTTTTAATTAAAAACTTTTTAGCTACTGGACTTGTTTTAGCATTTAAACTTAATAAAAGAATAAAATCAAATTAACTGCCTATTGTTTTATAAATTTACTGTAAGAGCCTATTTAATAATAATTCCCTTTTCTTTACACAATTGTTTTGCACAGAAATTTCCAAGACATTACTGATTCAACAAACAATAATCATTTTCTGTTTAATGTCATAACATAAGCCATTATACCATTTCAAAAGAAATCATTTTGTGCCATTGTATTATAATAATCCATTTGAAATACGCATTTCAATAATTTTATTATTCCATGGCAATTAACTTTTCCAACCAACTATGACCAACAAATTGTCAAATATTTTCTCAAAGCCATTCCAACAAAGTTAGTTCATAAAAAACAATATATTTTGTGAACCCCAAATGCATTGTTGGTCTTCGGTCTCATCATGGTTTTTAATAAGTTTTCAAATGATAATGAGAAAATTTTGAAATTTTCAGTAGACCAGATGGACAAACACTGAGCCACAACCCAGTAAACCATTATATTACTGTTGCAACAGTAAAATTTAACATTCAGTTTTGTTATATTATGGTTAATGAAGGGTAAACTCTATAGTGTAACAGGAATTTCAAATTGTATCAGCTTTCACTGTTCTAATGGGTGTCTCAAAATTGGCGATATATTTGAATTTGTCAGCCATTTGTGCAGTAAAGTGTTAGCAACCAAAAAAAAAAAAAAAAAAAACAAAACAAAAAAAAAAACAATTCGACAGATGACAGTTTAGGGTTTGCAAAAATGATGCGTTACACAGTAGGACAACGTATCTTCATTATTGAATAATATTTCAAAAATAATGAACGCTTGGCTACCGCAGTTCAAAAATTTCATACAAAATATGGTCAGAATAGTGTTTCATCTTCTTAAGTTGCGACGAAAAATTCAGACTGGAACCGTTAGAGAAGGCAACAACACACTAGTCGTCCAAAAACAAGTCGTTCAAATGCGAGTATAGAAGCAGTTCATGAGAGTGTAGTTGAAAATTCACGAACCGAGAAAAAAACTGAAAAATTTCAAGAAGCTTTTTACTGTGTATAGTCACTAAAGATCTGTGTCTCTCCATGCTTACAAAATTCAATTAACACAACAACTGAAGCCTAATGACCATACACTGTCAAGAGCGTTTGTTGAGTTCATTATTGAACATCAACAAATAAATGCTGATTTTTCGAGCAAAATCATTCCACATTTCTATCTTGATGGTCTAAAGAATGCACATGTGATTGTCGAAAAATTTCAACTGGAGGCAGAATTGGACCATACTTTTTTAAAAATAAGACTGGTCAAGCAGTGACTGGTTTAATTTTGTTTGAGGAAGAGCAACATGCGGTCAAAATTTGTATCGGTGACTGCAAAGCACTCGGAGACCAATTGTCCATTGTGATCATCCTGTGCGAGAAACCTATATGGATGAGAAGAATAATAGCACAACCAGCTGAGGCCCTTGGCAAATCGAAGGATAACGGTAGAGTCAGTACACGAAAGTGAGGTTAGAGTTTGGATCGTAAATTTACTCAGCCCGAGAGACTGAGACAATAACACAACAGATGTTCGATCGTCTCTAACTCCTCCGTGTTTTCGCACAGCCTATAGTAATCAATATAGGCATTTGCCCATCTACTGATCATGGCCCATTATAACGCCCGTAATCAGACTCAGCTCTACCTAACTCATAAAGGGAAGAGCCGACGTCCTACGACTGAAAATAACCGGCCATGTAAATCTAGAGACCCTTCAATTCGATGAACCAGGTTTGACTAGTTCTACCTGCGAAGAACCTCTCTAGTACACTGCTGTAATGACTCAACGGCGGCAGAACGGAATCCTTAGACCGAATGACTGTTGGTGCAGAGCAATGACGAGACAATTCATCAGCCTTCTCATTACCAGCAATACTGCAGTGACCCGGTAGTGACTGTCAGTAGTGCTCGATATAGCGACATGATAACAAAAATTTTTCTGCCGAAATGGATGATATGAATGTGGCCAATATGTGATTTCAACAAGACGGTGCTACGTGACACACAGCCCGTGAAACAATTCAATTACTGCATGAGTCGTGTACTCTCTCATTTTGGTGATCACAGTCGGCCTCCTAGATCAAGGATTTTCGAGCAAAACTATTCTAAGCGATAAAAAACATCTGTACCTTGATGGCTTTGTTAATATGCAAAATTTCCGTTTTTGTGGTTGTCGAAAAACAAATGCAGCCACAAGATGTCACTGTTTGGTGTGGATTTTAAACTGGAGGGTTAGTTAGACAACATTTTTTTTTAAAATGAGGCTGGTCATGCAGTGACTGTTACTAGTGCTCGATATAGCGACATGATAACACAATTCTTTCTGCCGAAATTTGATGATATTAACCAATACAGGGTTTTAACAAGACAGTGCCACATGTCGGTGATCAGAATTGTCTTCCTAGATTGTGGGACTTAACACCATTAGATTTCCGTTTATCGGGTTATTTGAAAACACAGGTCTATGTCCACAAGCCCACATATACTCGTGCATTAAATGGGGAGATTCAAAGTCGCATCAATGAAATTTAAAATTTCGACAAATAAATTTTTTCAGAAATTAGATGATATTGGTGTAGTGATGTTATAAATATTTTTATTCCAGTTTATTATAAAGAGGTTCCGTTTAAGACTCGGCAGGCTCTCAATCTTTTACCAAAACTCTATCAACCACGTTTTTCAATAAACTGTTGCCAATGGTTAATAATGTTGGTTCTAAATTCTTGAACTCTCGTGGGATTATTTATTTAAACCTAAAGGTGTCAAATCGCACGATCTTGGTGGCGAATTTAGTCCTTCTCTACGAGAAATAATCCATTGTTTCTCTGGCTGTATGACAAGTGGCACAATGGTATTGAAACAACATATTCTCTATGTTTAAATCATCAATATTCCATCACAAAAAGTTTCGGATCATCTGCCTGTAGAGATTTAGATGAACTGTAAACGCATTTCTATTTTCAGTTTTAAGAAATATGGTCCGATGATTCCTCCGGACCAGAAACCACATCAAACCAAATGGTTGCTTCAAGATAACTCTTAGAATCTCTTTACGTCAAATGCTGCAATTCTGCTTGTCGACGTAGCCATTGAGCTAAAAATGGGCTGCGACGGTGAAGATTGTTTTGATAATGGCCCAAGAAACCAATTGCCGACGTTATACGTGGTCAGCTGGTTTTAAATCTTGAATCTTAAAAGCCTTTAAATGGAGATCACAATACAAAATGTGGAATAATGTGAATCGTTTGATGTTTAATTGCTGCTAACCATGATGAATATATGTTTTTCGATCTTCTTTAACACTTCTGCTCACAGCTGCTGTATTGTCGGTTGAACCACCACTAGGTTGATAAATTCTGTTTCCGTTAACATAAACGGATCCAGTTAGTGCATTTTGTCTACCGAATTTTGTTCTAAATTTGCTAATTATAACTTGAAAAATTTTGTCATTTGCAAAAAATGTTTTAAAAATAAAAACACGTTGTTCCTTCATGTTCCTTCCTCCTACGTCAACTAACCGAAATGTATTCAAAATCTGAAAATAAAAATTTAGAAAAAAAAAAATTACAAAAAGAAAACAATGACAGAAAAATTCAAAATTCAATTTCAGACACCAATTAAAACAAATTTTCATTCTCATACAAGTTGGTTGTTATAAACCTGTTTATAAATCGAAAATGTTTTTTATGAATATGACGGTAAGTATTGAAAATAATGAAATAATTTTAAAGGAATACATTGATATAACAACTGCTTGTTGGTTTATCGAAAACTTATTGAATATTATGCATAATAAAAAGATGAATATATTTTCATTTTGATTTATCGATATACTCCCATATACACATACTCATACAGTATTTTATACATACACATTTACGCACACTTAGAAATGATATAATGGAATATAATAGAAAGAGAGATATTGTGTTATGAAACGCTATTAAACGCAATTGAATGTCGAATATTTTTAAAATTTATTTCTTTTGATTTTTGATCTTTCGAACTCAAATTACTAAACTTGGCTATTCGATTCATAGGAAAAGCAATAACATTTTTATTACAGTAATTTATTTGCAAACAATTCAATTTTACACATGAAAAATTTTTCAAATAATTTTTTTAATTTAAAAGCGAAATCATTTTGAAGTTTAAAAGCCAAAAGATAAATCTTCTCGTAGAAAAAGAAACAATTTTTTAATAATTTATTGGAAATTAATAAATAAAGCAAATGAAGTTATGATATAAATATAATTTATTTATTGATAAAGATTTTTTTCTAAAGGGTCCGCCAAATACATTTTTTTTGTTTCGAAAATGCTATAAAAAACTACTGAGTATTTTCTCAAATTTATTTTTTTATTTGAAAGTACAATCCTTCCGGTTAATAATGGAAAATAATTTCATTCAAATGGCTGCCTCGGCTGGCCATGCAGTAGCCCACACGATCGGTCCAATTTTTAAGGACATTATTGATTGTGTGCAGCTGTATTTCACCAATGGCTTCATGAATATTGTCCTTTAAAGCGTCAATTATCTCTGGCTTGCTGGCGTAACACTTATCTTTGATGGCACCCCATAAATAATAGTCCAACGGTGTCAAATCGTAGCTCCAAAGGTGGCTAAACGAGATCAGCTCTGCGGCTGATAATGCGATCTTAAAAAACAGGGCGCAAAACATCGACTGTAGCTTTGGATGTGTGGCACGTATCGCCGTCCTGCTGACGCCAAATGTTGCTAATATCCTCCTCTACAATTTTTGTGAACAAAAATTTTCTTCAATTTTCGTTCAACATGGGCCGATAACGATCGCCATTGACTGTAACGGCCACTCCTTGCTCATTTTCGAAGAAAAATGGCCCAATTATGTCTCTGGACCAAACAGTGACTTGTCTTGGGTGTATCGGCTCAATGTATGCGTGCGGGTTCTCTGTGCTTCAATTGAGCTTCATCTGAAAAGACGATTTTTTTTTTGGCAAAATCGGCATCTTCTGTAAGTCAATTGCAGGTCCAGATTCCCAGCGTTGCTCAAGCGTATACACAACCATATTCGTTCAGCGAAAGGATAAAACTAATTATCTGTCAAATCAGACATGAGCTAAGTGTTACCATTCACGGAATAAGCACTAGTTGAAAAAAAACGTTAGATGGCGGACCCTTTATTTAAATATGCTTTTGATGAGAATAAAAAGTAAAAGAGTGTTGTCTTATAAAAAAAATAAAAAAAATAAAATTTACAATAAGAGCCGTATTTCATTAAGCGATTTTTAGGTTTTAAATTTAGAAAATTTCAGCTTTAAATTGAAATAAAACATAAACACTGCCTATGAGTATTAACTCTATGAAGAAATTTCTCTGACTAAAGTATATGCCGTTCGAAGCCAGCCTTAAACTGTAGGACTCTTTCATTGAGCGTTGAAATAGAATCGGTTGCAGCTTAATTATTGATAGAAGATCCACTTGTTCCATTGGAATGTCGCGGCCATTACTATCTTGATAAAAAAGAGTGCAGAGTTTTTTTTTTGCGTTGAGTTGGTACACCTGTTATTGATATTCCTGCTAAATCTTAGGGTCATAGCTTGACATTTGTATTTTTTATATTCGGTTTTCGATATGTACATCAGTACTTCCTGCGAGTTTTCCATCGTTTCCTCTCGGCTGCTGGAACACCTTCTTCATAATGGTTTTTTAATTCGATTGAACAGAAAGAAGTCACAGGGAGCCAAATAAGGTGAATTCATTGGCATTTGTAGCATTTTTCGTCAAAAAAACGATGGCACTGTACGATATCATGGTGCAAATTCCACGAGTTTTCTGCCCACAATTCTAGTCTCTTTCGGTGAATTGTTTTATACAAACGTCTCGTAATGCCCTGTTTGGCCTTCTGGGAAAAATTCGTATGCACTACACCATTTTTATCCATGAAAACTGTAGTTTCGGCTAATTTGGTGAACGCCTTTCACTTGCCTGATATCTGGATTGCGTGTAGTACTCACAAAACCAACGCGTCGTCTCAGGATAAGACTTCTGATAAATAAAAGATCGGATTAAGCCTCGCAATTCATGATCAAAATTGTAAAAAATCGCCAACCTGCATAGAGATAGATATACGCAGCTACGTAGATGGCTACGTAGCTCTAGCAAACGTTAGGCTATGATGATAAGATTTAGCGAGAATATCTGATGATAACTGATGTCCCAACTTAACAAACGATAGGAACGATAGGACCACCACACGGCGATTATACGGAAAACTTTCTGAACAAAGTAGTATATCTTCAAAAGGATAACACTAAGAGTCCCTAAATTTGGTCCAAATGGATTCGTAGAGAAAGGCACCTACCATACACTGTAAGTATTGATTTTGTATATCTTGAGAACGGCTTAAGTGAAAGTTACTGAATTTGATGTAAGTGACTGGATTATTAATACAAATCATTAGTGAAAAAGTGAGCCAAATTGGTTAAGTGGGAATGGTACCTCACATACAAAGTAAATATTCATTTTTGTATATCTTTAGAACGGTTAGAGCGGATGCTTCGTACTTTGATGTATAAGACTTCGTAGTTAATAAGCAGAAGCTTTTAATACGGTTTTATTAGTTTGGCAGTTAAAACAAATTATCAGTTGAAAAGTAGGCAGAAATTTATAAGTGGGCGTGGCATCTCCCGCACATAGCGTTTATTAATTTTTGTATATCTTGGCAACGGTAATAATAAAAGTTTCTAAATTTTCTAATTTGATTTAAACAATTTCTCGGACAAAACATAGTCAATAACTGGGAGAGATTAGATAAGTGGGCGTGACACCTTCCATTCATACGAAATATTGACTTTTGCATGTGTGAAGGACGGTAATTGTTAAAGCTTTATTATCTATCCATATCAGCCAATAAACTGGAGATAACTGATTAGTGGGTATTGCGCAAGGCACACCGGGTGAAAGCTGCTTACAATATTGTATGTGTTCTTATTTGCTTTATATGTATGTACATACGTACTCGTATATAGATATGTTTGTGTATAAAAAACATCCAAAATGTCTACGGATATACGTCATATGCAAACTTTTTTGATGGTGTGTCTTTCCCATACAAAATAAGTTAATTCCATTGCATGTTTCTTATGAGAAATATATTTTATCGGTAAACAACACAAAGGCCCACAGCAACGCGTGAAGAGTTACTCTAGTTCTTCAAAAGTTTGACGCCCTGGATTTCTTCACTCTTTTGCCCATATTTACAGAACCTAAATTAATACCTCTAAGCGTGTTTAAACTGTGAACAAGAACCTTGTAAACTAGTGGAATCTGTACAAATTGTATGAATAGAGCAAAATTACACTGGACTACAGCAAAAAATGCCTTTAAATAAAGCTTTATGGAATACACCGATTTTAATGCGCTGAACTGAAATCTGTTTTCGGTTTTTTCCATTGGGCTCAAATTTTTTTAGTGGGCGTGGCAAATGTTTCGCCCAAAATATCGCAGTTATGTCAATACATTTCATCATAACTTGAGAACGACTTGAGCGATTTTAATGGAATTACCACCAAATGTTTAGGAACAATATTTCCTATAAATCAACTGAATAAAACGTTTTTGTATTTTCAACAGTTTCGGCGTTATTCGCTACTTACGAGGGCGGATTAATATTGAAGCTACCTAAGTAGAAAAGAACATTTTTTTTTTCAAAAACCATTCATTTCTCAACATAGTCTTCTTTTAGCTCAATACACTTAGTAAGACGATTTTCACACTTTTGTATACCATCTGAGTGATACGATTTTGGGAACTTCTCAAAATACGCATTAATTTCGGCAATCACTTCTTCGTTTGAGATGAATCTTTTTCCTGCGAGACATTTTTTAAGTTTGGTAACAGGAAAAAGTCACTAGGGGCTAAATCTGGACTATAAGGTGGATGATCAACCAATTCGAAGTGGATTTCTCGTAGTTTTAGCATCGTATCTAATGCTATGTGAACCGGTGCGTTGTCTTGAAAAAAGAGCTCTTTTTTCTTGTTTAAATATGGTGGCTTTTCCTTGATTGCATCAACCAATTGATCCAATAATGTAAGATAATACTCTCCTGTGATCGTAGATCCCTTTTCAAGATAATTGATGAACAATATTACAATAATACAGTGTCCATAACCTTGCCTTCGCTGTCTTCGCCTTCTTCGGAGCTCATCCACCAGCTTCCACCCATTACTGCGATTGATTTTTGGTTTCAGGTGTGTAATGGTGGACCCACGTTTCATCAACAGTTATTAATCTACGCCAAAAATCAGCAGGATTATGCTTTATTATGTCCAAACACCACTGTGAAGTGATCTATCGAACTCGTTTTTGTTCAACACTGAGCGGCACCCATCTTGTCAATAGCTTTTTCATATGCAAATGTTCATGCAAAATGTCGAAAAATGTTGGCTACAATTTTAAGAGCTGACGTTTGATGGATCGTAATTTCTAAGCAAGAAAAAGTTTTTGTGTTTGTGCTGCCATCTAGCGCTAAGTAGCTTCAATGTCAATCAGCAAAAATAATAATAATAAATTCGCACAAAATTAGAGCAATTTTTTTTCTTTTTGTCAAAAAGTCATAAATTTTTTTTCCAGAATGCGAATTTTACATGTTAAGCACTTATTTGTAATGCGTAAGGCAAAGAATGTGTATTCCAAGAATGTTTTTATAACTTTTTGGAAATAAAATAAGAAAAAAATTGCACTCATTGTGCAAGCAAGGCTGAGGAGCTACGCTAGTTCGGTTCCTGCTCTTATAAAGAATACCCACACATTCACGAAACCGGTTGAAAAGGCAAACCTTTTGGCCCGTATGTTTACAAGTAATTCTCACTTGCCGGAGATCGTTTAACCACTGCCCGAACTTGAAAGAGTATCAGTAACTACGCTTAGTATATACCTTCGAGCTCATGCTCTAAAAAGGGTCCTTGCAAATCTCAAGGTTAACAAGTCTTCTGGGCCGGATGGCATACCAGCACTGGTCCTGAAGCAGTGCCCTTCGACGCTTGCGCGTCCATTAGCTCACCTTCTCAGTGCGTCATATCGCGCCAGTATTTATCCATCTTGCTAGAAGGTTGCTAATGTAACGCCAATCCCCAAAAAGGGCGAGGTTAGAAACACTGAGAACTACCATCCAATAGCAGTTTGTCCGCACTCTCCAAGGTTATGGAGAGTATGATTAATCACCACCTTGTGGGACACCTGGAGTCCAACGAATTACTTAGCGATCGTCAGTACGGTTTTCGAAAGAGCTGTTCTACTGGTGACATGCTGGCGTTGCTCTCGGAGAAGTGGAGCAAGTCCATTCATTTTTTTGGCGAGAGTAAGGTTGTGGCTCTGGATATTTCAAAGGCATTTGGTAGAGTTTGACACGAGGCTCTCATTACGAAACTTAATGCTTTTAGTGTCTGTAGTCACTTCTCTCGATTCATATCGAGCTTTCTCAGAGATCGCTCTATAAGAGTGGTTGTAGATAGGGTCTCATCCGACGGTAAACTCAAGGGTACCGCAAGGCTCTTTCCTTTCTCCTACTCTTTTTCTAATATTTCTTAATGACTTCCTTCTTCTCACTTCTAATCCTTCTACTCATTTGCAGATGACAGCAACATTTGTCACTCATATTCTTTTGATCGTAGACCGAGCCTTTTGGAGGTTGGGGTAAGAAGGATGAATATGAATGTCACACTCGCAAGTGACCTGGTGAAGGTCTCCGAATGGGGTCGTGCGAACAGGGTTGATTTTAATGCACGTAAGACTCAATGTTGTTTTTTAACACACAGGCGTGGTGGTGTGCTGTCATCTGTGTCAATGGGTAATGTGGATATTGAGGAATCAGATGCTCTTGATGTTCTGGGCATTATAATTCACTGTGACGTTCGTTGGAATTATCACATATTTCAAGTGTCGAAAGAAGCATTCAAGTGCCTTGGTTTTTTGAGACGGTGTAAGAAATATTTCACCCCATCTGATCTCCTTAATATTTACAAGACCTATATCCGACCCAAAATGGATTACAACTTCATGTAGGGGTCGATGCTTCAAAGTCTATTTTGGAACTTCTCGACCTCGTACAGGAGAGGGCGAAGATGCTCATCAATGACGATAGGGTAGCCAACTCTATCGATACATTGGAGCACCGTCGCAATGTGGCGTGTGGTTCATTGTTCTATCGGTACTATAACGCAACATGTTCTAGCGAAATTAAGGAATTAATTAAAAAAATCATATATTTTTACGTAGTACTCGTATTTCTCGTAGAGCGCATCCCTTTGTAGTTGATTGTCCAGTAAATCGCATAATGCATTATAGGAAGAATTCGTTCTTTGGTCGCACTGTTCGGTTGTGGAATAATCTTCCAGCGAAACTATGTCCTGCCACTTACGATATGAGTAAATTTAAATCTAAGGTCCATAAACACTACTCCCTCTGTCGTCCTTTCAATAACCTATTTTCCTAGTACCAGCACAATGCACTACATGAGTAGTGGCCATCCCCTGAGTGCTGGTCTTATATAAAAAAAGCAGAAAATTGTTCGCTAATTTTAATCAAAGTTAGGTACATGCAGTTACTTGTGAATAAAATCAGCAATAGCCAACCGATTTTCATGTCGTATAGCTTATTTTATTCTTAACAATTTAGGCTTTATTATAAGTACTGAACATGTAAAATTCGCATTCTGAAAAATTTTGTATAACTTTTTAATAAAAAAAAAAAAAAAAAAATTTCTCTAATTTAGTGCGAAATTTTTTTTTCGCAACAAAGTTACGAATAACTCCGAAGCTGTTGAAAATAAAAAAAAAAATTTCAGTTGGTTTATAGGAAATTTAGTTCGTAAACATTTGGTGGTAATTTCTTTAAAATCGGTCAAGTCGTTTTCAAGTTATGATGAAATGTATTGACATATCTACCATATTTTGGGCGAAAAATTTGCCACACCCATAAAAAAAAATTTGAGTCCGATAGAAAAAACCGAAAACGGATTTCAGTTCAATGCATCAAAATCATTATATACCATATAGTTTTATTTAAAGGCGAGATTTTTTTTTTTTTTTTTTGTAGCCCAGTGTTATTTATTTAAAGTCAATAAATTACTCCTATAACACATAGTACCACATAGCGTATTACAAATATTTAATCTATTACATAGCGTATACGTCATGTTGTCCCTTTAAGTAATTTAACCACAAAACATCAGAAAAAAGGTAAGAAGTCTTTACAGTATCACTTCAATATAAGTATGTACGAGTATGTTTGCTTTTCTCAATAACAAATAATCTCAACATTATATTGTGTGTAGAACAACAAATTACATACAAAATTGATAAAAATCTTCTATGAATGCCGTATAAGTGTATTTCAATTAAGGCTTTAGTGTGTTTGTTTTTGTTTAGCGAATAATAAGTGTGTGTGCCTCTCTTTTTTCTCGGACTCCCGTCGTGCTTAAGAGTAAATAATTTTTCCATTTAAGAGTTTATTATTGAAGATTTGTAATCCGTTTATTAAGCTATTTTCACATGCTGTTGACTATAATGTCGTTGTTGTAGTTATTGTTGTTGCTTAAGAGTCTATTGTTTGCTAACAAACACTTATACACTCATACACACTCAAACTCAAATCGTTTTCGCATTCATTTATAAACATACACGCACATACCTATACATACGTGTTAGCACCACACAGCAAGAGAAACTTTAGCATGGCTTTCTTCACAGTTAGTTTGTTATACTTTTGTTCATTGTTCGCGTTATTTTTATCACCCTTCTTTCTCACTCTATCACCCTCTCTCTTATACTCGTTTACTTATATTCTTTTACGTTCTTTTATTTTGAAAGCGAGATAACATTGTACATATTTTATATTTGAAAAAAAAAACCAACACTTACGAGTATATGTGTTTGTTTGTTTGGTTTGTTACATTTATTCATATAACAGCGTATGTGTGTGTAAGTGCGCAGAAACGTTTGTGTTTGATGTGTAAAAAACAGCAATTTTATGTGTGGCTTTGTAACGTGTTTTTAATAGCCTACTACCAGGGGCTGTTTTTGTATAGTGAGCTACAGTTTTCAAAGTATAATAGTAGCTTAGGCGCTATGATTTGGCTTCCAATGGAAACAAACTATTGACGTCAATTCAGCAAAAATTTTAGTCTAATTTCTGAAGCAATTAGATTGAACTCAAATTAGCTGTATAGTCTTTTTAATTATATTTTAATACATTGGAAAATAAGTTCATAAGGTATCGATAGTTTTAACAATAACTTAATCAATTTTTGTGTGGCATGGTGTAGTGGTTAGAGCGCAGGCATACAACACAAGCTGACCAGTCTCGAACTCCAACAGATGACATGACAAAAAAATTTAATTGCGTTTTCGAGTGTTTTTTCCTTCAGAGAAAAACATCTAAAGAAGCTCTCCTGTACTTTCACCTTACCACTGGCATGATGGCGGGCATTAGGCCAACGATCAGGAGAAAATGCCGCCTACTGGGAAAAAATTATAAAAATTATAATGCTAAGTATAGATCACCACCACCACTTAGCAAGGATCTTCACCACTACACGCAAGCACATGGAGGCGAGCTACATTGAAAATGGACTGATTACTGAAACTGAAACAAAGTAACAAAGTGGAATTGTGGACAGCCATTATTCTCCCTAGAGGAGAACACCTATCGCTTAACCAACTCGTCGCTACCGTTTTGATACCGAACATTATATTGAGCTTATTTTTACGGTCACCTTTATTGTCGAAGATAAAGATTTCCATATGGTCCGATGGGTAGCGAAGGTCTAGAAAATGCGGCGGCTGATAAGTATATTTATGCTCTTAGAGTGTTGCTTTGAATACTTGTGCAGTATGGGGCCCAACGCTGTCCTAAATGAGTACGGTTTTGCCTTGTCGATGTGGCCTTTGTTCCTTGTTGACATGGCATTCCTTACAAGCATTTCCCAATGCAACATGTCGCCACAATCAACAAGCACAGATTATGGTCTTCTTTGGATGGAAGTCAGACTTAACTCTCGGCTTTAACGTATCTGCTGGAGCCACCCAGTACTTTATTACTGCATTTTTATATGAGGGCGTCATTTTTCATTTTCAGTTTATAAGCTCGTGTTGCTCGAAGGAGAAGAACATTTTACTTCTTGTTTTCGTTGAGCTCATGGTGCACCCAGGCACCCAAATTTTCATCAAATCCCATTAAACGAAGATGATTTAGAATAGTTTTATAATAACAGTTGTTTTTTTAGCCAATACATGACTTGTGTGACAGTCGTCTCAAAAGTATTAACTTATTCTCCAACCAAAAATTACATATAATGGGTGTATAACCCACCTATGCCGCTTATTATTATGCGTGCGTTCTAACCACTGCGAGTACAGAACGTCAACACTATCTGTTACACATAATTCGTGCTTTTAGTATGGAGAGTAATATTTGAGAGTATATTTCAGTTGTCTTTTCTTAATTAAAGCATGTTCATACACCAACTCCTATTTTTTGTTCGCGTTGTCAATTACTTGTACGAATTAGCCCGTTCACATGTAATCTTTCTAATTCGAAATTTTTTAATTTCTAGAAAACCAGATATGATGAAGGATATGCAATTTCTAGTTTAGGAGCTTTATTGTAACAAATTTTAACATTTTTTTATTAACAGCTAGTGGCCTAATTCAATGGATTTTTGCAATCAGAACATATGTGCCACCCTGAATTTTTTTGGTGAAAGGAGACTCTTTGTTTGGAATTCTTTTTTAATTTAATTCTCATTCTCCAATAAGTTGGCATGATGTTCGTCATTGATTGTTTTACCTTTCTGAAGTTAGTCAATGTGGATTATTCCGCATCCACAGCAAACAATGGTCGCCATGACTTTAATGGTTGACACACCTACCTCAAGCTTCATTGGCTCCAATTTACCTCGAGAAAACCACTGATTTGACTTCTGTTTCATCTCTGGGGCGTTGTAGTGAATCCACGTTTCGTCCACAGCAAAGAAACGGCGTTAGAAATCGTCTATATTGTTGTGAAACAATCAGGGATTACTGCAAAATTCTCTCAAGATTGGGTTTACATTCGAATGTGAGCAATCTCGGAGCCCATCTGGCGAGTAGGTTTCTCATAACCAAGTAATAATTCAAATCAAGTATCCTTATGAGATGCCTATAATTTACACAATCTCTTGCTCTCTCAGTCTCCGATCGGCCAACACCATAACATCAAATTTTTAATATTTTTTCGGCTATAGAAAACTCGTATGGATCTCAAAAAAAAGTTCGACACTTTCCGTAGAGTTAAAATAAATAACACGAATTTATTGTTTTACTTTATACAGTCCTTTTATTTGCACAACTAAAATTATACAGTCTCCGACTTTTTTAACTTACACTCAGTGCACAAATTTACTCAACACTTTTATTAACGCCTTAGCACGAACTTACTCTTCGATTTTCAAATTACGACTGACTGACTTAGCACTATGTACCGCCTTTTATAGTAAGTTGACATTAGTTTCGATTGTCTAGTATAAACTACAACCTTCTATTCAGCTACGTTAATTCAAATGTAACTGCAGCATTGACAATGTGATCGTAGCCTTGAAACAAGCCAATATAATAAATTCCATAATGAAGCTTACAGGTTTAAATATTCAAATCTGAGTGTATCTTTTTTTTGCCTTAACATTTTCGTAAGCTTAGTGTTGGTTTGAATAAAGGGTTTTTTCCAGCAAATAATAGCAATTCCGTTTTTTCGATTTTCTTTATAAATCACAAGGTAGTCTTTAGTTTTCTTTTTTTTTCTCCGTCACTCCTGTAGGGGATCATATTGGCTTTCCACAAAGCATTTATTGCTTTGTTTCAGTTTAATACAGTAGATGATTCATCCACTGTAGTCCCCTCTATTCGATTTGTGTAGTGATGGCGATTATCCTTGCTAATTGGTGGTGATCTTTACTTCAGCATTGTAATTTTTTCCCAGAAGATGGCGTTTTTTCCCGATCATTCGTCTGCTGTTTTTCATCATCGCCAGAGGAAAATAGAAAATCAGGGGCGCCTCATTTTTATTTTTTTAGATTGAGTTGTCTCGAGGGAAAATTGAAGCCTCTTTATTAAATACTCGGAACGAAACTATAATTAAATTATTTCGTCATGTGCTCTACTGGGGCTCAAACCTAATTCGCTTGTGTTTTTATGAGTGCACTCTAACCAAGCCACCCCTGCGTTTAATAGCTGTCAAACACAAACTTAATCACATATCTGGCTTAAATTTTGACAAGAATTTTTAAAAGAAATCCTAAGAATAAAAGTTTTCCAAAATTTCAGTTTAGGGCACTCAGTTGCCTTCAATGCCAAACTATTCTATGACAAACGGTTGCCTATTTTATGAACTGTCTCTGCGCTAACAATGGTAGCCTTCAAAAAAAAAAAAAAAAAAAAAAAAAAACAATTTGAAAACAATTTTGGTAAAATTATTTTTTTTTTTTTAAATTGATGCTCAATTTCTCGTTTGTAGCATATTTGTGAATGAAGAGGAAAGAAAAACGAATAGAAAAAAGCTCATAAAATTCATGGGAATTTAAAGATAATTTTTTTATCTAAACTGTTGAATACATGAAGAGGATTCCTATACAAAAGCCCACCCAGGCAGGATAAATTTAAAATAGTGACGGCTTTTATTAACGTCTGCGTCTGTTTCCAACTCTATAACAGGTGCACACTCGTACCTTGAATGCATACATATAATACAGTATGCATATGTATCTGTAGAGGGAGAAAAAAGTTTTAAATGTAATGTTCGCTTCTGTTTTATTTTTCTCTGGTTGGCCAATGTTTGTGGTTTTTTATTTTGTGGCTTTTAAAAGCTGAATGTATGTACATATGGTATGTATGTATGAAAAATACGTATGTATAAATGAGATTGAGTGTGTATGAGTGTATTGTATGTGTGTGTGTGTGTGTTGAATTTTAGCAGCTTGTAAATTGATTTAAAATATTTTCTATAGAAGCGATTTCATTGATGACTATATGGTGGGGTACTAAAAATTTGTGTTTAAGTGTGTGTGTGTATCTGTCTGTCTGTCTATCTATGCGGTACTTAATAATTCAAATAAAAGTGCCATTAATTTTAATTAAAGCTCAACTGTTGTTATTGTCGTATGATTTGATAGGAAATTAAAATGCAATAATTTTTAGGCTTTGCAATCTATTTAAACGCCTTTTCGAATTTCAAAAAAAGAATTTTTTTCTTTGAATTTGAAAAATTCATAGCATCGTTTCGTATATCTACTGCCAAACCGTCTGGCAAATGCTATACATTTCGTTGGCAAATAAAACATTTCACGGCCTGTCAAATAAACAATGCAATGAGTATTCAGATCCCATAAGCTAAGGCATAATGACATTGATGTCATCTGGTTAGTAATGTAACAAAGCCATAATGATTGACCCAGTGAACATTTTGCGGAATCATAAGTAAAATATTTCAGTTATGGTCTAGTATATAAGACTCCTAAGAAAAATATTTCTGGAAATAAGATAGATTACCTTTTGTTAAGGACGCGTGATCATGAAGAGAATATAGGCAAGACTTTAACATGCAGTCTTAACAGTTGCACCGTAAAACATTTCTTCACCAAAATATGTAGATAATTTAACCACCTCTACAGGCCTAAGTTTATGATCCACCGATTGTATTATTATTCGGATAATAAAGTTCCCGGAATTTAATAAGAAAATTAAAAATACAAGTTTAGTCATCTAAATATATATTGTCCACTTTAAAGTAATCCCCATCGACTGCAACACACTTATGCCAGCGCTTGGTGCAATCGTCCAAGCAATTTTTATATTCGGTTTCAATATGTCCATCAGTACTTCCTGCGATTTTTTTTATTATTTTTCTCGGCTTCTGAAACGCGTTCCCCGTTATTTTTTTTTAACTTAATTAAATAGAAAGAAGTCACAGGGAGCCAAATCAGGTGAAGTCGGTGGCTATTGGATCGTATTTGTTGCATTTTACGTCAAAAAATTTCGAATAATGATGGCACTGTGCGATGGTGCAAAATCCTCGAATTTTGCTGACCACAATTCGTGTCTCTTTTGGCGCATTCCTTCACGCAAACATCTCATAATGCCCAAACAATACTCTTTGCTCACTATCTGGCTTTTTAGCAAAAGTTTATGATGCAACATTGCCTTCTTTTTCGACTGCAAGCGATATGGCTTTTTTGGTCTCGGCGCATTCGGTGAACGCCATTCATTTGCCTAATGTCTGGATTGCCTTTCGTCTCTAGTAATGATCCTTTAGAGAAATGTGGGATCGGATGAGTCAGCCTCGCAAATCATGTCTTTTGCGACCTCAACACAGTCTTCTTTTTGCATAAAGTTTAGGTATTTTGGCACCAACTTTGCTGCTATACGACGGAAACTGAAATCGTTAACCAAAATGTCTTTGACGAATCCATAGGCAATGTTCAAGCCCTCCGCTGTCTCCCTGATGGCTAATTTGCGTTTATTGACCAACATTTCTTTTACTTTTTCGTCAGTTTTCGATGTCGATGCTCTGCCACTGTGTTCATCATCTTCGATTGAGTCACGACCACTTTTACCACACATAGAAATAGATATACTCTTGGCTAAGTAACTTTTGTAAATGTCAAGCTATGGCGCTAAGACTTAACGAGAATACAAACAACAGATGTGCCAACTGAACAAAAAAAAAAAAACTCTAATCGGAACGATGAAAGGGGGCTATTTTTAATTCATAACTGTTGTTGGGCAAAATCATATGCGGAATCAAATCTAGGGTTAAAAAAAGAAAACTTATCCGAGGTTCTCAGTCAGATAATAACAGCAGAGATATAAAGTTACCATATATCAACCGTGGCGTGATGGTGTGTTGTAGTAGTTAGGGCACACGCACAATAACATAAATGACCCAGGTTCGAGGACATGATGAAGAAAAATTTAATTTTGGCTTCGAATGTTTAATAAAGGGGCTTCGACTTCCCACCAGACAACTCCTTATAAAAAAACAAAAAAAAAGCCTCCCTGACCTTCCCGCATACCACCGGCGTTGATGACAAACATTAGACGAATGATCAGAAAAAAACGCCACTTACTGGGAAAGAAAAAAAATGCGAAAGTAAAGATAACCACCAATTAGCAAGGATATGCACCACTACGCAAAATCATATGGATGACGCTACAGTGGATTAAACATCTACTTAGCTTGAAAGAAAGCAATGGATTCTTTATGGAAAGCTAATATGCTCTCTAGAGGATTGACAGAGAAAAAAGTATCGACCATTTGAAAACTATGAAGATACTCTTCACAGGTATTGTGACTGCGTTAGAGTTTTTTTTATAAAATACTCCATGACCTTGTGCTAACTATTTAGCTAGTATATTGGTCCAGTGGTGGCGTAGTGTAGTGGTCAGAGCGTAGGCTTTACAACACAAAGGCCCAGGCTCGAATCACAGCGGAGGTCATGACAAATAAAAAATTTAATTGCAATTTCGAGTGTTTCATAAAGAGGCTTTCACCTCTCTTCAGACAATTTCTTCTATAGAAGCCTTCTTGACCCTCCAGCTTACCTCTGGCGATAATGACAAACATTAAACGGATGATCAAAAGAAAAACACTACCTACTGGGAACATATTACAATTCTAAGTAAAGATCACCACCATCACTTAGGAAGGATTTTCACCACTACACACAATTATATAGAGGCGAGCTGCAATAGGTTAATCATCCACTTAGTTTGAAGATCACCTTGATTACTGCAACTGAAACAACTGATAATCTTAAGTGCGAATTTCAATTGTTCCTTATTATAGTTCTGCCGTCCACAAGTACCGTGGCACTTTCACTCGCTAAGGTTATCATTCCCGAACATCACAACTGTCAGTTGATCAAAAAATGTTTTATTAGTACAGCATACCTTCAGTGCTGCTAAACTGCGCACTGGATTTCATTTGCCACAAAGTAGATTAAACTTTATAAAGTTGTTTCTTTCATGGTGTTTAAGACCCACAAAAAGATGCATAAAATTTTTGGCTTTTTATTCGATGTACTTCACTAGACTATTAAATGACAATCTAGTATCTATCATCACGACCAAGTACTTTTAGATATCCTTAGATGTCACATTCATCATTCAGACCAGGGACACTTGCAGAACACTGATATCTTAGATTCTCTTGTGTCGCTATTAGTCCCTGTATCTCCTAAACACCTCCATCTTAATCTATGAAAAATTCCACATTCACATAATATATGTTTCGCTGTCTAGGTATGCCAGTAATCATAATCTACAAACATTTACATCCCTCATCAAGTTTCACATCCGGCCTGCTATACTTGAGAATATCAGAACTACCCTGATATTGTGGATTGATCACCGCCTCAATTCGCTTTGAACGTTTCAGAAATTTCCCAATACTTGATTAGATTGAGAGTAGTAGCAAGCGTGTGTTGCACAGTAGGGCTCACCAACATTTGTGCCCATGGACTTTCTAAATCTCGAGCTATAAAGAGTTCCAAAAAAAGAAAAATACTTAAAGAGAGTATACACCAACAGTACTTTCAAAACTTTATTGTGGGATTTTAGTCTATTGGTTTGTGTCAAGGCTTTTAATGTGTTACCCTGACAATGCCTTAATTATTTAATTGCATATTGAACGGTTTTACCAACTCAACTTTTGGATGTTACATATAGAATTAACGGATCTAAATAGACGATTTGAGAAGGTTTAAAATTTTACCAGAATATTCGAAACTGTTGGCTGTCTGACATATAAGGAACGCTGCTTTGCCTACGTCAGTCAGTTATAGATTGGCTGTCATAGTTTAAGGTCATACTGAGAGTTGTGTATTGAGTAAATCGTAAGCGGATATTAAATAAGTTGGATATTGTATAGTGAAAGTTAAATAAACGAGTGTATAAAATAAAACATTAAATTCGCCACATTTATTTTATTTTACGCAATTTAAAAGAACCCAAACATCTTAAAAAGGTTAAAAAGTAACAATAGCTTACATTA
Source organism: Wohlfahrtia magnifica (assembly GCA_023159175.1). Lineage (NCBI taxonomy): Eukaryota > Metazoa > Arthropoda > Insecta > Diptera > Sarcophagidae > Wohlfahrtia > Wohlfahrtia magnifica. The sequence continues at coordinate 1,627,443 of JAKWBJ010000497.1, forward strand.
GAATAGATTGGCTTAATGAAGATTAATTTGATGGTACGCTAGCGCCATAATTAATCTGAAATGATAATGAAAGGCAATAATAGAGTTGGAAAATACTGTCGAAGCAAGAAAAACTTATCAGATTCTATAAACAAAAGGAAGAGTGCATATAAAGGAAAAATAAAGGTGAACGACTTTGCGTTGAAAACCTGCCAAATTGGCCTTTGCTAAGATTTAAAATGCGCTTTGGTGTAGGTCTTTGAGGTAAAAGGTGTGAGAACAACTACTCTTTTTGGAGTCATTATATTCTCCCAGAAATCTTACGCTGTAATTTTAAATAGCAGTGTACACGGATAGCAGAGTTGGTCATGGTGCAGAATTTACTTACATAGACCTGTTAGCAGTCTAAGTACGCTCTTCGTAAGCACTAGTAATTTTCAGGATCTACCAGTGGATAGTAAAACGAACCTCTTCGCTTTTATCAAACCAGAGGCCATTTTCCATATTCGATCGTATTCTGTCTTAAACCAGGTGATCCTCGTTGATACCGAAATATGACTCAAGCTCAGTGAAAGCAGTCAGGTCTTCTGTTTCTATGGTGGCCTACCATTACCCTATAATGGCTTAATTTATCACCTGCAATCATTATTCACTGGTTTAAAATTATTCCGTTTTTGCATATCCCACTGAACAAACACATACGCTTACGAACATAAATATCAAAAATTTTAAAACAAACTCCCTCCCTAACAAATACTTGTATTTGCATTTTATGTGCATACTTTTAGGCGCATTTGTATGAGATAATGAATGTCATGGCAAGGCATGAAAAAACTCTATCTGTTGAAATTTTAACTATTTACCCAGTGGTCACATTTGGGAAATTGCACACATATTCCACAGAGAAATAAAAAAGTACTTTTTTTTTTTGTCAACCCCTATGCATAAGCAAGAGAGAAGCTTATAGTTTAGTTCCGCTTTTAATTAAACGAAAAAGCAAGCAAACAAACTATAGTTTGTCTGTAGTTTGACAAAACAGATGTTTTAGTTTGATGTTGAAGTTAGAAGCTTACCAGGAATTTTATTGCATTAAAAGTTCTTTCTATTTTTCCTTTTTCTTACCAGTTTATGTACTAATTTAAAAGGAATTTAAATACATTTCTCACAAATTTTATTTAGAGATTTAATTTAATTCCCAAACATTTTTGAAAATAATGACTGAAAATAAGCTAAATAATGGGGATGAATAAGTTTGTAAATGAAAGTGTTTTTTTGTTTTTTTTAATTTTTGTTTTTTTCTTTAATGAAAAAGAAAATTAAACAAAAAATAAAGCACTTTGCTTAAAACCCGTGACGTATGAGCGATATTTTTTCAAAAAAATTAATTTAATGAAATATTGTTCATACGTTAGGGGTTACATAGGAAAAGTATGATTATTCAGGTATGTGATGAAAATCAAAAAGGAAATAAAATCGACACAAAATCGAAAAACGTTTGATGGCAACTTAAGATTCGTTTTTAATCGATCGGTTTTGTTTTAAATCGAATTCGAAGAAATAGGTATCCCAACAGCTAAGGCGTTTATAAGATGACAATTATTGAAAGACCAATCTATCTGCAGACGTTTAAGGAAGCTTAGACGTTTTTAAAGGAACAATACACTGTTGAGGCTTAACATTTTATATATGGACTACGCACTTCTTCTTGGCTGCCAGAACATTGTATGGCTCTTTTGGAATTCATATCACCAACATGCCAGCCAATGACTGCAACTATGATCATCACTTAGAGATTCCATAAATGTTTAATAATTTATTTTTTTTTTTTAATAAAGATTTGTCGCATGTCTGTATGAAATTTTAAATTTTTAATAAATAAATTAAATAAAAGTTGGAATTTTATTTCGGAAACACGTTGAAATAAACCAAATATGGAAATTGAAATTAATGCGATTTCTGCACACCTTCAGTTGATTCGTTCGTTTTGAAGTTTCGATCTTATTTGAAAACGAATATCATATCATCTATCGTATACCTGAATTAGAAATTTAACCCAACTTACCCCTGAAATTTCACGATTTTTGAGAAAGTTCAATACCGAATTAAGTTAATGATTGTTCGAGAAACTTATTTGTGCCCGGTTTTATTGAAAGAAAATATTCTGCTGTAGGGGTTACAATTTTCAAGCGTTTTTAGATGCCGTTCTTTATGCGAGTGATTAAAAATTATGAAATCGTTTTAAGAAAAAACAGAAAATTAAAATTTTGAGAGAATTTTTAGTTTTAAGGTAAAAGTAGGTATTTTTTATTTGAAACAAAAAACGGGTTATTCCTTTACATCTTAATAAATACTAGAATGCAACAAATGGAAAAATTTTTTGACGCGCTATGTTCGCCTAACTTCAAAAATAATCAGCATTTCAAATTCTATGGATAATTTTCTTTTTTAAATTTTTTTTCCAAATGAAGAGGCTGCTTCACACATCTTATGACAACTTTGAAATGACTTATTCGATTTCGTTACGTCATATGTCAAGAAAATTCCAAATTATACCGAATCAGTTTTTAATAGAATAATATTTTTGGAGTTATTGAGAAACAAATTATATTTTTTTTTTTTTTAGTTATGAAATATTTAGTTGCTAAGAATTCACAAAAATAAAACGAAACAAATATTTACCAGTTTTGCTATTTATTTAAAAAGCTGTACATCATAGAAACAAAATAAACCTTAATTCATGAAAACCGATGAGTAAATACTTATTTTATTCACAATAAAGTGAAAAAAAAAACTGTTCTGTAATTGCCGAAAATTCCAACAACGGTTTATCTGAGTAGCAAGCATTAGATATCTCTTTAAAAATGAAATAAACAAATAGTTTTATTTTTTATAAAGTAGGTCAACAAAGTATGATCTAAAAATGATTTCGACTTTTGTTTCATTTTCTATGATTTTCTGAGTTTGATTCTCTTATAAGGAACCAAATAAAATCTCTCATCATATTTTCATTCCATACTCCCTGATAACTATGCTCCATGGTCTTAAGCGTTCACTATGTTCATCGCTCAAAATTTGTTTTTTTCAAAAGTGTGTACTGTCACTTTATTGGGAATAAAATAGGTATCTACCCATCGATTTTCATGAATTATAGTCAATTTTATTTCTATTATATGCAGCTTAATGAATAACTACTGAAGCTGGTAAATATTTGCTGCTTTCTTTTTTCTGTTAATTTTTAGAAATCAAAAATATCATAATTTAAAAAAAAATTAATAGGGTCCGCCATCTAACGTTTTTTTTTCACTAGTGCTTATTGCGTGAATGGTAACACTTAGCTCATGTCTTATTTGACAGATAATTAGTTTTATTCTTCCGCTGAACGAATATGGTTGTGTATACGCTTTTTTCGCTTCGCTAAGTGGGCCTGCGATCGACCTACAGCAGATGCCGATTTTGCCAAAAAAAATCATCTTTTCAGATGATGCTCATTTTGATGTTGGCGGGTATGTAAACAAGCAAAATTGTCGCATTTGGGGCACAGAAAACCCGCACGCATACATTGAAAAGTCGATACACCCAAGACGAGTCATGTTTTGGTGAGGATTTTGGTCCAGAGGCAAAATTGGGCCATTTTTCTACGAAAATGAGAAAGAAGTGGCCGTTACAGTCAATAGCGATCGTTATCGGGCCATGTTGGACGGGTTTTGTTCACAAAAATTGAAGAGGAGGATATTAGCAACATGTGGTTTCAACAGGACAGCGCTACGATGAATGAATTTGAATTCTACTCTCCTTATTCAAAACATTATTAAATATCCGTTTAGATCTTATTTTTTCTTTTGTTAAATATTTATCGTTTTTTTTAACTACAATTGAATTAATTACTTTATATAGCGTGTTTTTTATAGAGGTATAGAACTTTAAGGCGGCATTACTTTTCAAGATGGCCACCGATTTAACAGCTGTCAATTGATTTATTCTCAGTTTGATTTGGCAATTCATCATGAATAGATTCACGCCCGGCGTAGATTCGTCGAATGGTCCCAAAACGAGATAACTGTTGTTCCCGATTTTCACAAGCGAATTTTGTTTAGCGATGAAGCGCACTTCTGGTTGAATGGCGATGTCAACAAACAAAACTGCCGCATTTGGAGTGAAGGTAATCCTCAAGTGTATGTGAAAACATTGTTACATCCAGAAAACCTGACTTCGCTTTATGGGCTGGTGAAGTCATTGGTCCGTACTTTTTTAAAAACGATGGTAGCCAGAACGTTACAGTCAGTGATGATCGGTATAGAGCCATGATTACAAACTTTTTCATTCGTGAATTTAATAACCATGATGTCCAGGAGATGTGGTTGCAACAAGACGGCGCAACATGTCACACAGCTCGTGCCACAATAGATTTATTGAAAGACACGTTTGGTGGCCTCAAAGATCTTGTGATTTAACACCGCCAGACTACTTTCTATGGGGCTGTGTAAAGTCATTGGTCTATGCGTCCAGATTGGATTACATCCGCGCCAGCCGTCATATTTAAAATGTAATGCCACAGGATTTTCTTTCGAATAAACAAAATTCATGTCAATCGAATAATCCATCGTTGTTTTATTGCAACTTAAAGTTCTATACCTCTCTAAAAAACACCCCTTATATACATATTGTTACGAAAATGAAAATGCTAAAGACAATATTCACCACATCACAGCTTGAGCTTGCTTATGAGCTTGTAGCTAAAAAAATTTATTGGTTTGTGTCAAGTCTTAAAAACTTCTAAATTTATCTGCACTAATTAAGGGTGCTGCCAAGCGCATGGATCGGTTACTTTTTGTGTTATTTTAGAATATTTGAATTAACGTCGATAAATCGAAGATTCGTGTCCGTACTAGAACATTCTAAACTAAAGATGAAACACTATAAAAAGCGTCGAATTGCGGCTGGTGAGTTAGTTTGTTTTGAATTCGCTGCCAAGAAGTAAAGTCTGTGCAAGGCGCAAATAAAAAATGTTGTAAAAGCAAATTTGGTATATGAAAGTGGAATTAACAAAGAAAGAGACTGATTGTAAAACAACTAAAATAAAAAATAGAGTTTTATGTTATTTTAACGCAATAAAAACGAACTCTAACGTTTTAAAAAGGTTAAAAGTTTAGCCTTTTAAAGGTTAAAGTCCCTACTGTGATGAATTTACTCTTCAGCGTTTTCATTTCCGTTACAATAATAACGATGTAATTTGAACCATTACGCAAAATTCCTCTTTCATCAAAAGTTTCTTTGATTAGATCAATTGTGGCTCCGTCCTGTTGCAGCAATTTGTCAACATGATTAATGCCAGCTAACTGAGTTACGAAAAAATTTCTAATCATGTCGCTTTACCGTTCATCATTGACTGTTAGTAACATTCTGCTTATCAATGTTTTTTAAGACATATGCACCAATGTCTCCGCCAGTTTAATTTTATAAAATGTTGTTTTGACAAAAACATGTGTCTTATCCTCAGTGCAAATGTGACAATTCTGTTTATTTACGTACCCATTCAACTAAAAATAGGCTTTATCGGAGAAAACTCAATTCAAAAAAATATCAACAATTTGCAAGCAAATGTCAAAGCAACCTAAACCAATCCAACAACTACCAGCTGTTAAATCGGTTGTCAAATAAAGCAGTGTTGCCAACTCAGAGTTGTAAGCTGTAAGAAAAGCACCCACTGTTTCGGTTGGTGGCCTATTTTTATTTTATTTTTTATTTTATTTTAATGTCAGTTTTAAAGTACGGTCACATTGAGCATATATTTGCTCTAAATAAGTTTCAAAGTATTTGCTCAACATGACCATAATATGACGAATTTCGTTTAGTCTTCATTGCATTTAAAATGTGCCAACTAAAGGCCTATTTATTTAGATAAAAAATAAAATATTTTGAAATATTACGTTGAATTCTTTAAATACATTTCTACTCTATTAAGTCATTTGAGTACAAATGAAAAAACATCCTTTCACTACCACAAATATAATGTATGACAATAAATGACATTTAAGTCACTTCCTTTATAGCATACAAACCTATAATAACAAAAGCAATCAATTTTTGAATTATAAAATCTGTAACATATTCAGACAAACAGAGACACACTCTCCCATGAAGATGATGACATCGCCTGTGATTATCATTATGATGTCATTTCTGGCTGGTGTCATTATTGTAAATGTAACACCACTCACTCATAGATACATAGTTAGTGATCGTAATGGCTGTTATTAGATTCCTTTCCATTCTTCTATCACAACACAAGAGTGGGAACAAGAAAAGGAAAAATTATATTAAAATATAATAAAAGAAATTGTAATTTAACAGCTAATTTCGTTTAACTACTTTGTATCACCATTTTATTATATTTCTCTCCTCTTTTTTGTTTAAATTTTTCTCCCTTTTTTTAAAATCAGAAACAGTAACAACTGCTAAGCACAGTATGTACCACAAAACCACAAGAATTACTAACAAATGTAGTAGCAGGCAGTAGTAGTATTTCACTGCTGATGGCTCGTTATTGGCAACAGCAACTGCATTAAGAAGCAGCAATTGAATATTTTAACATAAAATGTGCATGCTTGAGCATGTTCAGTGTTGTTCAGTTACTCGTTATTATAACGAGCCAATAATAATAAAAAAAGATAAAATAAAAGAAATAACAAGTGGTGCCATTGTTATATATTTAGCAGACAGGGTGTAGAATAATAAAGTATACAAATTGTTTTAAATTGATAAATGGACGAAAAAAAGTGTACAATTTCAAGTAAATGGCCGTTAGACATGTTTTCTGTGGTATTAACTGATTACATGCTAAATAGGGAGTTGGCTTGGTGTAATGGTTAGAGCGCAGGCATACAACAAAAACCGCCCAGATGCGAATCCCGGCAGAGGACATGGCGAAAAAGTGTAATTGCGTTTCGAGTGCCTAATAAAGAGACTTCAACCTCCCTCTAGACAATCTCCCTCCCTTCTATAGAAGCCCATCTGACCGTCCAGCTTACCTCTAGCGTTAATGAAAATCATAATTCTTTCTTTCTTTCGTTCTACATTTCATTCAAAGCCTTGATACTGTAACCCAAACAGATAAAATAAAGTTTGAGGAAGTTTATCAATCACACAGGACTCGAATTACTGTGCTCGCTGTTTGAACTACTTTTACGAATTAACCCGTTCACATTGCTTTGATAGTTCCTTTTCTTGCTATTTTGTTTTTGAACATTTTTTAATTACCAGCCAGTTGTGGTTCAGAAATGAAAAAAAGGTTAAAACATTAAATTATTGTGCTCGCCGTTTGAATTACTTTCACAAATTACCCCGTACGCATGACACCATTTGATTTTGTTTTGATTTAAAAGCTTATTTAAAGGTTTGAAATTAAATAAACATATTTAGCGTTTGTAGTAATTCCCAAGGTAATTTAAACTAAATTACTACAATTTAAGTAAATCACGAATCATGTAATTCAGCTTATAATTGGTAGTTGGTGGTTGACCATTCATAGTAGAGTGAATTACGATAAAAACATTGTTGTGTGAACATTGCCTAAGTGGTACCCATATATCCTGATGTTTAGCTCAATCGGGTGCTTTTTCAAAGTTGATGAGGACAAGCTGCAGGAATTCTTGCATTTCGTTTAACTGCTATAGGTTGGTAGGTGGGTAGAAGGGGCTTCCCCAAAGAAGAACACACTTATGCCAAGAAATAGCCCCTTGTGATACCAAAATGAATCATTGGCCACTTATACCCAGAAACAGCAGGAATTCATAATAAAACCGCTAAGCTTCTCTATGTTTGTACCCGATCGCTCCGTGAGCTCAGTTGCATGGTAGAAGACCAGGTGCCTCTTTCTCCTGCCACATAATGCCGGGCGTGTATACAGTAGATGAAGAGTTGTTTCTTCCTCCTTTTCATCCCTGCTGCTTTTGCAGATAATGTTGGCCAGGTGACCCAGTCTATGCCGCCGGGCATGAGTGCCTATTATAACGGGTGATTTTTTAACAACTTTTTTTTGGCAACATTGCTTTTGGCAGCTCAGCTGTTTTCATGTAGCATGCTACTGTCGAACATATTTAATGTAGTTTTTAATTTAACCATGAATCTACTTAAAAACGAACGGCGTTCACAGATTATTGAATTTTATCATAAAAATTCCAAAAAATTCAGTTGGAAATTTTGTTCATCGGTGAAGTTAATTTGTGGTTGAAAGGTGTGTGAAGAGTAGTTACAAGCATTTAAGGAACTGCCGAAAACTGTACTGTTCGGTGTGGATTATGGGTCGGTGGTATGATTGGATCATACTTTTTTAAAGACTACTTTTTAAAGGAACGTTACAGTGAATGACGAGCGCTACCGCGCGATAATTAAAAATGTTGTTTTGCCCAAAATGAAAGGGCTGAACTTATCTTGATATGTGGTTTCAACAAGACGTTGCCACATGCCACACAGCACGCTTAAAAAATACGCCAATTGAGAGGCGAGTTCGGTGAACAGCTTATTTCACGTTTGGGGCTGGTCAATTGGCCGCCTAGATCGTACGATTTAATGCCTTTAGACTATTTTTTGTGAAACAATGTTAAAGCTTGTGTCTTAAGGGACAAGCCTGCACTGGAAGCCAGTATTAAAGTATATATTCGTGAGATACCGGATGCCAAGTTGGAGAGAGTATGCTAAAGTTGGACCCAGTGTATGATTCACTTGAGGCATAGCCGCGATCAACATTTATATGAAATTATCTTTAACTATTGAATGATGTAGATCGTTCCATCGACTCAAATAAAGGTGTCATACATTGGCGTGGTGTAGTGGTTAGAGCGCACTCATAACAACACAAACGGCCCGGTCGAGCCACAGCAGAGTACATGACGAGGAAAAATTTAATTGTGGTTTCGAATGTTTAATAATAAAAAAGGCTTCAACTTCTTCCTTCCAGACCACTCCATCTAAAAAAAAAAATAATAAAGAAAACAGCCCCCCTGACCCTTCTCGCATACCTCTGCCGATGATGACAAACATCAGGAAAAACTCGCCACCTACTGGGGAAAACCTACAATGCTAAAGTAAAGATCACCACCACTACACAAAAAAAAATCATATGGAGGAAGCTACAGCGGATTAATTAGCTTGAAATATACTGAAACAAAGCAATAGATGCTTTGTGGAAAGCCAATATGCTCCCTAGAGGAGTGACGGAGAAAAAGAAATTTCTCCAAATTTTATGTGTTTTTTTAGAATCAATTCCGAAAGCTCTTAAATAATCACCCTGTACAATGCCCAGTAACGACACCGACAACGACGATGAGAGTACTTTTTTGGAGATTGAGCAGATGTTTTGTGATCTTGAGATCCAGCTTTGACTAGATTTGCTGCAACATCTTGTTTAGTACTCTAATACGATGCAAATATTAGTAAACAAAGTGGTCAATTTACGTTTTTTCTTTGCGACATTTTTTTTTTTTTTTTTGTTTTAACTCTATCGCAGTATATGATGGCTGGTGTACATCTAGGGAATCCATAAGTGTATCTGGAAATTACAATAGATTTTTATGTTACAGTTTATACAGCTCCAGTTTTGATATTTCCAACAAGAGCACTTAGCCTAGTTATGGCTTTCCGTTAAACGTAGATACCTAGGTAGCGTGAGTTTTACCCTAACCTGTTGTAGTTACTATTACTAGTCACACTTTTTAATATATTTTCTAATGTAAGATGAAGAGAGTTGAGTAAAGAACTTTAGTCTCCTTGTTCAGTTGCTTTTACAAAAATCTTGACATGCATCTTGGCATCTAAACATTAAACGTAAGAATTTTTAAGAAGTTAAATTACAAGGAAGTAGTAGGGTGGTTCAATACTGTCTACTCGCTGAATTAATAAAATGTAACAGGAATTTTAAAAAACTCTTTGACATAAATGGCACAAACATAAGTCAAAGACAAATAAAATATTTTGTTTTCAATGCATTTGAACACCCCTAATAAAAATGATTTACATATATATGCCTGTCCTTTACTCTTCAACGTTTGTTTAACATTTAACAGGAATACCTTCAATAATATTGGCAAGCATTCAACAATATCAGCAACCTTTGCTTCAACTTGAGCCATTTTACAGTTGAACATGTACAAACGCGCAACGATGTGAACTAAGTAGCAGTAGAAGTAACTGTGTATGTAGCTCTCCTAACATATGGAAGATAATTTAAAGGAAAAAAAAAACATTTTTTTTCCTTTCTTGTTGCCATTGTTATTTCATGCATTCTCAGGCATTTAAAGCATTTTTAACATTTGTGCCACACAGAATGATGTATGTAAAGTAGCAACAGGTGAAGGAAAAGACAAAAAAGAAACAACAACCATTTGGACATTTACAAGTAGAGTAGAAAAAGGATTTTTTAATATTCTTCTAATGAAATGCAAAATATTTTCAAAAGGAATATGAGATGCGTGTTAGAAAGTCTTGTAAAAATATTTGAAATTTTCGAAATGTTTTTGTAAAGAGCATGTAGACTAGACAGACTATAAGCTTCAGAATTCAATATAGTGTTGAATAAAAGCATATGTATGAGGACGCTGACGTCCCCGCTGACTTTCTTACGTTCCATTTCTCCAGAAAAGTACACTTGGTGGCTCCGTTGAACCCTTGGTGAATCCTATACAAGCACAGACATACGTTCATCACACCAAATTGAGGCTACGAACAAAACCAATTAGCCTATTCGCGGAAAGAAGAAATGCCTACTTTGCAATAATCACAGCGTGTTCCAGGAACGTCATTCTCAGTGTCGTAACAGCAAGGCACTCACATAAAACATGTTCAGATGTATCAACGTACATCGCACAGACTCAACACAGATCATCCCTAAAATTTAAAAAAAAATGCCAAGATCACCAGAACGCTTTTATTGAGCAGCAGTAGCCTCCTATATTAATCGGGAGAGAGGATGATATATTTATTTTCCTGACTCCTACCGGAGGCTCTCTTCCCCCCCCCTATAAAAACCCTTCGAGCCCTTGCCTGTCAAACAGTCAGCCATTTCATTCTCAGGGTGGCCCTCATAACCAGACAACCACAACAGTCTAACACTGTTGTACATAGGCGCATAGGATCCTTTAACTGGCTAGTGTGGTATCAGTATTAGTGCTAGTGAAACATCGGAGTCTGACCAGAAATTTAATTCTGATATCATGCGCTATAGGAGCCCCTGAGAGTTTGATTCTGTTTAATGATTATGCAAAGACATGAAAAAAGTCGAGTAGGCTATGGCGCCCATACAACTGAACTTAATATCAGAAAGTTGTACAGGTTGTCTAATCATGTTAAGTTGCAGACTTATTAAGGGAATGTGTTACAAAGGTTCGTAAAGTCTGCATTTATACCGAGAGTCAGTCTGCTACTATGTAGATACTTAGGGGCTGTGTTCACTAAGTCCCTGAAAGTAAAGAAATGTCACTCATCACTAAGAGTGAAATGGCCCACATTCTTTCGGCGGGAGAAAGGTTTGGTATACCGGTTTCTACCCACCGTCTGCGTATAGGGCATATAATATTTTGATGAGATAATATCTTTGATGAGAAATAGAGGAAAGCTCCGACTTGTAGACAGAGGTCTAGGCAGCTGCTTAACTTGCTGAGAGGTAGGATATCTACGGCAATAGGAGTCATTTTCTAGTAGCGAGACACTGCTCTTAGGTTGGGACAAATGAGTTAGCTGCTTAACGTGAGTACCTGTCCGGAGACTCTACCCAACGAAGCCACTCCACGAGTGAATACACCAACGATCTCACCTATGATAAAAGTCATCAGTAAGTACCAATTCGAAGCCATGTTGTTTAAACATCATCTCGACCTTGATGAGGTGTCGGAAACTATCTAAACTCCTACCGATCTATGGGTCACGGTACCCGGTTAAGAATGCAACACTACACGATTTGTGTCTAAATAACAACTACCACATTGCTCCCGCAATGAGGACAGAGGCCTCTGGGGATTCCGACAGCCATGGTACTAGAAATAGGCCTCCGGTCAGACTTCGTAGCATAATGCTGCTACCAGTGTAAGACCCAAACGACTCCGGACTGGTGGCAAGGATGATGGTGGAAAACACCAAACAGCAAGCGGGAAACACTGGTGACATCAACAACATAACAACAACAAAGAGGAACAGCTGGATGGCCAGAAGCCGGAGACTAAATAAAGATCGCAACAGGCCACGGACCAACCAAACACCAATGTATACTGCTATGCGCTAACATGCTGGAACAACGGCAAAAACGGCAACTCAGTGAGCCCAGTATTAGAAGTGGAGGAGGTACCTCCCCTAACGTTCCGCCCTCTCCTATCAAACACAGCAAGCGCAAAAGCGCCCAACCTCCTAAGGGATCGATTGTCCTGCAAATACCTACTGAAATTCCAAACCCCTCAATATGAGTAATACCCCCATACTATCTAAATTCCTAATGTCAGCCTAGTCTAGGCATGTAGTCAGTACAGTCCTCAGTTCCCAACCAACACCGACAATTTGTAGATTCAGTCTGGCCAATTCGATGCAAAAATGCATTGAAAGAGTTATAACCCATCAGTATGAATGCCAGGCTTAAGACGAAGCTAAAGTCTGTATGTTTCTGTAGGAACGTTACGTTCTGAATAAACTCATATGTAGCCCTCCCATTGTCACTGTTCGTTTTTCTTGTCTGCCAAATATCTACGAGACACTCCTGCAAAAGGGCCTTATACATGTCTCTGCCCATGTCTAAATCAGAAGCAGAAAGCCAGTCATGCGTTCGAAATGGCAGTCCTCTCTTGATCCTAAAGACAATACTGTGGTGCTACATAAACAAGAGCCTGCTGTTAGGTTGTGACATAGGGACACCGTCCTATGTGTAGGTGCCGTCTGAAAGAAGATGAGGAGACCACAATGAGGAGACCAATACTGGAATGCCAAGCATTGGGGGGCATATTGTGGTCCTACAGGAAATTCCTATAGAGCTGCTTAGTAAGTTCATGTAGTGGTTAGGTAACTAATCAGTGGCTGTCGGGTGAAGCTGTTGGTATCACAATGGACTCTATCGAGCCTAAGTGAGCAGAACGTTTGTCCAGCGACCTCTCTTTACCTAATCTATCATAAGCTAATGATTATGCGCGGATCAGCATGGCACCCGTACAAAACGCTGCCACTCAACACCGCACCTGCATCAGACGCTATCCGTAGCATGACACCCGTTCCGCTCACTGTCAACAGCATCAGACCCTATAATCGTCACAGACGAAAACAGACAAGATCCTCAAATGTTCCGGTCTTCTATTACATCCTTGAATATGTGCAAGTTAAGATAGACTGTAAGTGAGAATTTAGGATTTTTTTGTTTTGACCCTGAACAGATTGAGTCATAACCCAGCTGGAAACATAAACTGCATTACCAGGCGCAAAAAGATCTTCCACAATTGGAAATTAGTATGAGTTAATAAGTTTATCTTCAGATGCAAATCTGCATGTAAGTCGCCTTAGGATTCAGGGAAATCAGAAACCAATTTGAAGGCGTACTCCATGACCAGTTGAGTTTAAATAGCGAAGCATATATATTTGTGGCAGTTTTTTTTATGCAGTTACCTGTGTACTGTCAGAAAATGCCAAAGCACATACCACATGGGATACTTACGAGTAGAAGATTAAACGGCATCAATGAAACAACTTTATGCGATCAATTAAATACTTAGATTTTGTGCATATGGAGATAAATTATAGGAGCAAATTAAACTAGAAGTACTCGAGCATAAAATATGGTGAAAACAATTTTTTTTTTTAATTTTTCGAAAGAAGGCGTAAAAGAGTCTTAATTTTTAAAATCCTTTGCTTTCATATAACACATCTTCAATGAATTTTCAATATTAGAACACACTTTCATTTTATAGCATCCTTTAGTATATTTTTTCTCTCTCAATAGATTTTATTTTCATATCTTGTTCGTTTTCCTTTTATTTGCTGTTGACTCAGTAAGTTGTTTGCCACTTGGGTTTTCAATGACTTTCAAGTGGTCATCATAAAGTATTTAAAGGATTTTCGTTTGTCTCTCTTTTCTCAGCTTGTTTTTTATTGTTCATAGAAAAATTTTATTTCATTTCCAATAGCATAGATTTTTTTATTCTTTTTAAATAGATTTCTTTTTTAAATAAATTCTTCAGTTTATTGCATACAATTCTCTAGGCACAGAATTCATATGTTCCTACAAAGACAGGGAAATGATTAAAGTACAATTTGTCATTTTTAAATTATACAACAATTATTATTTATGTGACTCTACAACCTTCTGTCGGTCTTGGCCGGGTTCAAAAAAGCACTCCAGCAGGAACTATCCTACGCTAACTGGCGCCAGTTTGAGATTCCCAAGGCCGTCAGATTCTGCAACACTCTCTCCGACAAAAATTTGGCCGTCCTCTAATCCGCTTTCCGCCTTGGTTTAGCGTATCAAAGGCATGTCTTGCTGGAGTTCCTTCATCCATACAAGAGAGGTGGCAAAGCAAGCGCAGCCACTGTATCTTATAGCGTTTCGCTATATCCACGTCCCTGTACAGCTCGTACGGCTCTCTGATACAACATATACGGTACTCATCTCCTAATATGAATGCAATGAGAATTCTTTGTTAATTATCAACAAAAATATTTATGAACGAAATGTTAATTTATCATTGTGTTCTGTGTGTTGTTGTTGTGTTTGCAATTTTTATATATCAGCCAGATACGACAAGGCATCCAGAAACGGACCGCCAAGGAAAGCAGTCCTAATATCTGAAAGACCTGAACACTGGCTCAAGAAATGCTCGACAGTTTCCTACTTTTCCTCATCTTGAAAACCCATACCATAGCTATTAAATGGCAGACCCAATCTCCCAGCGTACGCACCAGCCACCCAGTGCCCATAATCCCAGCCACAAGAATTCGTAGCCTATGTCGCGGCATCCCTATAATAGACTCCGAGCGAGCGGTTTTTCGTAGCTATGTCCGTCCCACCGTAGCTGTGCCATGCCCTATATGTACCGTATGACCATAAGTCTGCAAGAGAAGAGCGGCATCTCAACTAAGTGGTCTATCGCCTCATTTCTGAGAAGAGAGCCAACCCTCGCAAGTTTATCCGCTACACAGTTTCCCTGGGTGCCCGAATGACCCCTTACCCAGATCAGCTCCAGGTCTGAATGTCTCGCTATTTCGTTTAGAGATGCCCGGCATTCACACACCAGTCACGATGTCGAGTAGACACCGGAGAGCGGCCTGATCGCAGCTTGACTGTACGTACAGATTCGGATATCACAATCATATACCCTGTAGTACATCAACCAGTCCGCTGCCCTCTTTATCGCCAAGACCTCCGCCTGTAAGATACTGTAGTGGTCTGGCAGTTTAAATTATTCTCTCACCCCGTATACAGGAATAAAGATACCGCCCCCAACCCCTTCTGAGGATTTTGACTCATTCGTGTATACCTTAGCAGAACGGGATCTAATTACCGGCTCTGATGAGATGCGGAGACACGGAGAGACAGACAGTAAGGGTTTGGGTGTGAAAAAATCTATCCCATCAGGGATCGCGTCCAAATACCTAAAGATGGCCATATGCCCCTGCCATCTTCAACCTTATCGTAGACATACCTGCCATCTGCCTAGCCTTCAGGTCACTGGAAGCCAGTTTAGTAGACAAACACGGCTCTCGAAAGAATGGACCCAAGCGCACCTGTAGTCATCAGTACTGCACTCCGCAGAACCCTATCAAATATCCTGCAATATGTGTATTTCTCAAGAGACCTCCACCATACAATAATAACCATATTTCATATCCGTAAGTTTAGCTGGGATACCAATTTCAGACATGGTGGTTAGAGGCAATTCCTATCTGTGCTGTCGAAGGCGGCTTTAGAGTTGAAAAATTGATGGTATGTGTCGATATACTGCTCATTTGTCTTCCCCAGGATATGATGCATCGAAAAATTGTGGTCGATTGTACCGATCAGCTTAATGGCGATGGGCTTCAGTTTCTCACACAATATATTTGATAAGACCATTTATGCGATATTAATCGGACTAATCCCGCGGTAGTTTACGCAAATTATACAGCGAATATGAAAAGAGTCTTCAATTTTAAATTAATTAATCCACTGTGGCCCCCTCCATATGATTGTGTAGATGTGATATCTACTTAAGCATTGACATCTTTTCAACAGTTGCCGTTTTTTTTCCTGATCATTCATCTGATATTTGTCATCATCGTTAGAGATAAGCTGGAAGATCAGGGGGCTTTTTCTTTATTTTTGGATGGAGTTGACTGGATGGAAGGGAAAGTCTCTGTATTAAACACTCGAAATCACAATTTAAATTTTTCTTAAATTTCAATTGTTACGTTTTTACGTTTTTAAAAACGTGTATTTATGAGTACGTAGATTGCAGTTAAAATATTACTCATTCTGTTTACAATTTTATAACAACACCAATTACTCGAACTCCTCTGCTACGTCTCGAACCTGGTGTGCTTGCATTGTTATGCGTGCGCTCTAACCACAACATCACGCCGTTCCCATTTTGTATGCATGTAATTAAATTGACTTATTTTGGCAGCCTATTAAGTGGCCTATTTTTCCATTAGTTTTTAATAAATTTATTTTTAAATAGGAGACAAAATCCGAACTTTTTCATTTGCTTTTTTCATTTTAGTTTTTTGACAATAAATTAATTTTTCTTGTTCTTCTTCATTTTATTTTCTAGATATGCAGCTACAAGGACATTTGCAACAATAGACTGGCAACACTTGCTATTGTAATTCATCTCTTCATCAGAAGTGTGTCTCATATATAAACATTTTTTATTTATTTTATTGTAAACGCGTGATTGTGAACAAAACATTTTTAATAAAACACACCATTCAACAACACCACTCCGTAAGTCCACGGTTCTTAAAAGGAAAATAAGAATTAAAAAAACAATATCATACCCAGCCTACTACAATAGTGATAGCAAGCATTGTGTGTGTGTGTGTATTTGTATGTTTGTATGGCATACATTTGTATTTATTCTTATTGTTGTTGTTATAATATCTGGTGGCAAGTATAGAATAAATTTATATAAGAATTCCAACAATATGTTGTCGGTTGGGAAATATAAAAAAATTATTAAAATATCGATGCCAACAACGTCATTAGCCTCAGTAGTATTATTGTTATCAATCCACGTCTTAATAACAAAGATTTTTATGATTCAAATAGAAATTCAAGAAAAATGTGGTACAATTTGAAAATAGGGTCGGCAACAACAACAACAACATCAATAAAAACAAAAATATCATTAAGAGCAGAATTATTTGTAAAACAATCAATCAAAGTGTCGATTACATTGAAAAACAATTTTGATAGCGATAAACAAAACAACAGCTACGACCAACAGCAGCAGCAGCAGCAGCAGCATCTGCAGCAAAAACATCTCCAATTACCTACGCCATCCTTAACAGCAATAGACCAACAAAAGCAACCACAACCACAACAACGGTCTTTAACTGGCCCAATGCTATATCAGACTGCCAACAACACTTTATAGTATTAAATAGGAATCTCGTAAGGTCTTTATTCAGTCAATATGGAAGAAGACACCAGAGCTGATGCTACAAAACAGGCTAAGCTTGATGACAGCTGTGATGTGGAGCTAGCAACTATAGAAAGTAATGGTGCAGATAAGGGAAGAAAGGGAGCAGAGAAAAATCCTCCCTCGCTTATAATGTCAGCCGACAAAGCGGTATCCACATGTGGCATACCCGATCTGGAGGACTATCAAAGAGCTGTTACCTATGAAATGGTTTTCAATAGTCTGCTGGAAAAGAAAATGCTGGCCATGAAGCGTGATTGTGAGGAGCGTAAAAGAGCGAAGCGTCTAAAACGTAAGTCGATAGGACGCATATTTTTTGCCAAAAGACTGTTTAGCAGCATGGACTCACGCAAGACATCGGCCAGTTTAAGCGAAATGGCCGAAGAAGTGATAGTGCATGCCCGTACTGAACCATCAACGCCACAGAAAACAATGAAAACTACACTGAAAACTGCCAGTAAAACTGACAAGCAAAACGATACAGAAAACGAAGCAGCCAGTTCTCAGCCAGCCACTCAGAAACGTTCAAGAACCAGGTCCAAAACAAAATCGAACACTGCCAGCCTAGAATCAAGTCAACAGCAGCAACAGCAACAGCAACGGCAGCAGGCGGATGATAGTGTTACCAGTACGTTAAGCAACTCTTCGGATAAGGTGCAAGTAAAGCAAAGTCTATTGGTACAGGCCCAAACTCATATGCCACACGATGGTCTGGCCGTTTCAAGTTCCTCGGGTGATTCGAAAAATGCCCAAACCTCTCCCTCAAATGGTTTACCTCCTCTTTCGTTAGAGCGCACTCACGATACCGTTTCTCTAGCAAGTGGCTACGAAAATGGCACTGGTGCCCGCCTACATTCCTCCACCATGGCTGAGGATAGTCTCACCTCTATACGTGATAGCATAGAGAGTCTTTCGTTAGCTAGTTCCCGTTGTACGGTGAGTTTTGGTGCTACTGAAATCATATCCGAGGATGTGGACATTAATATGTATGAACGTCTAAAGGCAGCCAAGCGACAGCGTATTATGGAAGCCAAATCGATAAGTGCCCAATGCAGTCCTATTTTACAACCACGTCACGTAATCAAAACCCTTGTACATGCTCCCATGTCACCGCCCATTATACAGCCTACAACCATTACCATAGAACAGCCTAAAGCTACCACTGCCAGTATAGCAACAACACCCTTAACCACCACCACCACCACCACCACCTGCCCTGTAGAAGTGAAAACGAAATTTCTAACCAATCAATATTCCTTTACCGATAGCCTATTTGAGTCACGTAATATATCACGACAAAACACTTCCGAGGACAGCGCTAATCTTACCATGAGTACGTTACTCAATCAAAGTAATTCAGTGTCTTTGCATAATGCACCGCTTACAGTGCGGCCCGTGAATATTAGTGATCGTTTTAAATCGAAAAGTACCAGTCTGTTGGTAGCCTTAGGTAATGGTCGTACAAGACCACCACCATTACCGCCACCGCCTTTCGAAACGGCTCAACATTCACCTGTAACCTCTCATTCGCCCACAACGACTCTAGCACCCTATACTCTGCCACCAATCGAACAATTACAAATCACAAGCAATATAAAGCAAAGCAAACGTACATCAGCAGCCTTCACTTCCAATGGACCCTCCTCCTCGAAAGCTTTAATAAAAACAACAACAACAACGCCACCACTACCGCTACCATCAGCTACACCACAATCTTTGCACATTGTTACCGTTACGAATAGCGCTTCGGCAACAACATTGCCTCAACAGTATCCTATAAACGATGCCTTGGTTAACTCCTCTAGTGCTTTGCCAAAGACGACGACACCTTATGCGGTGACCACAACTGCAACTGCTGCCACGACAATACGTAATGGAACTGTACTCAATGGGGCCATTGTGACCAGTTCGACAATAACGGCTAGCGATACAGCGAAATTGCATCGCATGACCTCAACATCGACTGGTTCAAGTATTGGACCCACTACTACTGGTTGCTGTACCACAACGAAGTCATCGTCACGTGATAAGGAGAAACAGAGATTTAAACCACAGGTGGCACTAGGTCAGAGCGGCAGCGATGATGAGTATCGCAAAAAGAAGAGGAAATACAGTGAGTAACAAATAGTGAAACAATTATTTAATTCAGGTTTTTCAAAAAATAACCGGTTGTTTTTTGCTTAACCGGTTGCTTTTTGATATTTTGTTATAGAAATCATTCCATTGATCACTCCAGTTATAGAATATTCACTTGTGACCTTTGATTTATTATTTAGTTCACACACTGAAATGAAACTTTCTTTTGTGTTTAGATAAAGAAAGTTTTTTTCACGAATTGTTTAAATCTTTTTAATTTTTACTCTTTATTTTATTTTTTACTTTCTTAAGGAGGTGACTGTAGCTTCTGCAGGTTATCTTGTTTAAATAAAATATTGCAAGTAAATAAGAGAAATATTTTTTGAAGGGCAATATATTTCATGGCTTATTTTGCTCGCTGCTTAAATTATTAATACGAATTGCCTCGTTCACACAGCATCTTCGTAATTCATTTTCATATTTATTCTTTTTTTTTTGTTATTACTTTTAATTATTATGTTGTTATTTGCCAGTAAGTCTTATCGTATGGGTTTTTTTTCCATCTTGCTGGAAGGTTGCCAATGCTATGCCAATCCCTAAAAAGGTCGATGCTAATAACCCTTGAAAATACCGCCAAATAGATGTTTGTTTGGCACTTTTTAAAGTTTTGGGGAATATGATTAATCACCACCTTTTGAAGTATTATTAGAGTCCAACAATTTTCTGTGCGATCGCCATTGTTTTTTTAATCGAAGTCGCTCTACTAGTGATCCGCTAGTGTTACACTCTGAAAGGTGGAATAGTTCATTCACATATTGGGTGAAAGTAAGGGTGTGGTCCTGGATATTTCGAAGGCATTTGACAGAGTGTGGCACTAGGCTCCTATTATTTTTGTTTTTCTTCAACTCTATTTCTAATATCATTGCTATTCAGCTGCAGTTTTAGTTCCGTTCTTTAGGATACCAGGTTCTAAATGTAATCTGATATCCAAACTCTTCTATTTGGTTGCACTACACCAAGTGTTTCCTCCACGACTTGATAATATATTGCTTTAATATCTTCCCATGAGTGACGTTGGTTTGTTGATAGCCGTTCATGGATTGCCAAGGTTAATGGGGCCTGGTTGCATCATTCTGGGGTTTTTGTAAGTAGATCCGTTTTCGCTTTATGTGCCTGATGGTATTTCTTTGACATTTCAATTTAATCCTGTTCTGAAGTGAAGCGTATTTCAGTAAGGTAGGGACGAGGTCTCGGCTATAAGGCGGGTTAGCCAAAACTTCCCATCCACTGTTTTACAAATAGTTTTTGACCGGTCTTGCAACATGTGACCGAGCTTTGTCATGATGGATGATTAACGCTTCGTGTTTGGTCGAACGTTCTGATCGTTTTTCGTTGATTGATCTCCTCAAACGAATCAATTGTGTTCGCTGCAGATCCCCTGTGATCGCCTGACCCGATTTCAACAGCTCATAATACAAGAAACACTTCCGATCCCATCAAATACAGAGCATTAACTTGGCGTCATCGATAGTCGGCTTTGGCGTTAATTGGGGTTATCGTTTTAACGTTACCAGTAACAATACAATGCAAAAATTAATCCTTTTCTTAGTTTTCAAGCATCATTTCCGATATGCAAAATTGCCTTTACACGCCTTTCGGCTTCATTTCATATGGGAGCCATTTTCCTTGCTTTTAAATGAATCCCAATGCTTTTAAACGTAAGGAAATGGCTTGTTGTGTGACTCCCAATTATAATACAAGTTTTTCTTGCGTTTGACAACAATCTTCGTCGAGTAATGCTTCCTTATCCTAAATTTTTATCGGCTGACCAGGCTTTCCCTTCACCACTTTTGAATCGTGCACACCATCTTCCACAAGTTTTTTGAGATGGTGCATGTTGATCGTAAGCTTCTACCAACAATCGATAACTTTCAGCAGCCGTTTATTATAGCGATTGAAAAAAAAATGTGCGTTTTTCACTTTGGTGTCTATCGAATACTGAATTATGATGACAGATGTTTACCCGCCAAAATACCATATTTGTGATAATTGACACGAACCAAATTGACATTATTAACTTGTATACCCAATAATTCAGCTCATAATTGAAGAATTATGAATGAGAAACCGCATTAAGAAAAAACGTTGTCGTGTGAACATGGCGCGTGAATATTTTTGCTTATTTTCCTCATTTTCATTTCATTCATTCATTCATTTACTTTTGACAAGAATTATTAATGAAAATCTGTTAAATAGCAGTTTATTTCATTCATTACTGTGACTCTGATACGATGTTAACAAATCATAGGAAAAAAATGGGAAGAAAACAAATTATACGTTTCTAACACAGTTTTCTTTACAACAAATTAATCTTTTTTTTTTCTTTATTTCTTTCTATTTTCTACTGTTTTTAGAGCGCTATCATCGTTGTTCAGATCCGGTATTAGTTTATCCAACACCAAGTGGCTTACAACACTGTATACTGAGTATGCCACCAAATGATCCAATGTGAGTAAAAACAAAAACAAAATATTTAATCATACATTTATTCTATTCATGCCACATTTGCTGCAATTTTCGTCCCAAAAAAATAAACCAACTAAACGTTGTATTTTGTAGACGAAAAAAAAGCAAGAAACAGTAGCAACAAAAACATGAATTAAGTGATTCGTTTTACTAAGAGAATTGTTGGAAAAATACAAACATATTCTTGGAAATAGACATCATTAATTAAATTGTAACTTTGTTCTCTTCATTCTTTCTTGTCTATTCGAATTTACCATTAATTTTTTTCCTTTTTGATAAAAAGAAAATAATTTTTTTTTCAATTTTGTTTTTTTTTTATTTTTCTCTTTTCATGGCAAATCTGTTAATAAAATGGTTGATTTTCATCATGTTTATAAAATACAATGAAAATCACGAAACAAATTACCTTCATCCTCTTTACCGCTTTCATCTTAAGCAGTCAATATCCCTATACAGAGGATTATGCTTATGATGTGCAACTACAAATTGAATCTGATAAAAACGATGACCTCGAAAAAATAGTTCCAAGTGATAGTACAAAACGTAAACATCGTAAACATCGGTAAGTATAAAAACAAACAAATAATAATAAAAAAAAAAATACAAAATTAATATGAAGTATCCCTGGGCCTCTACAAATTTTTTTAAATAAAATGTGTTTGAAATAAATGAATGCTTTTTTTAACGTTTTCTAATTCACACTTAATATTCTTACCTGACGACCACTTCTGGTCTCAATCATATCAAACTGAAAAATACTAATAAATAATCGCGAATATGAGCAACAAATCTTTTAAAACTCAACTGCTTTCACTTTTCAATCCAAACTGGTCAGAGACTGCTGTGATTCTCTTGTGACATTATCACTACAGTTTTGTGTACATCACATCTGGATTCCTGGTCACAGTGATATCCCGGATAGCTGTGCTGCCGACGAGCTCGCTAGAACAGGTACACTTAATCCGTACATTCATTTGCGCAAGAGGATGGGTGTGCCTCTTACCTCCGTTAAACTGGCGATCAAGCGGAGATGCTGAAAAGGCCTGGATGGAAGGTGAAACTTGTTTTATAGCCATACTCGCCTAATCCAAGTTGGATATGAAGCGTACCAATCAACTGTTCAAACTATACCCTCTCTATTGTATTTATACTTATTGGGTAGGAATACACAAATGCTGCGTTTATATGCAAATGGCTTTTGACGTGTCTGTGGATCGGCAAAAGAGAAGGAACCGTAGTTCACTTTATCTGCCAGTGTCCGTATCTCTCACGACGGATATTTCTCACACTGGGCTCTTTGACATCAGGTTCATTAAACTGTGGGGCTGGTTTCTGATCTTGATCATCAGGACTTAGGCGAATAGAACGCGGATAATGCGTGGTATCATAAATGTCCGCTAGGCGTTGTGCTGCCACTTCCTCCTTGTTTTTAAGTACAAAAGCCGCTTAATTTTTCCTCGATTTTATAGATAAGAGATGGCTCTCTTTTTAGTCTCTCATAGAGCGCGGGTAAGAACGTACTATACGTCGTAATGTATACTAATATGGTATTAGATCCGGTTTGTAGCTGTGTGGTATCTTAAGGGTTTCTTTTCTGAAAAAAATATTACACTTTTTTGCCCTTCTTTGTGTCCATTTAAAAAAAATTGATACAAAGAATGCTGTTTCTTAATTTTTGACGAGGTTTCATGGCAGAATACAAAAGAAGAGCAATTTTTGCCAAAACAAGTGAGCCATTAGTATCATTATCATTATCATTATCATTATCATTATCATTATCATTATCATTATCATTATCATTATCATTATCATTATCATTATCATTATCATTATCATTATCATTATCATTATCATTATCATTATCATTATCATTATCATTATCATTATCATTATCATTATCATTATCATTATCATTATCATTATCATTATCATTATCATTATCATTATCATTATCATTATCATTA
The DNA here is from genome assembly GCA_023159175.1 of Wohlfahrtia magnifica. Lineage (NCBI taxonomy): Eukaryota > Metazoa > Arthropoda > Insecta > Diptera > Sarcophagidae > Wohlfahrtia > Wohlfahrtia magnifica. Next base: position 1,651,627 of record JAKWBJ010000497.1, read on the forward strand.
TCATTATCATTATCATTATCATTATCATTATCATTATCATTATCATTATCATTATCATTATCATTATCATTATCATTATCATTATCATCATTATCATTATCATTATCATTATCATTATCATTATCATTATCATTATCATTATCATTATCATTATCATTATCATTATCATTATCATTATCATTATCATTATCATTATCATTATCATTATCATTATCATTATCATTATCATTATCATTATCATTATCATTATCATTATCATTATCATTATCATTATCATTATCATTATCATTATCATTATCATTATCATTATCATTATCATTATCATTATCATTATCATTATCATTATCATTATCATTATCATTATCATTATCATTATCATTATCATTATCATTATCATTATCATTATCATTATCATTATCATTATCATTATCATTATCATTATCATTATCATTATCATTATCATTTCATTATCATTATCATTATCATTATCATTATCATTATCATTATCATTATCATTATCATTATCATTATCATTATCATTATCATTATCATTATCATTATCATTATCATTATCATTATCATTATCATTATCATTATCATTATCATTATCATTATCATTATCATTATCATTATCATTATCATTATCATTATCATTATCATTATCATTATCATTATCATTATCATTATCATTATCATTATCATTATCATTATCATTATCATTATCATTATCATTATCATTATCATTATCATTATCATTATCATTATCATTATCATTATCATTATCATTATCATTATCATTATCATTATCATTATCATTATCATTATCATTATCATTATCATTATCATTATCATTATCATTATCATTATCATTATCATTATCATTATCATTATCATTATCATTATCATTATCATTATCATTATCATTATCATTATCATTATCATTATCATTATCATTATCATTATCATTATCATTATCATTATCATTATCATTATCATTATCATTATCATTATCATTATCATTATCATTATCATTATCATTATCATTATCATTATCATTATCATTATCATTATCATTATCATTATCATTATCATTATCATTATCATTATCATTATCATTATCATTATCATTATCATTATCATTATCATTATCATTATCATTATCATTATCATTATCATTATCATTATCATTATCATTATCATTATCATTATCATTATCATTATCATTATCATTATCATTATCATTATCATTATCATTATCATTATCATTATCATTATCATTATCATTATCATTATCATTATCATTATCATTATCATTATCATTATCATTATCATTATCATTATCATTATCATTATCATTATCATTATCATTATCATTATCATTATCATTATCATTATCATTATCATTATCATTATCATTATCATTATCATTATCATTATCATTATCATTATCATTATCATTATCATTATCATTATCATTATCATTATCATTATCATTATCATTATCATTATCATTATCATTATCATTATCATTATCATTATCATTATCATTATCATTATCATTATCATTATCATTATCATTATCATTATCATTATCATTATCATTATCATTATCATTATCATTATCATTATCATTATCATTATCATTATCATTATCATTATCATTCATTATCATTATCATTATCATTATCATTATCATTATCATTATCATTATCATTATCATTATCATTATCATTATCATTATCATTATCATTATCATTATCATTATCATTATCATTATCATTATCATTATCATTATCATTATCATTATCATTATCATTATCATTATCATTATCATTATCATTATCATTATCATTATCATTATCATTATCATTATCATTATCATTATCGACAAGTCTCGGTTGGATCCGTGAGCACCAACACCGATACAGTCATTCATTTTGGTTATCTTAGAAGGCCATTAACTCATTTTTTCTACGTCTACCTCTCTGAGTCCTCTTCTAATTACAAATGTTTCCGGGTGGTCCCTGGCCATGTTCCCTGAAAACTTTGTATCTGTTGTTATGTTATACTACACAGTCATACAAGATTGGCAGTAACTCCGAACTCATAAATAGCCCTTTATACATATTTGATCCGTATAGGACTATCAAAGGCAGCTTTATAATTGACAAAGAGATGGTATGTGTCGATCTGTATTTCTCATGATTTTATGTATAATTGCTGATCAGTCTACAGAGAATAAGCTTCAGTCGCTCATACATAACGATGGATAAAATTTTATAAGACATCGAAGACTGATTAAATGGTAATTGGTGCAGAGGCTGGGATCACCCTTCTTGTAATTGGGACAGAGTACTTCGAGTCTTCAAACTGAGGACAAGCTTTTTTAAGAAGCTCTTTGCCACCAAACTTAAGATATTCTTCTTCGTCCCCCGCAGGTCTATTATTCTCAGACGCACTAACGCCTTTTTCACCTCATCTAGGCTGGGAGACAGACTACATTCTCCTCCTCGGTTTGTGTGTCGTCGTCGTTAGCATGCTCTCCCATGAGCAAAAGTAGTCTCTACAAATCCGCTGTACACCTTTTTTATCTGTGACCTGATTTTCATTGCCATCCCTAGAAGAACGAGCCCATTACTAAAATCTTTCCGCCTTAATTGCCGCTGAACATTTCTGGCGTCTGGTTACGGTTCATGCAGTTTTCCTGTTGAACTGGGAAAGCTATTGTTTCTTAAATTAAAAATAATAGGAAAATTCCTGTTGCTTTCTTTTCTTAATGACATATTACCCACTCTATTTTTCCCAATCGATTTGTTATTTATATTACCACTTTTGGGAAATTACCACAAACGTTATGGTATTAAATAAAAATGAGTTTCAATTTCCAATTTTCCTGTTTTTTTCTTGGTTTTTTTTATTTGGTTTACTTTACAAAAAGCCACTGAAATAAAATTGGGAAAATACAAACGGATCAGCTCAAAATGTAATTTCACAAATTTTTTCCACAGCATTTCAGTTTTTTACTTAGAAAACAAGAAAAAAACAAGTTTTTAAAATCCAAAACGGAAGTCCTGCTAAGCTAACAAAACGGAAATGAAATACAAAATCAAACCGTTTCACGGTTGTTGTTACATTCAATTTAAAGTAAAATAAAAACAAATGTAGAAAAAATATGTGGTCAGGTCAGACAATGTGATGCCCTACAGTTTATTATCAGGGTTGGTAACCCACTGGGTAACCCAATTAAACCCACCCGGGCTTTATTTGGTATTATATTTAAGAACACCGAGTAGCTTTTTTATTTAAGGGTTTCGTACGTTATTTACAACAAAAATAATTCTAATTTACGTATTGGAAGTACAATTTAATTCGGACCGGATCAACATAAAAATTTATCAAATCACTGCTTACATCTTTTCCCCAGCTCTTAGCCAATTTTGAATCCCGTCTGTATACGTAAAAGCAGCCAATAGTCAGAAGGAGCAGTGTTCGGAGAATAGGCTGTACGGCATTTGATCGTTTCTAACAATTATTTGGCAACTTTTGCTACGTGAGGCCGAGCGTTGCAATGTTAAAAAAGAACTGAATCATGGTTTTCTCATAATGCATGGTTTAGGTGAGGTTAATGGCAGCCTCGTTGAGTCAAGGCATACTGGAGCACACATAGCGGCTCGTTGTGACAGCACACATGAAACGTAGCCCCTGTGTTAGCCGCCAAGTTCATATTTACCGGCCTTGACAGTCATGTGGAGGTCTCACGTAGATTAATATCGTATATCAAGTCGGAAACTAGCCCGACAGTCCAATGAAACTGGCTATTAATCTGGCCGCTAACCTATCGAGAAAGAGCGAGCCAAGTTTAAGCAATCAACGTCTAGATGGAGAAGGACACTGACAAATGAAGTGGGCCACACTTTCCTCTTCCACAATCGATCTACAATTTTGGCAGAAGTGATTAACCGATAAGCACAGCCTTTGTATGTGCCTACCCATAACGCAAAGCCCAATGAGCATAGACACAGTAGAGTCGCTCAAGTTTGTACATCTCTGGCGTGAAATGTGAATTTTTTCTTTTCTATTCAATATTTTCTAATCGTTAGAATAGTTGTCGTTAATATTTCCATTTCCGTATATGCAACAAACAATACAACTGATGGTCTCTTGTTCATAACCACTGGTAATGCTATTGGCCAATAGCTGTTATGGTAGTCTATAGTAGAATTGAGAGTGTCTGGTCTATAATAATAATAAAAGGGAGAAAAAAATTTCACAAATGGATTTTTTAAAAGCAAAATAACAAACTTTGTTATTTGGCTTTGTTTCTTTTTTGTTTATTAAACATTTTTTTTTTCCAACTTTATAGTGAAAATATTTTTTTCTTTAAACCGTTTTTTGTACAGGCTTACATGCCCACATACATAACTATGCTCTCAGGAATTTTTACACATTTTGATACCCTACACGATTATAGGTGGGTGAGGTATCAAATTTAGCACATTTGTTTCGCTATTTACTTTCGATATATTAATGAAACTTGTTCTTTATTTTTAGCAAATTATAACTGTAAATTTATTCCTTCGGAGTAGAGCATAAACTGGGTCGTTCCCAAAGGCCAGAAAATCTTTCCTTACTTGGTTTTCATTATAATCATTCATTATATATATTTTGCGAGTATTTTTGCCATTTTGTACCCTTCTCTTCTACTCTCATCCTCCTCATCACTTATTACAATTTTGAGAAAGTGAAAGTGTGTGTGTGCGAGTAAAAGACTGTTTTTCTCTCTTACTTTATTTTGCGTTTTTTTTTCTCATAAATATTCAGGTCAAGGTAGGTTGCATATAAAAACAGACTTTTTTTAACGGCTCTACTTTTGGTACATTCATCTCGCAGTTCTTTTTTTTATAATAAAACATGAGTAAGTGTGTGTGTGTAAAAGAGTTAAACAAGTGTGCATATGTAAGTAAGAATTTGAAACCTACTGCTGCTGTATAATAAAGATAGAAAGAAAGAAATTATATTTGACCAATCAACCAAATAACCAACAAACTGACACTCAGAAAACTCTCTCTCTCTTTCGCTCTCTGCATCTCTAATATATTCTCTTGCCTGCCTTTACACCAGCGACAGGCAAACTTATACCACTGCGTTTTGTATTTATGGGTTTGAAAGTATTTATAATAGTATATATCTTAAATATTTTAAAAGAAAACAATAACTAACGAAAAATACCAAATAAAAAAAAATTGCAAGTAAATCAAACGTTAAATAAAATGTTTAATACTATCATATACACTCAGACCTCGTTCTCTGCCATCAACTCTCTACATAAAAACTACTAATTCGTTCCTGTATATAAAAAACGCATAACTTTAAATTTTAGTATTGAAATTCAAGCATAGTCGCATAATAACAGTCCAACAATTTGCTGAGCAATCGCTAGTATCGTTTCCGTAAAATTCGCTCTACTGGTTATCTGCTGGCGTTTCTCTCCGAAAGGTGAAATAGGTCCAATCATAAATTTGGTGAGAGTAAGGTTGTGGCACTAGTTATTTCCAAAGCGTTTGACAAAGTCTGGTACGAGGCTGTCATATCCCAACTTATTGCTTTTGGTAGCTTTTCATTTCGGTACTCACTTCTCTCGATTCATATCGAGCTTTCTCAGAAATCTCCCAAGATAAATTCAGGGGTACTACAAGGTTTCTTAACTCCTTTCTTTTTCTAACTTCTAATCCAATCCACTATTTCGCAGATGACAGCAACATTTGTCATTCATATTGTTTTGATCGCAAGCCCGAGTCATTTAGAAATTGTGGCGAAAATAATGAGTATGTACTGAATATGTACTGTTACTGAATATGTAATGTTATTTTCTGACACACAGACGTGTTGGTGTGTTGTCATCTGTGTCCATGAGTAATGTAGATATTGAGGAACCAGATGCTCTGGACGTGATATTTCACCGTGACGTTCGTTGAAACGATCACATATTTCGAGTGTTGAAAAAACATTCAAGTGCTTTGGTTTTTTAAGACGGTGCAGGAATTATTTCACCCCATCTGATTTCCTTAATATTTTTAATACCTATATCCGATCCAAATTGGAATAAAACTCTCATCATCTATCTTCGACCGCGTACAGGAGAGGGAGAAAGTTCATATTAATGACGGTAGTCATTACTATTACGATTACTAGTTCCTAGTAATCATATTTTCTTACATAGTACTAGTATTGCCCGTAGAGCACATACCTTTATAGTTAATTGTCCAGTCAATCGCACAACATGAACATGCGTTCTTTGCTCGCACTGTTCGTTTGTGGGACCATCTTCCTGCGAATGTCTTTCCTGCCACTTACGACATGAGCAAATTTAAAGCGAAAATGGTCTCAAGAGAGAAAAATAAAATAAATTAAAAAGTCAACAAAAAATGTATTTCCTTTGCGAAAACAAGAAAAAACAAACAGTAAAAAATTAAAATATTAATTCACGTTAAAAGAAGAAAGATAAAAATAATTTTTTAACACTATTTTTTATATCACAGCCGCTAAATTTGTGCGAGTTTACGCTGTTTTTCAAAATGGTTCAATGTCACTTTGATCACTAAAAAAGCATTCAATTTATCACCAAAAATATTCTCATAATGACTGGAATGAACCATCAACGAGTTTTCAGCAGATTCATCATTTCCTTCTCGTGCAAAATAGTTTCACATCAGACTTTGTGACGTTGAATTTTGCAGATGTTTATACAGCTTCTGATATCCAGAAAAAAGATCGTTAAAACCACGCTAGATCTTTCGTTCCCTATACGGATCCACATTGAAAATTTTGTTCTGAAAAGAATTTACTTTCTCAAGAACTTCACAAATTTGTCGTCAATCAATCTATAGTTTAACTAATAAATTTGTCATCGGATAATAGCACTTCTATAAGAAGTTCTGCTTAATCATTACTGTTTAGAGAATCAAATCCCAGAGTTAAATTTCATCCGATAATGTCAATATTTATAGATTTTCATCACGCAATTAAGTTTTCGTATTTTTGATGCTCCAGATACAGTCGTGCTAGTACACTGTGGAATTTTTCACAATTCGTTTAATGTAAAAGGGTTTATTAGAAGAAAACCTAAAATCTTTAAACCGCATTAATTTTGAATTCGCATAAGACAAGTTTTGAGTGTATTAAGCATTTTTTTATTTTTCTGTTTATTTTCTCTTCATTTCTCTCTATTTACTTTCTGCCTATACGTGTGAGTACTTATGCAAAAGAGTACGTAAACAAAAGATAAATTTTTCTCAGAGCAGTGTTTTGCCCGTCATTTCTCTCTTACACCATAAAAGCACATTCTCACATTTATACCATAACTGTAAGAGTGCAGTAATTGTTGTTGTTGCTTTATTTTTCATTTTATGTTTAATTTAAAAATTTTAAAGGATTTTTGTAAGTCAATGATGGGTGTTATGGACAAGAGATTATAATATTGACTAGTTATACAAATATAATAAAATGCAACAGAGGGAGAAAGTAAATATTGACACACGTGTAAGTGCAAAATGCAGATTCATATTTTCTCTGCTACGTAATATACTGTGTTGATGCTCACGTTTATTATGTTTACAAATAAATAATAAGCCCACAAAAATATTGAATTCTTTATTATACGACTTTTTTAATATGTGTAAGAGTGGCTAACTAAAAGCGAACTTTAGCCCATTGTGTGGGCTAAACTTTTTTTAAATTTTCGATAAATTTTAACTTGAATAACCGTTACGTTACAACAAATAACACTTGGGCTGTATTTATCATCGCAATAATTTTTAAACATACTGTTACGAAAATAAGGTTGGACACCACAGTGTTTATTACATCGCTAAAATAAATAAACAAAAGCTGCAAGAACAACTATACGTGCCGTTTACAAATAACCAAATCTACAACAACAACCATTAGCAGAGATAAAGTAAATAAACACAACACGGCAACAACAATAATTAAGCAGCAAAGAAAACAAGTAACAGACAATAAACAAGCAACAACAAATACTAAGATCTGAAAGAGGTAGATGTTCACATACGCATGGCTACAAAAGAACTAAAAAGAAATTAAAAGAAAGAAATTAAATCTACTGAAATATGGAGAGGTTCGAGAGCTTTCGATGTATTGTTTACTCAGCCATATAAAAAGTACATCGATGCCAACAGCAATCAGTTTATGTGTCGTAAACTCAGCGAGTGCAGTTTTTTAAGTAAAGTTAACTCAGCGAAAGTGTTATCGGTGTGAAGAGAGTTTAAGGAGAAAACTCGTGAAGCTAGTAGTGAAGTAAAAACCAGTTTAGTTGGAGCTAACTCAGTACAGAGAGTTAAGTTTGGAAAACCTCTGGTTGAAAAGGTTGTGATCGAACCTAAGTTATATCTATGATCGGGTTGAAAGATCTTTAGGAAGAAAGATCTGTCGAGTAATTGTTGTTGTTTACAAAGTTGTAAACAGACAGAATAATTAAGGATAAAAATTGTTATTGCCTGTAAAAAAATTACAAGCAGTGGTGGACATAACTGTGTTGAATAAAGGATTTTTAATTAAAACCAAAAAAAAAATTTATTTTATTTCAACTACAATCTATGAAATCATAAATACACGTTTTTAAAAGGGTAAAACGTGACAATATTTTTACGTTTTAACCTTTTTAAAACGTTTGAGTTTTTTTAAATTGCGTAAGTAAAATTATTAGACATAACTACGTTTTATCTTAATACATGAAATTATTTATCTTCCACTTAATATTCTTTTATTTACGCCTAATCGCGAGTTAACTTTATGACTGCAAAACGCTAATTATCTCACCAAATGCAATGCGTTTTGCATGGCGAAAGCACAGATTATATGTAGGAAATGTTATAGAGGATGTTAGTGGCCATTGAGCTCTTGTAGATATATTCGAAAGCAAACAATTACGTGCAAAAGCTGCAATGATATTGCCCGGCATTTGTCGGAGAAGATTGTACTAATGAAGTCGGAGAAGATTGTACTAATGGAATTCTCTAGCAATATATTGCCCATAGTGAACATAGAACTCAAGTCATTAAAAGTATAGGATAGCACAGGAGGCCTACTTTTTGGATATAAGTGAATCGCGCTGCGGACTGTAAATGGAATTTAGCATAAAATTGAACTAACCACCCACAGTGGATCTATTGCGAAAGAAAATAAAAATAGAGTAAAAAGATTTTGTGGCTGGAGAGAATAAAAAATGCAATATTACACAGCAGGTGCCACACTTGCTACTGATATATTATATACGCGGTCACAAGTGAAAAGCTCGCAACAGTACGGGTAGAGTTGGTATTTATGAATAACACTTGTCTACAAAAAACAAAAAATGTTTTGGCCTTCAAACCTATATGGATTATAATGATTTCGATGCGCTGAATTCATATCCGTTTTCAGTTTGTTTTCGATGGGTAGTTATGACAATATGTTTCATCATAACTTGAAACCGACTTGAACGATTTTTATCCAAGTACCAACAAATGTTTGGAAATAAAATTTCCTAAAATTCATCTCAATTATTTTCTCTTGTATTGGGTATACAAATTAATAACATCGATTTTTTGGTTGAAAAATGCATTTATTATAATAACAAAGTGAATTGATACATTCTTCAAAGTATTGTCCATCGTTAGCCACTACTTTTTCCCTTCTCTCTTGTAGCTTATGGATTCCGCGCCAAAAGAACTGCTCTGGTTTTGAGGTAACGAACGAATCAAGCCAATAACTGATACCCTGTTCTGAAGTGAAGTGTATTTCAGTAAGAGCTTCTGCATCAATCAAAACAAATGGTAGTCAGAAGGGTCAAGGTCTGGACTATAAGGTGGGTGAGCCAAAACTTCCCATCTTTTGTTTCCAAATACTCGTAGTTTCAGGTCTTGCAACATGAGCGTTGTCATGATGTTAGATTATGGCGTCATGTCTGGTCGAATATTCTAGTCGTTTTTCGTTAATTTCTCTCTTCAAATGAATCAATTGTGTTTGGTGCAGCTACCCTGTGATTGTCCGACTCTATTTCAACAGCTCATAATACAAAACACCCTTCTAAGCCCACTAAATACAAAGCATTTCTTGGGGTCATGGATAGTCGGCTTCGGCGTTGTCTTGGCTGGTTGGCCGGACTTTACATATGATTTTTTACGCTTGGGATTATCGTAATTTATTAATTTTTCATTACCAGTAACAATACGTTCAAGCATTATTTCCGACATGCAAAATCGCCTTTCAACGACTTTCAGCTTCAATTCATATGGGACCCAATTTCCTTGCTTTTGAATGAATCCCAATGCTTCTACACGTAAAGAAATTGTTTGTCGTGTGACTCCAAATAATAATACAAGTTCTTTTTGCGTTTGACAACAATTTTCGTCGAGTATTGCTTCCAATTCCTCATCTTCAAACTTTTTCGGCTGACCAGGCCTCTCCTTGTCTTCTGTGTCGAAATCACCACTTTTGAATCGCGCAAGCCAGCATTCACAAGATTTTTGAGATGGTGCATGTTGACCGTAAGCTTCTACCAACAATCTATAACTTTCAGCAGCCGTTTTCTTCAAATGGAAGAAAGTTATCAGACTTCCCCGCAAAACATCTTTTATAGGCACAAAATTCGACAATATTATGGCGATTGCAAAAATGTGCGTTTACACTTAGGCGTCTATCGAATATCCTCCAAAATACTATATTTGTTATTACTGACACAAACCATATGTTGTCCAAATCGTCATTATTAACTTGTATATCTAGTATTTTCAACAGTTTCTGAGTTATTCGCTACTTAGTTGCAAAAAAAAAAAAATCGCGCAAAATTAGAGCTTGTTTTTCAAAAAGTCATAAAAAAATTTTCAGAATGAAAAATTTTACATTTTAAGCATTTAAATGAAAGCCAGATTTATTGAAAGTAAAATAAACCATAAAGATAGGTACCTAACTCTGACAAAAAATGTGTAATACATTATTTGATATGAAATATAAATATTATCTCCTTATAAAGCTTTTGGTAAGAGGGGATTTGATGTGATTTTACTGAAAGTTTCTATATATTGTTACGAAAAGAAGATACACCACGTCTGGAACCGTATTGTGGGATGTTTGTCTATTGGTTTGTGCAAAACTTGATGATATGTTACCCTGGTAATACCGTACTGATTTGATTGTGTATATGACGGTATTGCCAACTCGACCATCTTTAGATAACACAATCTCACATGTTTAAAATTAACAGATATAAAATAGAGGATAGAGAGCACTTAAGACATTTCCAAATTATAGGCAGTTAGGTATATAAAGAGACTGCATAGTTATCGTTTGGCTGTCATTAAGTAAAGTCGTGTTTAGGCGTAAATAAAATTGTCGTATAAGCGAATATTAAGTACAAGATAAATAAGTCGCTGCCTTAAGATAAACTGTATAAAGATAAAAAATAACAACAATGTGGATTTATTTTATTTTTACGCAATTAAAAAGAACCGAAACGTTTTAAAAAGGTTAATACGTAACAATATGTAGTTTGTCTCATAACTTATTAGGTTCGATTGAAGTTACACAAATCTTTGCTGTAATTTTCAATTTGAGTAGAGCGTTTTATAATATAGGGTCCGCCAAATATTTTTTTTTTTTTTGAAAATGCTACAAAAAAAAGCTGCTGAATATTTTCTCAAATTTCTTTTTTTATTTGAAAATACAATCCTTCCGGTTAATAATGGAAAATAATTTCATTCAAATGGCTGCCTCGGCTGGCCACGCAGTAGCCTGCACATTATCGATTGTGTGCAGCTGTATTTCACCAATGGCTTCACGAATATTGTCCTTTAAAGCGTCAATTGTCTCTAGCTTGTTGGAGTAATACTTATCTCTGATGGCACCCCACAAATAATATTCCAACGGTATCAAATCGCAGCTCCGAGGTGGCCAAACGACATCAGGTCTGCGGCTGATAATGCGATCTTCAAAAACAGGGCGCAAAACATCGAGTGTAGCTTCGGCTGTGTCGCACGTAGCGCCGTCCTGTTGAAACCACATATTGCTAATATCCTCCTCTTAAATTTTTGTGGACAAAAATTCGTTCAACATGGCCCGATAATGATCGCCATTGACTGTAACGGCCACTGCTGGCTTATTTTCGAAGAAAAATGCCTCAATTATGCCTCTGGACCAAAATTCGGACCAAACAGTGACTTGTCTTGAGTGTATCGGCTTTTCAATGTATGCGTTCGGGTTTTCTGTGCCCCAAATGCGACAATTTTGCTTGTTTACGTACCCGCCAAAATCGAAATGAGCTTCATCTGAAAAGATGATTTTTTTTAGCAAAATCGGCATCTTCTGTAAGTCGATCGCAGGCCCAGATTCCCAGCGTTGTTCAAGCATATACACAACCATATTCGTTCAGCGGAAGGATGAAACTAATTATCTGTCAAATCAGACATGAGCTAAGTGTTACCATTCACGAAATAAGCACTAGTTGGGAAAAAAACGTTAGATGGCGGACCCTATATAATATGGATTATTGTAATTGGACTATTTTATTCATAGACAAGTTGGACTAAACTGGCTCTAAATTTGGGTCTTCAAAATTCTCGTAAATATATCTAAGTTGCCATTGGATTATAATATAGGGTATTAAATAGTCGATATTTATAGCGTTTTACAGCTTAAAATTTGTACATGCCAATATGTGTTGTTCCTTTATTATTTTTTTACTTAATTTTTAATTACGAAATATTACTTATATTTTTATTTTCTTTTATTTTTCTTATTTTCAGACATCATCGTCACAAAAAACGTCATCGTCATAAAAAACCCAAAATACTTGTACAAGACTTAGAAACCCAAGAAGTCAAGGTAAGAAGGTTATCCAAGTAAAGCATTAAACATATAATCGACAGCAAGCAGCAGACAGCAAAATGTCAAAATTAGTATACATACGTTTATATGTAAACAATTATTTTAAAGGCAGTAAAGCAAAAGTCTGGACAACAACCTTTCTAAAATAATTAAATAAAAAAAACTTAAAAATATTTATTTTTATTTATCAGAAAACAACAGTATACAATTAAAATATCATATCAAACAACTTTTATGTTAATAATTGCACAATTTTAAGCACATAATTTAATTAATAGACTGTATAAACACAAATAATGAAATGGTTTCGGGAGGAAATAATATAAATTATAAAATAGCAGATCATGAGTGCATAGATATTTTAATCGATATCGAAAACGATCAGATAATACATAACACGGAAATAGACATAATCAAATACGATAAACGAACTGAGTGCAATAATAGAATTTAATTAAATAAATGATATAAATGAATGCGTTTACAATTTTGATATATATATGAACGTACAATTGAAAAATTTATAGTAAAAAGGAAATTTATATGTAGTAAAGGAAACGACCCAGGCTCGAGCCCCGGCAGAGGGATTTGATTTTTAATAATGTCGAATATAATAATAATTTCGAAATGGTTGAAAAATTTAATAACTATTTCGTAAATAGTATTAGGGAAATAAGGGACTCCATAGGACACGTGCTATATGAGAACCAAATACTTGTGATAAACTGTAGATTAAAATTCCGCGCAATAACTCTATTAGAATTAAGAAATATATGTAAGATATTGAGAAAATGAACGACTACGGAAGAATATCAAGTAACCTAATATTGGACAACTGGAATGTAGTGGGTGAAACATTGCTTAAAATTATAAATAAGTCACTTAGAACTGGAATTTTTCCTGATAATTGGAAGGAGTTTTTGATAACACCGATTAAGAAAATTACAAATACAAATATATGTGAAGAATTGAGTCCAATAAATGCTTTAAAAACTTTCGAAAAAATGCTAGAAACAGTAGTTAAGCAGCATGTAAATACATGGAGGAGAACAAGTTACTGTCAAAATACCAATCTGGTTTCAGAAAAAAGTTTCATGTGTAACTGCTGTCAATTATGGCCGATGGAAGAATATAGACAATAATAATAAGATTCTGGCGATTTTACTTGAATTTAAGCGAGCTTTTGATGGAGATATCTTGCTACAAAAACTGATAAAATAGGGGATAGAGAATGAGGAGCTGATGTGGTTTAAAAAATATTTAACAAACCGTAGACAAACTACAAGAATAAACAACACCGAATCTAGACCAAATGAGAATATATAGGAAGTACCTCAAGGATCGATTTAAGGAGCGCTCTTATTTATTATTTACATTAATGACATGGAGAAAGTTCTGGATTTTTGTGAAATAATATTATATGCGGACGACACTTTAATTTTTACAGAAGATAAAACGGATAAGTTATGTCACGAGAGGTTGTCAAAGGATATGAAGAATATAGATCAGTGTTTAAAGATGAGTAAGCTCAAGTTAAATGAAAATATAACCAAGATTAATATAAACAATAATATAACATTTGAGTTACATAACGTGTTAATAGAGAAGGTTAATTACTAAAGTATTGAGGTTTCATAATAGACAAAGACTTATAATTTAAGGAGCATTTAGAGTAAACTTGTAAAAAAAATAGGGGAAAAATAGGATTTTTCAGACGCATACGAAGTCAAATATCAACCAGTACATCAATAAATACTTACAAGACAATAATCAAGCCACATTTTGAATATGGGTCAACGATATATATTCATGCTATTTTGATCAAGAAGTAATAAGACCGCAGAAATTACAGAATAATAAATAGATTAACATCAACAAGATGGATGTTAGGGAAAGATTACAGCTAAACACCATAAGTTTTATACAGAAAATGAAAATAGGAAATGCACCAGACTATCTAGTAGAACAACTGCGATATGTTGGAGAGGTTCGAACATACAGATTAAAAAATGCCATGGACTTCAGGATTCCACAGGCAAACGCAAGTGCTCTTTTTGAAAGGGATGAATCTGTATAATACATTGCCATTTGATATTAAAAATGAAACAAACGATAATGTATTTAAAAGGAAAATTGTAAATTTAACTACAGATCATATACAATTTGTATTATATTCATAAACTGAATTGTAATTTAAAAGTATTAATAATACTACTAGAGCGCACGCATAACAACACAAACGACCCAGGTTCGAGCCCTAGCAGAGGACATGACGAAAAAAAATTTAATTGTGATTTCGAATGTTTAATAATAAAAACGCTTAAACTTCTTCCCTCCAGACAACTCCATCTACAAAAAATAAAGCATAAAGTCCCCCTGACCCTTCTCGCATAGCTTTGGCAATGATGACAAACATCAGACGAATGATCAGGACAAACACGCCATCTACTGGGAAAAAATTACAATGCTAAAGTAAAAATCACCACCAGTTAGCAAGGATCTTCACCACTACACAAAAAAAATTCATATGAAGTAAGCTACAGCGGATTAATCAGCTACTTAGCTTGAAATATCAAATTGATTAAAGAAACTGAAAAAAAAACAATAGATGCTTTGTGGAAAGCCAATATGCTCCCTATAGGAGTGACGGAGAAAAAAAGAATTGTTTAAAAAAGTGATTTCATTTTGGTGGATTTAAAAAGCTTGAGCGTCACCACTGATAAATATTTTTCTACAACAAACATTTTTATTTTATTGCTGCTGCTGCTTCCAAAATATTTATGAATTCGAGAGCATAGCAGCAAATGCAGCCAACAATAACTTGCTGCCTGCTGTCGTCTATGTATTTAAAGCATAACCAAAAAAGAGAAAAGAATAAAAATAATTTTTATTAATTAGTTTTTTATTTTTAATTTTATTTCTTAAGGTAATCGATCCCGATGATTTGCCACAACGTGCTCGATGGACCATTATTGCAACAGCCTGTTTGCTGTTGCTTATGTGCCTCATGTTGGTGGGCATAACTCTGCGTATGGCGCCTATAATTGATGATATGGGTGAGTACATGTTTATTTTTTTCCATAAAAATTATTCTTTAAAAATTCCTTTTTCGTTAAACGTTTTCATTTTGTTAATGAAAGAACTTGTTTGTATTTTTAAGTTTCTTATTTACAATTTTTATAATATTACAACAAAAAGAAATGGAACATTTTATAATTAAGTAAAAAAAATTTATTAAAAAAAAAACAAAATCTTGGATGCTTGAGTAAATTAAAAAAAAAATAAACAAAATTATATATACAAAAAATATTGTTTTCAAAGTTTGTGAGAAAACGAATTTTAAGTTTACTTTTCTTAAACAATTTTTAACCCTTTTTTTACTCTGCTACCTACTTATTATTGATTTGTTTTTTAATGAAAAAAAAAATTTTTTTAAGAAAACAAAACTAATAACGTGTTTGTTGTTATTTTACCTTCTTTTTCATTGTGTTTATATTTCGTACCAAAAAACAAAAAAAAAAAACAACAAAAAACAACAAACAAAAAAACTCATACGAAAATTTACAAAATGTCTTGTGTCTTACAAAATAATTATAAAATAAAATCGTTCGCTTTTTTAGAATACGAAAGGCAATGTAAGTACTTTTATTCCCTTTGATTTTCTTTTATTTCATTTAAATTACAAATAAAAAAAATGTATGAAAATATTGACAAATATTTGAAAATATTTTTCAAAATGTGGAACATTTACATTTTTAAAAAAACGAAGTTAATCGAATAACGAAAATTTACTACAACGTTATAAAGCAATCTAATTGCGAACACAAAACAATGGCTGTTTATTTATCATATAATGACAGGTTTTTTATAGGGGCATACATATTTAAAAATGTATATATTTGATGATTTATTGATGTACACTGTGTCACAAAACTCTATATACGACAATAAAAACTTTATTTTTTAATATCTGTATGAGCAAAACACTCCGTGTTTTTATGTTATTATTCTAATATTTAATAAAAAAACTAAAAATATAATTTTTTCACAATAAAATACAGCCTATGTAAAAATTAAAAAAAGTTTAATACTTTTAATTCTTTATAATTCTTTTTAGTTCTTTTAATTCTGCGAACGACTGTACTAAACAAAGCGGTATAAAAAATTTTTATAAACTAGTGCAACCTCTTTTTAACTTAACAACCTAATTTACGGCCATATGCAAAAAAATTTAAAAAAGCCTGTTAAACCTTTGTTAAGCAAAATTCCTTAATGTTGTATGCAAAACGATTATTAAACCTACGTTAACTATGAAAATTTTAAAGTAGGAGGCTATCTAGTCTAAGAGTAGCTTAAAGCTGTGTTGGCAAAAACCCGGGTTTTTTAAATTAAACCCAACCCACCGGGTTTTATTGGATCTTTTGCTTGTTTTTTTTTTGGGTTCTATAACTGCTTCCGAATTTCGTTCAAGTGGATAATATTTTTTGTTTTCTCGTACAATTACTTCTTTTTACTATTTATAGGGTCCGCCATAAAACGTTTTTTTTTCAACTAGTGCTTATTTCGTGAATGGTAACACTTTTTTTATATATATATAAGACCAGCACCCAGGGGATGGCCCCTACTCATGCAGTGCATTGTGCTGGTACTAGGAAAATAGGTTATTAGAAGGAGGACAGAGGGAGTAGTGTTTATGGACGCTAGATTTAAATTTACTCATGTCGTAAGTGGCAGGAAATACTTTCAATGGAAGATTATTCCACAACCGAACAGTGCGACCAAAGAACGTTTTTTCTCCCTATACTGCGTTGTGCGATTTAATGGACAATCAACTACAAAGGGATGCGCTCTACGAGAAATGCGAGTACTACGTAAAAATATATGATTTTTGGGAATTAATTCCTTAATTTCGTTAGAACACATTCCGTTATAGTACCGATAGAACAATGAAACACACGCCACATTGCGACGGTGCTCCAATGAATCGATAGAGTTGGCTACCCTACCGTCATTGATGAGCATCTTTGCCCTTTCCTGTACGAGGTCGAGAAGTTCCAAAATAGACTTTGAAGCACTGGCCCATACATGAGAGTTGTATTCTATTTTGGGACGGATATAGGTCTTGTATATATTAAGGAGATCAGATGGATTGAAGTATATCTTGCACCGTCTCAAATAACCAAGGCACTTGAATGCTTCTTTCGACACTTGAAATATGTGATCCAACGAACGTCACAGTGAATTCTCATGTCCAGAACATCAAGAGCATCTGATTCCTCAATATCCACATTACCCATTGACATAGATGACAGCACATCACCATGCCTGTGTGTTAGAAAACAACATTGAGTCTTACGTGCATTAAAATCGACCCTGTTCGAACGACCACACTCGGAGACCTTCACCAGGTTACTTGTGAGTGTGAAGTTCATATTCATCCTTCTTACCCCAACCTCCAAAAAGCTCGGTGTACGATCAAAGGAATATGAGTGACAAATGTTGCTGTCATCCGCAAAAGAGTAGATAGGATTAGAAGTGAGAAGAAGAAAGTCGTTAAGAAATATTAGAAAAAGAGTAGGAGAAAGAACACGAGAGAATTTCGGATATTGGCTCAGAGGTGAGGAAAAGAAGTAAACAGCGATTTGATAAATTTTGTTTTGTGAAATTGGTTAATTCATTATCTTTTTGAGCTAAAAAAAACGGACCGAATTTGTTTTTGTTGTAAATAAATTACGAAAACCTTTAAATAAAATAAAACCCACCCGGGTTTTTTAAATATAATACCTAATAAAACCCGGCTGGTTTTAATTGGGTTACCCAGTGGGTTGCCAACCCTTGTTTAATATAAGAATACAAATTAAATACTTTGGCGTTAAGGAAAATTTGTTGGAGACATAAAACCTTACGCAAAAAAAATCATCTTTTAGTGAGATGGTGATCCAAGCCAAACCGCTAAAATTGTCAAAGAATGGCTGTTGCAACAAAATTTTCAGGTAACTTAGAGATAACCGTAAGGCCCTAAGGCCAATACAGTGGATAATTTTTGGGCAATAGTTAAAAAACGCATCGAAAAGTATAATTGTACTTCGTGGAACATGTTGAAGTTATGGCAACGAATATAATAGCAACGGTACCAGATTTCTCTTATGTTTTTGAATAATACGTACTAAGAACAACCATCTATTTAAGTGAAAATTGCAAAACTAAGTAACTGTAACTTTTGCAAGATTGTGTAATAACTTATATACAAATTTTAATACCATATGTCTGATTAGTGCTTTCATTTGCATCTGTATTATCTGTGCTCGTTTCATGGTTCATGATAAACCTACAAATTAAAAAACTCCATTTATTTAATATTTGTAGTCGGCTTTTAAACCCTCTTGCTTATAAATCCGCGCATTTTTCAATCATCGCTATTGCTGTGCAGCATAAATTCAACAGTTAAACTATAGCTAAGTATTAAACCATATTTGCTTTTAAAAAGAAACTTTAAGGTTAACTAAAAGTTTAAAACAGCTTTTGTAAAGCTTTTTTTTGTGTTTTAGTAAAGGTAAAAGGCTGAACTATAATAAGAAAAAGCTTTGAAAAATTAGAAAACAATACCCTGAAAATTTTTCGAAGTAGAATATATAGCTTTTAAAATTAAAGCTTTTTAGCTTTATGTTCTGTCTTATGCCACAAAAGCTTTCAACGATAAAACTACTCAACTTAGAAGCTTACACAAAAATTACTTAAAATTTTAACTTGAGAGAGTCACTCAGAATTTAAAACAATGTTACTGTATAAAATCTTGCTCTTTCTGCATTTTACTCTCTTGCTCTCGCTGTCTCTCTCTCTCTCTCTCTTGCTCTGAGTGTTTTCACATATTGTAGTTGCTGTTGTTGCTTTGTTTGCGTTGTCTTTTTTTAATTTACCCTACCCCATACGTATGTACATGCATACGAGAGTATTTTCGGCAGCTTTATATTGTTTATCTGGGACAATTGTATCACATGTTGCATTTTTCCGTTAATGACATACATATACATATACACTTGCACACAAACACACACACACACACACTCTCTCTCTCTTTCTCTCTCTGTCCCTCTGTACCATATACATACACATTAACTGTTGCACCAGGCCTCAATTGTTATTAGAAGTGTGTATGTGTTAATGCCTGTTCAATATGTATGTGTGTGTGTAAGTGTATACGTTTTTAATTTGATTTTAAGTATTCGTTTCCCTATTTGTCGTTCTGTTTACTTTTCCCAACAAGTTAATGAAAGTAATTCTGGGGTGTTGTTGTATATTTTGACACACGAAAATGAAAAAAAAATTTTTGCGGTTGTTTTAGACGAAAAACCAAATTAATGTGAATTTTGTTTTTTGTCTTTTTCTTTCATTTGACCTGTCATTGTCAGTGATGATGGCAGTTGGAATCATTTTAATGTCGAATTGGAATTGGATTATAAATAAAATTTTTAGACCATTGCTGCTAATGGGTTTTTCTTTGTATATATTTTTTGTGACCAATATTGTGGTCTTATTTGTATCGTTTTGCTAAAGAAAAACAAATTGTCATGCAAATTGTTGGGTGTTTAAAAAAAATTATAAATTAAATTTAATTTAATTTAAATAAATTTTAACATATTTTTATATAATTTCTTAATTTTATATAATACTAGAAAGGTATTTTTGTTTAATTAATATGATTTTCGGCTAAAACGCTACGCATTTCGCAACAAAGTCAGTTTACTTGATGTTCAACATATTTAGTTCAAGAGTTGTAGTTTTTTCTCCTTGAAATGTTTAAATAAAATAAAAGTCCTAGAATCTAAGTCTAGGAAGCATGCTAATAGGGTATAGAGGTTAATAGAGAATTCATTGATTGATTGAAGGCACACGCATCATAGCCACAAGTACCCTTTGGACAGAATAGCCAACGTAACTGCACATTTTGTATTATTATCATGGAATATTTGTTCTTTTTTGCATAGTAAAGCATCTCCAATAACAATTGAAATTAATGGTGTGCAGTCGGTGATGAGTATTTTAGTCATTACATGAAATTAACAAGATCAAGGGCTTACAATGGCTACCAGAAAAAACTAAATAAGCAAAGCTTATTTAAAATTTTGCATTGGTCCACAAATAGATCACAGTTGACAGGAGGAGCTCTGTTTGATGTCGTTCGTTAAGTAGTTCATCAAGGATAAATGTTTGAATCCATTTTGGTTGCATTATATGAACGTTTGTGCGTACCATAATGCTGGGAGCTATTTGGAAAAGAACGCTGCATAATGGTAAGTCATTGTGCAACTGGAGCAGCTCGCTTGACCTGAGATTCGTATTGTGCGATTGTCCGCCATTTGTTTTTATCGAACAAAAATTATTAAAAGCCCAAACATAATATGCGGAGGCTAGCTTCAACGACCGTGCGATTACACACAATTAAATGTGTATAACTATCGGATGCACCATCTGTCGGTATAAATGTAAACGCGCAGTTATTTCAAATGTGGTAATACATATGTCACTCCATTCTGACACAAAGTTCAGTATATTATCTCCACTGAACGAAATGAATCAATTTACACTTAAGCAACGCTGGGACTTATTGGAAATTTATCATCACTTAAAATCATCTTTTTGGATGAAGTCCATTTTCATCTGGGTGGCTACGTTAAAAAGCAAAATTGCTATATTTGGGGCTCAGAAAACATGGTCAGAAGCAAATGCTCCTATTAAGAGTAACTGTTTGGTGCGGCTTGTGAGCGGCGGCATCATTGGCCTATATTTCTTTGAAAATGAGAACGGCACCTAACGCACCATGATAAACGATTTTTTTGTGCCCGTTCTTTATGGTATTGATATGTACGATGTTTGGTTTCAACAGCATGGTGCAACTTGCCACACATTTCATGCCACAATCGATTTATTGCGTCAAACGTTTGATGGCCATTTAATTAGCCGAAAAGGTGATGTCAGTTGACCACCAAGAAGCTGCGGTTTGCCACCGTTGGACTATTTTCTGTGGGGCGCCGTTAAAGACAAGTGTTATGCCGACAAACCACAGACAATTGAATATTCAAAGGTCAACATTCGTGATGCCATTGCCGAGATACGACCACATACACTTGAAAAAGTGCTCGAAAATTGGTCCGAGCTAATGGGATACTGTGAGGCCAGCCGTAGCAGTTCTATATATGAAATAATATTTCATTTCTAACCGGAATAAATGTACTTCATAACAAAAAATCAATTTGGCAAATTTCAATCCATTTTTGTTTAATTGCATTTTTAAATTTAAGCTTTTAAATGGCCCACCCGATATAATGTACTTAACAGACTTTTTGTCAAACTGATAGCATTCTATGTATGTTAATAGCTGTTTGTGTGTTATATTCTAAACAATAACTAACCATACTCTTGCCTTTATTCGTCACTGAAACAGCGACGATTGAACTTGCGGAGCGGGTGTATTATTTTATTTTCATTTAATCTGTGTTATTGTTCTGTTAATGTGTAATCTTCACACTCAATATTAAAATTTTTATATTTTTTATAAAAAATAAGTTCAGCCAGATACTAATAGAATCTCAGGTAGCAATTTTTACGTTCTCAGTTACAAAACTATTGTAAAAGTACATTTTAGCATACCAAAAAGTTGATTAAGTATTTGAAAGACTTAAGTAAGCCAAAGTATATTATGTTTGGGCCTTGTATACAGCATAGCATTGCTGTTATTTTCATAAGTCTTTTGTTCCTTCTTAATTCAAATATATTCTTATATTCTTGCCTTTAATCATCGCCGAAACAGCGACGGATGAACATGCATAGAGGTTATTCTGATTTTTTTCTAATTAAATTTTACTTTTTTTTAATTTTAAAGAAACCAGAAAACAATTTCTCCTATTTTTAGCATGGGCCTTAACAAAATTTTTCATTCATCTCGGTACTTTATTATGCTCCCCCCTTGTTAAAAGAACATAATAATCGTTGTATGTCCCTCTCTATTGCATGCTTACATATGTGTTTCGGCCTACCTCGTGCTATAATATCTTGTAGATTCCATTGGAAAGCTTATCTACAGTTTTTGGTTCAGTAGGTTATGTCCAATTCAATTCGACCTGCGCTTTTTGATCTCCAGAGGTATTGGGATTTGTTAACATTTGGTCCACAATTACTCGCTTGATATAGTATTTGGCCACTAGGTATTAAGGATTTTTTAAGCACCTGTTGATAAAGGGTACGAGTATATACCTAGAGGTTCATAACTTCGAGTTGGCAACACTGCATTATTTAACAACTGTTTTAACAGCTGATAGTTGCCTTTCGTTTAGTTTGGTTTGACATTTCGTTATGGATAGACCAGAGCAACGCTTGAAAATTGTTGAAATTCTTTTATCAAAATAATGATATTGTTCGTCAAACTTGCTTTGTTCTCAGACGAAGCCCATTTTTGTTGAATGGGATTTGGTGTATTTGGCGTAAAGATAAACCACAAGTTTTTGTGGAAATATTACTACATACACAGACAATTATGGTTTGGTTCACTTAATGAGTATAATGACTTAATTAGAAATATTTTCGTATCTCAATTAATTGGCACCAATCTTGTTGACAGGATGGAGCCGTATGCCCACACAGCGTGGTCTACAATTGACTTACTCAAAGAAACTTTTGATGAAAGAGTTATATCACGTTATATATCAATTGGCCGCCTCGTTCTTATGATTTAACGCCGCTGGATTATTTTGTCTGGGGCCATTTGAAAGACCGGGTTTACGTGAACAAACCACAATCAACTGACACTTTGAAAGATTAAATTCGGTGCTGCATTGATGAGATAAGCGAAGATTTGTTGCAAGATGTGGTTCAAAATTTTGTGAAAAGCGCGGTCATCTGACGATGTGCTAGAGGTGGACCTTTGCCCTATACGATATTTCGTTATTAATTTCCATATTTCTACTGTATATTGGTAGGAATAAAACTGAATTTGTCAAAAAAAGGTGTTTTGCCTACCCTTTATATTTAACTTACGTATTTTGAGTACAAATTAATACGGTCTGTTTTTTTAGCTCTAAAAATATAATAAATTAAGAAATTTATTTCATTTACAGTTTACATCTTTTCCTCACCTCTGAGCCCATTTCCGAATCCTGTCTTAGAAAAATATCTCGTCGTTGAGGAAATCCAATTTTGAAGCCGATTTTATATTTTTGTTCAAAAGAAGTGATTTGGTGACATGCCAAAAGATGTTGTATTCGTCGAAACGGCCAATAGTCAGAATAAGTAATGTTCGGAGAATACGTCGACTGCAACAAGATATTTCATTTTTAATTGTTTTCAGCAATTATTTGACAACTTTTGTAACGTGAGGCCGGGAGTCAATCATGTCTTAATATTCCGGTCGTTTTTCTCGTTAAAACAAAGTAATTGCTGCTTTGAGCACCGAGTTTTGACCGCACGTAGTACACAATGCCACCTTGTTCCCAACGAAACAGTGCAAAATTGCAGTATAAATACTAAAACAACGTAATTGTACCAACAAACTAAAAATATTGTTGAATTAAAAGAAATTTGGAAACAGTTATAGAACCCAATAAAGCCTACAAAAACACATCAAAAAACCTAATAAAACCTGGTGGGTTAGGTTCTTTTTAAGAAAACCCGGGTTTTTGCCAACCCTATTAGACATACATTTCTTAAACATCTATCAAAACACATTGCAAAAAATCAACATAGCCATCTGGTTACCCTATAAATTATGAGGAAAATAGTTTTTATGAAAGTTTTTTAGTTTTTGTCTAAAGTGTGAAGGAAAGTTTTTCACTTAACAACACATGTTCACCTTAATAGGAGTTTATACTCAATTTCTAATTCTTAAACATAATCATGCAAATAATAGTGATAATGATGATAACAACTTCGCTATAATTTACATGTAAAATTACTATGAAATACGAGTATGATAAAACTCGTTGTTAAAGTTTTCTTTGTGCGCATATATGATGTAGACGATGCTGATTAAAATGATTTCCAAGAAAACTATGAATTTGAGTAATGAATAGCATGTTTGGTGATTGAATTACTTACGACACTTTATAACAGTGATAACACTATGCAACAAATGGAAAATAATTTTCTGAACTCGATTAACCACTTTATTTAATCTCACATTTTAGAAAAAAAATTCTTAAAAAAAACTTATCCATAGAATCTGAAGTGCTGCTGATTTTTGAAATTAGGCGACCACAGCGCATCGAAACAATATAGTGGTTATCTATGGTCAGAAATTGTTTCCATTTGTTGCATAGTGTAATTTAATCAACAAAAACTCAAGTTTCTTCAGCGCTTCTTTGTCATCTCAAGTGAAGTGAGTGAAATTTTGTCTTTATAATAGGAAGATCGATTATTCGACTTTTTTCAAAAAGCGGTTTTTGAATAATTCGAAAATTAGCACTTTAAAAAAACCTGTTTTCGGTTAATAATAATAAATTAAATAACCGGTTAACCGGTTCTTTTATTTAAATAAAATTCTTCCTAATTCTTGAAGCGCAGAGCTGGACCAAGTCATTTTAAAAGTAAACAGAAGCTGATGGAGAGCTTAAAATTAACGTGACAATCAATACTAACAATAATTCTAACAAATCTAGTGAAAACTATCCTAAAACGGTATGCGGAGGCCATGAAAAACAAAGTTTATTACACAAACTACTTAAAATGCTACTCAAGAAGCTAATTTCGTTATTGTTGTATTGCTTGGTATAGAATGGAATTGAAGATTTGTTATTATAGTCATAATTTAGGTGCCTAAGATAACAAAAATTAAATACTTTGAATATCTCTATTAGTAACATACGAGTCCTTAATTGCCTCGACAAGAAAATTTACTTAGATATCGAGCAGCAATGTATGTGTATTTGTGCACCACGTATTTAATAGTGTTTGTGTCACTGTTATTTGTTACGTAAGAACTCGTCGGTTCAATCCCAGGCAACACCGTCTGACAATTTTCAATAGCGATATCATATCACAATATTACTAGCGACTGGTTATGTGTATTTACGCTATGAAAAACTTCACTAACTAATATATCAGCTGTTCGGAACCGTCGTTTGTGGGTTTGTTGGTCTTCAATGAGTCTAGTTGATCATTCTTTATATACAAGAATCAATATTTATTTACAGAAGATGAAAAAAGGTTATTGTTGCTCAAGAGTGCATACCTTTTCGATCTACCTTGGTTTTCACGTTCTTTGTGAGACGTTCCAGGTTCTCATATATACAAAAATAATTAAATTTGTACAAATAGTTGTTTAACTATGAGCTCATTTTCAATAAAGAAATATAAAAGGGTATAAAAATTATACTTTTTAAATTAACCGGTTATTCGTGTTAAATTAACCGGTTTATACGGTATTCGAAAAATGACGATTTTGAAACACCATATTCGACAAAACAAAAAAAACCGGTTAAAAACGGGAGAATAATAACCGTTCGATCACCCTAATATACATACAGTGACTCCAATCCAATCCAAGAGCCTTTTTTGAGAAAGGTCCACTAAATAAATGTATAGGTTTTGCGGGGTCTTTCCTTCACATTTCATTTATATAAAATATGAGGTTTAATGAATAATAAGAAAACCATAATTTTATCCAATTATAACTGTAAGTTTCATTAGAAACACAAAAATAACTCATTCTTTTGAACTCAATGCTTAATATATCTAAGCATAGTATGAATACTTGGAAAGCAATAATCGAACAATTAGTGAAAGTTTACATATCTCTTGTAATGCTGAGCTATCAGTAACCCATTAGGGTTTGAATTTAATAAATTTAAGTATTCTTCCGGCTTAATGGAGTTCTATACTTTTGATAATGTCGTCTTAAGCTGAGTAGGGTGTTAAACTCTTACTGGTAAAATATTCTAGACAATTCCTTGTAAAGGTAATCAGTTACATTAGGTTCTGAGCTCTTTGCAGGTGTCTTTGTAAGTTTGGGTCGGGCACGGATCAATCAGACCTTTGCATTAGCCGCTGTTTGCTTGGGATCGTTGTCTTGGTATATTGGGATATTGCTTGAGATACCCTTTTGCTCTGCGCCTTACTTCATAATTTCTTTTCGAATATTGAGATAAACAAGTTTGTCTACTTTACCATAAAAAACATATGAATTGTCGCAACCAGCAATTCAAGACTGTACACTAAATTATCCTTCATGCTTAACTGTTCTTCTTCCTATAACAAATTGCAAAATTTCAAAATATAGCGATTAAGCTTTAAACAGGCAAGCTACTATTAATGCATTTCACAATTATGGTAGTAATTTGAGAGTCTCTCACTCAGGCCACTTAGTATTTTGCACTAGTTTTGACTTCACAACTCTTTGTTTACATTTAGCCTTTGCAGGTGAGTAAGTACGTGTGAAAAGAAAAAGAGAAGAGCAACTTTTTGCCAGTTGATGATTTAAAGAAAATGGTACACAAAAAGTAAAATTACACGCAATTTACACACAGGCTATACATACAACAAGAAATATGTGTAATTACATATATACTTTATTCCTAATAAAGTGAGAGAAACTAGTTTTGAAATAAAAAAATCACTTTTTTGCTATAATTACCGAATTACCGCCAAATAAATTCGATAATAATGTTAATAATGGAAAATAATTTCATTCAAATGGCTGCCTCGGCGGGTCATGCAGTAGCCTACACGATCGGTCTAATTTTTAAGCACATTATTGATTGTGTGCAGCTGTATTTCATCAATGGCTTCACGGATATTGTCCTTTAAAGCGTCAATTGTCTCTGGCTTGTTGGCGTAACACTTATCTTTGACTGCACCTCACAAATAATAGTCCAAGGGTGTTAAATCGCAGCTCCGAGGTGGCCAAATGACATCAGCTCTGCGGCTGATAATACGATCTTCAAAAACAGGGCGCAAAGCATCGAGTGTAGCTTCACTGTGTGATACGTAGCGTCCTGTTGAAACCACATGTTGCTAATATCCTCCTCTTCAATTTTTGTGAACAAAAATTTTTTCAACATGGCCCGATAACGATCGCCATTGACTGTAACGGCCACTCCTTGCTAATTTTCGAAGAAAAATGGCCCAATTATGCCTCTGAACCATAATCCGCACCAAACAGTGCAACATATGCGTGCGGGTTTTCTGTGCCCCAAATGTGACAATTTTGCTTGTTTACATACCCTCCAAGATCAAAATGAGCTTCATCTGAAAAGGTCGATCGCAGGCCCAGATTCCCAGCGTTGTTCAAGCGTATACACAACCATATTCGCATATTCGTTCAGCGGCGCTACGTGCCACACAGCCGAAGCTACACTCGATGTTTTGCGCCCTGTTTTTGAAGAACGCATTATCAGCCGCAGAGCAGATGTCATTTGAATGAAGTTATTTTCCATTATTAACCGGAAAGATTGTACTTTCAAATAAAAAAAAGAAATTTGAGAAAATATTCAGTAGTTTTTTTTATAGCATTTTAAAAAAAAAAATTTTTATTTGGCGGACCCTTTATATTATAAAACGTTCAAGTTTATTCTTTAAAAACTAAAAACTATTTAAAGGATATCCCATTATTTTAGACATAATATTTCAATTTCCTATATTTTAGTTTATTAATGGTTTGCGAAAATACTCAAAATCATAACTCACAATAAATTAATATCTTAAGCAGTTCTTCCCTGCAGTCTCCACTGGCGTTTTACACATGCTCTTGCCTAACAACCATATGTATTTATAGAAACAATCAAAACTCAGAAATTGTTTGCTATAGGCAACCGACCAACCAGTGAGTGCATCAGTCAATAGGCAGCAGTGTAGCTCAAACTTTTTATTGCAGAAATACTCTTAATACTACAAAATTTAAACAAATATTTGCAGAACAACTACAATACTTTGGGAAACTGTACTCTTTTTGCCACAGTTACTAAGGCACATAAATGAGAAGCTGAAGCCAAAATTTATTTTCAACAGAATTTTGCGAAAATCATTTGTTTGGCCATCTCATTAGTGTGTCTTTTGGCTGTAATATTTTTAAAGTGGCTTTGAGGTGTTGGGTTCCTAAAGAATGGCTCTTATTTGGGCAAGTTCATAAATTTAGAATTAATATTTGTAAAGAATTCATATCTAAATTCAGTTTATAGATTTAAAGACCGTAATTTTATAGAACAAAAAGCAACATGGGGATTTCCAGCCTTTAATATAAGTGGAGGGCGTGCTGAGTTACTGTTATATTAATGCCCCTAATTTAGTTGAGTGTATTTTACAGCATCGATTTTCGATGGGTAAATCAAAAGATAAATAAAAATTTATTTACATTTGTTTTATTAAAGTGTCAAATAATTTTAAAAAATTTGTTAAACATAAAAACATATAATCTTATACAGTGAATCAAAAAAGTTAAAGTATACCTTGTATTTAGAAAAACATAGTCATGAAACACATTCTTTTTGAAACAGAATATAAAATATAGTGTGAGGTTTTTAAACAACAGCTTAAAAAGCCACAATGCTACTAATTCACATCAAAAAACATCAAAACAACTTAAATTAATATTTAGTAGGTCCTTCACATGTAACAACTACCGCTTGCGGACATAGATGCATGCTTCTGGCAGATCTTTTAACATAATTTTCAGTTCATTTTAGACATAATGTTCACAAGGCATTTTGAAGGGATTTTTTCGACGTGATTTTGTTTTTTGAGTTATTTTCTCTAACTAGTCCCAGATGTGTTCTATTGGGTTAATATCTGGATATATCAAAAGTGTATACAGTTACTTACAATTACAGTAGAACTTCTATAAACTCTACCACCATTATACAGAAACAAACGTCAACTTTGATAACTACTTTTAATACCAATTCATTTTTATTTATCATCAAATTACTTTACGCATTTTTGTAATTTCGTAAAGGTACTCTATGACTAAATTTTTTAGTGTAATAGTGTTACGAAAATAAGGTTGGGCACCACAGCGTTTATTACATCGCTAAAATAAATAAACGAAAGCTGCAAGAACAAACTATACATGATGTTTATAAATAGCCAGAATCGACAACAACAACAACCATTAGCAGAGATAAAGTAAATAAAAATAACACAGCAACAACAACAACAACAAACAAACAGCAAAGAAAACAAGTAACTGACAATAAACAAACAACAACAAATACTAAAAGCTGAAAGAGGTAGATGTTCACATACGCATGGCTACAAAAGAACTAAAAAAGAAATTGAAAGAAAAAATGGAATCTACCTGAAATATCGAGAGGTTCAAGAGCTTTCGATGTGTTGTTTACTCAGCCGTATAAAAAGCAAGTAAAGTAAACTCAGCGAGTGCAGTTTGTGTGAAGAGAGTTTATAAGGAGTAAAATCGTGAAGTGATTCGTGAAGTAAAAAGACCAGTTCGTTGGAGCTAACTCAGTAAAGAGAGTTAAGTGTGGATAACCTGTGGTTGAAAAGGTTGTGATCGAACCTAAGCTATAGCTACGATCGGCTTGGAAGATCTTTAGGAAGAAAGATCTGTCGAGTAATTGTTGTTGTTTACAAAGTTGTAAACAGACAGAGTAATTAAGAATAGAAAATTGTTATTGCCTGTAAAAAGATTACAAACAGTGGTACACAAAACTGTGTTGAATAAAAGATTTTTTAATTAAAACCAAGTTTTATTTTTTTTTTTAATTAAAAATAAGTTTTATTTTATTTTAACTACAATCTATGAACTCATAAAAACACGTTTTTAAAAAGGTAAAAACGTAACAAGACATTTAAAGTCTTAAAATGAATCGTTTATAACTTGTCTTGTCTTCGTCTCCATCGCTATCTACTCTTTCTTCAAAGTGCGGTTCTGACTTGACGACATATTCATCAATAATATCTTCTTCAGTTGAAAATTCAGAAGTAATAAAATCATTATCGATGTTTAAAAAGTCTTGAACAGTACAACTTATAGATGCTACTCATTCCAATATAGCCAAGCTTCATGGTTATCATTTAAAACATTTTCGTTGTCGTTGAAATCATATAATAATACCAAAGGTATGTCATCTTCTTCGTCCCACACTGAAGGTTGTCCAAATACAGACTTTGTACTAAAGCAGTTTGAAATAGTCTGGCTAGTGACATCAATATTCTCAGCTCTTGATAAATGGTGAATGCATTCTAACACATTAATATCGTGTTTGCAATTTCCTTCAATTCGTACTAAAGCTTCTTTTGAAATTCTGTTTCGATAATAAGCTTCCAAACAACGAATGCTATTTCCGTTCTTAAGCTGTACAAAAATCAATATTTACTATTTTTGGGAGATGCCACGCCCGCTAACCCAAGCCGTCCATTTGTTCAATAATAAAGTGTATTGACCATGATCATGTAGATAAAAATTTTAAATTTCCCGCTATAACCGACCTTAAAATAAAAAAAAAAAAAATATTCTTCGGTATTCTATATAAGAGGTGTGCCACTGCTCCTTACCACCTACTTTTTTACTTTTAAAAACGAAGTTTTTTATATCAAATTTAAAAACTATTATCGCTCTCCAAATATACAAAAATCAATATTTACTGTGTATGTGAGATGCCACGCTCGCTTTTTAAATTCCGCCCACTTGTTGAAAAGTGATTTGTAGTGACCATTTAGTTATTTGAACAAAATGTTGAAGCTCTTACTGTAAGAATTTTGAATATATAGAAAAATATGTATTTTTTAGGGGCGTGGCACCGCCCAGTTAGAACTGTAGAGCTTGTGAGATGCCACGCTCGCTTTTCAAATTTTGCCCACTTGTTGAAAAGTGATTTGTAGTGACCACGTAGTTATTGGAACCAAATGTTGAAGCTCTTACTGTAAGAATTTTGAATATATAGAAACATACTTATTTTGCAGCGGCATGGCACCGCCCAGTTAGAACTGTAGAGCTTGTGAGATGCTACGCTCGCTTTTCAAATTCTGCCCACTTGTTGAATGGTGATTTGTAGTGATCACGTAGTTATTTGAACCAAATGTTGAAGCTCTTACTCTAAGAATTTTAAATAATAGAAATATATTTACTTTACAGGGCCGTAGCAGCACCCACTTAGAACTGTAGAGCTTGTCAGACATAAAAAGAAATTCTTTACAAACTTCAAGAAAATCGGTTCAACCCTTTAGTTGTCTTTAGACTTCAAAGAAACATACGTATATTAATGCTTAAGAATATATTTTCTATATAAATAAAATAAAACAAAAAAAAAAAAAACAAAATAAGTTAATAAATTAAACTTGTCAAACAACCCTCTTAAGTAATGTTTTGTTGTCAACAATTGAATTGTATGTAAAAGTTTTCAAAGTTCTTGAAACACATATTTGCTAAAAGTTATAGAATTTTGTAGGAAAATGTTATTAAACGACACACACAAAATAGTCAGTTAAGTACCCTACAGTCGGTAAGAAAATTAGCAAATATTTCAAAACAACACTTTAAAATGCTTAAGCTATTAATTGACATTAAAATGAAATTGATTTTGAATTGCGAACAAAAATATTTTCCCTCCTAATTACTATCCAGCATAATTGTTATTGTTTGACAACAAAAAAAATCCCTACTTAAGTCCATAATTGATCTCAAGCCTACTACAAGTAGAGACAAGGATGTTGCTTTAGACGTTCTGTAGTTGTCATTTTCAGTTCAACTTGTTGCTGCTTTAACAAATTCAAAGCCAGCTATGAGTACCACCATGTCAGACTAAACCGTAAGTAATGCTGCGTAAAAGGAAGAGAAAAATACATTTTCTTTGGCCGCTGCACATACACTTCCTTTTAATATTTTCTTCTGCTGTTTTTGTTCTTTCTTATTCTTCCGGTAACAACATTCGCCATTGTTGTGTTGTTACTGACATATTATTTCGTTTTCTTATGCTCGAGCAGCATCATTACAAGTTTTTTTTATTTTAATTTTACTTTTTATTTTGTTTTTTTTTTTCTTCTATATTTTCACGTTTTAAAGTTTTTTGTTGTTTGTTTTTAACGTTGCGTGCATCACTGCGCTGTAGAAAAAAGAAGAAGAAAAAATTGTAGTTTTTGTTATATTCTACACTGCTATAGATGCTGAAAAGGTAAATGGAGTTGATGGTGTTGTTTGTCACATAAAAAGGCAATTTAATAACTTCTTTATCGTTTTGCCTAAAAATAATTCTTTTGGACTCAGAAGCCTTTTTGCACGACGTAGTTCTTTTCAGTAAGATTTAGCATTTTTTTCACAGATATAAACGTAAGAGGCTTGACTTGGAAAGTGTGCTAAATAGAGTTAAATTTCCAGTTTTTTGCTATAATAAGAACAAAACGTTCTAAGCTGTTCAACGCTTTTAAGAAACTGCTCTTCTCCTTGCCTTGTTAGATGTAACCATTTTCCGAAATTGTTGTTGGAGATCAAAGAAAAGTTTTGCTTAAAATTTTTATTAATCGAGCGAAAATTTCCTTATCTTCTCGTTATACAGGGTGTCCGACGGGAAGGTATACTACTTTGTTTTGCCGCCATTTTGACAAACATTAGTCTTGACAGTTCATATTTGGCAGTCGTGAAGTAGAGACGTGGCAAATTTATTATTCAGTAAACCAACGTATTTTACTCATTAAAACATTTTATCAAATTCAATCATCGATTACTGTGACGATGGGAAAGTTACTTGGTTTTGGGAGAAACAACGTGCCAACAAGACGCACTATTTATCGTGAAGTGAACGATTTCAAAGAAAGAGGGACTGTAGCTGATAGGCCCAAGCATGGACCACAACGCACTGCAAGATCGGCTGAAAACATTACTGCAGTTCACGAAAGTGTTCAAAATAATCCATCAGCCTCAATTCGACGCCGTGCTCAGGGGTTTCGTCTTCAAAGAACAACTTTGGTCACAATTTTGCACAAAGATTTGCATTTGCTTCCATTTAAGATTCAGTTGACACAAGAACTTCTTCCAGAAGACCATCTATGATAGATATGCCAATAGGATGTTACAGCTCGCCCTTGACAACCCCGACTTTCATGAAGGCACATTTTCATTCGAATGGTTATGTGAATAAACAGACCAGTCGGTTCCGGGCAATGGAAAACCCTCAAATTATTCATCAGTCACCTCTGCATCCATTAAAAGTGACAGTCTGGTGTGCAGTTTGGTCAGGAGGAATCATTGGACCTTAATTTTTTAAAACAGAAAACGGCATAACGGTAACTGTCAATGGAGAGCGATATCGCGATATGATTGAAAACTTTTTTGGCTAACACGTGGTTTCAACAAAACGGTGCCACATCGCATACAGCCAGAATTACAATGGAATTACTGCGTTACCTCTTTGCACAAGAAATTATTTCAAGGAATGGTGATGTTGATTGGCCTCCACGGTCGCTTGGTTTGACTGCTCTGGACTTCTCTTTGTGGGTATATCTGAAAAGCAAGGTTTATGCTAACAAACCAGAAACGCTGGAGCAACTCAAACAGTTTATTCGTAATGAAATTAATGAAATAGCGCTTGAAATCTGTGAGAATGTAATGAAAAACGTACTCAAAAGGGCTCACATTTGTGAGGCTAACAGAGGCGGGCATTTATCTGATATTGTATTCCATACATAGTTGCCGACATTAAATAAAACATTTATCAATATAAGATCCATCCTCTTTCATACTTATAATCAAAAATTATAAGGAAACAAAGTAGTATACCTTCCCGACGGACACCCTGTATTAAAGCCATTCCTTGACCAAATATGACGTATATTTTGTGTTCATATTTGGTTTAAAAAAAAAATTATAAACATTTTCTTATAGACCCAATCGCGATGCACTTTTTTGAGCTTGAGGTGCAGAATGCTCAAGGATAAGTGCTTATCCATATTAACTGTTCTACACTGTTCTACAATGTTCGAAAATCTTCAAATTTCCGTGTTTTTTCTGTCACCATTCACCCGCACACCATAATGCTACCACCCCTGTATTCTTCATATTTTGTAAGTGACGACGGACACCGCGTGTATAAAAATGAATGTGTGTTTGTATGTTTGGTTCTTTGTGTCTTATGGGGAGTTAAACCGCTGAACTGATTTTCTAGTAATTTTTACGGTATCTCTCTATATATCTGGAACTGCATGCCGTTAAATACACAAATCAGTACGGTAATGCCGGTAACATATTCGCAGCCTTGACACAAACCAATAGACAAAGTCTCACAATACAGTCCCAAAGGCACTCATGTGGTGTATTTTCTTCATAGACATTTTTATTTTCAGACAGCGAAACCGCTGAACCGATTTTCTTGAAATTTTTACGGAAGGAAATATAGGCTATACAAATTTCAAAATTGCAGCTGGATGTTACCACGCCCATACGAAGTGTATACGTATTTGCCTATATCTTCAACAGGATAGCAGAGAGATTCTCTAAATTTAGCACAAATAGATTCGTAGTCAAGGCAAATCGTCAGCCAAAAAGTGGGCGGGATTAGATAGGTAGGCATGGTACCTGCCATAAAAGGTAATTATTGATTTTAGTATATCATTAGAACGGTAGCAGCTAAAATATTAGTGTGCTCTGATTGACTTCGTAGACAATACAAATCATCAGGGGATGGAAATGTACAAGTGGGCGTGGAATCTCCCATACAAATTAATTATTGATATCTGTATATCTTGAGAGCAATTAAAGCTAAACTGTCATTATTAGTCTGATTGACTTTGTAGACAATACAAATCATCAGACAAAAAAGAGCGCAATTAGACAAGTGGGAGTGGTACCTCCATATAAAGTAAATATATTTTTTTAGTAGAAGTTTCAAAGGTTCAAACAACGTTATAAACAATATACATTTTCAGTCAATAGCTGGGCAAATGTAGATGAGTGGTCGTGGCGCCTTCCATTCATACTACATACTGAATTTTATATATGAGCAGAATGACAACTAAATGTTTGGTAAATTGGCTCCAAAAAACACATTTTTCCTGGTTTTGCTCATACCAATATCAAATAGAAATATGCTAATAAATAATGGAATATGATGTCGTGCAAACGTCCACCACTAGCACGTCGGCAGACGTCCACTCTTTTCACATAATTTTGGACCACATTTGACAACAAAGCTTCGCTTATTTTATCAATGCAGCGCCGAATTTCATCTTTCAGAGTGTCAGTTAAATCACAAGAACGAGTTGGCCAATTGACATCGTCAATTTGAGAAATTAGGCGACCGGGAAATTTCTCATGCAATAACCGAATTGTTTCACTGGCTGTGTGGCTTGTGGCACCGTCATGCTGAAAACAATGGTCACTGATGTCAACATTAGCCTATTGTGGCCACAAAAAATTGGTTATAATGGTTTGTTGGCGCAGAGAATTCACGGTGACAGCGTTTCCTTGCTCATTTTCGAAAAAGTACGGGCCGCTGATACCGCCTAATCACAAACCACAACATACGGTCACTTTCTTTGGATGTAATGGTTTTTTGAGGACTGTTCGTGGATTTTCTGAGCCCCATATGTGACAATTTTGTTTGTTTACATAACCGCCTAATTGAAAATGGGCCTCATCTCTCACTTAGTTTTTTAAACAGCCAATTCACAAACGTTTGACGCAAACAATGGTCGGCTGGCTTTAATTCTTCAACAAGTTGAACTTTATAAGCGTGAGGATGAAGATCTTTATGCAAAATGTTGCGCAAAGTTCCTCTGGTGATAAGAGTTAATGTTCCAGGCTGCTTATCAATACTTTGTTGTACAGCGGTTATGCTTGCATCACTACGTTCACTGCGAGCGTATTGTATTGATCTATTGTCAGCAACAGTACCGCGAGCCTCGAATTTAACGATAGACTGATTGCTGAAAAACTGCTCGAATTTTAAGAATTTTAAGCACGTCTGCAATAAATTCACTTTAAATGATAATTTCACTAATATTTAGTAGCATAGCCTTTATTTGTTTGAAAGTTATTTACATATTCATGTTATGGAGTCGATTATGTTTCACCAGAAATTTCGTTCAACGTAATTGCCACTTGCCAATAAAGTTCGTATCTATTTCTGCAATTATAGTGGTTTATTTTGAGATCTACAATATCCCAGAGATTTTCTGAGGAATTGAGATTTGGCGATTGTGCCATCATAATGTAGATTTGTTTGCTTACAAGGCATTCGTTCACTCATTTATTTGTGCATTTAGAGCAATAGCGCTTTATTCAAAGCCTCAATTTGATGTGGTAAACATAAGGAGCTGCATGAAAGACAATTCGATGCATTTCAACCCTCAACAGCGGAACATAAAAAGGTTTCTAGACTACTAACAAGTTTTATAGGGCAGCAGTAAGATACCTGTAGAGAGTACAATTTTTCCTTCGTTACTCCACTTGGCCGTCTTGGCATTCTATAAATCATCCATTGTCTTTTTTCGGTTTTTGTCGTCTACTGTAGCTCGCCTCCATGTGCTTTTGCAGTAGTGCAGATCCTTGCTAAATGGAGATGGTAATCCTTACTTAGCACTTCCACTTTTTCCCCATAGTTGGCGTTTTCTCTTGATATTTCGTGTGGTGCTTGTTATCACTGCCATATCGAAAATTATGCATGAATGTTGGGTATTTCTGGATGAGATAGTAAGACATTGAACGGTTACCCATAAATTGGTAACACTTTGAATCTTTATGGATCTATTGGGCATATTAGGACTTCTTTTGAGAGAAATAGATAACTGTTGTGGTAGCAACGTTAGGGAAGTAAACCTACATATTACAAGACCAGAAAAATATGTCTGCATTTGGATGATCGACGAATGCTCAGATATTGTAAAAAACTTTATAGAGACTATAACCAGCCATTAGGAGTTCGGTAGACACATTCAAAGGCTGTATATCCCATTAAAAAAACGTATGCAGCATTTGTAGTATGTATTATGTTTACCACAGCCCCGCATTCGACTACATCTGTCTTTGCTTGGCTGTGTATGATTCTATGACAAGAACAATCTTGCAACAGGCGAATTGTAAAAAGTTAACGCCTTGATTAAAGCGACTTGGTGCCTAATGGTGCGATAGTGAACACATGATAGCACAATGAGCCGTAAACTGTGCGCCTTAGTGAGCTATGTGCTAAACAATTACCAATTGAATCCATCTTTACCCACTTGTATGCACCCACTGTATTGATTATTTGCTTTGTCTCCAAAGTGTTGTGATGTGTGTATTCATGCATCATACGCCCGTTTGAAGAGCTCGCAGGGTTGCGTTTATAAATGAGTGTGAGGATTATACTACTCAGTTGAGATGCTTAGGAACTCTTTTTAGCCTAAACGCTTTGATCTATTATTAACCCTAAATGCCTTAATGTGATTAAACTTGAAAAACTCCCACTAAGAGTTACTTTTTAAAAGTTTTTTGTAGTGTAGGGTATGGACATTCGCGGCTTAATTGGGTTTCAATTTTTTTTCTTCACCTTTTCCTGTTGCCTGTTGATTTTTTTGGTTGCATGTATAACAAGTGACTCCAAGTTTTAACATCTTTTGTTATTTGAAAATTTACGCTGTAATACTCTATAGTTTTATGAACGATGATGTTAATTTTTCAACTTTCCGAAGAAAATCACAAAAAATTGAAAGAAAAAAAATATTTCCAACTTCAGAGCGCAATTGAAATGACTAAAGAGGGTGAAAAGAGAAAACTCTCAACTGGTGGTTATGGTTCTGCTGTTGCTATTGTTCAGAGTAAATAGTCATATTTAAAGATGACACTCTACTTTGAGGAATCAATATTGAAATCTGTGTGTGTGTAAGTATGTTGGAGATATGTGAAGATGCCATTTTATTGTAATTTCATAAATGTTTAATATCCTTTGGGTAGAAATAGTATTTGAGATAAACAATGAAATCTTTAAATCTCTTAAGCACACACTTACTTTAAGCTCTTAATACCTAAAACATTATAAATGCCGCACATGGTTGATGCTGCAATTAAATTTGCGGCATCATACTTAAACTGAATATCAACATAAATGATTTGTAAGAAAACTAAAAAAAGTTTACTTTGCCCAAACCACTGTTTTCGGTGGGTAACAAAATAGCATTACAATGAGTATTGCCAGCTTTTTATGTATTTATTTATGTATCTGTTTGTAATCAAAACCTTCTGTAAAAAAGCGTTAAAACTATAGGGTCCGCCAAATAATTTTTTTTTTTTTTTTAATGCTAAAAAAAAACTACTGAATATTTTCTCAACTTTTTTTTTTATTTGAAAGTAAAATCCTTTCGGTTAATAATGGAAAATAATTTCATTCAAATGGCTGCCTCGGCTGGCCATGCAGTAGCCTACACGATCGGTCCAATTTTTAAGCACATTATCGATTGTGTGCAGCTGTATTTCACCAATGGCTTCACGAATATTGTCCTTTAAAGAGTCAATTGTTTCTGGCTTGTTGGCGTAACACTTATCTTTGACGGCACCCCACAAATAATAGTCCAACGGTGTCAAATCGCAGTTCCGAGGTGGCCAAACGACATCAGCTCTGCGGCTGATAATGCGATCTTCAAAAACATGGCGCAAAACTTCGAGTGTAGCTTTGGCTGTGTGGCACGTAGCGCCGTCCTGTTGAAACCAAATGCTGCTTATATCCTTCTCTTCAATTTTTTGTGAACGAAAATTCGTTCAACATGGCCCGATAACGATCGCCATTGACTGTAACGGCCACTCCTTGCTCATTTTAGAAGAAAAATGGGCCAATTATGCCTCTGGACCAAAATCCGCACTAAACAGTGACTCGTCTTGGGTGTATCGGCTTTTCAATGTATGCGTGAGGGTTTTCTGTGGCTCAAATGCTACAATTTTGCTTGTTTACATATCCGCCAAGATCAAAATGAGCTTCATCTGAAAAGATGATTTTTTTTGGCAAAATCGGCATCTTTTGTAAGTCGATCGCATGCCCACTTAGCGAAGCGAAGTTCAAGCGTATACACAACCATATTCATTCAGCGTTTGGATAAAACTAATTATCCGTCAAATCAGACATGAGCTAAGTGTTACCATTCACGAAATAAGCACTAGTTGAAAAAAAACGTTAGATGGCGGACCCTATATAATATTTAAAAACAGAAAACATACTAAAGTTGTAAAAATAAATTCTATTCAAATTTCCATTTTTAAAAAGATTTTGTTAATAATTTGAACGATTAATTGAAAAACAAAATTAAAAACAATTTAAAACAAAACAACTTAAAAACTTTCTCCATTTTTGGGTTCAGATGTTACATAAAGAAAATACATATCAGAGATGGTGCTAGACAAAGTTGTGTTCTCCACTGCTGTTTCATTGTGCGTTGAAACCAGGGCTGGCAACCCACTGGGTAACCCAATTAAAACCCATCCGGCTTTTATTGAGTATTATATTTAAAAAAACCCGAATGGGTTTTTTGTTTAAAGATTTTCGTAGTTTATTTACAACAATAATAAGTGTAATTTATGTATTGGGACTAGAAATATACGCATTCCGTTTTTGAGCTCAAACGATAATGAAATAGCAAATTTATCAAATCACTGCTTACATCTATTCTCCACCTCTGAGCTAATGAACAAATCCCGTCTAAAAAAGAAAATATTCTCTTGTTTTAAGGCGCTCTTACTTTGAAGCCGATTACGTATTTCTTCAAAGAAAGTGGTTCGATGACATGTTAAAGGATTAACTCATATCTCTATATACGGCCTAGATAGTTCTTGAAAATTTCCTTCCCTGACACTTTTTGTAAAAAAAACCGAGAATCCACGGTTTTTTTCCGTAGAACGAGGTAATTTGTGCTTAAAGTGAATGTGTTCCATAATTTAAGCAGGCCGTTATATATGCGGCTTTTGCTTGGCACTAGAATTGTAATAAAATTGCACTAAAAGTACTGAAACCACGTTATTGCATAAACAAACAACAAATATGGTCGACTAAAACGAAATTTGGAAGCAGCTATAAAACCCAATAAAACCAAAAAAAAACCATCAATAAACCCAATAAACCCCGGTGGGTTGGGTTTTTTCTAAAAAAACAGGCAGTTAAATAAAATGAAAAATTTATCTTCTACTCTGTGTCTAAAGCTTAAACAATAGTCGTTATTTGGGAGTGCAGTCTTCTCGGCTTTTGTCGGCTTTTGTGAACCTGGGATTTACCATTCTTAAGACTTTTCCTCCTCTCCATTGTTACAGCTTCTGCAATAATTGTTATATGGGATTTTCAATATTTAAGCACGGCGAAGCGGCTGATGAGACCTTTCTTCAACTATAATAGGGAGTTGCGTCAGATGGGTAAGGCAACTATGAGAAAACTTATTGGCTTCCTGACGGGCCATTACTAATATCTAAATGTGATACCTGAATCCGAGTGTGGCTTGTGCATGGAGGAAGAGAATACAGTGGAGCATATTCTCTGTAAAAGTGTTGCTTGGGCAAACATTCGGAGGCGAACTTTTAAGTGGGCGTTTTTTTGGGACTTCATAAATAAGGTAGAGGGTATTCTTCTGGAGACTGTTCCGACTAGTGCTTCTGGACCGACCTGACAGTCATCCGCCCTGTAGTATTGGCTTATTAGGATTTTTATTGCTGCCGGCTATTGCGCTGGCGAGTCCGACCCGCAATGGACAATGGATATTTATAGCTCGTAGTGCCACGCCCACTTAGGCTACTCCGATTTAATTAGTTAATTAAATTTATTAAAATTTTAGCATTTTTACCATAATTTTCATTATAATTCTGATCAGGCACTCCTACAGGATGATATGGTATCTATTGCGCCCGTTCTGGTCTACAATTTGTTCATCAGATCTGTAACTATCATGGTGGATATTTCGCACACGTGGCCCTTTGTCTCCCTAAAAATTATCATCTCAACCTTTCAAGAACCCCACATTCAGACAATATGTGTGCCTCAGTCTATAAACATCCTCTTCAAATGCGGTCTCGGTCCACAATGTCTCGTAAGAAATTCCGTTAGGAGTTTTAATCTGGCCTGCCATACCTAAGAACCTCAGAGATATCACTTGAAGTCCCATTAAAGCATTTCAGTGTACCAATTATCTGGCAATTTCCCAATCCTTGATTAGATTGAGGATGCTAGTAAGTGATGACACTCCGTAAGCTTTCGAACCGTCGGACTTAGGATAGCGTGTTTACTAAGAGCCTTTTAGGCGGTTATAAGTTTCCTTACATGCAGTTGTTCGGTCATCTAATGTGGCCATTTTACTGGTCACGTAACAGGTGAAGTCATTTGCATAATAATTTTTTTTCGCCAGGAGATGCAGTTCCTATCTTTCTTAGGAGTACCTCCGATGTCCAAAATCGATCCGTAGAGATCCGTGTCCCAAAATTAACGCAATATTTGAAAGAAACAAGAAAGAAAACTCAGTTTTTAGTCTTTTGGTTTTTATCTTTTTTAATCACAATCATAAAGTGCATAGGATAGGCTTATTTATGGAATAACACATTCGGCAAATATACCCCACGCGCTCGTTTGGCGATATTTTCCATGACCATTTTGCATAAATGTGGCTGAATTTCATTGATGCAGCATTGAATCTCCTTCTTTAATGCACGGCTGGTTGTGGGCTTGTTGACATAGACTTGTGATCTCAAATAACCCCATAAAAAGATATCTAATCGTGTTAATACCTACTATCTTGAGGGTCAATTCTGATCACCGAAACGATAAAGTGTACAATCTGAAACTGTCATATGCAGTAATTGAATTGTTTCACGGGCTGTATGGCATGTAGCACCGTCTTGTTGAAACAATCACTGCTTGACTGGCCTCATATTCAAAAATGTATGTTGAAATTATGCCTCCAGCCCAAAATCCACACCGTACAGTAACACGTTGTGAATGCATTTGTTTTTCGACATTCACATGCGGGTTTTGGCGGCAATTTTGGTGATTTACAAAGCCATCAAGATAAAAACGTGCTTTATCGCTTAGGACTACTTTGTTCGAAATATTGGGAACTATTTGTTGATGTTCAATAATCCATTCAAGGAACTGTCTTTGCTAGGCATGGTTATTAGGCTTCTTGAAATTTTTAATTCTTTTTCACAATGTCGAATTGAATTTCCTGGATTGTGATTGACAATCTCAAGCACTGCTTTCATATTGACAATTGAACGGCTTCTTTTTGGACGACCAGTGTGCTTAGCATAACCAACGGATCCATTTTCCCTGAATTTTTCAATTAATCTATTCACAGTTAACGAAGTTAAAACACTTTACTGCGCCAATTGTAAAGTAACATCTTCTTGTGTAAATTTATCCATTATGCTGTTACTTTTAATGTCTTTATGTTCAGGAACCCCTTTAGGAGTTTATTCATTCAACTTAATCAGGAACCCCTTTAGGGGTTTATTCATTCAACTTAATCATGAGATCACTCCATATTTAGTAAATATATTTATTAATGTTATACTCGTATTGACATCGGAATACCCAGATGTTCTGCAAAAAAACCAAACTTGTTCCAATACTAAAAACTATAAATGCGAGCCAAGAAGATAAGTATAGACCTATTGGGCTGTTAGCCATATTAGATAAAAATCATTCATCAAGAATTTTCATTTTACCTGGAAAATAAAAATTTATTGCATGATAGCCAATATGGCTTTAAGAAGGGAAGTGGTACTGAAAATGCTGTTGTTAAGGTAATAATG
This sequence comes from Wohlfahrtia magnifica, assembly GCA_023159175.1. NCBI lineage: Eukaryota > Metazoa > Arthropoda > Insecta > Diptera > Sarcophagidae > Wohlfahrtia > Wohlfahrtia magnifica. Next base: position 1,695,191 of record JAKWBJ010000497.1, read on the forward strand.
TATATCTCGTGGGTTGGATGAAGTTTATAATGATGTTACTGGTATGTTTTATGATCTTTCAAAAGCCTTTTATCTTGCTGATCATAAGATCTTGTTTGAAAAACTTCAGTTCTACGGAGTTGAAGGTTGTGGACTAAATCTGCTTAAATGTTACTTAACAAATCGACGGCGATATGTAGAAACACTGCTAAACACTGTGTACCGCAAGTAAGTGTATTGGGTCCACTTTTATATGCAGTATATATAAATAACATCAACAATCTTGGACTCTTTGGAAAAGTTTATATGTGTGCAGATGATATGTCTGTTTTTTACGCCTACAAATATGAGACTGTATTACAAGCCTATATGGAAAGAGATGGTGCATTAATTTCAGAATATATGCGATTAAATAAACTAGTACTTAACTCATCAAAAACTAAGGTGTTACGATTTAAGCCACAATTAAATAGAAATGCGGAAAATTTAAGTGTAATTGTAGACGGGCGAGAAATTTTAGAAAGTTACACAATAAAATATTTAGGTGTCACTTTGCAAAGGAAATTAAATCTAAAATATCTCCGGTTCCGTAAAAATTCAAATTTAAGTTTAATTAAAAAAAAAACTAAACTTATACTCTATCAGACGTTAATTCAAAGTCATCTAAATTACTTAGTTTCAGTATATGCGTGTAAAAACAGTATAGAACTACAGTCCCTACAAAATAAGGCCTTCAAAACTATCTTTTTTTATATAAAATCAGCACCCAGGGGATGGCCCCTACTTATGCAGTGCATTGTGCTGGTACTAGGAAAATAGGTTATTGGAGGGAGGACAGAGGGAGTAGTGTTTATGGACGTTAGATTTAAATTTACTCACTGAAGATTATTCCACAACCGAACATTGCGACCAAAGAACGAATTCTCCCTATAATGCGTTTTGCGATTTACTGGACAATCAACTACAAAGGTATGCGTTCTACGAGAAATACGAGTACTACGTAAAAATATATGATTTTTGGGAATTAATTCCTTAATTTCGTTAGAACACATTCCGTTATAGTACCGATAGAACAATGAAACACACGTCACATTACGACGGTGCTCCAATGAATCGCTAGAGTTGGCTACCCTACCGTCATTGATGAGCATCTTCGCCCTCTCTTATACGCGGTCGAGAAGCTCCAAAATAGACTTTGAAGCACCGGCCCATACATGAGAGTTGTATTCCATTTGTGGAGTGAAGTATTTCTTGCACCGTCTCAAAAAACCAAGGCACTTAAATGCTTCTTTCGACACTTGAAATATGTGGACATTCCAACGAATGTCACAGTGAATTCTCTTGGCCAGAACATCAAGAGCATCTGATTCCTCAATATCCACATTACCCATTGACACAGATGACAGCACACCACCACGCCTGTGTGTTAAAAAACAACATTGAGTCTTACGTGCTTTAAAGTCGACCCTATTCGCACGACCCCACTCGGAGACCTTCACCAGGTCATTTGTGAGTGTGACCTTCATATTCATCTTTCTTACCCCAACCTCCAAAAGGCTCGGTCTACAATCAAAAGAATGTGAGTGACAAATGTTGCTGTCATCCGCAAAAGAGTAGATAGGTTTAGAAGTGAGAAGAAGAAAGTCGTTAAGAAATATTAGAAAAAGAGTAGGAGAAAGAACAGAGCCTTGCGGTACCCCTGAGTTTACCCTGAACTCGTCGGATGAGACCCCATCTATAACCACTGTTATAGAGCGATCTTTGAGAAAACTCGATATAAATCGAGAGAAGTGACTACCGACACCAAAAGCATTAAGTTTCGAAATGAGAGCCTCGTGCCAAACTCTATCAAATGCCTTTGAGATATCCAGAGCCACAACCTTACTCTCGCCAAAATCATGAATGGACTTGTTCCACTTCTCCGAGAGCAACGCCAGTAACCGTACTGACGATCGCTAAGTAAATCGTTGGACTCCAGATATGCCACAAGGTGGTGATTAATCACACTCCCCATAACCTTGGAGAGTGCGGAACAAACTGCTATTGTTCTTGTAGTTCTCAGGGTTACTAGCCTCGCCCTTTTTGGGGATTGGCTTTACATTAGTAACCGTCCAGCAAGATGGAAAAATACCGGCGCGATATGACGCACTGAAAAGGTGAGCTAATGAGCACTGCTTCAGGACCAGTGCTGGTATGTCATCCGGCCCAGAAGACTTGTTAACGTTGAGATTTGCAAGGACCCTTTTTACAGCACGAGCTCGAAGGTATATACTAGGCATAGTTACTGATACTCTTTCAAGTTCGGGCAGTGGTTGAACGCTCTCCGGCAAGTGAGAATTACTTGCAAATATTTCGGATAAAAAGTTTGCCTTTTCAACCGGGTTCGTGAATGTGTGGTCATTCTTTATAAGGCACCCCAGTTTACATTTATACCAAGTTATTGCCAAAAATATTTTAACAATAAGAAGACTATATATAAAGCGATTACTAATTTTTGTATTTAAATCGCTACAGAACAACCTTTGGTACCAGAAATAGTTCTAATTTAAGAACAGTGAGATGCAGGTTTGAAACAACAAAACAAAGAATTGATTGCATTGGTTGTGTGGAATATAATAATTTACCGCAAAGTTTGAAGGAAATTAATGTCATTTCAACGTCTAAATCAAATTTAAAAACTTTTTTGTTGAATAACTTAGAAATGTTTTTAAATTAAAACGAAACATACATATGTTTTATTTGCATACAATCTTTAATTTGCTTCTTTTTATTTTTTGCTTTAATATATGTTTTAAGTACAGTATTATTGAATTACAAAGCCAACTTTATTTATTTATAAGTATGATGTAATATGCCAACTTGCTTCAATAATGTCAAATGACGCTGAGGCTTAGAAGGAAAAATATTTAAATAATTTTTTGAAAATTGTGTGCTTGTAGGGTGTCATTAGTGTGTTTATAGGGGTTCAACATAACTTACCGTACACTTTTTCAGTCGGTATAAACTTAAAATTTATATTAAAAGCAGATCTGATCAGATCAAAATCACATAATGGGAATGCTGGCTGTTCAGTTTTTTTTTTTCGAAGCAGCTGGGTATCGTTATGTCTAGAAGGCTTTTAGTCTATTGAAGTTTTTTTACGGGCCGTTTAGTATTCTGCAATTACGAGATATTCAATCGGGACTTATTTATATTTACTGACAACAAAGCAGCGATGGGTCTCTGAATGATAAGGTGTGACATTATGCGCTGATCAGATCAGCACTGCCATGTATCTTCGACCAATCAGTGTATATATCAATTATTTTCCCTGGTCTGTATGACCCTTTTTCATACTGTGGACAATCCCTTATAGTAAAAAATAATCATATAAAATCTATTACATTCTCGCCAAATTCTGATCGGGAATATTATATTGTCTTTGTGTACTATTTTGTAGAACTTTTCACTCTTTTTTTTGTGAAAATTTTATTCGCCTTTTTCCACGATAAAATGAATATATAGGTCGTGGAATCTAAATAAAACTAGGGTTGTAGTATTCCACAGTTGTCAAGATTACATGCAACCAAGTACAAAATCCTAACACATGCATGGTCTAAAAATTTCCATGAGAAACTATTATCAAAAGTCTTATTACGGATACCTTCCCCTAATTCAATTAATTTAAATTATTTTGAACCGTTTTTCTCTATATTTTTTTAAGATTATTTTTCTTTTTAACTCACTTACGTATCTAGAAGCACATTTTGCTAAAACAATAAAACGAGTATTTAATCTGTTACAAAAATAAAACATAATAAGAATTAAGGAGTGAAATAAAGAACAGGTTAATTAATATTAAAGCTAAGATACAGGAAAAGACTAGAAAAAAAAGGAAAATGGAAGAAATATTAAAGAAAAATAATGAAAAATTGTGGAAGTTTGTGCAATGCTGTTGAGTTCTAAGATAGAATGAAATTATTAAATGCTCTTCGTCCTTCTAGGATGTGAGGTGAGCACATTGAATACTTCAAGACAAGGATTATTAAAGACATTTAACTATTGAAGGGGGATCATAGAGAAATAAAAAACAAACTTTTAGCTTCGCTCACCTGAAACTAATGATTTTATTGGGTTCCAAGTGATCCTATGCGAACCAGGTTCCTTCTCTCAATGTCTTTTATCGGTAGTTTTTTTAGAGGTTCATAAATTTGAGCAGTGAGCAACACTGCTTACTTTGACAACTGATTTAACAGCTGATTGATGTGTTTTGTATAGTTTGGCTTGATATTTCTTTATAAATAGACTTACACAACGGCAACAAATGCCGCTATCGTCAATTGTAGTCGTGTAGTCAGCTACTTAAATATATTGGGAACGATATCATACGAGTAGTAAGCAGCTGATCCAAAAATATTGGCGTTTTAATAAATAAAATTTACAACGACAAAGGCAGCAACTTCTTTCAATGCGTATTCCTTTCTTTATAACGGGTCCGCCATCTAACGTTTTTTTTTCAACTAATGCTTATTTTGTGAATGGTAACACTTAGCTCATGTCTGATTTGACAGATAATTAGTTTTATCCTTCTGCTGAACTGGGAAATATTGCGACAATATTGAAAATCATGGTAAGGTTGCAGAATCAAAAATCATCTTTTCAGATGAAGCTCATTTTGATCTTGGCTGGTATGTAAACAAGCAAAATTGTGTCATTTGGGGCACAGAAAACCCGCACGCATACATTGAAAGGCCGATACACCCAGACGAGTCACCGTTTGGGGCGGATTTTGATTTGATAATTGGGCAATTTTTCTTCGAAAATGAGCAAGGAGCGGCCATTACAGTCAATAGCGATCGTTATCGGGCCATGTTGAACGAATTTTTGTTTACAAAAATTGAAGAGGAGGATATTAGCAACATATGGTTTCAGCAGGACGGCGCAGCCGAAGCTACACTCGATGTTTTGCGCCATGTTTTTAAAGATCGCATTATCAGACGCAGAGCTGATGTCGTTTGGCCACCTCGGAGCTGGGATTTGACACCGTCGGACTATTATTTGTGGGGTGGCGTCAAAGATAAGTGTTACGCCAACAAGCCAGAAACAATTGACTCTTTAAAGGACAATATTCGTGAAGCCATTGGTGAAATACAGCTGCACACAATCGATAATGTGCTTAAAAATTGGACCGATCGTGTAGGCTACTGCATGGCCAGCCGAAGCAGCCATTTGAATGAAATTATTTTCCATTATTAACCGGAAGATTTGAAAGTACAATTCAAATAAAAAAAAATTTGAGAAAATATTCAGTATTTTTTTTTATAATATTTTCAAAAAAAAAAAAATTATTTGGAGGACCCTTTATTTTTACTATAAAAAAACCGGCATGCTTCGCCACCCCTATCTTTGTTATAGCCTTGCTATAGCCTTTTCTTAGTTATAAATTTTAAATCTCCCCCATTTTACCCCAGCCGATTCAAGTTCAAACATTTAAGATAAACTGTATGAAAGTTACTTCCAGAAAGACACTGTAAAAATTTCAAAGATAGTCGGTTTTGTTTTTTCAGTCTTCAAGTTAACATACATTCATTTGTATATATAAGATGTATGTGTATGTCGATAGCTTTTACCCGCTTCTTTGTTAATGTGTACAGCGAACGAAGCTTAAATGGCTGTCGTTTTCCACATAAACAAAATTCAATATTTGGTATTAATGAAAGGTGATACCCCGACATATCCAATCTCGCCCATTTACTGACTGATGATGTATATTGTTCACGATGTTGTTAAAACCAAACTTAGAAACTTTTATTATCACCGTTCTGAAGATATACAAAAATTAATATTTTTTTTTGTATAGGAGGCACCACGACCGCTTTAACCGTTTTCAAGATATGCTAAAATATATATTTAACCTTTATGGGAGGTACCACGCCTACTTGTCTAATTTCGCTCACTTTTTGACTGATGATTTGTATTGACTTTAAATTTATTTGAATCAAATTTGAAAATGTAGACAAATAAATATTTACTTTGTATGGGCGTGGCTCCGCCCAGTTGAAGTTTTTAAAATTTATATAGCCTGTAGTGTTCATTCCAGAAATACAGAGATATCCTCTTAAAATTTCAAGAAAATCAGTTTAGTCGTTTAACTGCCTACAGCAGCAAAAGTAGTTGTGTAGACGTGCAACTGTGTTGCATTAATAATCGCCTTCATATAAACGTGTGTATTTTAATTTTTGTAGCTTGTAATCGGTAGCCTGCCGTCGCTTATGTGTTTAATGCATAGTGGTTCTGTTCGTCAAACTTATCGTTCATTTCGTTCATTTTACGACTAACATAGTCGTACTTCAGAGCGCATAATTTGAATCATAATGGATATTTTTCGAACAACGCTTATGCCCACTGATATTGTTAATCCAGTGAGACGCTGAACACTTCAAAGCTTCCTAGATTCAACTTGTATCAGAATTGAAGCCAAACGACCATCGTGTGTACCGACAATTCGGCGAATGGTCTAAAACACAAATAGATATTGATATTGAATTTTCATTGAAAATGTTGTTCTCCAATGAAGCCCATTTGGGGTTGAATGATTACAAAAATAGGCAGAATTGTCGCATTTGGAGTGAATATAATTCACAAGCATTTGTCGAAATACCATTACCTTCACAGATAATTACAGTTTGGTGCGCTTTATGAGCTGACGGCGTTATTGGCCCATATGTTTTCAAAAGCGATGATGGTGAGAATGTTACTGTCAATGATGAACGGTATAAGGACATGATTAGACATGTTTTCATACCTCAACAGGATGGAGACACATATCATACATTGAGCACTACAATTGATTTACTCATAAAACTTTTAATGAAAAAGTAATTCCACGTAATGGTTCGTTTAATTGGCCATCAAGTCTGCGTAATTTACCACTATTGGGTTATTTGTTATGATTTTATATAAAGTCACTTGACTACGCAATGATGTTAGTTTAGCCTTTTTCGGGTCAGATTAAGTACTAAAAAAGACGCTAATTTTGTACTTTTTGTTATTATTCCTTAGCTCTTTTTGCCCACTTTCACTTTTCATTCCCTATTCTTAACTTATAATATAAATATTTTTTGTGTTTTGGCATTATAGAAATGTGGCACCATTACATTTGCTTATTTTATTTATCTGATTGACATATAATTTGCAAAAACTCCCAATCTCAGCAGAAGTTGGTGTTTTAATACTTAAAATCGTTCATAAGTTTAGTTGTTATCCAGGAATTTATTCAGAAAAGTAAGAATACAAGTTTATTCCTCTAAATCTATATTGTACCCTTTAAAGTAATCCCCATCGACTGCAACACACTTATGCCAACGCTTGATCTAATCCTCGAGACACATTTATATATTAGGTTTTCTATATGTCCATTAGTATTTCCTGCGACTTTTCCATTATTTTCTATCGGCTGCAGAAATGCAGCCGTAATGGTTTTTTAACTCGATTGAACAGAAAGAATTCACATGGAGCCAAATCAGGTGAAGTCGTTGGCTATTGGATGGTATTTGTTGCTACTTAGTTTGTTACGATGGGTAGCCAGACACGTCCAGCCCACCCGGGTCCAGTATTGATCCCACTGTGACACCCATCAGTAATCCAGAAAATGAAAACAATATATGTCCGCGTTCCGGTGCGATCCGAGCCAACCAGACGCATGTACAAAAGAAGAAATCTTGCCGATATTCACACCGGCCAGATCCGACAAGCCATCCAGAAACGAACTGCAAGGAAAACAGTCCTAATGTCCGAAGAGACTCTGGGCACTGGCATAGGAAGTGCTCGACAGTCTCCTCATCCTCCTCATCCTGACAACCCCTGCAATAGTCATTGAACGGCAGACCTAATTTCCTAGCGTGCGCACCAGCCACTCAGTGCCCAGTAATCACAGCCACAAGAGTTCGCAGCCTAAGTCGCGGCACCTCTATAATAGACTCCGAGCGAGCCCGATCATATAGAGGCCAGATTTGCCTCGATACGGAGCACGTGTATTGATCATTCCACCGTAGCTGTGCCCTACCCAACATGTACCGCATGACCATAAGTCTGCAAGAGGAGAGTGGCATCCCAACTGAGTGGCCTTCGCAAGTCCGTCCGCCACACAGTTTCCTCGGGTATGGTATTTGTTGTATTCTTCCTCAAAAAAATTTCGAATAATGGAGGCACTGTGCCACGGTGCGTTAACATAGTGTAAAATCTACGAGTTTTCTGCCCACAATTCTGGTCTTTTTCAGTGTATTGCTTCTCGTGGTACCATTTTTTTGAAACAGTATAGCATCCAGTTCACAATCTTCAAGTGCAAGAGAGTCAGTTATCGTATGGTCATAGTGCTCCTAATCAACAACAACAGTACTTCAACTGTAATTTTCGAAGAAATACGGCTCAATAACGTCTCGAGACCATAACACACACTAAACAGTAATTTTTTTCCGCCTTCAATGGCTTTCCCACATTCAGTTCATCGTTCTTCGAACTGGTGTTGTTTGACTTATAAAAAAATTTTTTTAACCCTATTTTGCGCATTCAATTTAACACTTTTTTAAATATATCTTCACCCGTTTAGTATCTCAAGAGTTGCCATCACTGTGTCTACATCAATAAACCAGCGACGGTTGAACACCTGGAAATCAATATTCGAAGAGTTATTGGCAAAATACGGCCGCATATACTGCAAACAGTTGCTGAAAGTTGGTATTCCAGATTGCAGTGTACTATCCAAAATGGTCCGTTTTATTGATAATAAAAATATATTTCATTGTTTTATTATGCTTTAAACGTGTGTAACTTAAAAAAAAAATCACCCGATATAAGTAAGGGCTTATGCTAAAATTTTTCGTTTTCTCTATGAATTCTATTCTGTGATCAACTTCGTTATGTAGTCAGTAGTTCTCCGCATGAATATTAGATTAATGGATAGAATTTAAAAATGAATTAAAAATTTTTTTTTTACCCTTATCTTTAGAATTTCTTAAAGCCTGCTTCTGCTTTTAATAATTTTTATAAAAAATTCTTTTATATTTTGCAGTCATGTTCATGACCACCACCAAACACATTTCGTACTTTCTTACAAAATAAGAATTTCAACTGAAAAGCATATTCCATTATAAAGTGCTTCGTATATTATGGTTTGTTAATTAAATTTTCTTTCTTGTGGAGTGAAAGAAAAGATCTTTTAAATATTTAATTAAAATATTTTTTATTTTTTTAAATATATTTTCTTTTTCAAAGGTAGACATAAAACACAGTCGAAGATCAAATAAAATCTTAAACAAATTTTAAAAGTGAAAAAGAAAAAAAATTATTTATTTATTCACACGCTCGCACTTTACACTTGTGTTTCATAAATAATGACTGCATATATTGTATTATATTTTTGGAGACAACAACAATAACAAGAATACTAATAAACCAATAAAGTATACATTTAAACCATATTCCAATATTAATAAACGGCAACGACAACAACTTCGTTAAAAACACTAAAAACACATACAAAATACATACGAACGAGTTTAAAGCGAGGGTGGCTCGAGAGAAAAATACATTTGTAGTAGTAGTAGTACAAGATTTTTGTAGTGTGCGTTGAAGAAAAAAATTATCAAAATGAACAACAAAATAAATAAAAAATTTTAATACGACATACGTCTGCTTTCATCAATAGCTATCACACAACTGAATGAAATTGTTGTTTATTTATTACTCTTTGTTGAATATTTTCGTGTTCGTTCAGGTATTAACATATCCAGAGCCGATTAGGCAAGTGCACATAAAACAACATAAAAGAGCATTTTTGTTTTCTTGTAGTCTTTCTTATAAACATTAAGGCAGACACACATGCACCAACTACTGGTTTTGTCTGGTAGAGTGTATCAGACAAAAGTCTTGTGCGTTTGTTTGTTTCTATGAAAAAAGAAACAAAGAATTTTTATACAAATTCAGGAATAAATAAAAATTACAGTGTAGGCCAACAGTTAAGAAAATGAAATTGTTAAGTTTACATGTATGATGTAAACAACACAGCCGACACTTGTCCTTTAAGGCGGTGTCTAGGCGATTACTTACGAATATTGGTTTTCAAATGCTACAACGTGAAGGGAGTATACGCGTAGATATGGTTTTTGAGTAACTCTACAAAAAACATTCTAACGGCGTCAAATTGCATGATATTGGTGGGCAATTGTCGTCGTCAAATCGAGAAGTAATGCGACCGGTTTATTTCTCATGCAATAACGCCAAAATCGTTCATGTTGTGTGGCTCGTGGCACCGCGTTATTGAAACCATATATCACCCAGTTCATAATCTTCAATTGCAGGCCAAAAACGGCTGGTTTTTATACGGCCATAGCTCTCTTAATTGAAGGTAACCGTTCTTCCTGCGTCATTTCCGAAAGAATACAACTTAAGGACAGACTACAATGCTCACTAAACATTCACTCTTTCCGAATGGAATGGCTTTACCACAATCGCTTCTGAGTTTTCCGAATCCCATATGCTATTATTTTGCTTGTTGATGTAACCACCAAATGCGCTTCATCGTTGAAGAAAATTGTATTCAAAAAATCAAAAATCAGTAGACATGTTTGAATCATAATTTTTAAGCGTTCTTCTCTTGTTAAATGATCCATACACGTAAATGGCCGCTGTGGTATGGTAGGTAAGACACCCGCCTACCAACCAGAAGGTCCTCGGTTCAATACCAGGCCAGACCATCTGAAGAGAGAAAAAAGTTTTTCAACAGCGATATCACCTCAATATTAGCTAGTAACTGGTTATGAGTATTACTACTATTAAAAACTTCTCTAAATGCATTTGCCGTTGGGAGGCGGTGTTAAACTGTAGGTCCCCTTCAATGAGTCTAAAAATAGAACCGATGCAGCTCATTGACTGAGAGAAGTCCCCGTGTTCCTTCATGGAATGTTATGGGAATTAATATAAATATTCGTAAATGGCAAACCTTTCACTTAATAAATGATACTTCAGATGAACGATATTATTCAACAGCCAACAGCCCTTGTCCACACCCCTTCTGCCATCCAGTCATCATTATAAAGGCGCCGATTCTATCCAAATCTACTGTAGCAAGGCTGTGCTTGTAGTATAATCTTTGTCAACGAAGTAAAGACAACCTCAGTTCACCCAAAGCTGGGCAATGGCAGAAAGGATGCCATGGAATCCTGATCCGTCTCGTTAATAGAGCTCCTAGAGAAATCATTATAAGGAATATCCAGCCTTTGCGCATGTCTGCCAAGATCTCAAAGGCCGGATGTGGACCCTATAACGTTTCGCACATGTGATTTGTGGGATCATACTAGTTTGTCGACCATCCAAAAGGGGCCAGAACTTTCTGGTCTCGAAACAAGTGGCCTCATTCGCTTTCTGTTCATTAGTCACTTCTACAATATTAAGAGAAGCTCTAATGTACACAAGTGATTCGTTGAGGTTCAACGTGGTACCCGACTGCGCAAGTCCATCCGGCTCACAGTAACCTACGATGCCGTTGCATATCTTGCTATCTCACTCAAATACACCCACAAATGTGGTTTGGACAGTTTCAATACCTTCCCTGTTAGTTGATCATCCAAATGTGGCTAGATTTTCCTGGTCTCTAAACAGGCGGCCTCACTCCTCTCAATAGAAGCCCTAATGTACCAAAGTGGTTCCTGCCTCGCTACCTCATAAAGAGACACCCGGCATTCATGAATAATTTTCGATGTACTGTGTACACTTTTCATGGTTCTTTTGGTCGCTTTGCTGTCAGTAAATATAAAGATATCCCTTCTGAATATCAGAGTAAAGCACCCGAACTCTCATCCCGAAGAATGAAAATACGTTAAAAAGTTGAGTGCAGTGTGCACCGCCGGCAGTTAATAGAATGCCATGTGTGTCGCCGCCGGTCACAGCGATATGTAAATTTGATTGAATATATTTTCTTCGGCACCTTAGTAATATATTTTTATTTTGACGGCACTCAAAGTGTTAAAATGATTTCTACAAAAGTTGCAATAATGAAGCGGAACATCTTCTTTGTCATTGCATAGAATTTGCTACAAGTAATTTGTACAAAGTCCAAGCCTACTGACATCGACTTAGTAGCTTTCGGGGTAGTGTCTAAGAGTAGCCAAGACTTTGATGCTATAGTATCTACGCTTTCGATCCAAGTAAATGGTGCTGCTGACAACTGACAACGGAGCCAAACTAAACGTTTAGCCAACGTACAAATAAAAATACTATACAGTGCCTGACCACTATCATTCATACGAGTATGTATGTTTAACTGTATGTACTCAAACCTAATTTTCTTTACACAGTTTATTTATTTATTTATAAAACAAATAATTGGATTATGCTTTCCTTTCTCATACACATGAAAGGTTCCATAAATATCAAGAATCAATTCTTTTGTAAGCGGCACTAATTAATTAACACGGCAATTACTTTAATAATTAATTAAACGAAAAGTAGAAAGCATTGTAATTGCTAATATATTTCAATCAAGGAAAAGTTATTTATTAACTAAAAATATAAAAATAAATCAACAAAGTAGTACAGAAATGAAACTGCACTCAATTTAAAGTGAATCTTAGGGTTAAAACATTTTCAAGTTAATTTCAAATGAATTTAGAGAAATTTAATATTAATGACAAGTATCGGGTATTTTTTTACGTTTTTTTTTCTCCGTCACTCCTCTACGGAGCATATGGTTTTACACAAACCAACCATTGTTTCAGTTTCTTAAACCAATTTGATCTTTCAAGCTAAGTAGGTGATTAATCAGTCCACTGTGGCTTCTTCCATATGATTTTGCCTATTGGTGAAGATCCTTGCTAATTGGTGGTGATCTTTACTTTAGCATTGTAATTTTTTCTCAGTAGGTGGCGAGTTTTCCTGAACATTCATCTGATTTTTGTGATCATCGCCAGAGTTATGTGGGAAAGTCAGCCCCCCTGTTTTTCTTTAATTTTTTAGATGGAGTTGTCTGGAGGGAAGTTGAAGACTTTTTATTAAATATTCGAAACAGCAATTCAATTTTTCTTTGCCATATCCTCTGCTGGGGCTCGAACCTGAGTTGGATGTGTTGTTGTGCCCGCGCTCTAACCATTACACTACGTCACCCCCTTTTTACGGTTACACAAGTTTAAGTCATAATAAAGTATAGAAATATATTCGAAATATCAATGAAATGGGCCTTGTTGGGTAGAACATTTTATGACATTAATGTTTAAATATGATTTCGACACAGGTTGCCGCAACAGCAGGCGCGTACGAGGCGTAATACAATTTTTAAAAACTTTTTGCAGCACATGCGGCCGTACTTCGCCAATAACTCTTCGAATGTCGATTTCCAGGTGTTTCATTTTCTCTGGTTTTTCTCCGGTTTATCCGGTGGGATTTAATCATACGTTCATAGCAGCCAATTAATTGGAGCACTACGTGAAATTACTTTTGCATCAAAAGTTTCTTTAAGTAAATTAAGCAAGCATATGGCTCAGTCTTGTTGAAAAAAATTTCTTATCATTTCCCTACATCGTTCACTATTAACATTAACATTCTGACCATCATCGTTTTTGAAGACATAGGGACAAATGACTCCGTCAGCTCACAAAGCACACCAAACCGTAGTTTTCTGTAAATGTAATGGTGTTTCGATAGTAGTACTCGTCACTCCAAATGCGAAAATACTGCTTATTTACGTACCCATTCATTGGAGGACCAAATTTTGAATGGCAATTCAATATCAATATCAATTTTTGCTTCGGATCATTCGCCGATTTGGCGGTGCATACGATATTTGTTTGGCTTCAATCCCTGCACAAGCTGAATCTTGAAGACTTTTAAGTCAAGTGGTTCTGTCGTAAAATCTTCAATAAAATAGACAAACACATCCCCAGTGGCTGAGAATGGAGACGAATTGAATGATTTGAATTTTCTTCAACGTTTTTCTGTACAGCGGCTACAGCTTCATCAGTGCGCCCAGTTAGTTTCACGTCTCACATTTTAAATATTAAAGTAAGAAATTAAACAGAATTATGGCTTAACGATTTTTTCAATAAAAAATTATATAAAAAATCGTCGGCGAAAGCTGTCGTGAAATAGAATCTATTTTATTTTGATAACGTTTTTTCTTCAAGCAAAAACGCTGACAAAAAACTGCTAAATGTCCTTTTTATTATAATGTTTGTTTTGCTTTTTGTTCTTATTTTTATCACGCCAAACCAAACACATATGTTTTTTGTTTACAAAATGCATAAAAATGAGTGAAAGTACGGCAACATCACATACAGATTGTCAGAGAGAGCACAATTGAGAGAGTAAGAAAAACGCTGTCAAAATAAAATAGATTCTATCTCACGACTGCTCTTGCCGACAATTTTTTATGTCATTTTGTATGGAAAAAATCGTCAAGCCACAATTCTGTTGCATCTATTACTCTCTGAATTGTGCTGTCACAATTTGTATGTGGTGTGTTGCCGTACTTTCACTGATTTTTATGCATTTTGTAAACAAAAAACATATGTTTTTGGTTTGGCTCGAAAAAATAAAAACAAAAAGCAAAATAAACATAAAAACAAAAAAGGACCATTGACAGTATTTGAAGTTGCAGCTGTGGGTTTAATTATGGGCCATCTTTTCTTTTTGACAGCGTTTTTGCTTGAAATTGCGGACGTAATGTGTTTCATCACTAAAAGTATATCTGAAAAAAGATAACATACGCCATAAAATAAACGAAGTTTGATAAGTTGAACGGAAGCTTGACAAACAGAACCAATATTTTGATAAAAAAATGGCAGCAATTTGCGTTGTTCTGGTGTAAGTCAATCCATAATGAAATATCAAAGCAAACTAAACAAAAAGTAATTATCAGGTGTTAAATCAGTTGAAAAATAAAGCAGTGTTGCCAACTTAAAAATTTATATGCCTCTAAAGAAAACATCCGATAGTATATCAATGACATGCGTATTTATTTACCCTTGTAACTGGGTAGGCATGTTTTCAAATAATTGTGAATGAATTATAATTTCTTTTCTTATTTAAATGCTAATAAAGTCCTATTAATGCAGACAGAGTCTGTCAGTTTTATTGAATGTTGCCTTTTTTCTTTATATTTTATTTTTATTAAATTTATTTTTTATTAATTTCAAATGAAAGTAATACATTCCAATTGTACATTTTGATAACACATGCCTTCAGTGGCACATATTGAATTTTGTAAAATATTTTGAGACAGACAGACGCACAGAAAAAAAATTCCTTTAAATCAAATATGTATTTGGAAAGGGAAAACTCATAAGTACTTACTTCAACTGAAATTGAATTTAATTATTTAGTAATACATATTATGAAACAAAATTTTGAAGAGATTTTGCTTAATTTTTTTTTATTTTGAGACAAGAGTATTCATCAAAGTCTAATCTACATATCTTGCCTTCCGTATTTATAAATGTAGGTTGAGTAACACATGGGCTGAAAAGTCCCGGGCCTTACACTAGTTGGCGATAGTTTTATTGCATTCACCTCCTTTTCAATTAGTGCTAACTCTCAAACGACAGATGTTAAAATTGCATGATAAATAGGTTGTGGGAAAGAAGAGAGATAGAGTAGCGTTCGATTTAAATTTGCTGTGTGACCAAAGAACTTATTCTCCCAATAATGCGTTCTGCGATTCACTAGACAATTAACTACAAAGGGATGTGTTCTAGGAGATATACAGGTACTACGCAAGAATATATGATTGCTAGGAATTAATTCCTTAATTTCATCAGAACACATTCCGTTATAATAGCGACAGAGCAATGTAACACACGACACATTGCGACTATGCTCTAATAAACTTACCGCCATTAATAAGAACCTTCGGCCAAAATAGACTTTAAAGCGCCGGGCCATACATGAGAGTTGTATTCCAATTTGGTTCGGATATAGATCTTGTAAATATAAAGGAGAATGCTTCTTTCTACACTCCAAATATATGATCGTTATAACGAACGTCATAGTAAAATCCCATGCCCAGAACATCAAGAGCATCTGATTTCTCAATATCAACACTACCCATAGATACAGATTACAATACAGCACCACGTCTGTGTGTCAGAAAACAACATTAAGTCCCAGTTCGTGCGATCCCACTCAGAGCGTGTCGTTCATATTCCGCTTCACGCCCCCTTTTCCAAAAGGCTCGGCTTACGATGAAAGGAATATAAATGACAAATGTTGCTAACATCTGCAAAAGAGAGTAAGTAGGATTAGTAGTGAGAAAAAGAAAGTCGTTAAGAAATATTAGAAATAGAATTAGAGAAATAACAGAGCCTTGCGGTAACCCTGAATTTATCCTGAACTCGTCAAATTGAATCCCATCTATAACGTCTTTAATGGTGTGTTTTCTGAGAAAGCTCGATATAAATCAAGAGAAGTGACTACCGATACCAAAGACAATAAGTTTGGATATGCGAGCCTCGTGCCAGACTCTGTCAAAAGCCTTGTAAATATCCTTGTAAATACTGGTCTTATACTTTTTAGGGATTGGTGTTACATTGGCAACCTTCCAGCAAGATGGGAAAACACCGGCACGATAAGATGCAGTGGTACGCTTCAGGACCAGTGCTGGAATGCCATCCGGCTCACAAGACTTATAAACGTCAAGATTTGCAACAAATTTTTTGACTGCACGAGCATAGTCACTGATACTCTTTTAAGTTCGGACAGTGGTTGATCGCTCATTTTTAACCGGGCTAGTGAGTTCGTTCTTTATAAGGACTGTTCCAACTATTTTTAATGAATCACTAAAGGCTTTTCTTTCCCCGCGGAAAAGTAAGAACTTTAGCACGTAGGCACTACTTGTATAGAGCTTTTGTGCGCCTAAGTACTGCGGCACATGAAATTCTCACCTGTTTCTCTGGATCTGACTTCAGGTTTGCATGGAAATCATCCTTCCTTAGCTTTATTATATTGATAACAATTTCAGCCATGTCATTCACGTTAAAATTAAGGCAACAAAGTTTTCAATTGACACGCCCGCAGAAATCGTTAAGCTCAGCCAAGAGCTTCGTGGATGTTGTGAAGTGCTGCGAAAAGTAAAGAACGGGAAAGCGGCAGAAATGGTACAATGGTCCGCATTTCCGAGAGGTGCGAGGAGCTCAACTATATACTTTTCTGAGTGTGTAGTGAGGAAAAGGGTGAGGGTGCTGTTTTAGTGCCCATCTACACACGATGTGTCAATAGGTTCAACTATGAAACGAATTATGAACATTGAAATCACCAGCAACAACAATTTCACTGCTCGGGTAATTCGCAAGGAAAATAGAGTCAAACCCATATATAGGAAACTGAAATGCACAATATGTGCCATGATTTTGAATTTAACCTAAAGACAGTTAAATTTTGTATCATTCATATCTAGTGGTTGCTGGCACTGGTGCACAACTTCATCGCGAATGTACATTTCAAGGCCACTAAGGAAATTAAAGAGGGGATAGAAGGTAATATCCAAGGATATAGATCAGCATTTTCAGAAACTTGACTTAATGCCATATTGGGTAGTGGCGAAGTATCTGATGGCTCGAAGGAGATCGTCGATTCCGTTGTTGTAGATATTTTTTTTTTTTTTTTGTGAGCGAATTTTAAAATTCAGCCAACGCCTCTCTGAATAACCTCTCTGAATAATCAGAAAACATTTCATGGGTAAATTATTCACGATTGCAATTGTGTGAAATGTGAAAACATTTCGAGGGAAAAATTATTCATAATAGGGGTGATTATTTCATTTCTAAACGGAACAATTGTACTTCGCAACAAAAAACTAAATTTACCAAAATTTTAAACCTTTTTTGTTTTATTGCATTTTTAAATTTGAACCTTCAAATGGCCCACCACATAAAATGTGTTCTGTAGCGATATATTAAAAGTCAAAAACGTTTTTTATTCCTTATCAATTTTTAAATATTTCAGAATTTAAGTCGTTAATTTTGAAAGTGGAGCAAGTAAATTTTTGGTAAAAATAGTAAATTTAAATCTTTAAATGGCTCACCATATATGTTCTGTAGTGATTTCTTAAAATTCCGATACTTTTTTTATTCCTTACCAATTTTGAAATATTTCGGAATTTAAGCCGTTAATTTTGAAAGTGGAACAAGTCCATTTTTGGTAAAAATGGATTCATCTCGATCTATCTATTTAGAGGTAAAACGTGTTATAACATCTCTGTGCTAAAACAATTTTTAGTGAAAAAATGGACTTGGGCCACATTTAGAATAAACGGCTCGTATAAAAGTAAGCAATATTACTTAAATATTCGATGTAAGTATTCGATGGTATTGAAAAATTCTGGCAAAAATATAAACAACTGTTTACAAGAAACTAAAGTCTGTACTAAAAAAGATATGAAAACACAACAAAAAGTAAAAAAAAAAACATTTTTCCTATTTAACGAAAGCAGATGCTGCTGCTCCTATATCACATGTTATTCTATAACGTAGCGTGTAATATCCTTTAAATAGAAAATCAAAAAACACAAAAAAAACCTTCACAATACAATAACAACAACAAAAATATCTAAATACCGAATAAAAAAAATAATAAGAAATATGAAGAGAAAAACGGAAAAAGAAAACAAAACAACAGTTCGCAAACAGAGGAAATTAAAACGAATGATTTTTAATACTCCTTGTGTGTGTGTGTGTGTATAGAAAAGTTAGTAAATGGGTGCGTTTGTGTGCATGTTTATGTGTGTGTATGTGTTTTTAAAGAGAAAAAAAGTTATTGAAAACATACTCTATTCTTAAGGATACGCATGCATGTATATACAAACTTATATACATACTCCCCGTACGTCTACACACATATAACAAAGCTACCGTCTATTTGTATTTGTATTTTTATATATTTTTTTAATGAGCATGAGTGTATTACTACTGTATGTAATCAATCTAATAAAATTGTTGATTGTAAATATAAATTCCTAAGAATTCTTTCCCTAATTCCTCATTAAATAGTGTCAAATCGTTAACAATTACTTGTAATTAAAACAGACGAATTAACTTAAGAACAAAAGAATAAAACAAAAAAACAATATAAAAATCAAATAGTGACACTTCCAGCGAGACAACATCACACCCTATACACTCATATGTATTTTGTTATTTGCATTAAAAAGGAGCTCTACTGCTTATTAGACGTCATTCATTTTTACTTCAAAAATAATTTTCTTTTTCTCATTTAATTTTTTGTCTTGTGTGCTTTACAGAACTTTTTCCGTATATTTTTTGTCATTCAAACAGTGTCATGTTTAACAAAGTTTTTTTTTCTCTTTTCCTAATTTTGAATCCTTTATCCTTATTTTCTTGCGGATTTTTTTTTGAAATTTTAAACGCATCAGTGCTAAATATTTAATTCTCATGTTTGCGTTTCTTCTAATGCACACACATTGTCAAGCCTTTGTGCTTTTGACAACAAAACTCACACATACCCAAAAGCAAGGAAAACTTTTGCAATTAATAGTCCTTTTCACTACACTAACTGTTGATTGTATTTTTTTTTTTTTTACTTTTTGAAAATAATATTGTTTTCGGCGATTTTTTCAGCTTCTGACAATAAATACAAAAAATGGCTAAAAACTTTGTTGTAATAACTTTAGTTTGAGTGATTTAAGGCAGAAAGTTGTATAATAAATAGATAAGGTTTTTATTAAAATAACTCATAAAATTAATTTATAAATATTTTTTTTTAATTTGTACATAATTTTCTATGCATGTATATATGCTTATATATAAAAAGTTTTCTTTTTTAACCATTTTAATTAAATTAAAGTTAATGTTGTTAAAAAAAAACTTTTTTTTATGTATTTAGTTTCTAATAAAAAACTGCAATTTTAGTAACCAAAAATTAACGCATCTTTTATTTTATTTTTTAAACAAAGACGCCATCATTTACGGATTTCGTACAGAAGATTATAAGGCACTTTTCTCAGTAAATATTTGAAATATTATATATTTATTTTCTTAAAAAAATAACACTGGTCTACAAAAAAAACAAAAAATTTTCTTGTCTTTAAATAAAAATATATGAAATAAAGGGTCCACCAAATAAATTTTTTTTATGAAAATGCTATAAAAAAAACTACTGAATATTTTCTCAAATTTCTGTTTTTATTTGAAAGTACAATCCTTCCGGTTAATAATGGAAAATAATTTCATTTAAATGGCTGCCTCGGCTGGCCATGCAGTAGCCTACACGATCGGTCCAATTTTTAAGCACATTATCGATTGTGTGCAGCTGTATTTCACCAATGGCTTCACGAATATTGTCCTTTAAAGCGTCAATTGTCTCTGGCCTATTGGCGTAACATTTACCTTTGACGGCAACCCATAAATAATACTCCAACGGTGTCATATCACAGCTCCGAGGTGCCCAAACGACATCTGCTCTGCGGCTGATAATGCGATCTTCAAAAACAGGGCGCAAAACATCGAGTGTAGCTTCGGCTGTGTGGCACGTAGCGCCGTCCCGTTGAAACCGAATGTTGCTTATATCCTCCTCTTCAATTTTTGTGAACAAAAATTCCTTCAACATGGCTCGATAACGATCGCCATTGACTGTAACGGCCACTCCTCTGGACCATAATCCGGAACAAACAGTGACTCGTCTTGGGTGTATCGGCTTTTCAATGTATGCGTGCGGGTGTTCTGTGCCCCAAATGCGACAATTTTGCTTGTTTACATACCCGCCAAGATCAAAATGAGCTTCATCTGAAAAGATGATTTTTTTTTGGCAAAATCGGCATCTTCTGTAAGTCGATCGCAGGCCCAGATTCCCAGCGTTGTTCAAGCGTATACACAACCATATTCGTTCAGCGTAAGGACAAAACTAATTATCTGTCAAATCAGTCATGAGCTAAGTTTTTCCATTTACGAAATAAGCACTTGTTGAAAAAAAAAAAAAATGTTAGCGGATGTCCTGCAATTTCAGTAACCAAAAATTAACGTATTTTTTATTTTATTTTTTATATTTTTGAGTGAATGAAAATCGGCCTTAAATAAAGACGCCATCATTCACGGACTTCGTACAGAAGATTATAAGGCATTTTTTCGGAAAATATTTGAAATATATAGTTATTTTCTTAAATTATTTTTTTTTTTTTTCTTTAAAATAACACTGGTCTACAAAAAACAAAAAATTTTCTTGCCTTTAAATAAAACTTTTTGAAATATATAATGATTTTGATGCGCTGAATTCAAATCCCTTTTCAGTGTTTTTCCATCGGACTCAAATTTTTTTTTTTTTTTATGGCCATGGCAAATTATTCGCCCAAAATATGGCAGTTATGTCAATATATTTCATCATAAGCTGAAAACAACTTGCGCGATTTTAATGTAATTACCACCAAATGTTTAGGAACTAAATTTCCTATAAACCCACTGACCATATTTTTATTTTTTTTGTATTTTAAACAGTTTCGGAGTTATTCACAACTTAGTTGCAAAAAAAATTTTTTAGCGCAAAATTAGAACAATTTTTTTTTTTTCAAAAAGTCGTAACAAATTATTCGTAATGAAAATTTTAGATATCAAGTCTGAGGAATGGCAACTCTTTACTGATTCATCAAAGAAAGACATATATATATGCGTATGTATTGCTTCCTACCAGACATTTCTTTTTATTATATATGTGTGTTGCCTAATAATGTATTACAAGTTTTTTGCTTAAGTTAGCTACCTTTATGGGTTATTTTACTTTAAGCATATCTAATTTTCATTTTAATGCTTAAAATGTAAAATTTATATTCTAAGATTTATTTGATAACTTTTTGGATATAAAAAAAAAATTGTCCAATAATATTACACGAAATAATTTGTTCGCTAATTTTTGTCAAAGTTACGGGCATGCGGCCATCTTTAGGTATTTGGATACGATCCCTGAGGGGATACATTACTGCACACCCAAACCCTTCGTGGATAGAATGTTCTCCGTGTGCATCTCACCAGAACCGGTAATTGGACACGGTACTGTTGAGATTTACACGGATGGATCGAAATTCTCGGAAGGGGTTAGGGGCGGCATCTTTATACCTGTATACGGGGTGAAGGAATCCTTTAAACTGCTGGACTACTGCAGGGTCTTACAGGCGGAGGTCTCGGCGATAAAGAGGGCAGCGGACTGGTGATATCCGGATCTGTACGGACAGTCAGGCTGCGATCAGGGCGCTCTCCAGTGTCTACTCGATATCGTGACTGTTATGTGAATGCCGGGCATCTCTCAACGAGATGGCGAGACATTCAGACCTGGAGATTATCCGGGTAAGGAGTCACTTGGACACTCGGGTGAACTGTGTGGCGGGGGACTTGCGAGGGCTGGCTCTCTCCTCAGAAATGAGGAGATTGTCCACTCAGTTGGGATGTCACTCTCCTCTTGCAGACTTATGGTCATGCGGTACATGTTGGGTAGGGCACAGCTACGGTGGGATGATGAACCCACGTGCTCTTTATCGAGTCAAATCTGGCCCCTATATGATCTGATTCGCTCGGAGTCTATTATAGGGGTGCCGCGACTTGGGCTGCGGACCCTTGTGGCTGTGATTACTGGCCACTGGGTGGCTGGAGCGCACGCAAGGAGATTGAGACTGCCGTTCAATGACTGTAGAGGTTGTTAGGATGAGGAGGGAGAGGAGACTGTCGAGCACTTCCTATGCCAGTGCCCGAGTATTTCGGACATTAAGACTGCTTTCCTTGGCAGTCCGCTTCTGGATGGCTTGTCGGATTTGGCCGGTGTGAATATCGGCAAGATCTCTTCTTTTGTACATGCGTCTCGTTGGTTAGGATCGCACCGGGACGCGGACATATAGGTTGTCCATTTTCTGGATTACTGATGGGTATCACAGTGGGATCAATACTGGTCCCAGGTGGGCTGGACGTGTCTGGCTACCCGTCGTATCTAACTAACTAACTTGGTCAAAGTTAGGTAACTGCATTTCATTTTGAATAAAATAAGAAATAAACAACCGATTTTTACGATTTAAAGTTTATTTTATTCTCAATATTCTAAGCTTTAATTTGTGTGCTTAATATCTAAAATTTTCAATCTAAAAAATTTGTTATGACTTTTTGAAAAAAAAAAAAAAATGATCTTACTTCGCGCAACAAAATTTCTTTTTCACGGAATTAAGTTATGAATAAGTCCGAAACTGTTGCAAATAGAAAAAAATTATGTTCAGTTGATTTATAGGAAATTTTGTTCCTAAACATTTGGTTGTGTGAAATATTTGCCACGCCCTTAAAAAAATTGAGTCCGATGGAAAAAAAGTGAAAACGGATTTGAATTCAGAGCATCAAAATTTTTATATTCCATATAGTGTTATATAAAGGCGTTTTTTGCTGTAGACCAGTGTAATCATCTTAATTATATGAAACAAAACGAAATTACACTATGCAACAAGCAAAAATACCTTTGATATTCAATATTTTTTTTGATGCGCTGTGGTCGCCTAACCTCAAAAATCATCAAATCAAATCATCAAGAAAATTTTTTTGCTGTAATGGCCGAAAATTCCACTGAGCGATATTTATGAATTTTGATAATAATATTGCTTATAATTAGTTTCTTAAAGCAACTTAAATATTAACTTGTTTTTATTTAGCATAGATTTACCTTATGAAACAAACCTCGTATTTGTCTTCTCAATGTATGTTTATTATTTTGTCCAGTTAGTTATTTTGCTTTTAGTCCTTTGTCTTTGTATAGCTTTTAGCGGTACAATACAACATTTTTATGGTTCACACAACAATCAGCCAAATAGACGTCCTAAAGTTATTTTCAAATTATTACTCTGTTAGAACCTAAACACATTGAAAACTCATCAGTGTGAAAAAGCAACACATGAGTACAAAAGGGCCGAGTGGTTATAAAGAAAAGAAAAATATCAACGAATTTTGTTTTCATTCTTCAGCCAAGGAGAGTGAATGAATTGAAAAAGAAAAAGAAACGAGAATATCACACAAACAAAGTAAACATAACCAACCGTATGGTGATACCCTACATTAGTATGTATTCTTGTAAAATAAAAAATATTTGTTTATTAAGATCAATGAAATTCACTAAAGTGTTCACTGTTTACATAGAGAGTTGGAAAGACAAATATCATTCATTATCGCTGTTATTAAGGTGGCCATCTCATCAAATGATTAAAAACTTCTTTGGCAAAATCAACGTAATTTTATGGTCCTCAAACATCAAACATCGTGCTGTACTGCAATATATTTAAAAGTGATGGCAACAGTGATATTAGATTGGCATCTTAACTGGTTAAATTTTTCAAAAAGAAAAATTAATTAAATTTCATAGAAAAGAATGTAGAAAAAAAATTTCTAAAAATATTTTTAACAAGTACATCAAACAACAACTTTTTTAAAATGTAAACATGCAACAAACACCAAAAATTACTGTACATTAAGCAGAGCACATAAAAAAAAACAAACAAAAATGCCACAACATAGAATGGAATGTTGCATTGATAGAAAAGTAACACAAAAAACAAAAAAAAACAAACATACTTTACTCCATAATCTCACATTCGTACATTGGCTGTATGTGCACTGTGCTATGATAGGGTAACCGGGTAATTAAATAAAAGTTTAAAAAAAAAGAAGGATATAATGGGAGATTATTTTTAAATATTGCTTTAGCGCCGCTTATGTGGTTCATAGTGCTGAGCAAAATTTCTCAAAATTACTAAATCTTTATATCGGGTGGGCCATCTATCGGTTTAAATTTGAAGCAGGGTTGGCGGTCCACTGAGGTTTTATTGGGTTTCATATTTAAAAACAAAACCCAGGTAATAATTTACGTAATGGGAGTACAGATTAAAAAATGATAATGAATTAACTGGCTTACATCTTTCCCTCAGGTCTGAGCTACTGTCGGAATCCCGTCTTAGAAAAACTTCTCGTTTTTTGAGGCGATCCACTTTGAAGCCGATTTTATATTTTTTCAAGAGAAGTGGTCCGGTGACATTGTAATTCGGTGATATTGTAATAGATATTGCATCCATCGAAAGCCAATGGTCAGAAGGAGCAATGTTTGAAGCATTTGATCGTTTCTGAAAATTGTTTGGCAACTTTGGCACGAGATACCAAGCGTTATATTTCCGTCTGTCTGCTTGCCTATCTGTCTTTATATTCTGGCCGCTTTTTTCTCACAATGAGTGGTTCAGCCGAAGTAATTGCAATCTGCTTCGAATACCGCAAAAATGCAAAATTGCATTTTAAATATTAAAACAACGTATTTATGCGAACAAACAACAAATATTGTCGACTTGAACGAAAACAAATAATACCCGGTGGGCTGGGGTTTTTTTTTCAAGCTTGGGTTTTTGCTCACTCTGCTATGCTATTCCAAACGCTAGAGCAACGTTGGGATTTATTGGAAATTTATGTCCAAAACAAAGACAATTGGTTGAAAATTGCATGGACATGTCGTACAAATTTTTGTCGCAATGAATGGCCAACAGTGCCCGGTATATACAAGTTTATTGCTTAAGCTCGTGAAACTGGTGTCATTATTGAGACGCAAAGACATCGGAGTGCTTGTATAAAGCGTCCATTCGAAAATATCGAAGTTGTGTGTCGTCATCATTTTTAAGAATTGAATATTTCACGCACCAGATCTCCGTATGATGCCTTACAAAGTTCAATAAATTCAAGAATTGAAGCCATTTCGTATTCGCTTCGCTACATGGGCAAAAGAGAAACTGAAATTTGATGTTGATTTTGCCAAAAATAAATCATCTTTTCGCATGAAGTTCATTTTCATCTTTGTTACTGCGTTTATAGGCTCAATATTCGTGGTTCAGAAAACCCAAACGTGGTCTTACAGAAGTCAATGTACTCATTACGAGTAACCTTTTGGTGCGGCTTGTATAGCGGAGATAGATTTCTTTGAATATGCGCTCAATGGAGACACTTACCGCACCATGATAACAGACTTTTTTGTGCCCGCTCTACATGGTATTTATGTGGCACATGCCACACTCAAATTATTGCATCAAACATTTGATGGCAATTGGCCGCCAAGAAGCTACGATTTGACACCGTTGGACTATTTTCTGTGGAGCGCCGTTAAAGACCAGTGTTATGCCAACAAACCAGAGACAAGAGCATTTAAATGTCAAGTTCTCGAAAATTTAACCGTAAGTCCAAAAGGAACAACTGTACGTCACAAAAAAAAAAAAATTAATTTGACAAAATTTCAAACCATTTTTGTTTTATTGCATTTTTAAATTTAAGCTTTTAAATGGCCCACCCTACATAATTTTGTAATCTGTGGCCATCTGAGTTCTTAGTTAACAGTCTTTATTGCATCTAGCAAGCTTCTTAACTAAATCCCTATTAGTCTTTCATGAATTCGCTTTCGAAACGGAATTTAACAGAGGGAATCTTTAGCAATATCGTTTATTGGCTTCCATAATAGGTGACCAATCTAACCATATACTCAATTCAGTGGGCTGGCTAGCGCTTTATATAGTGCTCAGTGTTGGAAAACCAATTGTGAGGTCAGCATATGGTCAATATATTTCTGTTGCATCTATGGCGCCTCTCTAGGAAAGTACAAAATCACAACTCATACAGATGTTTTGTCATTTTGTCATATTTACTTATTTTAGGCATAATATAGCTGAGGAAAGTATACAGAGTAGCCGAATATATAAGATGACATCGATAGAGTCACAAAGCTCCACTGCATATACACACTTTTGGTTGGAAATACTAAAGGCAACCGCGTAGTTTTGTGTGCAGATTGGGCTTATATGTATCAGGTCACTCGATAAGTCTCTAAGATGACAGATATGATGGCGTTACTAGAATTTTGTCCATATGATTTTTATTTAGTACCACTCTTCAAACGATACGTGCATCAATGTGACAGTAATCTGACTATTGATTCGTGAGTTATAGCATTTTGACTAAAGCAACTTTTGTACTTAAAAAAAAGTGAAAAAAGTAAATTTCGAGTTTCGATAAAGCAGTGGAAACCAAACAATGGCTTGATAAATATTATGTGAACTTTGCTTCATCGAGTCATATGGTACAGAAGTTTATTGCTGAATTTAAACGTGGTCGTATCAGCACAAATGATGCAGAGCGCAGTGGACGCCCTAATGAGCGCTGTTATTCCAGAAAACATCAACAAATTTCACAAAATTGTTTACAAATGATGGCAAATTGAAGTTGCACGAGCTAGCTGACGTTGTAAAGATATCAGATGGTGGTGTTTTTAGCATTTTACACAAACATTTGAGGACGCGATGCTCTGTTCAAAGTAGATGCCACGTGAGCTCACAAGTCGTGTTACAAATCGATGAGAAACGATGGCAAAATTGAATGATTTGATAGGCTTCGAAGTGCTAACCCACTCACCTTATTATCTAGGATTAGCCCCCAGCGATTTTTTCATTGTTTTCAGATTTCAAGAGAATGCTTGCTGGAAAGATGAAGTAATCGCTTCCAATGATTAAGTAATCGCTGAAACTGAGGCCTATTTTGATGAGAAAGAGAAATCGTGCTATAAACGTAGGATCGAAAAGTGGGAAAATCGCTATATTCGTTGTAACGGCCTTGAAGGCAACTATGTTGAATAATAAAATCGAATTTTGTCAAAATTTTGTTTATTTCTTACTTATACTACGGACTTATTGAGTGACCTGTTATGTAAACTTTATAGAATTATTAGCATAAATGTTTAGCTCCATCATATTTGATATTCGGAAAACTTCTGTAACAAATTGTCAGCAGATGTCTCTGAAATGTTATATCTCTGGTAGCATTAATTGCACCTGGCAACACTGTAGCTTGTTTGAAAGCTTCACATTATCAAAATCGGATTATTCGGTGTCAAATTATCTATGCTTAAAAACTAGGAAAAGCTCTGAACATTACCGTCCTGAAACTATAAAATCAGCAGCGAATTAGTTTGTTCGTATTCGACCTGCTAATTTCGATGATAGAATTCCACATCACTTTGGCTGACCAGTTACTAAAAAAATCGATGAAATCATGATCAACTGAAAAGGTTTTGTGTTTCACTATGACAATGTCAGATCACACACATCTTTAATGACCAGGCAGAAACTGATCGAGCTCCATCATATAGCCCGGATCTTGCATTTGTTTCTATCGCTGAAGAACGCAATTTTGTAAACAAGTCTAGTAAAGTAGATGGGTGGATTATCTAGAGAGATGGTAAAGCCTTTATATGAGTTGAGCTTCAAAATAACGTCGAAAATTTGTCATCCTTCACGGGATTTGAACCTAAGGTGCCTGGTTTTCCCAGATAGAAATTATAGTTCTTCTAATATTCTAGCAGCTCCCAAAAGCATTCAGGTCATCATCTGTGAAGCGTTTTTAAGAGATTTTATATTTATCGTTTGTTGCTCCATGTTTGCTGAAGTTATAAATAATATTAACGAAATTTCAGATCAGTTATTAATACTCCACTCGCATAATGCTCGGGTTTTACCCAAAATTCCATATTCCTACAATACGCATATGATCAATAAAGCACTTATGTAATCTAAGAACTGACTGTTTGGTGAACTACCAGTGTCTCAGATAGAGTTTTGCTTTTTACCTATCACTGTGCATTTTAGTGACTGAATTGTGAAAAAGAGTAACTTCAAGGTCTAAAGCTGATCAGTATTATTTAGTTGTTATGGGTGGATTCGACTCTGACTACTTTTTTTACTAAATAAAAAATAAATGCACAAACACAAATAAAACCACAAGAGTGGTATTGGTATCAGCTGCAAAAACTGCAACAACAACAAAAATATTTGTAATTGTGATACAACTCAAAGGCATTTTTAACCAAAAGGGCTAAAGAAATAAATAAAACGTTAAACAAACACACACACACACACACACACAAAGTCGTTTAAAAAATATGTGGCATATAAGAATACATACACATACACACAAATATGTTTATCAGTGTGCCATTTAAAGGATATATGTATGAAGATCTAAAAGGACATGCCTAACATTGTCAACGGTTTTTGGTTAAAAAAATTATTCTGTTTTTAGACCAAACAACAAAGAGAGGCATCCAAATTATTGACATAGGAGTACATACATAGAGATGGGGTTACCAGCATGAAATTTTTTTTTTCAGTAATTAAGAGCAGGGAAAGTTGAAAAGTTTTAATTCATTAAAAAAAATTAAACTCTGTTGACTTTTTTCTTGTATTTTTTCTCTGATATTGTATTTGGTACCATGAAATATGAGAGAGTTTTTCTGGTGGCTTAAATATGTTTTCTAAAAAATGGTTTATGAAAACTTTTGTTAAAAAAGAAAAATATTAATAAACAGGGCAGCGTTTAAAAAATAAGAATAAAAACTAAAAATTAAAAACTAATAAATAAATATAATAAAGGGTGTTAAAGCAGGTCAGTTTAGAAAAATTATAAGTTTAAAAATAGATCAATTAAATGTAATGTACGTAGCGGCTGACAAAATCAGCCGCATTCTAGCATCTAACATATATTTATTTTATGTTTGGGTGTTAGGGAAATCGGAGGGTTAATTGAACACGAATAACCGGTTAATTTAAATAAATATAATTTTTATACGTTTGTATTTTTTTTATTGACAACCTTGAACGTCTCACAAAGAACGTGAAAGCCAATGTAGATCGAAGAGTATATGCACTCTGGAGCAACAATAACATTTTCTCATATGTAAATAAGTATTGATTTTAATAGATGAAGAATGATCAACTGGACTCATTGAAAGCCCAAAAACTTACAAACGCCAGTTCCGAACGGCAGAAAATTTTCAGATGGTGTGGCCTGGGATTGAGTCGACGACTTCTTGGTTGAAAGGTGGGTTCTTACGTAACATATCACAGTGACAAATTTACATACAGTGCTGCTCGAAATGTGAGCAAATTTTCTTGTCGAGGCAATAAAGGACTCGTATATTATTAATAGATTTATTCAAAGTAAAACATAAATTTTTTTTAATTTAATTTTTTTTTCATGAAAAAATCATAATGAGTTACGAGGCACATTTTCATTTGAGTGGTTATGTGAGTAAACAGAATAGTTGACAAGGGAAAACCCTGAAATTATTCATCAGTCACCTTTGCATCCATTAAAAGTGATAGTCTGGTGTGCAATTTGGTCACGAGGAATCATTGAACCTCACATCTTTGAAACTGTAAACGGTGTCAATGGGGAAAAATATCGTGATATGATTGAAAGCTTTTTAAGGCCACAACTACATGCTTTGAGCTTGACTAATAGGTGCTTTCAACAAGACGGTGCCACTTCGCATACAGCTAGGATTACAATGGGATTACTGCGATACCTTTTTCCACAACAAATTATTTCAAGGAATAGTGATGTTGATTGGCCTCCACGGCCGCCTGATTTGACTGCTCCAGACTTCCTGTTGTGGGGATATCTGAAAAGCAAGTTTTATGCAAACAAACCAGAAATGCTGCAGAAACTCAAACAAAATATTCGTGATGAAATTAATGAAATACAGCATGAAATGTTTGAGAATGTAATGAAAAATGTGTTCAAAAAGGCTGGCATTTTTGAGGCTAACAGAGGCGGTCATTTATCTTATATTGTATTCCATACATAATTGCCGACATTACATAAATCATTTATCAATATAAGATCCATTCTCTTTCATACTTATAATCAAAAGTTATAAACAAACACAGTAGGGTGTCCCGGTGGACACCCTGTATAATAATAAACCTTTGACTCCATTGTCTACTAAGTAATACATAAAAACCATATTAGCTCCTTGAAAAGCTGTTCGAAACTTAAGCAACTATCAGTACTTTGTGCAACAAACGTTGTTGTTTATGGTCTCCGCATACCATTTTGGCATAGTTTTTATGAGATTTGTTAGTATGGTTTGCCACTTTAATTTCAAGCTCTCCGTTAGCTTCTGCTTATGTTTTTTTAAACGACGTGGTCGAGCTCTGCACTTCTGGGATTAAGAACAATTTTATTTAAATAAAACAACCGTTTAACCGGTTATTTGAATTATTAGTATCCGAAAACCGGTTTTGTTAAATCATTCGATAACCAGTTTTTGAAAAATGTCGAATAATCGATCTCGCTAATGTAGGTAGAAAATTTAAAATTTGTTTTATATGCCATACATTTCAAATTTTTCAAACAAAATTTTCTTTAAGTAGATTTCAATCCAATCCAAAAAATTAAAAAAAAGAAAATTCGAAATCGACTTTTTGATTGATTATAATGCATTTTTTCGAAATACATATTTCCACGTATTTTGGCACTTTTACAATTGAAAAATAAAACGTTTTTATCAACAATATTCTAAGCTCAACCTAAATGTGAATTAAATATTTTCTAAAGTTTTTGTGCTTCTCCAGAAAAGTATTTCAAATGTAACTTAGGGATTTTTGTATTTCATATGACGATAAATATAGTTTTTGTTTTATTTTTAGTTACACAAAAAAACAAGTTTTTTCTTTCTATGTGTTAGTAAGAGCTTTATAGTCTCTTTACTCCCAAGGTACTTGGCCGATTTAAATAATAATGATATTGTACACATCTGCTCAGTAAAAGCTTTATATCCATATATATCGGTGTAGTAGAGTGTAATAGGACTACAAAGAAATCTGTTACTCTATTAATTGCATAGATATACAGTGGAGTCAAGAATAAATTAACACATAAAAAATAAGTTTTTTTTTTGGTCATAATCCCTTAAGGATACTACATAAATTATCTAAAACTAAAAATATATATGTTGTAACAAACCCTGACGTTTTATTGCCAATTAAATGAAAATACAACAAAACAAATATTAAACATAATTTTTTTTAGTGTCAAGTAACTCTTTACACACCTATTGTTTTTTACTCAGCTTAGCTTTTGTTCCAAAGTCCAAAGTGTTTTGGCCTTATGCTTGGAGTTAATTAATGTTTTTTGCAAATTTGTAAATAAGTTGTTGATAATTGTTTATAATGCAAATCTAATTTAGTTCAATACTACTATTGCACACACGGTTCCTACTATTGAAAACTTCTCTAATGCGTTTGCCGTTCAGAGCCGGCGTTAAACTTTTAAGTTCTTTTCAAAGAGTCTTAAAATTGTCTGTCGCCGTTTGTCCCCGTTTTCCTTCTTAGAATGTTATGGGAATTAATATAAATATATATGATTGAGGATGTTGGTAAGTGGTGCTGCTCAGCAAAATTCCGGACCTGGTACCTTTTCTAGCCGATGTATCTGCTACTTCATTAACCACCGTGTCCCAGTAGCCGAAACTACACCTTATTTCCAAGCGAAAGTTTTGCATCGTGTAGTAGCAATATTTGACCAATTGCCCTTAAGACAGATTGGCTGTCAGAGAACATATTAATGGTCTCACTCATAAGCGCACTGTCCAGGTTGAACTACGAACATATAGCAATGACCATGATCGCAGCCTGGAATATACTAAGCAATTTCCCCAGTTGGATCTACAAGTCTCGGTTGGGTCCATGAACACCAGCACCGTCACAGTAATTCATTTTGAACTTATGGGTACACCAGATTAGATCAAACTTACTCTGAACTAAGGCCCCATTAGATCAACAATCCCAATCGGGGAATTTAAGCCTCAATCTCCTGGCAAAGGAATAACGTTCAGGATCGGAGCTGGTTCTTCGACCGCCCTGCGTAGAATGGACGGATTTTGACAGGAACCGTGCTGCCACCCTCGTGAAGCTGAGTCCAACAAATCAAATCTTAAGTAACAAACAAAACAAAAACAAAATTATTTTTTTACATAAAAACCTGTTTAATTTAAAACTATTTTTTAAAATGAAGCGATTTAATTTTTATTAAATTGAGGCCTATTTACAGTGCTCCTACTAATTAAAGTTATAACCTCACTCTACTCACTCTCTATTCACACAAATCTTATCTTGTCACAGCTACACTTCAGTTATGTTCCCCAAAATAAGGCAGTTACCATAAAATGCCCCTTTTTAGCCACACATGTATTACAAAACATGCAGACATTTTAACCAACTTACTTACAACAACGCATTCTATATACTCGTATAAATACCACTCGTTTAAGAGCAATAGTTAAAATATTTCCAAAAGATAATGCCAGCAAAGTATTTTCCTCAACAAAATAAAATTCCTTTACTGGGGGATTCTCTTAAATAGACAAAGAAAACATCGAGAAACTAATACAAGCAAACGTCGTACTGCACACATAACCAAATATTTTACGAGTGTCATCATATCAAATGCTTATAATAGAGGTGAAGAAGAGGCCTTTCTACTCATTATATATGAGCTTGTGTAGTATAGCTAATAGTGGATCATAACAAAGTTGACAATAATGATGACAATGATAGTGTGTGTGTTTGCGTGTGTAACTTTTGCTATTTCCTGCCTTTTAAAATTATCATCGCCGTCTACACCGTCGTCATCATCACTGTCACTGTCACTGTCACCATTATTGTTTTTTCTATTTTATTGTCAATAAAATTTTCCAACCGAAAATATTTGCGGTCTTTGTGTAAAATATAAAATATGTTTGTTGTTGTTGTGCTGATTATAATTTCGGTTGCCACCAGCAAGAACTGCAAAATAAATATGAATTTAAACAACGTTTTAGAGACGAATGAGTTGCTGGTTATGTTGAGGGCGAAAAAAGCGTGGCTGTTAGTTTATGAAAGCGTAAGTGAGAGTGTTAAAAGATGAAAAATAGTAGATGTTTGTGAACTAGAAACATACGTGGGTGGTTTGACAAATCTATAAAATAAATGATAAAATATTTTTATGTCAATGAGAAGAAAAAAAAAATTTTATTTAAAAAGTTTGATGAAAAAACTAAAATAGGTTTTAGAAATTTTTAACTGGGGCTAATGCTGGCATTCTTATACAAACGAATTCTTACTCGAACGAATGAGATTTTGATCGAAATTTCCAATGACGGCTTTCGATAACCAGCCATAACTCGAACGTAAGTTAGTGAGCTATTACTCGTAAGCAAAGAAATATGCGAAGTAAAAACACTACTTCAACAAGGAAATCAATTAAAACAAAAAAAAAAAAAAAATTTTTTTTGGTGCAAAGTAAAAAAAATAAATAAATAAATAAATAATAATTCGGTGCAAAAGGAAATACTTGGGGGCTTTATGGCAAAGCAAACTGTTATCAAGTAAAAGCAAGGGCTAATCAAACTTGGCAGCTCTTTACTCTTAAAATTGAAAGTCTAAGTTCCACCAACCAAAGATATCTGTTTAATAGGTATACGCTGACCCCGAACAAGAATAAGTGTTTGCCAAGTAGGGGAAAACTGTTGACTACAGCAGGATAAAAAGTCCCTGACGAGGGCTTAAAAACTTTTAAAAGTTACCGATCGGTTTTGCCAACAAAAAAAAAAAAAAAAAAAAATGGCAGATCTATCTCAACATAACTTCAAACAAAACCAAAAACAATACACAATTATTTTAAGTTTCTTGAGGCTTTAACCTGTACTGTTTGCCGCACCATTTTCTCATTTTTCAATTTTATTTGTTTATTTTCAGTCTACAATCAATCTGTCAATCTGTCCACTTCAAAATAATCCCCATCGACTGCAACACACTTATGCCAGCGCTTGATCCAATCCTCGAAGCATTTTTTATATTCGGTTTTCGGTATGCCCATCAGTGCTTCCTGCGATTTTTTCATTAGTTCCTCTCGGCTGCTGAAACGCGTTCCCTGTAATGGTTTTGAAACTCGATTGAACAATAAGAAATCACGTTGTAATTCATGAAAACCGTGAGCATTGCCTTCTTTTGTTAACTGAGAACGACGTAGTTTTTTGATCTCGGCTCATTTGGTGAACGCCATTTACTTGCCTGATGTCTGAATTGCGTCCCGACTCCAGTAATGTTCCTTTTGATGAATGTGGGATCAGATTCAGCCTCGCAGATCATGTCTTTTGCAACTTCAGCACGGTCTCTTTTTTTGCATGACATTGAGGTCTTTTGCTATCAACTTTTCTGCTACACGACGGAAAACCAAATCATTAACAAAAATGTTTTGGACGGATCCATAGGCAATGTTTAAGTCCTCCGCTATTTCTCTGATGTTTAACTTGTTGTTATTGTTGGTATTCTATTTAGTGTTGTAAGCTAACACCACTTAAGCTATCAGGTGGGCCATCTATCAATTTAAATTAAACCAGCGTTTACTTCGAATCTGGCAATACTTATGTCATTTTATTCTGTCACAAAATCCAGTATATTATCTCCACTGAATAAATTGTATCGATTTACGCTTAAGCAACGTTGGGATTTATTGGAAATTTATTTCCAAAAAAAGACAATTAGTCCTGAACACGTCAGATGACATCCCATTTATAGGGCGATTTCTGAATAAGATCGATATGAATTGAGAGAAGTGACTACTGATACCAAATGAAATAAGTTTTCATATGAGAGCCTCGTGCCACATTCTGTCAAATACCTTGTAAGTATCAAGGGCCGCAACCTTATTCTCACCAAATCCATGAATGGACCTATTCTATATTTCAGATTAACGCCAAGAGGTCAACAGTAAAGCAATTTTTACGGAAACCATATAGGCGATCGCTCAGCAAATTAATGGACTTTAAATACTTCACAAGGTGGAGATTAATCCTATTTCCTATAACTATGGAAAGTGCCGAACAAACTGCCTTTTTAGAGATTGGCGACCTTTCAGTAAAATGGAAAAGCACCCGCACATTAATGGACTCGCAAGCGTCGAAGAGCACTGGAATGCCATCCGGCCAAGAAGCCTTATTAACCTCAAGATTTGCAAGAACCTTTTTATGTAAACAGGCTTTCAGTAAAATGGAAAAGCACCCCACATCAATGGACTCGCAAGCGTCGAAGAGCACTGGAATGCCATCCGGCCAAGATGCCTTATTAACCTCAAGATTTGCAAGACCCATTTTATGTAAACAGGCTCACTGATGCTACTTCTAGTTCGTGCAGTGGTTGAATGCTCTCCAACAAGTTCGTATTACCTGCGAACATTTCAGCCAGAATGCTTGCTTTATCAACAAATTGTATGCTTTCACAACTAATATTTAACTGTCCTGGTTCTTGGAGTATCGAGGTAGTTTTGAGTAGACCACTGCATCTTGAGCTCTCAAGGATTAATTTTAATGCTCTGCGACTTCTTTATGATGATATTACCTATCCATGTTCATTTTTTTGAGTTTTCTTGCTTAGGTAGTAGTTCAACGTTAATTAGAGTCCATAGATCCTTGTCGTCTCTAGATTTTGCGTAATGGTGTCCACCACTAGTTAAGTTTACATACGTTGAATATTCTAAGCTTGACTCATTTGCACTTTTTAGAGCAGCGTTCGCCAAACCAATATTTATGCATTTTACTATTGTGGTAGTAATTGACAGTCTCTCACTCAGTCCACTTTGCTCTGTGTTTTTCCACTTGCTTTCTCTTTACTTCTCTTTGTTTAGTTTTTGCCTATGCGTGTGACTACGTATTTGTGAAACCAGTAGAGAAGAGCTGCTCTTTGCCGAAACCTGTTTTAAAGAGCTGATATATTGGCAGATATTAGTGTACAAACACTACATACATAATGAGTGAATAATAAAAATAGCCAATCGCATACATGTAGAACTTACACACAACGTAAGCGTGTGGCTAATTTTTTACGCTTATACATACACAAATGTTTGCCAATGTATCACCTCTTTTAGAGCTTCTTCATAATGATGGTAGTAAGCACATGGTGCTCTCGCTAGATTGATCCTGTGGTATACGTCTATTTCTGTGCTGCCATTCGTTGGCACTGTATAGCCTAGCTAACAGAAATTATCTACATATTCCCCTGGCTGGCCTTGTAGCATAATGTGATATATGCTTACGTTGTGTACTGCATAAAAAATAGCGCTAAAATGGTGAGCAGGGTGTGTTTTATTATCTCTCAAGATCACATCCTTCATTTCTACTTTCTCTCTTGTTTTCCTTCCTTTCTTTTCTAAAATATTTTATTTCTCTTTTGTTTCCCTTCTTGCGAGATGTGATGAGAGTTCTTGAATGTTATAAAATATTTAAAAATTGTTAACTTTTTCTGGTAAAACACGTTTTATGCAACACAAATGTTAATGTCTTCATACAAAAATGTTTGTTTATGCAACATTATGTGTAACATAAAGAAGAAAAAGAAAAAAAAAACAGCTAAGAAAGCTGAGAAGAGCATAAATTCGGTATTAACGGTAATACGAGCTTTTCGTACAAAACATAGCTTCTCATACACTTACATACGTACGCCCATATCTCTTTACTCTGGCAGTGTTTGTATATAAAGAGAGAGAGAGAGAGAGAGAGAGAGAGAGTGAAAAAGAGTGAGGGTGAGAGACTGCTTAACAAAAAAGTAAATTTCTTTTGCATTCTTTCTGTAAAATTATACCGTTATAACTGCATTTACTAAAGAATTTATGTATTTCACAATGTGTGTGTGTGTGTGTGTGTGTTAAGAAAAATAAACATCCAAAACACTGAAGAAAAAAGCCAACAAAAAAACTCTTCAACGTACACGCATGAATGTCAGTTAGCCAGCTTATCAAAATTACATTCTATACTTCGAGTTATTTTTTTCAATTCTTCGTCTTCTTCTGAGTTGTTGTCAGGAATTTATAGTAGAGTTTGAAAATATTTTTCTTATGTTTGAAAAGTCCTTTGAAGCCAGTTTGGGGAAAAAAGTAAAAGATGGCCAAAAACGACTAAATAGTACCATAGCTTTTCATAATAAAAGTAATATGGAGATATGTTACGGAAAATTGTCAACTGACCATACTTTAGTCTAAATTTCTTTGAAATTTTTCCAAAAGCAATCAATTACTTCCCGAAGCTTAGTAAGAGATCGTGACAGAAACTGGGTATAACTCTCTGTTATTAGAAGACGCCAAGTATCTGTCATCCAGGGTTGCCAGATACAACATTGCAAAATTCTTGATATTTATCGAAAAAATTTTGATTTTGAAAAAAAGAAATATTGGTATTCGAATAACTTCGGCAGGCGGTGACAAAGCCAGAATTGACACCAAGAAAGGAAATGCTGTGTGTTTAGTCGAATTTAAAGGAAATTGTTCATTATGAGTATCTACAACGTCGGAAAACAACTGGTTCTGTTCTTTACTGTCAAAAATTAAGCAGATTGAAGCCACATATTTAATTAAAACGGCCATAATCGTGTTCAACAAAATAGGTGCTGGTACGGCAGAAACTGAGTGAGCTTGGCTGAGAAATTTTGATTCATCCACCAATTAGCCCGAACATTGCATCTTCAGATTATTTTGTTTCGTTCTCTGTATAATTCTCTTAATGGTTTAAAATGTGTTTTTTTTATTAATACAAAGAAAGTTGATGACGTTTTATGGTATTCGAACCACTAGTTCGGTTTCTGTCTTATAAAGAACGACCAAAACACAGACCTTTTGGCTGAAATGTTTGAAAATAATTCTCACTTGCCGGAGAGCGTTCAATCACTACCCGAACTTGAAAGAGTATCAGTAACTATGACCAGTATATTCTTTCGAGCCCGTGCTGTAAAAAAAGGGTTCTTGCGAATCTCAATGTTAATAAGTCATCCGGGCTGGATGGCACTTCTTCTCGAAATTCAAGCATCCATTTTCTAACCGTCATATTAAGCCGGTATTTTTCTATCTTTCTGGAAACTTGCTAATATAACGCCAATCCCTAAAAAGAGCGATGCCAATAACCCTGAGAACAACCGCCAAATAGTAGCTTATTTCGCACTCTCTAATGTAAGGGAGAGTATGATTATTCATCAGCTCGTAAGGTATTTGGAGTGCAATGACTTGCTAAGCAATAACCGTACTGATGGGTTCCACAATGGCCACTGGTGACCTGCTGGCGTTGCTCTCAAAGAAGTTAAACAGGTCCATTCAAGGTTTTGGTTGTGGCCCTGGATGTTTCCAAAGCGGAGATTGGTATGAGGCTCTGATGTCAAAATTTGAAGCGTTTGTTGTCGGTTGTCACTTCTCTACATTTAAGTATATCAAGCTTCTCAGAGATAGCTCTATAAGAGACTTTATAGATGTGGCCTCTCTTTCTTCTTCTCACTTCCTATCCTATCTACTCTTTCGCAGATGACAGATGTCATTCATATTCTTTCGATCGTGGGCCGAGCCTCCTGGAAATTGGGGCGAAAATGCAAAATATGAATAATACCATCACAAGCGACCTGGTGAGTTTCGGAGTGAGATCGTGCGAACAGGATCGACTTTAATGCAAGCAAGACCTAATGTTTTTTTCTGACACAAAGACGTGGTGGTGTATTGTCGTCTGTGTCTATAGCTTATGTAGATATTGAGGAATCAGATGCTCTTGAAGTTCTGATTTCGAGTATCGAAAAAAGCACTCATGTACTTCGTTTTAAGATGGTAAAAGAAATTCTTCTCTCCATCTAATCTCCTTAATACTTACAAGACCTATATCCGACCCAAATAAAATTAAAATTAATGGGCCGGTGCTTCAAACCTGAATTTGGAGCTTTTCCACCGCGTACGAGAGAAGGCGAATGATTCCTAGTAATCATATATTCTTACGTAGTACTCCTATTTCTCGTAGAGCATATCTCTTTTTAGTTGATTGTTCAGTGAATCGCATGGCGCATTATAGGCGGAATTCGTTCTTTAGTCGAACTGTTCGTTTGTGGAACAAACTTTCTGCGAAAGTTTTCCCTGCCACTTACGACACGAATTAATTTAAATCGATCGTCCATAAACACTACTCTCTTTATTGTTACGTTTTTACCATTAAAAAACGCTTATTTATGAGTTCGTAGATTGCAGTTAAAATAAAATAAATCTTGTGTTTGGTTTTCAATTAATAATTCCTTATTTAACACAGTTTCGGGTTTCTCTGCTTGTACCCTTTCACGAGCAATAATAATTTTTAGTCTGTTTTTACAATTTTGTAAACGACAACAATTACTCGACAGATCTTTCTACCTAAAGATCTTTCAACTCGATTATTGTTACAAATTATGTTCGAACACAACCTTTTTAACCAGAGACTACCCACACTTAACTCTCTTCACTGAGTTAGCTCTAACTAAACGGGTTTTTACTTCGCGACTAACTTCACGAGCGTACTCCTTAGAAACTTTTTTCACACCGAATTCAAACCAACTAACTCTACTCGCTGAGTTTACACCACATAAACTGATTGCTGTCCGCATCGATGTGCTTTTTATAGGGCTGACTAAACAATACTTTGAGAGCTCTCGTACCACTTGTTATTTCAAGTAGATTCCATTTATTTTCATTATTTTCTTTTAAGTTCTTATGATACCATATACTTCTTTCAGTTCTTGTTGTTGTTTGTTATTTGTTTTCTCTTCTGCCTGCTTTGTTGTTACCGTTTATTTGTATTTGTAAGTATTTATATTCGCGTTGTTGTTATTGTCGATTTAATTATTTGTGGACAGGTACGCAGTTATTTTAGCGATGTAATACACGACAGTTGTTACCAATCCTATTTTCGCAACACTATTCTCCTTACCTGAATCTAGGGTAGTAGAGGTTATTCCCTGGATGCTGGTCTCAAGAGAAAAAAAAGAACGAAAGCTATGCAACAAATTTTGTCAGAAAAGAACACGCCATTAATAACAAATTTGGTGGATAAACTAAACTAGAAAACAAATACTTTTAAACGATTTGCGTTACTAGTTCACCAAAAAATATTAGACATTTTTAATAAACCTCTGTGCTTCAAAATGTTCCAATTTTGACAAATCATAGTTTTCCTTCATTCATGACAAAGCGGTAAAAATTCTTGTAAATCAAGCGAAATCGAGACCATCTGGCAAGTCTACAGCATGTCACTTTAAGCATCTTAAACATTCAGAATTTAATAGGCGCTCTACTGAATGCACACTCTTCGTTTGAGAATCCCGTGTTACAGAACTCAACAGAACTCAAGTATACACCAGAGCTGTACACCACCTATACTGGTATAGGGTGCAAAAAAGCTGTTGAAAGAGTGCTTGTAACTTTACTCTTTTTTTTGAAAAATAAGATAGACAATCTTAATTACTCACATGATGAGGAAACAGAGTTTTACTTTTCCAAAGCTTTTATACGACACTACTTAAAAACTATTTGTTTGATGGGTATAATATCCATAATTATGCTTAATATTAATTTAAGAGCATCTTTATAAGCTAATTAATTAAAAAAACATATATTTGCTAAAAGATTTCAAAAAAGCTTAAAAAACCGTATGAGCCTAACTAACATGCCGAGGTTATCTAAACTAAAGATAACGAGAAAAGAAATTACAGTCGAACAAGCGTTATTAAATAATGTAGCAGGCGAAATTTTCGAATTAAATTTTCATTTTAGAAACTTTGGCGTATACTTCGCAGGTCACTTTTTGCCGGTTTTTAAGCCCTGATTAAAGATGGATGCGTTTACTCTCCTTTGATTTCATATTACCTTATTGTTTTAAGATATTTTTCCTGTAGGAATTTCTTTTTTTTTGCTCCATAGATATTCAAATAATTAAAAAAAAAATAATTCTTTTTGTCATTTGGTTTTGTTATTTTATTAAACAAATATTTGAAAAAAAACGAAAACATTTAAAAATTCTTGTGCCATATGCTGCTTATATACTGTAAATATACATACATATCGTGCCGTAATCGCCAAAAAAGCTTAACCGACATAATTTTCGATTTTTGTTTTTTTAAACAACATCTGCATCATCTCTTAAAATGTCATTGTCATACCAAGTACCGTTACAAATTTGTAGCAAAAACAATTTCAGCTTATGTTCAAACTGTTTGTTTGTTTATAGTTTTGAGGACAGCAGCTTGTCGGTTAAGCTAAAATTCTCTTTAAAAATTTTGTAAATAGTGAAAAAAAGAAATTTTATAAAGGATGCTCAAAGGCTTAGCGTAAAGTTATTCATCAAATAAGCTCGGGAAAATCATTGTTTGTGACATGCTTCCATATTAAACTGCTCTAAAAAGATGGTGTCCAACGTATTATTTTATATTTGAACTCATTGGATATAAAAAAGTATTACACAGTATGCTGAGCCTAGAAAAAAAAGTCATAAAAAGGACTCTCCTATTTAAAGAGTCTTAGTAGCAGGCTGTTTTAAGTCCTCAACTTCAATTCAAAAGGAGTTTACAACAAAATTTGGTATTAACATCTCCTCGCGAACAATTAGAAAAAGGAAACATGAAAAAAGTTGCATGGATACATCTTACAACATAAGGTGCACGTATCATTAAAAAAAAATGAAGTTCCGAATATTATTTTTCTTAAGCATACAGTAAAGCAACCGCACCTTCAGAAAAATATCCTCTGGAGTGACGAATCCAAATATTTTCGTTGTGGATCCGATAGAAAATGTTATATATGGCGTTCTTCATATATATAACACAACCACTGGTACATGTCCATTACAATAAAGCATGGTGCCGAGAATGTGATGGTTTGGATCGCCTTTTCAGGGCACGGGGTTGGTCTTATAATTGAAATAGATACGGATGTGGATCAGTACGATAAGAAGGAAACACTTTTAAATACAATTGTAATATTTGCAGAGGAAAACATGCCACTCATATGGCATTTTAGGCATAATAATTATCCAAAACAAATTTCACGTACAGTTGAGTTCAAACTAGTTTTGAAATTTCTAATTGGTCAACTTAATCACTAGATCTTAGTCCTGTAGAGAATTCATGGAATGATGCAGAGCAACACATTATTGTTTTTAAATCTAAAAATATTAGTAATTTATGGACATAAATCTGCTAGAAATGGTAAGCAAAACCTTGCATGGGAGATGTGGGCAGTATGTCAAGGAGATGTTAAGATGTTATTAAGAAAAGGGCTTATCCTACCAAGTACTTAGTTTTAAATAAACTAAGTAAGTAGTTTGATAATTTTTTTTATTCTGAAAATAATTATGTTTTTTTTTAATTTGTGCTTAATTACTACCCAGCCATTTTCTTGTATTTTGCTCCTCTTTAGCACGAAATAACTGCTACGTATTCTTTGGACCACGAGAGATATATTAATATTAGAACAATAAACACGTAAACAAATTTTTGATTCCAAAAATGTTCACCACTGTGTATATAAACATAGATAATATACATTTATTTTTTCAAAAATGATTTTTTAGCTTAACCGACACAAATATCATCAGAAGGTTATAAAAGTGACAGCGAAAAAAGGTTAAGTGACAAGAATTGCCGTTACTATACTAAAAACGGGAAAAATAACACTTACACATTAAATTTGATGGTAACAACTGAAGAGAAAGCAAAGATATTTAAAAAATACCTTCTCCTGTAATATTTTTTTTCTGTTGGTTAAGCTTTTTTGGCGGTTACGGCACGATATGTACGTGTACACTGTATAAGTTAAAAATTTCTGTCCCTAAAAAAACAAAAAGATAATATTTCAAAAATTTCTGTGAATCAACCAACCAACCAACTAAAGAAACATTCAACCCATAAAACAAACCAAAATTGTTTACTTGCATGAGAGTATTTGACAAAATTCACAACAGAATTACAATTAAATTTTGAAACTTTTTTTCCTTTTTTTTGAGATGAAACAGATGGCTGTGTGTTTCTGTATTCGGATAGAATTCAGCATGAATGAAAGCACAAAAGTAAAGAGAGCGAGAGAGAGTTTATTTGAATTTCTATTTATTCAGTCGCACAAAAACACGAAT
Source organism: Wohlfahrtia magnifica (assembly GCA_023159175.1). NCBI lineage: Eukaryota > Metazoa > Arthropoda > Insecta > Diptera > Sarcophagidae > Wohlfahrtia > Wohlfahrtia magnifica. The sequence goes on from JAKWBJ010000497.1 coordinate 1,738,949, forward strand.
ATTGTGAATTAAACACCAAAAGTAACCAACTTGTTAAGGTTTTTTATTATTATTTTTTTTTTAATCTACCACAACACCATTATATGTAAGTTTCGGGAGTATAATTGGTTTTGAATGACGGTGATTCTTTAAGAGTTTAAAAATCAAAGTCGAATTGTCATGATTGCTAACATTGCAACAAAATAAAAATCTATTTAAGCAATATGTCTTTACAATAAGAAGCCCTAGAGTTTTAATTTAAAAAATCCAAATTCAGTTTTACACAGGCAAGTCCTCAAAACTATCCAATATATTTAAATTTACACAATAGACATTTGCTAAAAATACTCTCCACTAAAGAGATTAAAATGGCAAAATAAGGAGAGTAGCATCCACCATATAGCACGGACCTTGCCTCTGCAGAAATCTCTTAATGCTGTAAATTTGAGTCCCGTATAGACCTGCAAAATGCATTTGGATCAATTTTTCTCTCAGAAAATCTAGAAGTTCTACTCGTAAATTGATGAAATAATGGACAAAAATGGTAAAAGGATATCAATCAAAACAGCATATATTTGGTTTAATAAAGCTCGTTTCAAATTTAAGAAAAAGGCGTGTAATTCAATCCTACTTACTTTGAAGGGATCTTCAAAAGCTCCAAGTGCGCCGCTGTGGTATGATAGGTAAGACACCCGCCTACCAACCAGTAGGGCGTCGGTTCAATACCAGGTCACACCATCTTAAAAAAAAGAAAAGAGTTTTTCGACAGCGGTATCACCTCATAACATTAGCTAGTAACTGGTTACGAGTATAAACTTCTATAAATGCATTTGCCGTTGGAGCCGGAGTTAAGTTGTAGGTCCCTTTCAATGAGTTTAAAGTTTATGGGAATGAATAATAATAATCCAAAACTCCAACTTAAAGAAAGATCTTAAAACAACGTATTGTTATGCTTTAACCTTTTTAAAACGATTGAGTTCTCTTTGATTGTGTCAAAATAAAATAAACACCACGTTGTTGTTGTTTTTCAGTTTTTATTTCCTTACTTTACAGTATACAATTATAACTATACAGTCTTCAATTTATTTATCTTGCACTTAATATTCGTCTACACACGACTTTACTCTATGACTACGTAGGCAAAGCGGGCTACTCATATAGCTAACTGCCTACAGTTTGGTAAGTCCCGGAAATGTCTCAAAGGCTCTTACATCCTCTATTTGATGTTCGTTAATTTTAAACATATAAGATTGTGTTACCCAAAGATGGTTGAATTCGCAATGCCGAATTAATTACTACTTAATTAATTCATCAATAATACGGTCCTTGTATAAAATAGTGCACAAAAACGTATTTAAACTTGAAAAATGTAAAAAAATTGATAAAAAATGTGTTTGATTGAAAAATACACACACATTCTACACGGCTGCTTAAGCAACATATATATCATTTAAAGGTATATTTCTCTTCTTTCCAAATCCGAAAAGGAACTTCAAATCGGCTTATATTCAGCTAAGTTATTAGCTTGTAAATTCATGAAGGCCCGAAAAGCCGGTTTTTTGAGGTGTTTTGAAAATTCTAAAACAGATCCTTATTCTAATCGACAGCGCCTATCACAAAAGTAGTATTATGTCCTAGATATTTCAACTTCGTTCGTTTATGTCGCACCGTGTTGTCTGTAATAACGTAATTTTCACAGCATAAAGCAATTTTTACAGCATAGTTTATATGAATTAAATAACTGAATTGACTTTCTATTTCTTAAGGGCGGTTTACACGGTAATACAATTTGTACGACATGCCAAAAATTTGTGTAGAAGAGGACGGATAGTATTGTTTAAACTCAAAATGTAATGAGAGCGTACGACATTAAGAAACAAAATACGGATGCAAATTTGGCAGTCGTACGGTTTTCTAATTATTTATTATTTTAATTTTATTTATTTTTTTATTTTTATGTAAACAAATAAAATAAACAAAAAAAAAATATTTGAAATTCTGGCACTATTGGTTTCTTCTAAAACAACTGCCTTAATTTTACTTTGTTTTGGTTTCTTACATATCCTGTAAACGCAAAAAAAATCTTTCTCATTTTTAGAATACGGATAGCTTTCTTAACAACTTCTCTTTGATTTTACGTATGTAAAGCATTATCGTGTAAACTACCCTTTACAAATAATTTCAAATTGAAAAGCGCTAAGCTAGCGCGTTTAAAAAAAGTGCTAAGAATGCAAATGCGACTTTTCGGTAGCTTAAACGCGCTGAATATAGCGCGAAAGGCGCTTAATTGGCAACAGTGATGTTTACTCCATATAATTGAAAAAAAGAATTGATATTCATAACGCTGAACTTATCCAAAAAATTTATCCTAAAAAATTTCAGACCAAAACTTCGTATTCAATTTACTAAAAATCTCCTGATAGTTATTACCGCAATTTTGGTCTTAAAAAAAACAATTCAAAATTTTATAAAACTTAAAATTTATATAAAAAAAAAAAATATATAATTCGCAAGAATATTATGAAGCTAATCAAGTGAACGGCAAGCAGGGTGTCTTTATGCAAAGTTTAGATTGTAGGGGTATGAGACAAAATGGGTTTTATTTTCTTATTTGCTTAAGCAGAATATTTTCATGTGTTTTATTGTTGCTCATTGTGAATAGATAAAAATTATTATTTGAGTTTCATTTAAAACAAAAAGTACCTAAAATTTCTCTCCCTCTCTCTCTCTCTGTGAGATAATAAAATTAGTTAAAACAAGTGTTTTTATTTAGATTGAAAACAAATTTCAAAACTTTCAAAAAGCAAATCCTTTTAAAATGCTCGCACACGTCTTTTGAGTCACTAAATAAATATCATTTTTTAATAACAAACCGTTAAGGCACTAAATTAAAAAAAGAAAATTAAAATAAATATTTAATGAGTTTTGTAAAACAAAAGAAAGTATTTGTAAAATGAAATTTAATTTCCCTTTAAAATTTACGAAAAGAAAAACAAAACTAACTGCCTTTTGTTAGTTTAACTTAAGACTTAAATTCGCCTGTAAATTAATTCACGTCAATGTGTTAAGAATCTCATTATAATTGGCCTTTGTAGGCAAACATTTTTAAATATGCCATACTGGCGGATGACGTAGATTCTTTTAATTTTTATTTTATTTATTTTCTTAATGCCAGTATAGGATAAGTTTGAATAAAACATGTTTAGGAGACAAAGAAAAGTAGAGCTTTGTTTAATAAAAGATTATTATGATGGTTGAATATGAAGCAGGTATGGCCAGTAGATCTTAAAAGAATTTTAGGTTAAGAAATGAAATTAAAAAATTGAAAGAATCATCAAAAATATATGTGCGGTTTTGAATAATTTTTTAATACATACTCTTACAAAAATAAAAATACAACACTGTATTGTGGGATTTTGGTATATTCCCTGCCACATCGACCATCTTTACGTCACATTTGAATTAACGAATGTGAAAATAAAAGATGATCGGTATATCCGGAATCTTCCGAATTGTAGGCAATTAGTTATCGTTTGGCTGTCGTAAGATAAAAACGTATTAAAGCTGAAATACAAGTGTTGTATGAACGAGTATTAAGCGTTGTATTAAGACAAACAGTGTAAAAGTTATTGTGTAGTAAAATAAAAACTGTAAAACAACAATAAAACGATGTTTCTTTTATTTTAAAGCAAGTTAAACGAACTAAAACGTTTTAGAAAGGTTTAAACGTAACATAAGTGTCAGAAGTGGGTTTGCAATATGAAATAAAATAAATTAAAAGAAAAAAATTGAAAAAGGGAGATTAAGAAAAATAAATTAAACAGATTAAAATCAAATTCGAAGATATGCACTTTTTATGCACTTTTACATAGGCTCAAACGGGAATTATATAACCGAATTATAAAACCATTTGTTAGAGGAATTTCAGAGACGTGGAATAGACATCAATACTCACGAGTAACCCTACAACAAAAAGTAGTATAGACGTTGACTCGCTGCTGGCTGATATGATGGAAAAAAGGCAGGTACAGAACGAAAAGCTTTTGGTGCAGGCAAAAAAAATCTTGTAAAGCTGATAATGAAGAGCTTATGGAAAAAATTAATGCTGTGGCGTATGATAAAAGAAGCCTTTAGAGTGGAAAACTAAAATTTTCTAACAAAAATAGAAAAGAAATTTTAAGAAGCGTCTAGTGCAACTTCAGAGAAGCTACAAGAAATATAAGAGCCGGTAAGGGCTCTCCCTAAACTATGAAAAAGCGTGTACTGCTTAAGAACAAGCGCTACTTAAATTTGATTAACTATGTTAGATTTGACACAACTGCGGTATAGCTTAGATTGTGAAAGGGATCTTTACCAATACGTCTTAAGAGTTTTTGCAGCTGTAAAGACTGCAAGAATATATTGAATCGATTCTCTCTTTTCTTGAAACTTCTATAAAAATCATAATGTGACTGCCTAATAATTATACCCACAAGAAGACTAATCGAACTCATAGTTCTGGGCTATGATAACCTTTGTTCTTCACCTCGCTAGTGTATACTAGAGTTATCTGAGTTCTGTATTTTTCAATGCCCACTCATCTGTTAAGTGCGAGCAAGTGTAAGCGTTGAAAATGCAGAATTTTACTTATAAGCATGTTCACACGAGATTTTGAATTACTTATTTAACCATTTGAATTAATTATAGGAATTAACTCTTTTGCATGGCATCATTGCACTACGATTTGATAGTTCTATTTCATTTTCTTGTTTAGTTTAATTATTATTTTGTTATATGATCGTAAATTGTGTTTCAGATTAGGTTAGATTTGGTGGCGGCCGACCTTTGAAGGATAGATGGTTGAGCCCATTTGAATATCACAAGCATTGGAAACCATTTTGAAATTCTCGCAATTTCGTTAAGGTTCTTTTTGGAAAGTTCACTGAAATACCACCTTGATCACAAAGTTCTCGGAATAACCTCCGTGTGGCGACCCCATCGTTCCGATTTGAGTTTTTATTTTGTTACGTTGGTAGATCTGTTGTTGATATTCCCGCTAATTCTTAGCGCTATAGCTTGACAGTTGCAAAAGTTACTTAGCCAAGATTACAATTGCCTCTATGTGTTTTGGCGTTTTTTTACAATTTTAGAAATGGACTTAAATTTTCAACAACCAACTTTGAGTAAAAGACGGAATTAGTGGCGCGCGAATGTTGGAAATATTAGCAAAGTGTTTCGACAACGATTCTCTAAAGAAAACGATCGTTTGCCTGTGGCACGAACGGTTCAAACGTGGTGGTGAGTTAATCGAAGATGATGAACGCTGTGGCAAACCATCGATATCGAAAACCGACGAAAACATTGATAATATTGAAAATTGCCTATGGGTCCGTCCAAGACATTTTGGTAAACGATTTGGGTTTCTGTCCTGAAGTAGCAAAATTGGTGCCAAAAAACCTCAATTTTATGCAAAAAAGAGACCGTGCTTAGGTAGAAAAGACATGATATGCGAGGCTGAATCCGATTCGACAATCATCATGGATCATTACTGGAGACGAAACGTGGGTTCATGAGTACAGCAGGTAATCAAGACTTCAGGCAAGTGAATGGCAGTCACCAAATGAGCCGAGACCAAAAAAGAAGGCAATGGTCACGATTTTCACAGATTACAACGGTGTAGTGCATCATGAATTTTTGCCGGTAGGCCAGATGGTAAACAAATAGTATTACTTTGGCGTTATGAGAAAAAGACCAGAAAACCCTTGGCTTTTGCACCATGATAACGCACCGTCACACAATATCATCATTATTCGAAATTTTTAGTCGAGAAATGCTACAAATACCATCCACCAGCCACCAAATTAACCAGATTTGACTCCCTGTCTTCTTTCTCTTCAATCGAGTTAAAAAACCCTTACGGGGATCGCTTTTCAGCAGCCGAGAGGAAAAAGTGGAAAAACCGTAGGAAGCACTGATGGACATACCGAAAACCGAATATAAAATATGCTTCGAGGATTGAATTAAGAGCTGGCAAAAGTGTGTTGCAGTCGATGGGGATTATTTTGAAAGGGACAATGTAGATTTAGATGACTAAACTTGTATTTTTAATTTTCTGAATAAATTCGGGATAACTTTTTGATTAATTTGGTATAGTAAAGGGAGGAAAGTTTGGGGTTAGGAAGTAAATTGGCTTAAAAATAAATTTTTTTTTGAACAAATTCAGTTTTATTCATACCACTGCAAAATAGAAATATGGGAATTAATAATGGAATATGCTGTCGGGCCAATGTCCACCTCCAATACGTCGGCAGATGTCCGCTCTTTTCAAGAAATTTTGAACCATATTTTGCAGCAAACCACGTTTTAAAATCTCAGAGTGTCAGTTGTTTGTGGTTGGTTCACGTAAACCAGGTCTTCCAAACGGCCCCAAAGAATGTAATCCAGCGGCGTTAAATCACAAGACCGAGGCGGCCAATTGACATTGTCAAATCGAGAAATTACGCGACCGGGAAATTTCCCATGCATTAACTGAATTGTTTGGCTTGCTGAGTGGCTTATGGCGCCGGCTTTCTGCAACCAAAGGTCACTGATGTCAATATTAGCCAATTGTGGCTACAAAAAATTGGTTATCATGTTTTGATAAAGCAGAGAATTCACTGTGACGGAGTTTCCTGGCTCGGTTTCGAAAAACTACGAGCTGGTGATGCTGCCTAACTATAAACCGCACTACGCGAACACTTTCTTTCGATGTAATGGTTTTTCGAGGACTGTTTGTGGATTTTGTAAGCCCCATATGCGAGAATTTTGTTTGATTTTGTTAAAAAAATACGTTGTTTTCGTTCAGGTTTTTAAACAGCCAATTCACAAACGTTCGACGCAACCAATGGCCGGCTGTCTTTATTTCTTGAGCGAGTTGCTATACAAAATGTTGCCCAAAATTCCTCTGATGATGCCTAATTTTTATGAACGTCGACGAGTTGAAGTTCCCGGCATATTCTCAATACTCTGCTTTACAGCTGTTATGTTTGCATCACTACAGCCTCTCCGAGCGTAATTTGGTGATCTAGTGTCAGCACTAGTGCTGTGAGTTTAGAATTTAGCGATTAAATTACTCAGAATGAGCGCGATTACGAGAAAGTGCTGTTCAAATTTTACAAAGTGATACAGTAAAATTTTCACAATTGAAATTCTGTGTTCAAGAGTGTAGCGTTCCATAGTTAAAGGTTGACGGCTCAATTCTTGACATTTCATCATTTGACCACCAATTTATTACCTGACCTCAAATTTGCCTACCGAGGCTTAATAGATTTCTTTTATTTTATGGAGATTTTCGGTAAATTTTGCGAGTAGATAGATAACTAATAATTCGTATAAAACATAACAATTTTTTTCTTGACAAGTTGAATTGAAAAAAAAAAAAAAATTTTTACACCAAATTCTTTACCTTGCCAGTAACAATTTTCGACTACCAAATTACAAACATTTTGAATCCCTAAGCTCTAAAGATTGGCCAGGTGTTATTACTTCTCTATGGCATTATTAGTAAGACACAACTCGTATAAAAAGGCATTAAATATTTATTAGCGTTTTTACTTATATTACCAGGACCTATGCATGAAGAGCACAACTAAACATATGCACTTACAAGTAGTTTTTGTTCATAAGATTTTCTTATTATTTTAAGAAGAAGAAAAAAAATAGATTTTTAACAAACACACCACCCACCCACTATACGTCTGTCTCTACACACAGTGTTATTCTTAAAAAAATGTCTTTTGTCACAGCAAACTTATTTTGCATGCATATTCAGAATCCAAAGAGCTAATAATCACATGAACGTAGAACTATGACGTTATGCAAAAAAAGAAGAAGAAACTAAAGAAAATTAAAGTAAAGAAAAATATCTTCTACGTGGTTTACATGGTTCCCTTTCATAATACATGACACACCGTGTATAACAATCTCTTTCTAAAGGGAAGACAAAAGACGTAAGAAAAGAAATAAGAGAAGTTGCCCTTTTTCCTTTATTATTTCTCTCTTTTTTTCCTTGCCTCGATAAACTTAATTCAGTTAAAAATTGGAGAAAAAAAATTTCAAAGAAATTTTTTTTTTACACAGGCACTTACATGCTTGCATTCCTACAGTTTAACGCAAGCACAGCGTGAATGTCTAAAGATGTAGAAAAAAGTTTTTTTTTTCCTTAACAAATATTTATATTTTTCTTATTATTTTATTTTTATTTTCTTTTATACTTTTATTACTATTATTTATATTGCTTTTCTTATTTTCATTACAAATAAAGAAGCACTGTACAGTACTTGCAAAACGTTATGAAAATTTGCAATGAATTTGAAAGGGCGGCATGAAAGTTGAGCTCGCTAAAATAAGAAAACACAAAATTTCAAATATCCTAACTAGGCAGTGCCACGCCCATGTGAAAAAATAATTATTTGTTTATATCTTTAAAATAGTAACAGTAAGTGTTTCTATACATGGCCCAAATAATAGGCGTAATTGGTTAATTGGGCGTTACGTTGTAAAAATGAAAGTTTCTAAATTTGGTATAAATTACTTTATTGTCAATATACGTCATCAGCAAAGACATACGCGGAGTTGGTGAAGTGGGCGTGGCAACTTCCATACATAGTAAATAATGATTTTCGATAAACTTGACTGCAATAATAGTAAAAGCTTCTGAATTTGGTTAACAAAAAGCTAGTGGTCAATACATATTATTAGTCAATAAATGGGCGAGATTAAATAAGTGGGCGTAGCATCTTCCATTCATAATCAATATGAATTTTTGCTTGTACTATATAAAATAGCCACTAATTGTTGAACATCTTGGATACCATCCTGCAACCACGACAAAGCCTCGTTTTCCTTGGATGTTATCGTGCAGTAGTTTACCCGTCCCCTTTGACTGCACTACACTTATGCCAGCGCTTAATTCAATCCTCGAAGCACAGTTTATGCTCGGTTTTCGGTATATATATCAGTGCTTCCAGTGATTTTAACAGTATTTCCTCTTGGCTGTTGAACACGTTCCACGTAAAAATTTTTTAACTCGAATGAATTCGGTGGATGGTAATTTTTGCATTTTTCGTCAAAAAATTTCGAATAATGATGGCACTGTGCGACGGTGCGTTATCATGATGCAAAATCCATAAGATTTCTGCCAACAATTCTGGTCTCTTTCGGCGAATAGCTTCACGCAATACGTCTCATAATGCCTAAATAATACTCTTTATTTTCTGTCCGGCCTTCTAGTTAAAATTCATGAGGCACTACACCGTTGTAATCCACGAAAACCGAGAGCATCATTACTTTCATTTTTGACTGAAAATAACATGGTTTTTTTGTCTGGATTACGTGTTGTTCTCATAAACCTTTTAATGAATGTGGGATGGGCTTAAGCCTTGTAAATCATGTCGTTTGCAACCTTAACACGGTCTCTTTTTTGCATGGAGTTGAGGCCTTTTGGCACCAAGTTTGCTGCTACACGCTGGAAACCCAAATCATTAACCAAAATGTGTTGGACGGATCCACAGGCAATGTTCAAGTGCTCCGCTATCTCTCCGATGAACAGTTTTCTTTAGAGAATCGTTGCCGAAACACTTATCAAACATTTCCAACGTTTGAGCATCATTAAATCCGTTTTTTAACAAAATCGATTACAAGTCCATTGCTGCAAACTTAAATCCATTTCTAAAATTGTAAATAAACGCCAACACACTTAGAGATAGATATACTATAAGCTACTTAGCTTTTGCAAATGTCGAGCTATGATGCAAGGATTTAGCGAAAATAAAGGGTCCACCATATAATTTTTTTTTTTTTTTAAATGATATAAAAAAAAACTACTGAATTTTTTCTCAAATTTCTTTTTTTATTTGAAAGTACAATCCTTCCGGTTAATAACGGAAAATAGTTTCATTCAAATGGCTGCCTCGGCTGGCCATGCAGTAGCCTACACGATTGGTCCAATTTTTAAACACATTATCGATTGTGTGCAGCTGTATTTCACCAATGGCTCACGAATATTGTCCTTTAAAGCGTCAATTGTCTCTGTCTTGTTGGCGTAACACTTATCTTTCACGGCACCCCAGATATAATAGTCCAACGGTGTCAAATCGCAGCTCCGAGGTGGCCAAACGACATCAGCTCTGCGGGTAATATCCTCCTCTTCAATTTTTGTGAACAAAAATTCGTTCAACATGGCCCGATAACGATCGCTATTGACTGTAACGGCCACTCCTTGATCATTTTCGAATTATGTCTCTGGACCAAAATTCGCACCAAACGGTGACTCGTCTTGGGTGTATCGGCTTTTCAATGTATGCCTCCGCGTTTTCTGTACCCCAAATGCGACAATTTTGCTTGTTTATATACACGCCAAGATCAAAATGAGCTTCATCTGAAAAGATGATTTTTTTTTGTCAAAATCGGCATCTTCTGTAAGTCGATCGCAGGCCCAGATTCCCAGCGTTGTTCAAGCGTATACACAACCATATTCGTTCAGCAGAAGGATAAAACTAATTATCTGTCAAATCAGATATGAGCTAAGTGGTACCATTCACGAAATAAGCACTAGTTGAAGAAAAAAACGTTAGATGGCGGACCCTTTATCCACAATAGATGTACCAACTTAACAAGCAAAAAAAAAGCAAAACAAAAAAGAACTCAAATAAAAACGATGGGAGCGCCACACGTGCGTTTCCAGGAACTTTTTGATCGAGGTGGTATATATAAATATTTTCTTTTTCGTCATTTCTTCATGGAGCATATTGGCTTTCCACAAAGCACCCATTGCTTTGTTTTAATTTAATTAATCAATTTGATCTTTCAAGCTAAGTAGTGCATTAATCCACTGTAGCCCCCACCATATTATTGTGTAGTGGTGAATATCCTTGCTAATTGGTGGTGATCTTTACTTTAGCATTGTAATTTTTTCCAGTAGATTGCGTTTTTCCTGATCATTTATCTGATGTTTTGAAGCTAAAAACTGAAGCAAAACTGAAACTTTAGTGATGCTGCTAATTTAAAGCAAGCAATTTAACCGTTTACCAAGCCAAAAAACCTCTTATTTTAAAACTTTGTAAACTATTTGTAAAAAAGAAAAGAAAAATTCCACCTTTTCTACCGCCCTAAACTTGCTAAGCCTTAACAACCTGCACATCTTTTTTGTCCTTTTATTATTACTCATTTCACAACAATATTTTAAATGCCTTGACTCTTCACAATTTTATCAAGCCTGTGATACAATTCGTCTTAATAAATTTTTTATTTTCATTGGTTCTTCTTCTTCTAGTTAATGATCTCTTTTTGCTCTCTCACACCTTCTCTCTATGTGCATTACAAATAGGGAACCATTTAGTCAGCGAGTAAAAGTGTACCAATGTTGGGTTTTATGCCGGCCTCTCTTGTGTTCTTATATTGTTATTCTAATAGGGGTGATACATTGGCAAACATCGCATACATGGATAACTTATTTCTCCATGAATGCGATTGACTATTTGCAATGTTTGCCAATGTATCACCCCTTTAACGCGTGTGTGTGTATAAAAATGTCTTTGTATGAGTATGAGTATGAGTAAACAGCCACCATAACAAGAGTTTTTAAAATAGTCGTAGCGAAACACCAACATTCACAAAGGAACGATGACGAATGTACGAAGAGTCAGAAGAGTATTGGATGTATAATTTAAAAATGCGGTATTTTTGACAAATTTAGAGCGTTAATTTTTATAAATGAATACAAAATCAATTTATTTGAAATAAAATAAAAATAAATAAATTTCCTTAAACCGATCATTGGAATTGATCGATCAAACAGGGTAACAGTCTATCCTGTGATCATTTTAACATTTGATTAGAAAAGATATTACGCGATGTAGCACAACCGACGCTATTTATACCTGGAGGCACATGCTACTCGCATATGCCGATGATATTTATATTATGGGCCGGCCGAACATTGTGAGATGTAAATGCTGCTTTTTCAAATATTGAGAAAGCAAATGGTTTCAACCAACAGGTAAACAAACATGACTGGGTTACCATGTGAACGCTGTTAACTACAACTTCGCTTGTGGTAGAATTTATCTACTTATCTACCTTGGTATCGCCATAAATTTGAATTTATTGCAGGCGTTACTTTTGTCTGCACAACCAGCTTAAAAGCAAGACTTATATTACCCGTGTTTTATATGGCGCAGAGGTATTTATGCACAGGCAAATGAAGCTGTTCTTGGTGTCTTCGAGAGGCATATACTCCGTAGAATATATATGCGTTGGCGGTGAGTACAGATACCGAGTGAATCATGAGCTGTATGAGCTTTACGCCAATGGAAAAATCATGTTGAAACCGATCTTTCAAAACATTGTGTAAGTAAAGCATTAAACACATAGCTGACAGCCAGCAGCAAGCAGCAAAATGTCAAAATTAGAATACGTACGTTTATATGAACATAATTATTTAAAAGGCAGCACAGCAAAAGCATAGACAACTTTTGCCGCTGCTGCTAAACATAAAATAATTTCTATCTTTTTAAGGCAGCAACGCAAGAATTAGTGTTACCAATACAATATAAAATTTTTAATAAAAAAAAAACGTAAAAATATTTCTTTTCTTTATTTATTTATTTATTTTTCTTTATTATAAAATATTGTATCAGACAACATTTATGTTAATAATTAAAAGGTTCTAAACGCATAATTTAATTAATTTTTATATATTTGTGTAATAGGGTATTATAAAAAAAGCGATTTTATTTTAGTGAATTTGAAAAGCTTGAATGTCACCACTGAAAAATATTTTTCTATAACAAAACTTTTTACAACAAAAAAGCAGATGACAATGAAACCCAATTTTATTGCTGCTGCTGCTTGCAAAGTACTTATAAAGTCGATAGCATAGCAGCAACAACAACTCGCTGCTTGGTTTCACGCTGCTTCTGTCGGTTATGTGTTTAATGCTTAATTGGAGAAACAACGCACAAAAGCGAAGCGGTTGGAGCTGAATTCAGATGCAGGCTAAAGGCCTTAAGGTTGTGATACAGCCGTCTAAGTTAGTAAGTAAGGAATTCATAGAACATAATCACGAGAACTTTTAACAAGCAATCGATGTGTTTCAGCTGCTCTTTTCTCAAAATAATAAAAAAATTTAAAAATTTATTAATTTTTGCTGAATCCAAAATTTTCATGGCAAAAAAAGTCCCTCGTTATCACACTACCACGTTTGTCACAAACGATAAATTGAATAAGTATTGAAACTGCTTAGACTATAGGTGAAGAATCTCATATGTTCTCTAACACAAAGCTGCAATAATGAAGAGGAGGAGGACGAGTATAAAAGGATTCAACGACAAAAACTGTCTTGCAAGAGGCGATTCAACTGACGAAAACTATCCGGGTGTTGTAAGGCCTTTTCTAAGACAGTAAAAGTATGATAGCATAAGGGGACCTACTCTTAGGATCCAGTTAAATCTAACAAAACCTTAACTATTTTGTTTTTTGCTGCTTCTTCTCTTGTGAACATAGGTTTTTCACAAAGCAATTCCATCTTACAGTATTTGCTGACGTTGTCGTTGCCTCTTCCCAAGTAAGATTGATTTGCCTTAGTTCTTAGATAGTTGTACGTCGCCGGGTGTTTCTAGGTTGTTCGCGTTTCCTTGATCCTTGAGCATTCCACTCAAGTGTCATTCCTATAATACAATTGGGATATTTCCTTAAAGTATGGCCGATTTATTTCTACTTCCTTTACCTTATCTACTTCAGTATGGGCTCTTCATTTGTTAAATTCCAAAGTTTTGTGTTGCTTATGGTGTTAGGTCAGAATATCTTATATATTATTTTAAGGCACTTTTGCGTGCTGGTGTTAGACACAAGCCAGGTTTCAGTGACGTACTAGAGAAATGACCTTACACATGAGTTGAATGTTCTGAGTTGGAATTACCTGGATATGTATGAGCTACTCGTGCCCATTTGTTTCCATTGTGCTTCCCAGATAGCAGAAGCTGTCCACATACTCAATTGATTGAGCCTGTAGCATGATGTTTTCTATGCTACTGTTGTTACTTCCCATGGCTTCGATTTTCTTGATACCATCTTGATCAAAAAGTTACCGGAATTTAGTCAGTATATTAAAAATACAAGTACATTCAGCCAAATCTAGATTGTCCCTTTCAAAGCAATCCTCATCGGTTGCACCACAGCCAGCACTTGATTCAATCCTCGCATTTATTTATATTCCATTTTTGGTATGTCCATCAGAGCTTCCTGCGGTTTTTCCATTATTTCCTCTTGGCTGCTGAAAGGCGATTGTACAGAAAGAAGTCACAGGGAGCCAAATCACGTGAATTCGATGGCTGTTGGATGGTATTTGTTGCATTTTTCGTCAAAAAATTTCGAATAATGATGGCACTATACGACGGTGCGTTATCATGTTGCAAAATGCACGAGTTTTCTGTCCACAATTCTGATCTCTTTCGACGAATTACTTCACGCAAACGTCTCATAACGGCCAAATAATACTCTCTATTTTCTGTCCGGCCTTCTAGCTAAAATTCATGATGTACTACACTATTATAATCCATTAAAACCATGAGCATTGGCTTCTGTTTTGACTGAAAACGATGTGGTTTTATTGGTCTAGACTCATTTGGTGAAGGCCATTCATTTACCTGATGTCTGGATTTCGTGTCGTACTCATAAATCTACATACTGACCCTTTTGATGAATATGGGATCGAATTCAGCCTTCCAAATCATATCCTTTGCGGCCTCAACACGGTCTATTTTTGCACGAAATTGAGGTCTTTTGGCACCAACTTTGCTGCTACACGACGGAAAACCAAATCATTAACCAAAATGTCAAATCCATAGGCAATCTACAAGTCCTCCGCTATCTCCACGATGGTTAATTTGCGGTGATTGACCAAAATTTCTTCTACTTTTTCCGTCGGTTTTCGATGTCGATGTCTGCCACTGTGTTCATCATCTTCGATTGACTCACGACCACTTTTGGACCACTAGTGCCACTGGTAAGCGACCATTTTCTTTAAAGAATCGTTACCGAAACACTTTTCTAATATTTTTAAAGTTCGCGCTACATTCGTTGTGAAAATTTAAATCCATTTCTAAAATTGTAAAAAATCTCCAACATACAGTGCTATGCCGCTAAGACTTACCAGGAATATCAACAAAAGATCTACCAACTTAGCAAAAAACAAAAAGTCAAATTGGAACGATGCGGCGGCCACACGTGGGTTATTCCGAGAACTTTGTGAGCAAGATGGTATTTATCGTAAATCCAACATTGAGAGCCCATCTTACCAGGTCTTCTAATGTTGACTGCATGTTCATCTGCATAAATCAGATCCTTGAAATATCGTGAGGGACTCCATGTTATGCAGCTTTTTTATGAACAGACTACGCTTATAATCTCAACCCGTACGATGGTGAATAGTAGAAACGAGAGTGGACATCCTTGCTTTACTACAGCCTTAGTATGGAAAACTGTTGACTGATGTTTCCGTTGTGAAGAAGAACAACAAATATTTACCCTCCAAAATAGCAAATAATTTTCAAAAGATGCTTTATTTGTTCTGAAACCTGCATTTTTAAGCAATACACCTTATAGACATAACAGTATGGATATTTTAAAATGCCTAAGTTTGTGCCTGTGTGTGTATATAAATATGTGAGTGTGTTGCTTAATTTCAAAGTATAAAAACAGGCTGTAGTTTAAGTTTAAGCCTCTATAAAAAGAAAAATAGTGTTGATTCTTAAAAAAGAAAAAAAAACGAATAAATTTTTTCGCTATTTTCATAGACTGAAAGAGGAGAAATTGTGAATGGAGAAATGTAATACAAAAACATTTAGAAAAAGTTAATAAAAGTAACGCAAGTAACAACAACAGCAACAAATTGTAAAAGAAAAACCACTAAACTACTACAACAGTTTCGTCATCAGCATCATCATCATCATCATCATCATTATCCTTGTACTGCTCAAAAAATCGTTGTTCTATTCTCTTTACACAATACACCCAGAGCCTGTGCTTTTGTCCTTTTGTCATCATCCCTTTTCACTGTTCTGCTCATGATGGCATTAATAATTTTGATTCTTCTGCTGTGTTATTTATAAATAGGAATAGTAGTTCACTTCTGTTCTATTCTTTAATATTTTTTATTTAATTTTTTTTATTTTTTTGCATGTAAGCTAAGAATGTACCAAAGAAATGTATTAAATTGGGTTTTTGAAAATTATGTTTAGATTTTACACAATTTTTTCGTAAAGAAAGTCTTGTGTAATATATTTTTCTTTTAATTAAAAATTCTATTTTGGGTGGTGTTGTTGTTATCGTCAAAATCGTATAATTGGTATAATAATATAATCATAGAAATATTTAAGAATTTTTGTAATTAAATTCCCAAACAACATTGTTTGAAATATAGTTGATTCTCTGAATTTCTTTAGTGTTTTGTTTAAAAAAATGCCTTTTGAAAGGAGTGCCAGCTGCTTGTTTAAACTTTACCTTGTTTTGTTTGCAGTAACACACAATTGTTTCAAAATTGTGTTCGCACATAAAAGTGTGTCGGAAGAGTCTATTAAACAAAAATTTTTAAAGTCATTTTTAAAGATGGGCAACATTTACACTTTATGAGGGCAGTATTTTCAGTTATGCCATTTTAGTGTTACATTTTTTCAAAAACAAAAGACAACAAGAGAGCTCTAAGATGTTTCTTTCAAAATAAAAGTTTTTTGTAGGGGTGTGCTCTGCTTATTTAAATGTTACCCTTTTTTTGTGTGCAGTAACACACGATCTTTTGAAAATTGTGTTCACACATAAAAAATTTAAAGTAATTTTTAAAGTTGGGCAACATTTACACTTTATGAGGGCAGTATTTTCAGTTATGCCATTTCAGTGTTACACTTTTTCAAAAACAAAAGTTGACAACAGAGCTCTAACAGGTTCCTTTTAAAATAAACGTTTTGTAAAATTTTTAGAAAATTTTATTGCCTCATTGTAGACGCTAAGCTTCCTAAATAGTTTATTGTAATGTAGTTTTGCTTGTTCTAATTTCATTGCAATTCATGTTAGTAATTAAAATCAAACATTCACTTCGATGTGCATTTTTAAGTCAAAATTATTGTTAATACTCTCAAATGAATTACGAAAATAGTTTTTGGGCAACATTTTGTATTCGATATATTGTGTGAACAATGTTGTTTTAGAGAATTATGATTTTTTAATTTGAATTATTTTTATAATAAAGCGCTAAATATATTTGTTGGTATGTAAACGGCTGCCGAAATACACTACATAACAAATGAAAAAAAAAATTTTTCTGACGCTTATTTTCAAAAATCATCAGCATTTCAGCATTTCTATGAATAAACTTTTTTCTAAAATGTGAGATTTTTCAAAAGGGTGCTCCATACATCTTATGATAACTTTGAAATGTCATATTCGATTTCGTTAAGCCATATGTTAAAAAATTCCAAATAATACCAGTTTAAGTCATTTTAGTATAATTTTTTAATAAAGGGTCCACCATCTAACGTTTTTTTTCAACTAGTGCTTATTTCGTGACACTTAGCTTATGTCTGATTTGACAGATAATTAGTTTTATCCTTCCGCTGAACGAATATGGTTGTGTATACGCTTGAACAACGCTGGAAATCTGGGCCTGCGTTTGACTTACAGAAGATGGCAATTTTGGCAAAAAAAAAAAAATTCATCTTTTCAGATGAAGCTCATTTTGATCTTGGCGGGTATGTAAACAAGCAAAATTGTCGCATTTGGGGCACAGAAAACCCGTACGCATACACTGAAAAGCCGATACACCCAAGACGAGTCACTGTTTGATGCGGATTTTGGTCCAGAGACATAATTGGGCTATTTTTCTTCGAAAATGAGCAAGGAGTGACCGTTACAGTCAATGGCGATCGTTATCGGGCCATGTTTAATGAATTTTTGTTCACAAAAATTGAAGAGGAGGATATTGGCAACATTTGATTTCAACAAGACTGCGCATGTGCCACACAGCCGAAGCTACACTCGATGTTTTGCGCCCTGTTTTTGAAATTCGCATTATCAGCCGCAGAGCTGATGTCGTTTGGCCACCTGCGATTTGACACCGTTGGACTATTATTTGTGGGGTGCCGTCAAAGATAAGTGTTATACCAACAAGCCAGAGACAATTGACACTTTAAAGGACAATATTCGTGAAGTCATTGGTGAAATACACACAATCGATAATGTGTTTAAAAATTGGAGCGATCGTGTAGGCTACTGCATGGCCAGCCGAGGCAGCCATTTGAATGAAATTATTTTTCATTATTAAGCGGAAGGATTGTACTTTCAAATAAAAAAAGAAATTTGAGAAAATATTCAGTAGGTTTTTTTATAGCATTTTCAAAAGAAGAAATTTATTTGGCGGAGCCTTTATAATCCATATTTTTGGAGAATTTTAAAGGTTGCCAGATCTGAAAAACAAACATGAAAAAAATTATACGGCTTTAAAATTTGCAAATATACCACTTTATTTGATACAAAATAGCAAAATTTATGCGAATTTACTTTATCTCAGTTTTCAGTAGTCATTTGTGGTGCTCTCGTGACCAAAAGAGACATTTTTCTGTATTTCATTTGCCAATCGAGTTTTTTTATTGGCCGATGACCTGCTAAGCCTTCTTCTGTGAATTCAAAATTCATTTTAGTTCCATTACAATTTTAATTTTATTAAATATTCTACGGTACTCTTACTATTTGAAATATTGCAGAAATCAAGTATGCTTCCATTTAAAAGTTATATCATAAAAGCACGTCGGACATAAGCAATAATATCCAGTGTTGAAAGTGTAATAAAAGCCACATACGAGTAACTATAAAATAATAAATTGACTGTCCCTAATAATATGTCAAGGGGTAGCGTGGTGCATAACAGCACAAACGACCCATGTTCGAGCCCCAGCAGGAGGACATGACGAAGAAAAAATTTTTATTGTGGCATCGTGTGTTTAATAAGAAAAAAAGGGGTTCAACTTCTTCCCTCCAGACGACAACTCCATCTAAAAAAAATATATATAAAGAAAAAGCTCCCCTGATCCTTCTCGCATACCTCTGGCGATGATTTTATATTTTTTATATAAGACCAGCACCCAGGGGATGGCCCCTCCTTATGCATTGCATTGTGCTGGTACTAGGAAAATAGGTTATTGGAAGGAGGACAGTGGGAGTAGTGTTTATGGACGTTAGATTTAAATTTACTCATGTCGTAAGTGGCAGGAAATATTTTCGCTGGATGATTATTCCACAACCGAAGAGCGCGACCAAAGAATTAATTCTCCCTATAATGCGTTGTGCGATTTACTGGACAATCAACTACAAAGGGATGCGCTCTACGAGAAATACGAGTACTACGTAAAAATATATGATTTTTGGGAATTAATTCCTTAATTTCGTTAGAACACATTCCGTTATAGTAACGATAGAACAATGAAACACACGCCACATTGCGACGGTGCTCCAATGAATCGATAGAGTTGGCTACCCTACCGTCATTGATGAGCATCTTCGCACTCTCCTGTACGCGGTCGATAAGCTTCAAAATAGACTTTGAAGCACCGGCCCATACATGAGAGTTGTATTCCATTTTGGG
Source organism: Wohlfahrtia magnifica (assembly GCA_023159175.1). Taxonomy (NCBI): domain Eukaryota; kingdom Metazoa; phylum Arthropoda; class Insecta; order Diptera; family Sarcophagidae; genus Wohlfahrtia; species Wohlfahrtia magnifica. The sequence goes on from JAKWBJ010000497.1 coordinate 1,758,576, forward strand.
ACGGATATAGGTCTTGTATATATTAAGGAGATCAGATGGGGTGAAGTATATCTTGCACCGTCTCAAATAACCAAGGCACTTGAATGCTTCTTTCGACACTTGAAATATGTGATCATTCCAACGAACGTCACAGTGAATTCTCATGCCCAGAACATTAAGAGCATCTGATTCCTCAATATCCACATTACCCATTGACACAGATGACAGCACACCACCACGCCTGTGTGTTAAAAAACAACATTGAGTCTTACGTGCATTAAAATCGACCCTGTTCGCACGACCCCATTCGGAGAACTTCACCAGGTCACTTGTGAGTGTGACGTTCATATTCATCCTTCTTACCCCAACCACCAAAAGGCTCGGTCTACGATCAAAAGAATATGAGTGACAAATGTTGCTGTCATCCGCAAAAGAGTAGATAGGATTAGAAGTGAGAAGAAGAAAGTCGTTAAGAAATATTAGAAAAAGAGTAGAAGAAAGAACAGGGCTTTGCGGTACCACTGAGTTTACTCTGAACTCGTCGGATGAGACCCCATCTATAACCACTCTTATAGAGCGATTTCTGAAAAAAATCGATATAAATCAAGAGAAGTGACTACCGACACCAAAAGCATTAAGTTTCGAAATGAGAGCCTCGTGCCAAACTCTATCAAACGCTTTTGATATATCCAGAGATATAACCTTACTCTCGCCAAAACCATGAATGGACTTGTTCCACTTCTCCGAGAGCAACGCCAGCAGGTCACCAGTAGAACGGCCCTTTCGGAAACCGTACTGACGATCGCTAAGTAAATCGTTGAACTCCAGATAACCCACAAGATGGTGATTAATCATACTCTCCATAACCTTGGAGAGTGTGGAACAAACTGCTATTGAATGGTAATTCTCAGGGTTACTAGCCTCGCCCTTTTTGGGGATTGACGTTATATTAGCAACCTTCCAGCAAGATGGAAAAATACCGGCACGATATGACGCACTAAAAAGGTGAGCTAATGGACGCGCAAGTGTCGCAGAGCACTGCTTGTTAACGTTGAGATTTGCAAGGAGCCTTTTTACAGCACGAGCTCGAAGGTATATACTAGGCATAGTTACTGATACTCTTTCAAGTTCGGGCAGTGGTTGAACGCTCTCCGGCAAGTGAGAATTACTTGCAAACATTTCGGCCAAGAGGTTTGCCTTTTCAACCGGGTTCGTGAATGAGTGGTCATTCTTTATAAGAGCAGGAACCGAACTAGCGTTGTTCCTCAGCCTTTTAACGAATGACCAAAAGTTTTTACTTCCCCGCGGAAAAATAAGAACTGTAGCACGAAGGCGCTGCTCGTATAAAGCCTTTTCGCGTCTAAGTACTGCGGCACATGAAGATCTCGCCTGTTTGCGAAGCAAATCAGTGTGGACACATTTGTTACTGCGTCAATTCCTGAATGCTTCCTCTCTGGATCTGACTGCCAATTTACACGTCAGATTAAGCCAAGATTTGTTTTTGGGTTTAATCGAAAGCTTTTTGGATGGGATGAAAATATCCATCCCTAGCCTTATCATATTCACCACCATTTCTGCCATGGCATCGACGTTTGAGTCAAGGATACGAAGTTTCCAATTAAAATGCCCAAAAAAGTCGTTCAGCTCAGCCCGACGAGCATCCTCGTAGTTAAAAATAGAATTCTACATCACTAGTTATAAAAATATTTTTGATATTATTTTCCGTTATACTTCTACGTTCTTCCAAAGAGAGAGTTTTTTTTAATGAAAGTATAGGCACAGATTTTTTTACTTTCAAAGTAAAATTTCTATTGCTTTTTAAAACTAATGCAAAAAGTAAAAAATTGAACCATTAACTTCAGACCGGTGAAATTATTTTTAAGTTCTTTTCTTTTTATATTTAGTCAATGCATACATTTTTTATGTTGTTCGAAAAAGAGGCTAAATATCAGTCAGTTTTGGTGAGAATATGAACATAAAGTAGTGAGTTAAGCAAAGTTAAGTGATTTTTTTTATTTTTCTTCAAAATATAAGCATTCCGTCAGCTATTGGTGAAAAAAATTCTTGTTCATATTGGCTACTTTTAAAAATAAATTGATTTATGTTTATAGATACATGAATTACATACATATGTACGAGTATGTATAAAAACTACTTGCTGCGGATTATAAAAGAGTGTTTTTATAAACCGCATAGGCATTTGGGGCTTTTGCTAAATAGCTGTAATATTATTTTGAGTCAGTAAACAGTCGGTGCTTTTCAATCATTCATGAAAGGATTCGATTCTTGGAGTGGCTTCTTCATTTATCGCATAAACGTTCACTAATGAAGTGGCAAGTTAAGTCTGAAGATGAAAAGAACATTGTTTCGATTAAAAAAGCCCACATGGTTATTGATCAGTCAAAACCCGGACTTGCAAATTCCAATGACGGCAACACTTCAATGCGTTTCGTCCAAAATGAAAATAATCCGGCACAAATAACAAACCTTCACGTCAATTAGGTAAAGAGAATACAAGTAATAATCAAAATAAATTTTTTCGGGAGATTGCACTTGAGACCGCTCAACATTTTGCGAGAATGTATTCTTGGTATAATATGTCACAAATATTTAACTCATGTACAGAAATAATAAATAATGACTTATTACCGATAGAGCAATTGTCAGAAGAGGGCCAAAAAGCTCTAAGTGGAGACTTCAAAAAGTTTGGAAAGAATATTTCGCGGAAATTATCGAGTGGAAAAACTAATGAGGATATATTTTTCAGACTTCTAGTAACTTCGGATTCTATTATTTCTAATATGAGAAAGTCAAAAGAAAAATAAGTAATAAGTTGCCAGAAGAAGCGCTGAGCTTATTAACATTCGAATAAAGTTCAGCTTATCTTCAATATAGTGATGATGATGATGATAAAGATGATGTTGATGGCAATGATAGTCATATGTCCGATAATACTGACTAAAGTCCTTTTCATATACTATGACTATTTTTATTATGAGAAGAATAAAAGTATAGAGAAAAAAAGGGGAAGAACATTAAACACTTCCACTAAAGTATGCATAAAAACCACTTATTTATAAATTTCTGAATAAAATAGATCCAAATCAATAATTTCCAATTCTGAACCTACGAAATCATTAAACATCGTTCAATAGCGATTAAATTTTTTAATAAAAAAGGTTTTCGGTATTACAACGTTGTGTTAATTACTGATATAAGGGCTGTTTTTTATAGAAGTATAGAATTTTAAGTTAAAATAAAACAACGAGGAATTATTCGATTGACATACATTTACCACGGCTTTCGCGGAAGTAGTCCAATCTGGACGTCCAATTTTCGATGACTTTTTCCAACATTTGTGGCCGTATATCGGCAATAACACGGCGAATGTTGTCTTCCAAATGATCAAGAGTTTGTGGCTTTACCGCATAGACTAATGTCTTTACATAGCCCCACAGAAAGTAGTCTAGCGGTGTTAAATAACAAGATCTTCACAGGTCCAAAACGTGAAATTAGACGGTCTTTCAATAAATCAAACCAAACGTGTCTTTCAATAAATCTATTGTGGCACGAGCTGTGTGACATGTTGCGCCGTCTTGTTGAAACTACATCATGGTTATTCAATTCAAGAATGAAAAAGTTAGGATTCATGGCTCTATACCGATCACCGTTGACTGTAACGTTTTGGCTACCATCGTTTTTGAAAAAGTACGGAACAATGAATCCACCAGCTCATAAAGCGCACCAAACAGTCAGTTTTTGTGAATGTAACGGTGTTTCCACATACACTTGAGTATTACCTTCACTCCAAATGCGGCAGTTTTGTTTGTTGACGTGGCTGTTCAACCAGAGGTGTGCTTCGTCGTTAAACAAAATTCGCTTATGAAATTCGGGAAAAACGGTAATCTCGTTTTGGGCACATTCGACGAATCTACGTCGGGCGTGAGTCTATTTACGATGAGTTGCCAAGCCAAACTGAGAATAAATCACTTGATAGTTGTTAAATCAGTCGCCATCTTGAAAATTAATGCCACCTTAAAGTTCTACACTTCTATAAAAACTTCTTGCTATATATTAAAACCTAGCATTTTTATGAACCACGTTGGCATTTGTGGCCGTTTTGGAATAACAATAATATTATTTTAAGTCAGTAAAAATACGATGCCTTTCAATCCTTAATGGATGCATACGATTTTTCGAATGGCTTCTTCATTTATCGTAACGTCCAATAATGAAGGGGCAAGCTAGGACTGAAGATGAAAACAAAATACTGTCGATCAGGAAAGAGAATTTAGTCTTAAAAAGAGTTTGGTTATTGATCAGCCGAAACCCGGATTGGGAAATTCCTATGACGACCACACAGCAAGGCGTTTCTTCCAAAATGCAAACATTTCTCTACAAATAACAAACCTTGACGTCAATTTCATAAAGTCAATGCACGGTTTTCAAATAAATATTGAAACTTTTCGGGAGCTTGCACTTGATACCTCTAAACATTTTGCGAAAATGTATCCTTTGTATAAGGAAACGTATCCAGCTGTTTAGAAATATTTAATTCATGGACCAATAGGCAGAAGTTCGAAATAGAGACTTAAAATATTTTAGAGAGAATTTTTCGCGTTTGTAGGTCCTTTTCTGATGAACGTGCTTGAGGTATAAAAAATTAATAATTATTAACAGAAATTGAGAAAAAGTTATTATTTTTATTCGTATTAAAATAACCGAAATCGTACTCGGCAAAGCCAAAAAAAACCGGTTTAAACCGTTGAAATAATAACCGTTCGATCTCCCTAATAACTTCACAATTATTTCAACTTCGTTCTCGATTTTCGCAATGTTTAGCATACTCCTGTTCGTATGAAAAGATTTATAAAAATTTATATAAAATTTAAACAAAAATTATCTCTAATAAAACAATAACTAGTCTTCGTTAGCGAAATTATTTTGCAAGACTCTGGAAAACATACAAAAAATTTCAAACGCATCACAGCATCCATACCAACATTTATTTGGATCCAAAATGATGGAATTAACATTAACTCACATAACAGGTATGTCAAGCAACGTCACTTATTTGGTATGAAAGCTAAGAATCAATGATAAGCAAGGGGGCGTTGTTTTAATGGCAGCACCATCACCAGCATATTTGGCAAACGAAAGCTGATTAAAAGCCGAAGGATGGCAAACTATTTGAGATACTTTATGGAAACTATAATGCTCTCAACAAAACAAAGTTTGCTTTCTCTCTAATAAGCAAAAAGCAAGCCAAATAAAATACTTTCTATTTGATTTAAAAATTGCCCATAAAGCGCACCAAACAGTCAGTTTTCTGTATATAACGGCAGTTTTGTTTGTGGACGTAGCTATTCAACCAGAAGTACGCTTCATCGCCAAACAAACTTCGCTTATGAAAATTGAAAAAAAAATTCACTTATGAAAAATGAAAATTGCACTATTTGTAAGCGTTGTTCAGACGTGAGTCTATTCATGATGAATTGCCAGACCAAACTGAGAATAAATCACTTTACAACTGTTAAATCAGTCGCCATCTTGAAGAGTAATGCCAACTTAAAGTTCTATACCTCTATAAAAAAACGCGCTTTATATAAATAAATTCCAAATAAAACAAAATTTTGTAGTTTTAAATAAATTTTAAATGTGTAATTAGTAATTTTAATAATTTTGGATTAATATATTATATATAAATTCATAATTCCAATTATTCTTGATTTTTTATTTGCCTCAAGCTATTTAAAATTATATAAAATTTTTGAAAATTCTCGAAATTATTACTTTTTTAAATTTCAAAATTTTTTAAGTTATAGGACAAAATTGGTTCTAAGTTTTTTTAATTGGTAACGCATATTATATAGTTTCAAAAACAGAAATAAAAACTATTCATTTTTATATACTTTTTTTAATACTCCTTCAGCAATTGGTAAATTTACACTTTTTATTGAAATAAGTGCGTTTTTCAAAGTATAAAAAAAATGAAAATAATAAACAAAATTTAAAACTTATTTCCTATTTTGCTCATAATATTGTAAAGTAATTAAAAACCAAACTTCTGACAACTCCTTAAACAAATAGAGTTTTTACAGTCATATCTCTGAAGTACCTAAAATCAAATTTTCTGTATAAAATTTTATTATTATAAAATAGTTGAGTTTAGCGCACATTTATTCGGCAATTATTTACTTTTCAAAAAATATGTTTTTTTTGTTCGTCGCTTCTTTTGGAAGCATATTTATTAATATAATGCAGCTCGCCTCCATATGATTATGTGCAGTGGTGCAGACTTTTGCTAAGTGTTATTGGTAATGTTTACTTTTTTTTTGCAATTTTTTCCCAGTAGGTGGAGTTTTTCTCCTGATCATTTGTCTGATGTTAAGCTGGATGGGCAATATGACTTCTTTAGGTGGATTTCTCCTCTTTCCAGACGTTGTGTAGTCTCTTTATTAAATACTCGAAAGCGCAATTAATTTTGTATGTCATATCCTCTGCTGTCGACTCTAACCTGGACCATTTGTGTTGTATGCCTACGCTCTAACCACTACACCAAGCCAACCCAAAACATATGTATTTTATCAAAATCCGTTATTACAGATTTCTAGATTTTTGTCTTTGAAATAATTCACTGTGGGTGACTAATTCGTTTGCTTTAAAAGACCAACAGTTTTATTGGCAGGGAATGCACAATTTGCCTGAAATATAGAAAGACAGTGTCACCAGTAATCGTCAATACTTAAAAAAATGTTCTTTTTTATTTTCCCATTACAAATTAGTGTTTTATTTTCATAAAAAATAATCATTTCATAGCAGTATATACATATACATACATATGTATGTATACAGATTTTGAAGAAATTTTTTAAAGTACTTTTTAAAAAGTTTTTTTTTTTTTTTTTTGTAAGTTTTTACATTTTAGTGAAATAAAACCTTCAATCAAATTTTATTTTTTCGTTCAATTTTTTTTAAACCTTTTAGAATTGTGGCCTAATTTTTTCCTAAATTCAGTTTAATCCTTTCAAAACTTACTTACTTTTATTTTTCCGTTTAATTTGGTTGTTAATGAACACGATTTGCATAAATAATTTAAATTTTCATTAAGAATGTGTTGTGTATTTATTGAATTTCGGAAAAACAAACTGATGTCAACAAAAATAAAAATAAAATGGAAAAAATACATAAAATTATACCCTACACTACCATAGGTGATAAGTTGGAGTTTATAGTACCAAAATGAAATTGCCTTTTACTCCATGACCCCTTAGTTTAATATATAAGGTATTAATATATAACTGAAGTTTTTTCAGTTTATTTCTCGTTTGTTTTCTAAAAAAATGTTACCTTTTAAAAAAGTAACATTTTAAAAATGTTACTCTATTTCCACAAAAAAATTTTCTTGAGAAAAAAATCATCAAAATTTCAAAAACATTTGCCAAATGAGGTTGAACCTTTTTTCTCACTAACACTGTAAACATCTTATTATTATTAGATGAAGAAAATCACTCCAATAATTTATTAAGAATCTTATTTATGTATAAAAATTTGCCTGCGGTATTCATTAACATAAAATTTGCTAACATATAATTGATGGTGAAAACATGCACGAAATTATTTAAAAGTTGGCGTTAAAAATAGTTTATGGCGAATGCTAAATAAGAACAAAAATTTGGCTAAAAATTGCATCCTTTGTATCAGGGTAACATCTTTAGCGAGTGATTTCTTAAGAGCATGTAATGTGATATATTTACTATGTTTCAAAACACGATACCTTTTCTTACGGTGTTTTCTTTTTCGAAACAAAAAGATTTTTAGTTTTTATTTTATTTGTTAAAAGTGCAACATTTTTGATTCTAAAAAAAGAGCATATGACTTCCGCAAAGTATTTAGTGCCTTGTTTGAGTTTTATGGGGTTGTCATCTATCGTCGCCTAGAAACAAAATCTCCATGTAATTGTGTAGTAGTAACGATCCTTGCTAAGTATTGGCCGAAATCCTTACTTAGATTGCCATGTTTTCCCAATAGGTGACGTTTTTCTCCTGATCATTGATGTGTTATTTATCATCGTTGCCGGAGGTAAGCTAGAATGTTAAGTATGTAGGCCGCTTTTGTATGGATTGTCTTGTTGGGGATTCGAACTAGGGTTTCTTGTACTGTGTGCAGAAACTCTAACTACTGCACCTATAAAAAAATATAATAGTGCTACACAAGCTCTATTCGTCATCATTCAGTTCTGCAACCTGTGCTGGTGGGCTTTTGCTTTCGTTAAAACTTTCCCTTCGCTCTCTCTCTTCTTGGTAAGGCTGCACCGATCTCCTACTACTCTGGCTGGGTTATCATCGTTAATATTTTCTCTTAAACAATACGTCGGTGACTTCTAAAGGATGTTTTTATAAAGTAATAGAACTTTGAAATGGAATAAAACAAAAATTAATTTTTTTAATTGACATGAAAATTTGCTTTATTTGAAAGATAACCTTCTGGCATTATAATTCAAATATGACCTGTGGCATATGACCGCCACGGCTGGCTCGGACGTAGTCTAATGTAATGGTTTAATTTTCGATGACTTTTTCCAACATTTTTGGCCGTATATCGGCAATAACTCGGCGTATGTTGTTCTCCAAGTGGTCAATAGTTTCGGACTTATACGCTTAAACTAGCTACTTAACATATCTCCACAGACAAAAGTCTGGCGGCGTTAAATCGCACTATCGTGGAGTCCAATTCATTTGTCTGGAACGAGAAACTATGCGGTTACCAACCGCTTTCTTCAATAAATACATTGTGGCACGAGCTGTGTGATATGTTGTGCCGTCCTGTTGAAACCACAGCTTCTACACATCATGTTTGTTTAATTAATGAACGAAAAAATCAGTAATTATGGCTATTGACTGTAACGTTCTAACCAGCATCGTTTTTAAATAAGTAAGCCCATAAGGAACACCAAAGAGTCAGTTTTTCCTGATTTAACGATTTCTCAACATATACTTGAGAATAGTCATCACTCCAAATATGGCAGTTATGTTTATTGACTTATCTATTCAAATAAAATTTGCTTATAAAAGTCAACATCAAAGGCAATCTTGTTTTTGGGCCCATTTGGCCTATTGTTCAGGCGTCAGTCTATTAATGTTGAAATGCTAAACCAAACTAAACATAAATCACTTGACAGCTGTCAAAATGGCAGCAAGTTAAGAAAGTGTTGCCAACTGAAAGTTGTATACCTCTATAAAAAACACTCGGTATTTCTTGACATCTGGGTAGTATAGTCAGGGATGAGTTTTTCCGCCCAGAACTGCACATATTTATTTTATCGTTATCAGCCTCTGTATCTTAAAGTATTTCACAATATCTTTTCTGTTGTTTAGCTGCAAAAGCATTACTAATTAGGTTCTAATCATTTGTTTCATCTCTTATTCGAAAGAAAAATTCGGAACCCATTTTCTTCAGTGTTTGTCATGTACCAAATTTCAGATCCGTAAGTAATTACTATTCTTATAATGGTATTACAGATCTTTTACCTGTGGGTTCTTAATAGGAAATTTGTTTTTAATATGGTATTTTGTTGCTTACTACCACGATTCGGCCTTCTATACGGTCTCTTTCACTGTGACCACCGCTTATAAGTACGTCCAAATACTTGAGTATGAACACTCCTTCCTATCGGCTTCTATGGGGATGAGCTGGTGCAGTGTTTAGACTGCACACATACAACACAAGCGGCCCAGGTTCGAATTCCCCCCCAAAAAAAATTTAGTTGTGGTTTCGAGCGTTTAATGAAGAGATTTCCACTTCCCTTCAGACAACTCCATCAAAAAAATAAAGAAGCCCTTCTGAACTTCTAGCTTATCTCTGGCGATGATGATAAACATCAGACGAATGATCAGGAGGAAACGCCACCTACTGTGAAAAATAATTACAATAGTAAGTAAAGATCACCACCGCCACTTAGCAAGGATCTTCACCACTACAACAACCCGATTAATGAAACCGAAACAAGGCTCCATAGAGAAATGATTGAGAAAGAAAATCGGCTTCTAGGCGGTAGCATGCACATAAGGGGTGGAAAAATTTGAGATTGGGAAGTAAATTGGTTTTAAACCATTTTTATTTATTTTTTTTTTTTTTGACAAATTCAGTTTTATTCATAGCAATAACATAAAACAAAAATATGGGAATTAATAATAGAATATGATGTCCACCTCACAAAATTTTGAACCACATTTTGCAACAAAGTTTCGTTTATCTTCTCAATGCAGTGCCGAATTTCATCTTTCAGAGTATCATTTGTTTGTGGTTTGTTCACGTAAATCCGGTCTTTCAAATGGCCCCAGAGAACGTAGTCCAGCGGCGTTAAATCACAAGACCGATGCGTCCAATTGACATCGCCATATCGAAAACATACGCGACCGGGAAATTTTTCATGCAATAACTCAATTGTTTAGCTGACTGTGTGGCTTGTGGCGCCGTCATGCTGCAACCAAAAGTCACTGATGTCAACATTAGCCAATTGTGGCCACAAAAAATTGATTATCATGGTTGGATAGCGCAGAGAACTCACTGTGACAGCATTTCCTTATTCATTTTCGAGAAAATACTCAAACGGTCAATTTCATAGCATGCAATGGTTTTGCGAGGACTGTATGTGGATTTTGTAAGCCCAATATATGACAATTTTATTTGTTTACATATCTGCCTAAAGATGATTTTGTTGAAAAATGATTTGTTTTGGTTCAGTTTTTCAAACAGCCAATTTTTACAATTGAAATTCTTTGTTCAAGAGTATAGCGTTCCATAGTTAAATTTTTCCAAATTTTTTACAAAATAAATGTCAAAGTTTGACAGCTCAATTCCTGACATTTCATAATTTGGCAGCCATTTTGACATTTAATCCTTTGCAGCTCCTTGTATACAATAGCTATGAATGATGCATACTACCGTGATCAATAAGTTTCCGGAATAACCCACGGCTGACCGTCACATCGTTTCGATTTGAGTTTCTTTTTTTTTTTCGTTAAGTTGATGGATCTGTTGTTGTATTCTCGCTAAATCTTAACGTCATAGTTTGACATTTGCAAAAGCTACGTAGCCTTCGGGCAAAAATTCATGAAAACTTACTTTTTTGACTGAAAACAATGTTTTTTTTTGGTCTCGGCTTATTACTTGTCTTATGTTTGGATGGCGTGTCGTACTCATAAACCCGCGTTTCGTCTCCAGTAATGATTCTTTTGATGGATGTGTGATCGGATTCAGCCTCGCAAATTATGTCTTTGACGACGTCGACACGGTCAAAATTGTAAAAATCGCCCACACACATAGAAATAGATGTACTCTTGACTACTTAGCTTTTGCAAATGTCGTGCTATGACGTTAAGATTTAGCAACATAGCAACATATAAAAAAAAAACTAAAATCGGAACGATGGGACCGCCACACGTGGGTTATTCCGGAAACTTTTTGATCAAGGTAGTATATTCTATGAATAGGAAATGCCTACCGAGTAGTGGATAGTCATAATGCATTTCGTTAGAATATTTTATTTAAAAGCCTAAAAAAGCTTGAAAATTTAAGATTTGCACTAAAATTTAACTTTTCATATGATCATTTTGTTAATTTGAGTAATGCTGACAGTTAGATTATGGCAGCATGTGATTAATGATTTGATTTTTATTAAAAAACTAAATTTAAAAAATCCTTAAACATTATGAAATGTTTTACGAAAATCTCCAAAAAGATCATCAATTAATATTTCCCCCAAAAAGTAGGCAATGAAATTATGAGAAAAAAAAATAAATAAATTTAAAAATAAAAAAATAAAGAAAAAATTGCATTATGGGGCGTATGCCTTTTATACGACTTTATTACAAAACACAATGACAACATAATAAATTTACAACACAAATACTTAAGCAGACGCATGCACTTACAAACAATAGCGTGAACCATACATTGCAGAGAGAGAGAAACAATTATTTAAACTCATCTCACACACACAATAACATAAAAAAAGTCTTACAATGCTATTGTTTGTGTTGTATTGTTACAAACGAAAATAAAGCTTTGAATTTGTATTTTTGAATAAGAGCAGAAGCAAGAGAGCTTAAGTAGTATAGTGAGAGAAAGAGTATTAAATTAATTTGAGTAAAAGAGCGCATGTTTATATAGCAACATATTAAGGTGGGGTAACGAAAAAAACAATACAAAGTAAACAAGAAAAAAAATCGCGAAAAGCTTTTGCTCAATTTTTGTTTTGAAAGCAGCAATAAATACAGGCATGCAACACGTGACTGAATAGCGGGAGCATAGAACAATTCTTGTTATAAATAGGTATTGGATAGGAAAAGAGAACAAAAACAAAGCCAGATTTAAAGTAAGTTTTTGTTTTATGTTTATGGAAGAGAGTAGAAAATGCATTGTTGTTATGATTTATGGTATATTTTTCTGTTGTTTTTCTTCTAGTTTTTTTTTGCCATTGAGAGATTCTAACAACATGTTGCTTCGTTTAAATTGCTTATTTTGAGTGAGAGAGAGAGAGAAAGAGAGAGAGAGAGTATTAGTAGATTTTGTATGTGTGTAAATGAGTGAGTGCGTGAGTTGGTTATTTTCAATTACAAAGTGCAGTTTTAACGACCATGAACAAGTATGTTGGTTAAATTGGTAAGTTCTTGTGATGTTCAACAAGAGCAACAAATTGCAAATGAGTAATAATTGCAAAACAACAACAACAACAACAATAACAAAAATAAAAACTACTACTACTACTATTACAATATACAACAGTAACGACATTCTTTGCAGAGCAGCATACAAACCATAGTAAGAAACAAAAGCAAAAAAAAACAAGAAATAATTCTAAGGACTTGGTCAATACAATTTCAGTTGATAGTTTAACACGTAACGGTAAAGTTACTAAAAATATATATTTTTACTGAAACTTGTTAAAAAAAAACAAATAAATAAATCAAAATTAAAAAAAAATTCTTGTGATTTATTTTATTTTATTGCCATAAAATTAAAAAATTTAAAAAAAAATTATAAAAGTAATGAAGAAAAATAATTTATAATTTAAAATTAAAAAAAAAAATATTTTTATATAAAAAAGGAAAAAAATCTTTGCATTCCTTGTTTTTTTTTTTTTGTTTGTTTTCCTTTTAAAACATGTGACCAGGAGACTTAACTGTGTTTGCATCTCTATAAATCATAATTTGCTCCAGTTAATGAGTAAAATTTCTTGTGTGTCTTGTTGTTGTGTTGTAAAGGCTGCTATCGCTACCATCGTAAGCTTTGAAAGCTGTAGCTGTGTGTTGGTTGTTGCCACTGTTCAAACAAAACATAATAAAACTACAGGATCTGTTTTATTGCGACCTGTGTAATACTCTAACTGTGTGTGTGTGTTTCTGTGTGTGCGTATTTACTGCTTATGTTTCTTTACAAGAAAAAAAAAAACAAAAAACAAAAAGTGGACGTGCGTGTTGGTGTCTAAGTGTGCTTATATTTTATTTGTAGCCAGATACTTGAGTTGTTACATCCTTAACAGTTATTTGTACGTATAACGTCAAAGCGGTCGTTCCGCCTTAAGCAACTTTTTACAATAAAATTATCAGTTTTTCTTAAAAAAAAATTATTTCTTTTTTAAAAACATTAGTTTTTTATAATCATTTTATTAGTTTTTTAAAATTACTTTTATAATAAATAAAGTGAAAAATTCAAAAAAAAAATTAATTTAAAAATTATTTAAAATATTTTTTATACAAAAAGAAAAATAAAATACTTTTTAGTTGTGCCAAAATAAAACAAAAAATAAAAAATAAAAAATAAAAAATAAAAAATACAAGAGTGTTAATAATATTTTAAAAAAGAAAAGTGTTGCCACTGAACTCTTATGATAATAATTTAGACAAAAATAAAACAAAAAATATTTTTTAAACATTTTTTTTTTACAACAAATTTTAATTTAAGCCAAATAAGTTAACAAAATAAAACTACAAAAAAGTAAATATGTATTCAAAACAAAAAAAAAAAAAAACAAAAAATAGAAAAAAAATAAACAAAGGAAACTAGAGAAAATAAAAAAAATAGAAAAATTTAAATAAATATCAGTTCATAATTAAAAAAAAATTAAAAATAATTAAATTAATTAAAAACAACATTTACTACTATTTTATATCTTGCACCTGTTGGCACCTTAACCCACTTTGTCCGAAAGTTGTGCATTTGGCTTTGCTTATATACAGCCCCAGAGCCATTTTATTTAAAATAGAACTTCTTACAGAAGTAAGAAATATGTTTTAAATATCAAGGAAATGGTCTTTGTTGGATAGAAAATTTGATGAAATTAATGTTTAAATAAGATGTGGCTGTTAAAAGCAGGATTGGCAAAAACCCTGATTTTTGATTTTCAATTCAACAATATTTTTTGTTTGTTCGTACAATTACATTGTCTTAGTATCGAGTGATTTTTTAAGAGCTTTCATCTTTGATTTAAGAAAACCCATAAAATTGAAAAAAATGCATGAAATCTTTATTTGTGACGATTGAACGATCTCTATAATTCAATGCTTAAAGATATTTTCATGTAAATGTTGACTGGGGCTACGCCTCAATTGGTTCATAAGCTGTTTGTACCTTCTCCAACATACCGGCTGGAATCTCACGAATAAATTCTTCAATATTGGCTTCCAGTACATCAACTGTTACGGGCTTGTCCCTATAGATATGAGCCTTAACATAGTATCACAAAAAATAGTCTAAAGACATTAGATCGCACGATCTAGACGGCCAATTGACCGGCTCAAACGTGAAAACAACTATTCACCGAACTCCCCTCACAATTTGGCCATTGTTTCACGTGCTATGTAGATTGTGGCACAGTCTTGTTGAAACCACATGTCAAGTCCAGCTCTTCCATTTGGGGAAAAAAGTATTACAATGTTCCTGCCCTCGTCGCCTTTGAAATAGTAGAGTCCAACGATGCCACCGGCCCATAATCCACACCAAAGAGTGCATTACTGCAATTTTGCTTGTATCCATGCAAACAGATATAAGTTTCGTTGCTGAACACTGAATTTGGATGATAAAATTCAATAATTTGCAAGCGTTGTTCGTTTGTAAGTCGTCGATTCATGATTACACGAAAACCGCTGAACTGCCAAAAACAGTATTGCCAAAAAGAAAATTGCTAACAAATCACCCTTTACTTAAAATGCAATTTTGTGGTCTTGGTAGGAATAAGGCGGCATTGTGTATTATGAGATGCTAAAACTCGCCGATCGGAACTGATTGCAATTATTTCATTTGAATCGTGCAACGGCTGGAATATAAAGTCAGACATGGTTAAGTTCGACCTTAAATCGCAAAATTTGCCAAACAGTTTTTAAATACAATCATATACAGCACCCGATATATTCTCCGAATATTACTCCTTCTGAGCATTGACTCCCTGAACAGATACAATATCTTGTTGCCGAATCACTTCCTTTGAAGTAATTGAATCGCCTCAAAGGACGAGAAGTTTTCCTAAGACATTATTCGTAAATTGGTTCAGAAGTGGAGGAAAGATATAAGCAGTGATTTGATAAATTTTTATTTTGATAAATTTGTAAATTGAGAGTCTTTCTTAAGCCAAAAAATGGACCGAATTAATTTGTTCTTCCAATACGTAATTTACGTACTTATTTTTGTTATAAATAAATAACGAAAACTTTTAAATAAAAAAACCAACCCGCGTGTTTTAAAATATATTACCAAATAAAGTCCCAGTGGGTTGCAAAACCCTGGGTATGAAGCTTAAGCTGCAACACAAATTCTCACAAACTTTTCGCAATAACTCTTTGAATGTTGTTTGGTTCAATTGTCTCTGGTTTATCGATATAGACAAGTGGCTTCATTAAGTTACTATTCATTCAGTTTGACATTCTTGTGTTCTGCTCCAGAGATGAAGCTTCTGGCAACAAAAATAATAGCAGATGACTCAGACGTTCAACTTTCTCTGTCAAGTTATAAAGACTTCCCAAAGTCTCTCCAGCTGGTTTTGACCTACCCCATATGACATATCTATGACCAGGATAAGCTTTTGCTCCAGTGCTCAGCCTTCAGTGATCTGCGCCAGGTGATACTCTGGCATTCCATTTTACGCTTGCCTTGAGGGTTCTACTATAGGTTGGTTTTTGCGACCATCCCATTTTCATTTACCATTAGGAAATTTCTTTGCAATTGACTTCTGGTTGCTAATTGATAGCAATTCGATGTTAGTTATGTAGTTAAGCCAGAATATTTTACAAGACTAGTGTCTTTACATATGTAACTCCAAAGAAAACTATCCGAGTGGGTTAA
Organism: Wohlfahrtia magnifica; assembly: GCA_023159175.1. Classification (NCBI taxonomy): domain Eukaryota; kingdom Metazoa; phylum Arthropoda; class Insecta; order Diptera; family Sarcophagidae; genus Wohlfahrtia; species Wohlfahrtia magnifica. The sequence continues at coordinate 1,774,896 of JAKWBJ010000497.1, forward strand.
AACACATAATCAGGGAACCATTATGCGAAATTACTCTTTGAACAAAAGTTCTCTTGAGTAAGTCACTTGTAGTGGGCGCTGTGTGGTTTGTAGCTCTTTCCTGTTCAAACCACATACCAGCAATACTAATGCCAGGTAATTGAGATACGAACACTTTTCTAATCATGTCCTTATACCGTTCACCATTGACAGTAACATTATGCGTATAATCGCTTTAAAAGTAATATAGACCAATGACTCCGCCAGGCCACAAAGCGTCACAAGCAGTAATTTTCTGTGGATATAATGGTGTACCAACAAAAGCTTGCGGATTATTCTCACTTCAAGTGCCACAATTCTGTGTATTTGCATACCCATTCAACCATAAATGGGCTTCAATGGAAAACAAAATTTCGCTCGGCTTCAAAGTGTGTGGTAACTAATTTCTTTGTTCTTGGATTAATCATGCTTCTTGTAAGCGTTTTGAAAATGCTGATTGTGCAGCTCCCAATAGCCGTGCAAATTCTTCTTGCGTTGAAAAACATTATACAATACCTGGTCACTTCTCCCTACTTCTGTTTATTTCTCTACAAAAGGTTCCCACGATGAACCTTTTTCTGGACTCTTGGCGGGAAAATGGATTTTATTTTCCCATCAATTCATCATCTCTGAACTCCCGATGCTTTAAAAAAATTTCATGAAAAAGACATCTAAGTTATGCCATGTAAATGCCACATATTTCAGTTATACACCCAACTGCTATTGGTATTGGTATGAAGTATTATATCACAATTTGCTTATCTATTGATACTATGCAAGGGAATGTAAGAACTGTCAAAAGCTTATAACTTCTAAGATGACATTCCATAAACCTAGAACTGGGAGTCTTGTGTTACCTCATCTGTGGCTTCAACCCCACTTATTTTGTATTGGAGTTGGATCCAGTTGTTGAAACTTCAATTGTTGTTACATGTTAACCCGTGAAAAATTATCGAAATAATTCATCTCAAAATAGGAAATTTTTCAATGATAACACGGTACTACAGAAAAGAAAATAAAAATAAAAATAAAAATAAAAATAAATGAACAAATACCTGGCAAGTGCTACTATTCTTCTGATAGGCGCTGTAGAGTTGAATAAGGATCAGTTTTGGGCATATCGAAACACCTTCAAAATTTCGAATGACGGGTTAAACGCACATATAAGCTATTATTTTATTTATTAGCCGTTTTTAAGTTTATTTTTTGATTTAGGAAGAAGAGAAATACACCTTTTAAATGATGTGCATACACCACTTTGATTAAAAACTTCCTGGAATTTATTCAGAAACTTAAAAATACAAGTTAAGTCATCTGAATCTATATTATCCCCTTCAAAATAATCCCCATGGACTGCAACACTCTTATGCCAGCGCTTGATCCAATTCTCGAAACATTTTTTATAAATGGTTTTCGGCATGTCTCTCAGTGCTACCCGCGATTTTTCAATAATTTCCTATCGGTTACTGAAACGTGTTCCTAGCAATGGTTTTGTGTGAAATCTGGTGAATTCATTGGCTGTTGGATGGTAGTTGTTGCATTTTTCGTCAAAAAATTTAGAATAATGATGGCGCTGTGTAACGGTGCGTTATCATGGTGCGAAATCCATGAGTTCTCTGCCCACAATTTTAGTCTCCTTCGGCGAATTGCTTCACGCATATGTCTCATTATGCCCAAATAACACTCTTTGCTTATTGTCTGGCCTTCTGGGAAAAATTCACGATGTACTACACCGTAGTAATCCATGAAAATCGTGAGCATTGCATTATTTTTTGGCTGAAAACGATGTGGTTTCTTTATCTCGGCTCATTTGGTGAACGGCATTCACTTGTCTGATATCTGGATTGCATGTTGTACTCATAAATGTGGGATCAGTTTCAGCCTTGCAAAGCATGTCTTTTGAGATCTCAACCCGGTCTATTTTGGCTTTAACTTTGCTGCTACACGACGTAAAGTCAAGTCATTAACCAAAATGTGTTGGACAGATCCATGGGCAATGTCTAAGTCCTCTGCTATCTCTCAGATTGCTAATTTGTGGTTATTGACTAACATTTATCTTTTGTGACCTCAACACGGTCTCTTTTTTGCTTGAAATTGAGTTACCAACTTTGCTGCTACGCGACGGAAACTCAAATATTTAATCAAAATGTCTTGTAAGGATCCATAGGCAATGTTCAAGTACTGCGCTCTCTCTAATTTGCGGTTGTTGAAAAAAAATTCTTTCTTTTTTTTCAAAGGTTTTCGATGTCGATGGTCCTCCACTGAGTTCATCATCTTCGATTGACTCGCGATCACTTTTGAACCGCTCGTGCCGCTAGTAGACAACCGTTTTCTTCAGAGAATCGTTTACGCAGCATTAGATACGGGACTTGCGCAAAATTTAACAGAAGTTCGTTGTTGCAAATTTAAAGCCATTGAGAGATAGATTTACTCCTGGCTATGTAGCTATGATTTAGTGGGAGTATCAACTACAGATGTACCAACGTAACAAACGATATGACCACTACACGTGATTTATTTCGGGAACTTTTTGTTCAAAGTGGTAGACCGCTTATGTACTCTTGAAAAATCTGAGTGTATTTCTCAATCAAATATATTTTTCATCCAATTTTTTCCAGATTTTTCAAATACTTTTTAAGTCCAGAAGAAAAATGTCTAAAACTGTTAGCTTTAAAACAAAGAAATACTGTGTGTTGAGGTTAAATTACTAAAGATACTAATTAATTTCCCAACTAATGGGTCCGCCATCTAACGTTTTTTTCAACTAGTGCTTATTGCGTGAATGGTAACACTTAGCTCATGTCTGATTTGACAGATAATTAGTTTTATCCTTCCGCTGAACGAATATGAACAACTTCGCTAAGTGGGCCTGCGATCGACTTACAGAAGATGCCGATTTTGCCAAAAAAGAAAAAAAAATCTTTTCAGATGAAGCTCATTTTGATCTTGGCGGGTATGTGAACAAGCAAAATTGTCGCATTTGGGGCACAGAAAACCCGCACGCATACATTGAAAAGCCGATACACCCAAGACGTATCACTGCTTGGTGCGGATTTTGGTCCAGAGGCATAATTCGAAAATGAGCTAGGAGTGGCCGTTACAGTCAATCAGTCGGGCCATGTTGAACGAATTTTTGTTCACAAAAATTGAAGAGGAGGATATTAGCAACATTTGGTTTCAACAGGACGGCGCTACGTGTCACATAGCCGAAGCTGCACTCGATGATTTGCGCCCAGTTTTCAACAAAAAAAAAAAAAAAAAAAAAAAAAAAAAAATGTTTGGCGGACCCTATATATCTAATAGTCTCCTTTAATTTTATTAAACGAAAACTTCGAGTCGGCAGTCTTGCTACATAAGCAGCCAAACCATTGCTTATTTCACAAAAAGCAACTGATTAATTAATTGCCTCCTCTTACCAGCGGTCCACTCTATTAGTCTGTCAAATCATATTAAAAATACATTGAAAGAGCAATGTTCAGTCACTATGTATCAGCCAAACCCCAAGTTTGGATTTTGCTATATAAACATCACCTTTCATAATCATTGTATATTCATCTTGCCTGTTACCTTTCTATGAAGCATTTGTGGAAAAGGCCTTAAAGCTAACTCTCGAGATCCGAAGCAGAAAGCATGCTCTGTGGTGCTTGTTCTGTGGTCTCTGGAACAAAGCAGGCAATTTGTGTACATTATTTATCTTCTCGGTAATGATGCCTACTACCTCATTCACCTCACACTTACTCTCATTCAGGGTGCAATATTATTTAAAAAATTTTATGAAATATTTTTGACTATATTTGCAGTGGTAGGAGCTCGGCATTTAATGAACGCCTCTCGTAAAAACTATCAAGAATTTTTTATAACTTTTTGTAGATCCTATAACCATATCAGTTCTCAGTTAAAAAAACAAATTAATTTTTCTGCTTATAAACTCTTTTCTTGTATTTTTCTTAATCTAAGACGTATGAGTAATATGTTAATTGTTAACACAAAATCGTCATACGTTCAGGTGTTCAACACAGTGTGCAATAGAAGAAAAATATTAAGAAAATAAATACATTTATAAATTGATTTATAAATAAAATATTTAAAAACTATATTTATAAGAGACACAAAAAGCTTTTAAAACTTTTAACAATTTCTTACAACAAAGGTGTGTAACTGCAAAAGAAAGAAAATTAAAAAATAATATAAAAAAATAACTAAATATGTAGGCAAAAAAATAATATTTTATATGCATTTTATTTAAAATTCTAAGAAATATAATTTCATTTCAAAAAATTTTTATAAAACAAATAAAAACCACATAAGGTCTGGGCAACAGGAAAAATAATTATAATCAAAAAAAGGTTTCACATCAAAAAAAAAAAAAGCTCAAGCAGAGGAAACAGGAAAATTAAGAAACAACACAAGTTTTATTTTTCACCAAACAAACCAAACAAACCATAAGTGTTAAAAAGCTAATGTGAGAAAAGATAATTGTTTCATATTTAAAAAAATAAGGAAAAAAATTAAAAAAAATTTAAAAAAAATTTTTTTTTTCAATTTTTTTTTTCAATTTTTTCAAATAAAGAAAAAACCAACAAAATGAAGGAAAACCATACACCAGCAACAGTTGTAATGGAAACAAAAATCGTAACGTACCACAAAAAAAAGAAGTTATTTTTTTAACTATAACGAGATATTTAAATTATTTTTTACAAATATTTTTTTTTAATCTTAAATTTTTTCAATTTACATACGAAAAGAAAAAAAAAATTTTACTAAAATGCATAAAATTAATTATTTGCATAAAATTGAGTATTTTTATGGTTTTTTATAACACAAATATTATAATGATTTTTTATATGCATAAATTTACTTTTTTTCAGTTAAAAAATATGATTTTTAAAATAAAATTTACTATTTAAACACTCACTTTTATAAATAAATTTATATCGCAATTGATTGATTTTTATTATTTACTACAATCCACTTAATTTTTAAATCAAAAAGATATTTACATATTTTTTCTTTTATATCAAACAAAATAAATATAAATTTCAATATTTATTACAGCGTTTCCACAAAGCAAATTAAACCAAATATATATAAAAATCAGTGTGAACATTGAACACAATCTTTAAAATTTATTTATTTAATTTTTAAATTAAAGCAATAATTTTTTTAAAAAAACTTTTTTGAAACTAATTTTTGGGCGGGATACCTATACTTAGCGATTTTGTAGCCAAAACTTTTCTTATGCTTTGATTGTTCTTTTTTATTATTATTGAAACTACACCCAGCATTAGCTAACAAGTAATATTATTTTAGTTTATATATTTCAAGCCTTAACAACAACAAAAAAAAACGTAAGCGACAATAAACAAATTTTACAGATGAAAATTTATTTTAAATACTTATTGTACTAGCTTATGTACAGAAGCCGTGTGATCTTATGCTGCGATTGATCGTGTACTACCAATTTGAATCAAAAAACAAAAATCGCCAATCATGGCGTTTACGTTTTTTTTTTTTAAATAATTTAAAAAAAAATCTTAAATCATTAAAATTTAGATCAAGGGGTTTATCCTTTAAAGACTTCTTGTATAGGTTGGTTCCCTAAGTATATTGGGCTCAGGATATACGTGGTATTTTAGTCTCCTTACATGCTTAGTTGCAAAAATAGAAATTGTGTCGCCCACTGTTTTATTCCTAAGCACCTTACTCTGCAGGCGCTGCATAATTTCAATGTTACATTTAGCGATACATGCCCAAAATTGTATGTCCTAAGTCCATACTGGTTTGATCAATCGGTTGTAAAGGGTCCGTCATTTAACGTTTTTTTTTCATCTAATGCTTATTTCGTGAATGGTAACACTTAGCAACATTTGGTTTCAACAGGACGGCGCTACGTGCCACATAGCCGAAGCTAAACTCGAAGTTTTGCACCCTGTTTTTGAAGATCGTATTACCAGCCGCAGAGCTGATGTCGTTTGGCTACCTCGGAGCTGCGATTTGACACCGTTGGACTATTATATGACGCTTTAAAGGACAATATTCGTGAAACCATTGGTGAAATAAAGCTGCACACAATCGATAATGTGCTTAAAAATTGGACCGAACGTGTAGGCTATTTGGCGCACCCTTTATATTAATAATTTGTTATCCAATGATAGTTTTGATATTCTTCCAATTAATCACTTAAGTTTATTATTATTTATCCAATGCCAAGTATTGTGCAGAGTTACTGTATGGAACTGTTATTGAGGATATCTTCGATGGTTTGTAGCTTATTTTCCTATTTGTAAAATTAACACGAACAGACCTGCTTTCATTTAATTTGATATTCTAGTTCTCTGTTCAGGCAACAATTTTTTTTTAACGCTGCTTGCAGTTTTCCGATCGAATCATTTTCGTAAATGCCATCAGCTACGATAGAAGTGTCGTCAGCATATTTTGGAAACTGGTATGTCTGCAGTGTAAAGTTAATACAAAAAAAGCTCAAGAGTGGCACCTTGAGACAAGCCTGCTTCAATTTCCTTAATATGTGAGTCTTCTTGATTTGGTCTTACTCTAAAGCAACTGCCTTTGATGTACGATTTCAAAAGCTTGTAGTTTGATATGGCAGTATTGTTTTGAGCTTACAGGTTAGACCTACATATTAGACTTTGTCAAAAGCCTGTGAAACATCGAGGAAGATTGCCGAACAAATTTTGTTGTTTTCTATTGCTTATTCAATGGTGTGTACTATACGATGAATCCAAACAGATGAGAAGGTATTAACATTTTATAGGCAATAACTTTCTTTAACCTTCTGCAGAACAATTTTTCAAATAGCCTCCCGATTACAGGAAGTAAAGCCATATGAGGTGACTTCATTTTGACTGAATTCGAATTCAATACATGCTTTTATTAAGGATGTGAGTTTTATTAGTGCTGAATATAATAAATTCTTGAGTATCTCGGTGGTGATTAAATCAAATCCTGAACCTTTCTTTAACTAAAAGGTTGAAACTTCTAAAAAAATCTCATCAATAGTAAACGATTCAATTTTGTTTAAAAATCTAAGATATTTCATAAATTATATCGTATACATATGTACGTTTATGGTCGTATAATTAAAACATATTCCCATTATGTTTTTGCTTTTATCTCCTCCAACGCCTTTTGATCGGTTGTTCTAATTTGTTATCCGTATTCAGATGAGAACAATCAATCAAAATGCATAGTAAAAGCATAATGCTTTTATGTTTTATTTATATGACCACCACTGTAGATGAGACACAGTTTTTCTTGTGGTGTTCACTAAACAGTCTGGTACTTTCTAACAACATAGAAAGTACCAATCGCCAGATGTAAATTATCATAGCTACTGTTTTCTTTTAACTGTAATTATAAATAGTGTTTGTACGAGACTTTAATGAAAAAAACACAACCAAGGCCTTTCTCCAGTCTCAGTTAAAATCAAGAATTATTTCTTTACATAGATCGGCCACAAAGCATTCCACAAAGCATCCATTACTTTGGTTCAGTTTCATTAATCAATCTTTCAAGCTTAGAAGCTTATTAATCTCTTGTAGCTTGCCTCCATATTCTGTGTGGTGTTGAAGAAACTTGCTATGTAGTGTTGAGGTCAGTTCATCTGGGTGTACGTGAGTCTTCGCCGTGCGGCTTATTCCATGGTGTCCCAATAGCACGAGTGAATACAATGCGTCCAGCAACGCCCGCATCTATGATACCCACGAGTGAATATCACGGTAGAGTATTCAACACATTGAATTACATTGAAAATATTTCATTATCATTTTAATGGTTTAATGCCATGTTATGAATAAGCGAAAATTGTTTATCCAATAACTCCTTGGTGCTATTCAACAATTCAGAAGGACAATTATTTTCAGAGCAAAAATTTTAGTTTAAAGTTTGTCAGATTGATAGTTATCTGTATAAAAGTTCGGAAAAAATATGTTTTAGTGTTTGAAAGATATAAGGCCACCTATAGCCGGGCTTTAACTTTTAACATCTGGCAAATCACCTTCTTGAAGGGATTAAATTTTAGAATTTTTAAATAGAAAGTATATTAATTTGTACGTTAAGTGAATTATTTTAATTGAAAAAAAAAAATCTAAAAATATATCGCAAATTTAAACAAATCACAAACTTCTCTTTAAATATTTTAATCGGCTCATTTTCCTATGGTAATTTATAAAGGGTCCGCCAAATATTTTTTTTTTTTTTGAAAATGCCTTAAAAAAAAAACTAATGAATATTTTCTGAATAATTTCATTCAAATGGCTGCCTCGGCTGGCCATGCAGTAGCCTACACGATCAGTCCAATTTTTAAGCACATTATCGATTGTGTGCAGCTGTATTTCACCAATGGCTTCACGAATATTGTCCTTTAAAGCGTCAATTGGCTCTGGCTTATTGGCGTAACACTTATCTTTGACGGCACCCCACAAATAATAGTCAACCGGTATCAAATCGCAGCTCCGAGGTGGCCAAACGACGTCAGCTCTGCGGCTGATAATGCGATCTTCAAAAACAAAGCGCAAAACATCGAGTTAAGTTTCGGCTGTGTGGCACGTAGCGCTAATATCCTCCTCTACAATTTTTGTAAACAAAAATTCTTTCAACATGGCCCGATAGCGATCACCATTGACTGTAACGGCCACTTCTTGCTCATTTTCGAAGAAAAATGGCCCAATTATGCTTCTGGATCAAAATCCGCACCAAATAGTGACTCGTCTTGGGTATATCGGCTTTTCAATGTATGTGTGCGGGTTTTCTGTGTCCCAAATGCGACAATTTTGCTTGTTTACATACCCGCCAATATCAAAATGGGCTTAATCTGAAAAGACGATTTTTTTTTTGGCAAAATCGGCATCTTCTGTAAATCGATCTCAGGCCCACTTAACGAAGCGAAAAAAGCGTATACGCAAATCAGACATGATCTATGTGTTACCATTCACGAAATAAGCACTAGTTGAAAAAAGAAGCGTTAGATGGCGGACCCGATAAAATCAATTTTTTGAATTAAAAAAAAAATTTTTTTTTCTTCCTATCTAACAGTGTTTATTTTCGTTTTATTTTTTTTTTTCTTCTTTACAACGTACTAATAAACTACAACTTTATCTTGTTTTTAAATCACCTGCTTAAAAAAAGCAAAAACAAAAATTACTTTTTCTTCCTTAATCTTTTTATCATAAAGTCTCAATGGAAACACTTAAAGACGACAATTCTGTCAGTCACAGACACCAGGCGCTAATTACTTAATGCTTAACTAAGCGACTGCACAAGGCGGCAGTGGCTGATGATATTTGTTGCGTTAACTCTTTCGATGTCAAAGTATCTTTTGGTTAAGGAAAAGGTGATAATGAGCAGAATTTTTTTTTTTTTTTAAAAAGAGTGTTTAAAGGAGTGTCACATGGCTACAATTTGTATGTTTTTAAAGCTCTTTCTCGTTTGTAATTTGAAAATGTATTTCTTAGAAAATTTTAAATTTAGAAGTCAATTGTTGTTAATGATGTTTAGCTTAGAAATAAAGCAGGTGTGAAAGAGATAAAGATTTATGTTTTCTTTTTTATTTAAATCAAATTTGTTTAAGCTTAAGAGTAAGAGAAACAAAAGTTAAGTTTTTTATGTTTTTTTTCCAAATAATTGCCTTGAATTATGCTATACCAGCTTTGAAAGCAGTTGCTTATGCTATGTTTGCACGATACCGTTTTATCGGCATTCGCTCTCTTATTCATAATACAACCCACGGTTAAGAACTTAATTACATAAATTTCCATACAAAATCTTGAGAAAGAATCACTCAAATTGTAAGTAGTCTTGGTATTACTTAAAAATCAGAGTCATCTCTAATTTTTATAAAACTTGTGTTTGGCATACTTATTAGCTCTTAATCAATCAAATTAATTTAATTAAATTACACAAAAAATAAACTAAACGAAATTAAGACAACAAACAAAATAATACCCGCTAGCTGCATTGACTTCATATGCTAGCTGTTGAAAGGTATCGTGCGAACGGTAGAATCCAATTAAGTAATACAAACAGAGAACGAAGTAATCCAAATTCTCGTGCGAACATAGCATTACAGCACTGTTCTGTGTGAAGTGTACATGTAAGCAAAAGATGTTTTCTTAATAATTTTCGAGAATATAAAAGAACTTCTTTTTTAAATTGAGTTATCCGTTAAATTGTATTTTTCAAATTCAGATCGTTGTCTAAATTTAGCAGAAATGCAAAATTTGGATGATGAAATTCGTATTGGGATTGTGCGTCGCTATCACGCCCTCGAATCAATAATTTCCATACAATGAGAGTTTCGGCTCACTTTCGGAGGCACGACTCCCAGCAGGTGGACAATAATTGAGTTTCTCAACTCTTGACTCTAAGCGACAAATTCTTCAAGAGAGAGAACTGTGTCCAGCTCCACTCACAGTGTGGTGTAGAGCTTCATCAAGCTGTGTTGTCGGGCCATGCTGCCATATCGCTATTTAAAACTGTTACAGGAACTTTTCTTTTCTGTACTCCTCCGAAAGATAATTCATTTCAATTTTGTGTAGTTTCATCCAGATAGAGCAAATTTACAGCTCACTAGACCCGCTAAGGCAGAGTTACACAAAAATTTTCACCTAAAATGGTTTTAAAAAACTCAACAGTTCTGAGGCCTTCTTGGTCTCCACATTTAAGTGCAGCAGATTGTTTCTGGTCGGGTTACTATAAACAGAAAGTGTATTAATCGGAACTATGAAATTAAAATTATTAGAAACGTTAAATTCAATCGATAACTCAAAAGATTTCGACACGAAATCTGTAGGCAGCCATAAATATTTTTTTGTTAAGATACCACACATGCGTGGATTCCATTTTAAATCAAATATTTTTAGAAACTATCAAAAATATTTAAAAAGTAATACTAAAGGCTCCGCCATCTAAAATTTTTTTTCAACTAGTGCTTATTTCGTAAATGGTAACATTTAGTTAATGTCTGATTTGACAGATAATTAGTTTTATCCTTCCGCTAAACGAATATGGTTGTGTATACGCTTGAACAACGCTGGGCAATATTGTGATATTACTTTGAAAATCATGGTATTGTTGCAGAATGTGTGTTCATCTTTTCAGATGAATCTCATTTTGATCTTGGCCTGGTATGTAAACAAGCAAAATTGTCACATTTGGGGCACAGAAAACCGGCACGCATACATTAAAAAGCCGATACACCCAAAACGAGTTACTGTTTAGTGCGTATTTTGTTCCAGAGGCATAATTGGGCCATTTTTCTTCGAAAATGATCAAGGTGTGGCCGTTACAGTCAATGGCGATCGTTATCAGGCCATGTTGAACGAATTTTTGTTCACGAAAGTTGAAGATGATGATATTAGCAACATTTGGTTTCAACAGGACGGCGTTACGTGCCACACAGCCGAAGCTACACTCGAGGTTTTGCTCCCTGTTTTTGAAGATAGCATTATCAGCCGCAGAGCTGATGTCATTTGGCCACGTCGGTGCTGCGATTCGACACCGTTGGACTATTATTTGTGGGGTGCCGTCAAAGATAAGTATTAAGCCAACAAGCCAGAGACAACTGACGCTTTAAAGGACAATATTCGTGAAGCCATTGGTGAAATACAGCAATCGATAATGTGCTTAAAAATTGAACGATGGTGTAGGCTATTGCATGGCCAGCCGAGGCAGCCATTTGAATGAAATTCTTTTCCATTATTAACCGGAAGGATTGTACTTTCAAATAAAAAAAGAAATTTGAGAAAATATTCAGTAGTTTTTTTTGTATAGCATTTTCAAAAAAAAAAAAAAAATATTTGGCGCACCCTTTATAAATGAAAATAGCACCCAATCTAAAAACACGCTTGTTGCTCAATATAATGTGAAATACGTTTGTTCTTTCTTTCTTAAAAAGAAAAAAATAATAATAAAATCCCATTGCAATTACCACCTTTTTGCCAAAACTCTTTATAACTCTCTTATTATCAGAGGCAGGTGTGTTGGCCAATAAAATTGAAAATAATTATTCAAATAATTAACATGAATTAAGTGTTATTTAATATTGAATATGTTTTTGTGTCTTCATTTATTTGTTGTTGTTTTTTTTTCTTAAAAAAAAATAATTAAAATATTTATAAAAATAATTTGTATTTAATTTAATGAGTTTTAATTAAGCCTTTAAAATGCAGATGAAACAAAAATATTTTATAGCGAAACAACTGTTATATTGTGTTTAAACGGCTGCATTTATTTATTTCAATGGACTTTAATTTAAATAAATATGCCATAGAATTACAAAACATTGTAAATTAACCCTTAAACGCATATAAGTATGTTATATATGACAACGTGGAACGTCTCACAAAGAACGTGAAAACCAAGGTAGATCGAAAAAGATATGCACTCTTGAGCAACAATAACCTTTTCTCATCTTCTGTAGATAAATATTGATTTTTTTATATGAAGAATGATCAACTAGACTCATTGAAAGGCCATAAACCCACAAACGGCGTTTCCGACCGGCAGATATGTTAGTGAAGTTAGTGAAGTTTTTCGTTAGTAATGTTGTGAGGTGATAACGCTGTTGAACATTATCAGATGTTGTGGCCTGGGATTGAACCGACGACCTCCTGGTTGGAAGATGGGTTCTTACCTAACATATCACAGTAACACACACACTATCAAATAAGTGGTGCATAAACTTACATACAGTGCTGCTCGAAATCTAAGCAAATTTTCTTGTCGAGGCAATAAAGCACTCGTATATTACTAACAGATCTATATAAAGTAAGATATTTAATTTTTGTTATCTTAGGCATCTAAATTATAACTATAATAACCTTTAATTCCAATACTCTACCAAGTAATACAACTAAAACGAAATTAGCTCCTTCGAAACTTAAGCATTTTTCAGTATTTTGAGTAATAAACTTTGTTTTTTATGGCCTCAGCTCACCCTTTTTGCATAGTTTTTATGATATTTGTTAGAGTTATTGTTACTATTGATTGCCACTTTAATTTTAAGCTCTCCATCAGCTTCTGCTTATTTTTAAAACGACGTGGTCCAGCTCTGCTTTTCAAGAATTCGGAACAATTTTACTTAAATAAAAGAACCGGTTAAATGGTTAGTTGAATAATTATTAACCGAAAACCAGATTTTCAAAAAGTGCGTACTTTCGAATTATTCGAAAATCGTTTTTTGAAAAAAGTCGAATAATCGGTCTCCCTACTCGGTAATTAAAAGTGACAGTGTCTTCGTACTTTCTGCAAGCTATTCTTTTTGCACGTAGTATATTAAATTAAAAACTTAATTTTAGTGAAAGAGTGGGAGTGTCACCTCCCATTTAAAATACACATTTCAATATTATCGGCTGTTTATTTAGAGGTTCATAATTTTGAGTTGGCAACACTGCTTTATTAAATAACCGATTTTTGCTTAGTTTGGTTTGAGATTTCATTATGGATAGAATTACACTAAAAAACACTAGCAAATTGCTGAAATTTCTTTTCAAAATAATGGTTCTATTGAAATTGTAAAATAAAAAATTTTGTTCATGTTATGTTTGCATCATTGTCGCATATACAGTGAGGATGATATACAAGTTCTTGTCGAACACTAATGAATGCACAGAAAACTATGGTTTCATGCGCTTTATGTGCTAACAGAGTAATGGGCTTATATGTTTTCAAAAACGATAATAGTCAGTATGTGTCTGTCAATGGTGAAGGAAATGGGGATATGAGTAGACATTTTTTTGTACCTCAATTAGCTGGCATTAATCTGGCTGACAAATTAGCTGACATTAATTAGTACTGAGCCACAAGCCACACAGAGATATGCTTCTTTGGGATTTTGTAAAGTCAGAGATAATCGAATGTTTGAAAATCAACATTCGAAGAGTTATTGGCGAAATACGTCAGCATAATTGCAAAAGTTTTGTGAAAATATGAGGTCCAAGTTGCACCCTGTACGCACCTGCAGTGGCAGACACATGGCTGAAATCATATTTGAACATTAATGTCATAAAATATTCAATCCAACGAAGTCCGTTTCATTGATATTAAGAAAATTGTTATGACAATTAAAATGCCTAAATAAAAGGTACACTAACATTTGGTTATTTAGAGCTACAAACTTTATTATGGAATTTGTTCTTAGTTGGCCACAATTATTCTGACAATGGCGTACTTATTTATATTATTAACAGTGCTACCAATTGCGTATTTATCAGTGTTGCCAATCAAATTTGAGTATTAAACTTTACATTTGACAAACGTAAGTAGAAGGTTGTAGACTATGAATAGAAGACTGTAGATTACGCTAGAACATTCGAAATTTAGGTCAATTTACTAAAGGGTTCGCCAAATAAATTTTATTTCTTTTTTTTGAAAATGCTATAAAAAAAACTACTGAATATTTTCTCAAATTTCTTTTTTTTGTTTGAAAATACAATCCTTCCGGTTAATAAAGGAAAATAATTTCATTCAAATAGCTGCCTTGGCTGGCCATGCTGTAGCCTAACGATCGGTCCAATTTTTAAGCACATTGTCGATTGTGTGCAGCTGTATTTCACCAATCGCTTCACGAATATTGTCCTTTAAATCGTCAATTATCTCTGGCTTGTTGGCGTAACACTTATCTTTGACGGCACCCCACAAATAATAGTCCAACGGTGTCAAATCGCAGCTCCGAGGTGGCCAAACGACATCAGCTCTGCGGCTGATAATGCGATCTTCAAAAACAGGGCGCAAAACTTCGAGTGTAACTTCGGCTGTGTGGCACGTAGTGCCGTCCTGTTGAAACCAAATGTTGCTAATATCCTCCACTTCAATTTTTGTGACAAAAATTCGTTCAACATGGCCCGATGACGATCGCCATTGACTGTAACGACCACTCCTTGCTGCTTTTCGAAGAAAAACCAAAATCGGCACGAAACAGTGACTCGTTTTGGGTGTATCGGCTTTTCAATGTATGCGTGCGGGTTTTCTGTGCCCCAAATGCGACAATTTCGCTTGTTTACATAGCTGCCAAGATCAAAATGAGCTTCATTTGAGAAGATGAATTTTTTTTTGGCAAAATCGGCATCTTCTGTAAGTCGATTGCAGGCCCAGATTTCCAGCGTTGTTCAAGCGTATACACAACCATATTCGTTCGGTGGAAGGATAAGATTAATTATCTGTCAAATCAGACATGAGCTAAGTGTTACCATTCACGAAATAAGCATTAGTGGAAAAAAAAAAACGTTAGATGGCGGACACTTTATTAGTGTTTTATGTCAGAACCTACAATAACATAAGCTGGCAATTGTTTTTATAAATTTATTTATTTATTTATTTGTGTTATTTAGTTGTGTTGAGAAAAAAATTGGTTTAACTTTTTTTTATAAAAATTATTCCCTTTTTTGCTATTTTTAGCACTTAAAAAATGACTAAAAATTTTCTTTTTATTTTTTGCCTGCTGAAAATGCACGAATGCACTTCTGAAATTTGGATAAAAAAAATATGTATAAATGGGTATAAGAGAGTGTTATTGTTGTTATTCAACTAACACACGAAACTACAATGTCATATGAAAATCAACTCTGCCAGGGTTAGGGAATAAAAAAGATTATAATTTTTCCATATGAATATGTTAGTGGGTAGTGAAAATATTGCCTATGTCGGTTGATATATTGGATTTTTATTTGTTTATTTATTTATTTATTTTTTTAAATAAATGTTGGTTTTACATTTTTTTTTTTTATCTAAAGGTACACTCAATTTATAGAAATTATTTGAATATATTTGTTAGTCTTTTATATGATTTTTTGTGAGCTTTTTCTACCCTTAACCCCATAAGCCATTTAAAATTTCGTAAATATATTTTAGCAACTAATAAACGGATTTCCGTTTAAGCCTGCGGCAATAAATAGTTTTGAATATTATTTTTCTAAACGAATAAAAAAAAGCAAATTTTCCATTAAAATTTTAAACATGAACAATTTATTCAACTTATGGAGGCCATTTACAACAAAGTCAACAACAGGAAGAGTTGTAGATTGTAAACTGCTATTAAAAAAAAATTAAGTAAATAAATAAGTTTTAAAATTTTCATAAAATGTGATAAATATTTTGAATAAGTTAACGATTTTTAATTTAAAAAAAAATTTAAAAAATTTAAAAAATATATAAAAAATTGCTAAATTTGGAAAAAATTTGTTTTAAGTCAAAAAATTTAGTTTTTATAGCCTGTTTCGCGATATCGAATGAAACTCAAAGCGAACGAAAGCAAGTCACTCGAACTCGAATCATTTTGGGTTTTTCTATCTCGAAAGCTTTCGTTCGTTCGTACCAAGACGAATTTAATAAGGTGGTCTTGAATTGAAAACGAACACTGTAAGACAAAATTTCGGTGTGTCAATATAATGCAACACTGTAGTAAGGAAAAAGTTTTTACAGCTGTTGCTTACGTAGTAAATTCAGTCCACCTTATTGAAATCGCCTTGGTTAGTACTTATGTGTGTCAATTTTCAGGTTTTCAGATCGTAAATTTTATAATTTTTTTATTTTTTTATTTTAAAATACTACTACTAATTTGTTCAAGAGTAAATACAACTCTGTAATAAAAATAAGATAAAAATTTACAAAAGAAAAGTAAATAAAAACGAAAAGTCAATTAAAATCAGAACTAAGATGTTAAAAAAATAAATTAATAAGTAAATAAAATATAAACTAAAATTTTTACATATAACACAGATGGTTAAGAGTTTACTTTTGAATGAACGGGATATTTCACACTGTAATCAAGCAGCCCACTTATGAACACTAACTCTCTATGTGTTAATTTTTTAACATAATATGCATCTAAATAAGACAACACTATACGAAAAGTTTGAAGCCCTTCTATCTTTTGTAGATCTGAGAATAACCCACAGTAACTACTTGTTTCTTAAAAATGCACACGAACCCAAAATTTTTCTTGCCCGTTTTCTATCGATTTTAGCCTTTTATCTCAGGTCCAATTTTGAAAAAAGCATAAACTATTACATACCTCTTAACTACATGTGCCTGAGTTCAAACAAAATCTCGTTAAAATTGGTTAAGTCATTTACTCGTGATGGACTAATAAAACAAAAGAAAATATTTCACAGTTTTCTTTATATCTAACGTTTCGTGAATGGTAACACTTAGTTCACGTCTGATTTGACAGATAATTAGTTTTATCCTTCCGCTGAACGAATTTGGTTGTGTATACGCTTGAACAACGCTGGGAAATATTGCGACATTGCTTTGACCGATCGACTTAGAGAAAAAGCCGATTTTGCCAAAAAAAATCATCTTTTCAGATGAAGCTCATTTTGATCTTGGCGGGTATGTAAACAAGTAAAATTTTCGCATTTGGGGCACAGAAAACCCGCACGCATACATTGAAAAGCCGATACACCCAAAACGAGTCACTGTTTGGTGCGGATTTTGGTCCAGAGGCATAATTGGGCCATTTTTCTTCGAAAATGAGCAAGGAGTGGCCGTTACAGTCAATGGCGATCGTTATCGGCCCATGTTGAACGAATTTTTGTTGACAAAAATTGAAGAGGAAAATATTAGCAACATTTGGTTTCAACAGGACGGCGCTACGTGCCACACAGCCGAAGCTACAATCGATGTTTTGTGCCTTGTTTTAGAAGATCGCATTATCAGCCGCCGAGCAGATGTCGTTTAGCCACCTCTGAACTGCTATTTGACACCGTTGGACTATTATTTGTGGGGTGCCGTCAGATATAATTGCTACGGCAACAAGCCAGAGACAATTGACGCCTTAAAGGACAATATTCGTGAAGCCATTGGTGAAATACAGCTGCACACAATCGATAATGTGCTTAAAAATTGGACCGATCGTGTAGGCTACTGCATGGCCAGCCGAGAAAGCCATTTGAATGAAATTATTTTCCATTATTAACTGGAAGGATTGTACTTTCAAATAAAAAAAGAAACTTGAGAAAATATTCAGTGGTTTTTCTTTATAGCATTTTTAAAACAAAAATTTTTTTGTCGGACCCTTTACATATTTAAAAGTTGTTAATTCAATATGTTCGCAATATTATGTGTGAGATTTGTGTTTTCCATTCCATTTCGCCGAATCCTTGGTTGATCCGAGTATTGTCAAGCCACTTGTTAACTAGGCATTTTCCTCCATTATTATAAGCATGTTTTAAAGAGATTCTTTTATTTTTACCTACCAGCTGTTTTTAATTTTTGAATAAAAATTTAGGAAAATTGTATATAAATTTAAAAAAAAATTATTTTAAAAATTTCCAAAACGAAAACAAAATTAGTTAGTGAGTGATTTTGACGTTTGTGTTCGTACTGTAGACAACCTGTTCGAAATAGTGAAAGAGAATTTGTATGAAAATGCTTACGTTTTCATTCGACTCGTTGTTCGAGTGACTGTTCACAAAAGTAGGGATAGAGAGATAAAAAAATGTTTTCTTTCGCTTAGGAAGCCAACGAAAGCATTCTTTCGATATCGTGAAATAGGCCGTCAAAAAATAAAAATAAAAAATCGTAGAGGAAAAATTACAATTTTTTACGAACTCTAGTGGTTTTTAATAATTTTTTATTGAAAATTTTCGTAAGTTAACCTGATAGCCTAACATGATAGCCTGACTTAATAAAAATCACACCTTTAGACAATATAGTAAGCAAATTGACTTGGATTTTCAGAAACAAAAATGCTGTAATTTTACCTTAAAATTACGGCAATAAGTGCTTTATTTGAAAACATTTTCAGAAAGATTGGTAGATGGCCTTTAATTAAACTCCGCAAATCAACGGCTAAGTGCCGCAGTTGCAATATGTACGGCGATATTTATGAACTCTCATATTCGGCATTACTCCACAAGGATATACAACAGACTATCTGACTTCAGACTATTCTTCTTCTGCGCGGCCTAAAATCAAAGTATGCTATCCGGCATTTTATCAAATAATATATTATCTTAAACAAAAAGTAAATCTATATTGTCCCCTTCAAAGTAATACCCATCGACTGCAACACACTAATGCCAGGGCTTGATAAAATCCACGAAGCATTTTTTATATTCGGTTTTCGGTATGATCATGAGTGCTTCCTGTGATTTTTCCATTATTTCCTTTCAGCAGCTGAAACGCGTTCCTCGTAATGTTTTTTAGCTCGATTGACCAAAAAAAATTCACAGTGACACTTTTACTAATGCCTTAGCACGTCTTAACTCTTTGACAGTTATATTATAAATGACTGACTAAGCACAATGCACCGCCTTCTATAGTTAATTGATATTAATTTCGAATGTAATATCAAAATCTACAACTATTAGATGCGTTAAATCAAATGTAAAGTTTAATAAATTGGCAACACCGATCAAACAACTACTACTTTAAATGGGTGATTGTAGCCAATAGAATAGAATAAATTCCATAATAAAGCTTACAGCTTTAAATGTACAAATGTTCATATGCATATTTTTAGGCATTGACGTTTTCGTAACAATTATGTTACGCTTTAACCATTTTTAAGACGTTTGAGTTCTTTTAAATGGCGTCAAAACAAAATAAATACCACTTTGTTGTTGTTTTACAGTTTTGTTTATTCACTTTATCTTAACATTGTTTATTTTAATGCAGCGACTTAATATTCGTTTATACAACACTTTTATTTACGCCTAAGCACTACTTTATTTTATAACAGCAAAACTATAACAATCTTGACGTAGGCAAAGCGGTTTCCTTATATACCTAATTGTTTGGAAAGTTCCGGATATGTAATATGCAATGCTCTCATATCCTCTATTTAAAACCCGTTAATTATAAACATGTGAGATTGTGTTACTCAAAAATGGTCGAATTGGCAATACCGTTAAATACACAAATTAGTACGGCAATACCAATATACAAACCAATAGACAAAGATCCCACAATAGGGTCCCTGATTTGTTGTATTTTTAAAGGCATTTTTATTTTCGTAACAAGACCTATTAATTCACATCAGACAAAGATAGTTCGATAGCACAATCCAGTAACAGTTGCTTCAGCCTTATTAAAAAAAAAATAAAGTCCAATGACCACACCAGACCCAAAACCGCACCATGTGACACTTTGGTGGAAGGGGAGGTTTTCCACAAATGTGACAATTCTGCTGATTAATGTGACTCTGGGTGAAAATTTGACTTATCGCTCAAGACAATATTTCGATTAAACTCCGGATCAATTTGATACATTTAAAGAAACCGATCAGCAAAGACACCACGTTGTATATAGGTAGTAGGCATAAATTCATGTATTAACTAAACTTTGAAGTCCTTAAGACCTAAATCTTTATGCAAAATACGGTGTAATGTCGTTTGTGTAATGAGCAATTCCAAAGATCTGTGAGAAATGGACAAACCTAGGATTTCCCCAATACTATACGCTACAAGAGTGAAAGCTCTACGTGGAATAAGGGCATTATTGCAAAGTTACTAAAAGTTTACTACTTGAAAGACTGAAATAATTGGGGAAGAATTACTCTACTTAACACCATATATAAGATACTTGCAGTCATAATACAGGAGAGGCTTCAGAGCAGAATAGACAACATACTGCGAGACGAACAAGCTGGCTTCAAACCGAATAGTAGCTGCGTAGATCAGGCCAACGCTTTACGAATAATCATTGAACAGTCTGTGGAATGGCGTACCACCCTGTATCTACTGTTCGTCGATTTGAACAAAGTGTTTGATACAATTAGGTGAACGGCTATATGGAAAGCACTAAGAACCAAAGGAGTACCTCAGAAGATAATTCGAATAATTAGAGCGATGTATGAGGATGCAGAACTTTCAGTCCTTCACAACGGAAACATTAACCAACCATTCCACCAATGCTGGAGTTAAACAGAGATGCCCACTATCAACTCAGTTATATATTATCGTGCTGGATGACATAATGATTAAAATCTGCTCAAAAAGAAGAGGTATAATATGGAGTCTCTCACGCAACTGGAAAACTACTCTCGCATAAGATATCCAATACGCAGTCGAAACTAGAGGACCTAGAAACTTTAGCTCATAGTGTTGGACTTGGGATAAATATCAAGAAAATCAAGGCCAAATGAGAATAAACAATACCAGCATGGAAAACATCATGCTACAGGGTCGACTAGTCGAGTATGTAGATAGCTTGTGCAATGTAGGAAGTAAAATCACTACAAACAGTGGAGCTGAAACAGACATAGATAACAGGCTCAATAAAGCGTAACAGATAAGTATAAGAAAATTGGAATGAATCGGTCACACCACCCGAAAAAGTCCAGATAGTATCACCAATATGTCACTCAAGTGGAATCCTTAAGGCTTAAGAAGGTGAAGCCCAATTATCCAAGAACTTAGACAGAACAAGCTAACATGGGAGGAGGCAAAGTCAACAGCGGTAAAACGTGTTAGATGCAGATGCTTTGTAGAAGCCATAAGATTCCAAATGGAGTAACGGGAGAAAAAATGGGCTACAAGAGCAATATTTTTGGTTGTTCTTGAGCAACGGGCACGAGTTTGGTGTCGAACAACTTGTACCAGTAGCCAGAATTGTTGCAACAGTTTCATAATAAGTGGTCGAAGAGGTGCTTTGTGATCTATAACCGTGAAATATCCGCCATTTTTGTAGTGACAGATGGTAATTTAAATGCATTGTTGTAGGTTATGTCTTTCCATTTTTATTATTAGTTGTCATGGCAGCTGTTTAAATGGTGGTCTAGTGAAAATAAAACTTCTTTTTAGAACACTTTCTTTGTCTTGCTAGATGGAAGATGGCCCAAGATACAATGCTCGTAAAATGCTTATGTCCTGTAAATTTTCAATTTTAAATTTTCTTTTTTTAATAGCTTTCTCTGTGAATTCCATATTTTTCTTTAATAGCAATTACAAGAAAAGTACTTTTATATGACTTTAGCTAATTATTTAGTATTAAAGTTTTTGTTGAAGAAACCATAACTTTTCAAAACTTCAAAAATTCATTGCTACCGAAAGCAAAAATTTTTCCATTGGCAGTTAGAGTGCAACTTGGAAGCAGCACATTCCAAGAAAAATGTTGTCTTACATCTTTAAATGGAAAATTAGTAAATTTCTCATGTTCTTCTTTTAGCTAAAATTTATTGGCTGCATAAAACTAACCAAAGCAATAACCACAATATTCTCTCCATAAGAAACCAACCAGCACCACCTCTCCTACCCAAAAATAAAGTTACAATTTACGGCAACACCCTTTAAATTACTTGAAAGGCATACGCTTTTTTCTATTGCAACTTCTCTAAAGCACTTAAAGAGCTATAAAAACACTACGAAGTCAATTAGAAAATATTTTTCGATTCATCTGTGTGTGTGCGTTGGTGTGTTTTGTACAGCAACTTGTGGCAGAATCGATACAAAACCTAGAAGTCTTAGTAAACAGGCAGGCAGGCAGGCAGGCTGGCAGGCCCACAAACTTTTCCGGGCAAAGTTAAATTCAATATAATTGTGTTCAAATTACTTAAATAGACTCGTTAAAGACAAATATTGATATTTTATTTGTTTGTTTTTGTTTTTGTTTTTGTTAACAATTATTTCAAGTTGTAAGTGTTTTATAGGATTATTGATAGGAAACACTACGCAGAAGGAGGTAACAAGTACAGGAAATAATTTTTAATTTTTTTTTTTTTCTAAGAAAGTTTTTTTTGAATTATAAAGAAAAATAAAAATAATTATCTTTTGATTAAACAAAATATGAAAAAGTAGATTTTTGCCTTTTGTTGAGTTGAAAAGTCATTAAGATTTTTAATTTTTTTCTTGCTCTTCTATTTCCTCAACAAAATAAATGAACAAAACAACGCCGAAACAAAAAAATAACAAATTACAGCAGAAAAATTAAAAAAAAACTCAAAATAATAACGAGGGGCGTTAACAAGAGACTAATCTTAATGAAAAACCACATCTCATTTATTTAAATGTTGGTGTAAGCACACTTGTGATATTCTGTCTAGTCAGCAAGCAGTCACGTTTGCAGCAACATTTCTTTTCATATTATCCTGTAGTAAATAGTATACTGAATAAATCCCTATCCTGTTGAGTTTTGTAATAGCCTTGTTGGCAGCAGTATTAATTCAAATTGTATCCTTTAGTAGTTAGTGTGACTGATAAACTGTTAACTGTTACCCTGTTAAGGACCTGCCTGACAATAACTATAAAAAATACCGGATATTTCAATAAATACTTTGCAAAGACACAACCTGTAACTCCTTGACAGATGACAAGTAAAAAGTATGCCATTTATGAAAGTAGAGCGATATGCCTTTCAATACGCATTGAAATCTTTCAAATTTTCTAAAAAAAAGGGTGTAACATATCACGGTCACAGTTTCCTAAATGTAAAGCATTTCTAAATTTTCCTGAAGTATATTCTCGTACAGCTATTGTGAAACTGACGGAAAAATTTGAGCTCTTGAGATAAGTAAGTGATGTGAAGAACCGCATTTGTGCGCGTCGCTTAAGAACAACTAACTAAGAGTACTGTTCTGGTAGACCATAGAGTTGAGGAAAAGCCAGGCGCGTCCATATCTTATAGACCTTAGGAAGTGGGCATTTTACAAACAACATTACAACTACACTGTCATTGCATTGCAACAAAATACACAAAAGCCACAAAAACAACGATGTGCTTGTTTAAAAATAAAAATAATCTGTAACAACAAAGCAAGCAGACAACGAAACAAACAAAAAACAACAGCAACGAAATAAGAACTGAAATAAACCAGATGTTTACCATCAGATAGCTGTATAAGATCTAAAGAAAAAGAAATAGAATCCACCTGCATTATTTTGAGGTTCGAGAGCTTTCAAAGTGTTGTTAACTCAGCCATTGAAAACCATATATTTCGTGTAAGCCAAGAGAGTAAAGTTTATTGAATATAAGCTCAGCGTATAGAGAGTTTATTTTTGTAAACTCAGAGTAACGAGTAATTGAGTAAATTTAGTGTGAAAAGAGTTTAGTGTGGATAAACTCTGGTTAAAGATGCCGTGATCGAACTTAAGTTGGGAAACGATTGGTTTGGAAGATCTTTATAGAGAAAGATCTGTGGAGTAATAAGAATAGTTAAACCGTTGTAGCTTGTGAGTGGAGCAGAAGACTGTGTAAATAAAGAATTATTGAATTGAAGCCAAACATATTTTTATTTTTATTTTAACTGATATCTACGAACTCATTAATAAACATTTAAAAAAAGAAGTAAAACCGTAACAGTATTTATCGTAAAGACTTTTAGGTTCAGTTAATACAAAAAATCAAGCCTACCGGCCATCAGGAAATTTGTGTTCTTTGCTGATTGTATTCTTAAAATGCATCAAACTGAACTATACATCTCATATCACTCCGAATGATAAGGAGTTAACGCTTTTGAGGCTAGGAAAACTTGAGAATTATTTATCAGAGACCTTTCCATAATCAAATTGTGACTGTTTGGTGCAAGTGTCTATGGTCTGGCTTGGCCATTTAAGCTTACTTTTTCTAAAATAAGGTTAGAGCAACTGTTATGGTAAATGGCTTAAGCTGTCGAATGATGATCAATTACTTTGTATGGCTGAAATTGGAAGGTATTGAAGCAAATGACGTTTATTTTCAACAAGATGGCGCTACGGCCCATACAAGTAACGAAAATTTTACTGACCATGTAATTTCTCGAAGTGCCGATCGCAATTGGCCAACGAGATCTTGTAACTTAACACCTTAAGGGCTAAGTGAAAAATGAGATCTATGTCAACGCCCCAAAATCACCTTAAAAAATGCAATTTTTGAAGTTATCGAAGACATACAGTTGCATATGTGCAAAGTAGTGATGGAAAATTTTATGAAAATAATATGGTCTTGCAAGCATAGCCATGGTGGCCATTTTGCAGCACAGGTTCGATACCAGGTGAGGACAAAAAAAAACAGGCTTAGATTTCTAAGTATTCCAGAAGCTTTAATGCCCTCCAGATGATCCTTTCAAGAAGAACCCTGATTTCTAACCCCTCCCTAAAAAGGAAAACGAATACACACAGAAAAAATCATTGTAAAATCAATTACGACAAGATTGATTCAATATTTTTTAATAATCATTTTACTTCACTATCGTTTCGTGTAAAAACAACTATAAATTATGTTAAATTACAATTTAAGTTCTATTTAAATCAAATTGATAATCATATTGAAACAATATGAAATCCTTATTGAATCTATATTGTGAAAAGTTAAATTATCATAGGTTTTATGTTGAATCAATACAAAATGAATGTTAAATTAACACTAAAATTGCTTTAAACTAATATGATGGAAATTAAATTTTATTCCTTTATTTATGCTGCATTCCGACATTTAAGCTAAACTTGTTATATATGGACCATATCCATATCAACAATTTTAGGATATATGGACATTTATGTACATAAGCATATTTATAAGCGTATATATGTATATGCAGACATACACATATGAGGCATATAAAATATACGAATATTTATGCTCGATACATACACACTCTTATTGGATTGTACAGGGAGTTTTTTATAGAGGTATAGAACTTTAAGTTGCAATAATGATGTAGACCAAATGGGACTAAAGTAGCACTTGAGGACCGCCTCTCTATATGTATACATCCAAAGTAAAATAAAAATATTCTACAGAGAATAAGAAATAAACAACAATTTATTTCAATTGTGTGATAGCTTTTGATGAAAGCAAAAATTTACTACTACTATAGGGTGTGTTTTATAGAGGTATAGAACTTTAAGTTGCAATAAAACAACGATGGATTATTCGATTGACATGAATTTTATTTATCCGAAAGATAATCTTGTGGCATTACATTTTAAATATGATTTCTGGCATGTGACCGCCACGGCTGGCGTGGATGTAGTCCAGTCTGGACGTCCAATTTTCGATGACTTTTTGCAACATTTGTGGCCGTATATCAGCAATAACACGGAGTATGTTGTCTCCCAAATGGTCAAGCGTTTGTGGCTTTACCGCGCAGACCAATGACTTTACATAGCCCCACAGAAAGTAGTCTAGCGGTGTTAAATCACAAGATCTTCACAGGTCCAAAACGTGAAATTAGGCGGTCACCAAACCTGTCTTTCAGTAAATCTATTGTGGCATGAGCTGTGTGACATGTTGCCCCGTCTTTTTGAAACCACATCTCCTGGACATCATGGTTATTCAATTCAGGAATAAAAAAGTTAGTAATCATGGCTCTATAACGATGACCATTGACTGTAACGTTCTGGCCACCATCGTTTTTGAAAAAGTACGGACCAATGATTCCACCAGCCCATACAGCGCACCAAACAGTCAGTTTTTCTGGATGAAACGGTGTTTCCACATACACTTGAGGATTACCTTCACTCCAAATGTGGCAGTTTTGTTTGTTGACGTAGCCAATCAATCAGAAGTGCGCTTTATCGCTAAACAAAATTCGCTTATGAAAATTAAAAAAAATTCACTTATGAAAAATTAAAATTGTACTATTTGCAAGCGTTGTTCAGGCGTGAGTCTATTCATGATTAATTACCAAACCAAACTGAGAATAAATCACTTGACAGCTGTTAAATCGGTCGCCATCTCGAAAAGCAATGCCAACTTAAAGTTCTATACTTCTACAAAAAACATGCGATATGGTACACATACACGTAACTCTTTAGATGAAGTGTTGTCTTGTCAAAAATCCAAATTATTATTTTTCATTTATTTATTGATACGTATTTACATACTTCGATAAAAAAATAAAATGAAATAAAATGTAAAATTAACATTGAATCATTTTATTTTTACTGCGAAAAAGGTTAAAATTAATATGCATAATATTATGGTGACACGAACAACAATGTTGAAAATTAAAACAACATATACAACTATTAACTTAACAACTTTAAATATTTTTTTTTTCAAAAACTTATAAAAATTAAAATTAACGTTTTTTCATGTTGTTTTTACATTGGGGTTTTTTTTCTATGTGTAACATCAACTTTAGATATCATAGAGAAGTCAGAAGTCTGGGTTTTAAAAGTCTCTGCAGTAATTTTCCGGCAGTGTCTACAATACACAGTGGTCTGTAAGAGGACGGCAGCTGTGGCTCACCACTTCCCTTACTAATGAGCACCAGCTCTTGCTCCTTCCAAGGGTATAGGAAAGTACCATTCCTCAGGCAGCTGTTGTACATTTTCAGGCAGCAGTTCTGGTCATTCGCTGGCAATAACTTTGATAACCTCGACAGGAATCCCATCTGGGCCAGCCGCCTTGTTGGCTTTCATGCCTTGCCTTGTGCGAGAGAAGTTGAAAAAAGCGTTAAAAGCAAGGTTCCTAACCACTATAGCCAATATGCTTAGGGTGCTGTTTCTAGGCAACAACAGATGACAGCACCATCATTCATTCTAGGACTGCTAAAGTAGCTGGAAAGCCAAAACTAAATTCAAACTGAAACTGAAACCAGACAAAAACGCCTTGTGGAAACCATTTGCTTCTAAGAGGAGTAAGAAAAAAACATAAATTAATACAAACCATGTCTGTTTTAAACGTTATAGACAATTGGTGGCTGTGAACATTAAGCACTGAAACTTTCATTCGAGTTAGTTTTACTCTGCGCCTAACAAATCGTAATGTTTTATCAAATGACTTAATGAATTCATTTCTCTCTCTCCCTCTCTCTAGCAACTTTTGTATCAAAATTTATTGTAAACATTTTTGTAATTAAGCACTGTAAGTGAACAATAGTGAGTGCCATCAACAAAATAGCAAATAATAAAAACTAAACCAAATTGCTGAGCGCTCATTAATCACGGTTTTTATACGAAACTCCATGTACACACAGATGTGCCAAAAAAACAAAAACCATTACTTTCTTAGAGCTTAGGAAAAAACCAAGGTGCTTTTCTTGAGAAAGAAAGTCATAAATCTAAAAATTAAATAAAACAAAACTAGAGATTAGATTTATATTTATTGTTTATATGTTTCGAGAAAAACATAACAAAAATATTCAGTTCTTTTTATAAAATCTAAATAACATGCCTTCCCCCCATATAAACTGTAAGAAGTATGTACTTGAATTAATAAACAGCAGCTTTAGGATTATAATTACGAGTGCATGCCATGTTAATGGATGATTTATTCTTTATATGTTGGTATGTTAAGACAGCTTTATGTCAAAATCAATTAAAGCACTGGCTTTTATTAAATTCGTTATTTTAAAGGCCTTGCTAACGATGGACATAGAAAATGTTTTCTTTAGAATTTAGTCATAAAGTTGATGAATATCAACAATTTTCATATCGAACAGCTGTTCATGATTATCAATGAACACTCTGTTTAACACATTCGCTGTCAAACCAAAATTGTCTAATTTTGTTCCCACTGCCAACACTGTTTTGAGAGCTTTTCTTCTCTTTTTTAATACTTTACATGCAAGAAATTCAAAGACGGCTATACTCTTAATTGTCAATGGAAAAGAAATAGAACTCAATAGTCTTTTTCTTTTTTGTGTAACAAATGATTCGTTTAACTTTGTAAATTTTCCCATTTAGCTCATACAGCTCCCGATTTATTAGACCACGTTACTCTCGTTGACGCAAAATTGTTCATATATCTTACATAGCACTTATCTCTCAAATACCATGAAAAAGCTTAATCTAGTCCCGAAAGTATACAAACCATAGTAGTATAAGCGTTTTATGAATTGAAATACTTTGATCGACGAGAGATGGCTTTTACAGTTCATTCACTGTGATCTCATTAAGTTTTGGCACCATCCTTATAGTGTACCCGGTTTCACAGAGGCATGCATTCACCTCTGATATTCCATTTACGTCCTAGATTTTGTCTCAGTAGATATAATGGACCATATTGGCTTTTGACTATTCCTAAATATGTTGACATTTGTTATCCCCGTATTTACCTCAATCCAGTTTTACGCACGGTCATCCGCTAGACGGAAGTGTTGTGTGTCGGAAGTCGCTAGACAAATTTAGTTTCAGTTTCTTCGGTCCATTTTACTTTCGAATTTGTCTAGTATATACGGTAAAGAGTTTAGCAATGACAAAAGCCTATTTAGTCCATAATTGGCAATATTCCTTTCACCAGATATACGATCATATACTACACCGTTGGGAAAGTATTCCGATCTAACATTCAAAATTCTGTGATTTTTCAATCTGTGGTAAGATTTATTCCATTCCTTCAGAGCATTCAGTCACTTCGAAGTCAAGACTGCCTCATACTTTATCTATATACCTTTATCTACCTTGAACACATAGCATTGTTTCCACAGCCCTAATTAATGTGGTACGTACTGGTTCGCTTATTTTCAAGCAGCGAAAAAGTCGCTATTTCATATGGATTTTTGCCTGGCGGCTTTATCAATTCGTATTGTTTTTTTTTTTGTGTCTAAAATGACGTCGGTTACACTTATTTTATATTTATGATGTAGACCAAATGGGACTAAACTAGCGCTTGAGGACCGCCTCTCTATATGTATACATCCAAAGTAAAACAAAAACAATATTCTACAGAGAATAAGAAATAAAAAACAGTGATAGCTTTTGATGAACGATGATTATTCGATTGACATGAATTTTATTTATCCTAAAGATAATCTTGTGGCATTACATTTTAAATATGATTTCTGGCATATGACCGCCACGGCTGGCGCGGATGTAGTCCAATCTGGACGTCCAATTTTCAATGACTTTTTCCAACATTTGTGGGTGTATATCGGCAATAACACGGCGAATGTTGTCTTCCAAATGGTCAAGCGTTTGTGGCTTTACCGCATAAACCAATGACTTTACATAGTCCCACAGAAAGTAGTCTAGCGATGTTAAATCACAAGATCTTGGAGGCCAATTCACAGGTCCAAAACGTGAAATTAGGCGGTCGCCAAATGTGTCTTTCAATAAATCTATTGTGGCACGAGCTGTTGCGCCGTCTTGTTGAAACTACATCTCCTGGACATCATGGTTATTTAATTCAGGAATGAAAATGTTAGTAATGATGGCTCTATAGCGATCACCATTGACTGTAACGTTCTGGCCACCATCGTTTTTGAAAAAGTACGGACCAATGATTTTACCAGCCCATAAAGCGCAACAAACAGTCAGTTTTTCTGGATGTAACGGTATTTCCACATACACTTGAGGATTACCTTCAATCCAAATGCGGCAGTTTTGTTTGTTGATGTAGCCATTCAACCAGAAGTGCGCTTGCTTCATCGCTAAACAAAATTCGCTTATGAAAATTGAAAAATTTAAAATTGAAAAAAAATTCACTTATGAAATATGAAAATTTCACTATTTGCAAGCGTTGTTCAGGCGTGAGTCTATTCATGATGAATCGCCAAACCAAACTGAGAATAAATCACTTAACAGCTGTTAAATCGGTCGCCATCTTGAAAAGTAATGCCAACTTAAAGTTTTATACCTCTAAAAAAAGCACGTTTTACTACTACTACAACTAATGCAGTTCTATCTTTGGCTTCACCTGATATGGACACTAACGACATGTTGATGTTATGGCTTCATACATTGATTATGCAGCGCCTAAGATTGTTCCTTTCAGAGCAAAAAGCTTTAAGTCTTATCTTATAAGTCTTTGTTACATACCGTTTGGAGAATAAAGAAATAATGTACCAGAAATAATATACGCCTAACGTTGTTCGTATTCAAGCAAAAGTCTTTTGGGAAAAATGATGAGTTTGTTCAGCAATCGGTAAGGGTCGATGAATTTTTTTTCTAAAATTCAGAGAATAGACTTTCAGCCTTCATTTGGTCTCAGTCAGAATACAGAGGTAGCCAGAGCTCTTTTTTTTTCATGGAAAACTACAAACGCTTAATTATATAAAATCATTTTAAATCGCTTATATCTACTAAACTAAATAAGCATTTTAATTAGTTTGCTTTAATTAAGAGGAAGTTGCTATATTTCAATCAAAACGGCACTAAAATGTTATCAGGGAAAATATCTTACAGGCATTTATTACAATATTTACGTGAATTTAATAGATTTTTTCTAAGAGAAAATATTATTTTTTGCTAAAACTAATTATGGATTTTTCTTAGCCAAACATTTCTCTATTCAGCAGCATCTTTGGATTTTTAAAAAGTAATCGTCACCCAGATGGTGCGAATTGTTTCTGTTAAAATTTTTCCCATGGCTTTCTTAAGTCGCAGGTGCATGTAAAAAATCACAACCCAAAGCACCCTAAAAGCCAACATTATTATCTTCTGAATAAAAGTTATCGATGATATCTCCCACACAATTTGTATTATTTAAATTCAAAAAATAATAGGTGCTTAAAAAAAGCACCTCTTAATGAATGACCCTCTATTTGTAATAAAGTACTTGATATATTAACAAGAACGAGAACAAAAACAATAGTTACAATAGCACTTGCAAACACAAAATGCGAGCATAATTATGTTTAGCCACTGTATGGTAAACAAATATACTCTTTCTCTCTCGTTTAATCTCTTTTTGTACACGCATTGCACTTCAATATGTTTATCCGTTTTTAGTTTCAAAATTCGATTACTAAATTACGACTACAATCACAATACTAGCAACAACTACAGCAACAAGCAATTGTTTATAAAACACACACTAACATTAGTTGCACTTGTTGTTTTGTAAATCGAGCTAAAATTGCAAACAGTGCTGCCACTATTGGTAGGATGGTAGTCTAAATAGAATTTTGGTAGATTTTGGCAGAAGTTTTTAAGGGCTTACAAAATAAAATTGGTATTTCAGAGAACATCAATTAGAACGAATTTTATAGTCGTCTCTTATACTTATATAGGGTGGGCAAATTTGAGATTAGGAAGTAAATTGGCTTTATTCATACCAATATAAAATAGAAATACTGGAATTAAAATGGAATATGATATCGTTCATATGTCCACTTTGAACACGTCGGTAGAGAAGTCCGCTCTTTTCACAAAATTTTGAACCACATTTTGCAACAAATCTTTGCTTATCTCGTCAATGCAGCACCGAATTTCATGTTTCAGAGAATCAGAGTTGTTTGTCACTGATGTCAACATTAGTCAACTGTGGCCACAGAAAATCACTTATCATGGTTTGGTAGCGCATAGAATTCACGGTGACGGCGTTTCCTTGCTCATTTTCGTAATAAAATAGTAAGTTGAAGTTTCATATTTGGCCAGAATTCATTTTTTCCTTTTTTTCTTCTTTTTTTCGGTTTTATATAATTTCTCTACATAATTTATCATATCTAAAGTTCCGTTGGCAATGCTGTTAACCCACGACGATTCTTTCAGTGATTTCTCATCTTCCAAATTTGACAATCAAAAGGTGATGGTTTCTAACATAAGATGAGAGAAATCAAATATTACATGTAATTAAATAGAGAGAACATTAAATAGGATTTCTACAAGAGCTTATGAAAATTTTAAACAAATTACCCGCAGGAGAAGATGGCACAAAAGGGAAAATTGTACAAATTCCAAAAAAACATAAATTGATCGTAGTCTTTAACCAGAGAAGGTGTTGAATAAATTTTAACAACAATAATAAGAAATTTTATATAGATTTCATTAAAAAAGACTCTGATTCCAGCAGATGATTTTAGCCAAAATCACTGTTGCCAACTTTTTTTTAGAAAATTTCCCGCTAAATTATACCTAAAAACCACCAGAAACCGCTAAATTTTTTATTTAGAGGGAAAAATATGAAAAAAACGCAAAATAAAAAAAAAACAGACACAAGCTTATCTATTTAGAAATAAAATCAACGTTTATTCTATATTATACGTACATATATATGAATATATATATATACACGTTACCTTATAATACATTTAATTCATACGTACTGATTTACATATAATATAATTGAAAAGTATGTACAATACATAGATATATATTTATAAAGGGTCCGCCATCTAACGTTTTTTTTTCAACTAGTGCTTACTTCGTGAATGGTAACACTTAGCTCATGTCTAATTTGAAAGATAATTAGTTTTATCCTTCCGCTGAACGAATATGGTTGTGTATACGCTTCACTAAGCGGCCGATCGACTTACAGAAGATGCCGATTTTACCAAAAAAAATCATCTTCTCAGATGACACTCATTTTGATCTTGGCGGGTATGTAAACAAGCAAAATTGTCGCATTTGGGGCACAGAAAACCCGCACACATACATTGAAAAGCCGATACACCCAAGACGGAGGCATAATTGGGTCATTTTTCTTTGAAAATGAGCAAGGAGTGGCCGTTACAGTTAATGGAGATCATTATCGGGCCATTTTGAACGAATTTTTGTTCACAAAAATTGAAGAGTAGGATATTAGCAACATTTGGTTTCAACAGGACGGCGCTACGTGCCACACAGCCGAAGCTACACTCGATGTTTTGCGCCTTGTTTTTGAAGATCGTATTATCAGCCGCAGAGCAGATGTCGTTTGGCCACCTCGGAACTGCGATTTGACACCGTTGTACTATTATTTGTGGGGTGCCGTCAAAGATAAGTGGTACGCCAACAAGCCAGAGACAATTGACGCCTTAAAAGACAATATTCGTGAAGCCATTGCTGAAATACAGCTGCACACAATTGATAATGTGCTTAAAAATTGGACCGATCGTTTAGGCTACTGCATGGCCAGCCGAGACAGCCATTTGAAAGAAATTATTTTCTATTATTAACCGGAAGGATTGTACTTTCAAATAAAAAAAGAAATTTGAGAAAATATTTGGTAGTTTTTCTTTATAGCATTTTCAAAAAAAAAAAAAAAAAAATTATTTGGCGGACCCTTTATATCTAAAATGCTATATACTTTCTCGTCTAGACACTCTTCATTATCTTCTTTTTTTTAAGACACTACATGAGAATTAAATTTATTAAGCATTTCTTGAGTAGGTACAAAAGTATTACATCATATGTTTTTGATATTCACATAATTTATAACTCGCAAAAGTGCGTCAAGAATTTCATATTGCATTCTATTTCGTAGCTGAATTTTGGTGGAGTTCATTACTGAGAACACTCTTGCCACACAGGCATTACTAGTTGGAATTACTACCATTAAAAGCACAGCCGAAGCGGGTTCTTTAAAATGGTACGTACCTGCTGCATCTCTATAGTTATAGACTTTAGGCCAAAATTGATTTCAATTAGATGGAATATTGTCCTTAAAATATTCTTTCCAATAAATAATAGGTAATTTTGACCATTGTGTTGCATAAAGATCCAATGGAATGGTAGGATCCATAAATATTTTTAAACAGTCTTTGACAACAATGAATTTTGCTGCTGAAAATGAATTACCACATTTGGCAATAGAAAAATGTTCATAAACTTTAAATAGATTCATATTTTTAGGAATTCTACTCTATTTATAAGCTCTTTTAATAAGGTCTTTAGATATGAAAAATAATTTTCTCTAAGATTTTCAATTTCTTTATCAGCCATTTCAGAATTAATTATTCCATTGACCCAAAGTCGATGACATTTAGCGGAAGAAACGAGTTTGACATATCAATGGCTGTACTTATAGTACGCATTTTTCACTATTATGTGCTCCAATCATAATGACTGGCTTGAAAATTGTAGAAGAGAGGGAAATAAGGGAAGAATAAAGCCTCTGATGCATACTGCCTGCGTCGATACAGTCAGACTGAAATTCAATATTTAAATGGTTCATTTCATTTACAATTGGGATTTGTAAATATCAGGTAAAATCTTGTTTTTTCATCACATAATTCCTGGTAAGGGGTGTTTTTTATAGAGGTATAGAACTTTAAGTTGCAATAATGATGTAGACCAAATGGGGCTAAAGTAGCACTTGAGGACCGCCTCTCTATATGTATACATCCAAAGTAAAACAAAAATATTCTACAGAGAATAAGAAATAAACAACAATTTATTTCAATTGTGTGATAGCTTTTGATGAAAGCAAAAATTTACTACTACTATAGGGTGTGTTTTATAGAGGTATAGAACTTTAAGTTGCAATAAAACAACGATAGATTATTCGATTGACATAAATTTCATTTATCCGAAAGATAATCTTGTGGCATTACATTTTAAATATGATTTCGGGCATATGACCGCCACGGCTTTCGCGGATGTAGTCCAATCTGGACGTCCAATTTTCGATGACTTTTTCCAACATTTGTGGCCGTATATCGGCAATAACTCGGCGAATGTTGTCTTCCAAATGGTCAAGCATTTGTGGCTTTACCTCATAGACCACCAATGACTTTACATAGCCCCACAGAAAGTAGTCTAATGGTGCTAAATCACAAGATTTTGGAGGCCAATTCACAGGTCCAAAACGTGAAATTAGGCGGTCACCAAAAGTGTCTTTCAATAAATCTATTGTGGCACGAGCTGTGTGACATTATGCGCCGTCTTGTTGAAACCACATCTCCTGGACATCATGGTTATTCAATTCAGGAATGAAAAAGCTAGTAATCATGGCTCTATACCGATCACCATTGACTGTAACGTTCTGGCCACCATCGTTTTTGAAAAAGTACGGACCAATGACAGTCAGTTTTTTGGATAGAACGGTGTTTCCACATACACTTGAGGATTACCTTCACTCCAAATGCGGCAGTTTTGTTTGTTAACGTAGCCATTCAACCAGAAGTGCGCTTCATCGCTAAACAAAGTTCGCTTATGAAAATCGGGAACAACGATAGTCTCGTTTTGGGCCCATTAGACGAATCTACGCCGGGCGTGAGTCTATTCATGATGAATTGCCAAACCAAACTGAGAATAAATCACTTGACAGCTGTTAAATCGGTCGCCATCTTGAAAAGTAATGCCAACTTAAAGTTCTATACCTCTATAAAAAACACGCTTTATATGTTTTTGGCTGTTTTGTCATTTTCATTTGTTGAAATTAGTGAAAAATGATATTTTAGCTCTACCCATTCTTCCAAAATTCACCTTATAGCCGCTTCATAAGATAACCAACGAGTTGCAGAGATTTGTACAAGTTTTCTGAAAGGGTTGCTGTCAATAACAGTATCCATCAACTCAAAAGCACGCTTATACTCGTACAGTATTGTACGCAATGGGCTGTGGCTAAAATAATTGTAAATTTCTTTTATAAAAAAATCTGCATTTTCGGGATTTGTTTTTGAAGTTTTGGAACAATACAAATGTAAAGAATGGCAGGTGCATTTTACAAGCATAATATGTGGATTATCGTTTTGCAGAAGATGTGTTGTTACTACAAGTTTATCTGTGTCGAAGAATCTGACACATACGCTCATCTATTTTGTTAGAGAAACAGCTGTAGATTCGTCAACAATAAGGCTGTATTTCGTGTTGCCAATTTTCTTCACAAGACTTTCCAAAAATGCGGGTGAAACGACTCTTTTTATAATAGCAGTACACTTGGTTTTATGCCGTTTCAGATCTTCAAATACAGTATTCGCCGAAGTGTTTTGCAGCAATATGCTTAGATGATCTACGGATGCAATCGACGTATGTTTTGCTATGCAAACAGCTTATGTTATGTCCATAATTTTAGACTCTTTAGACTGGGAGGCATTTACTAAAAGAATATCTTAAGTACTAATATACGAACTTACAAACATATTTAAAGAAATATACGTTTCTTACCAAATCGATCAATTCTGTTTTGTTTGAAAAAAAAACGAACATATGGTTTTTATGTTTTACTGAGTCTGCATGTTTTCGCAGATCTATTTTATGTGATCTTAAGGCAATTTTACATGCAAAGCACTATGATGTATTTATGGGATTGCTAGTGCCTTGATAATTCGATGGAGCGTCTGATATTGGTCATAGCCAACCTGTAAACAGTATAAAAATTTAATAAATTTTAAAACACAAAGAAACTGGGTAAAAGGTGAATTGCCCAGTTTTGTTTTTCCCATTTCTTTTATGACGTCGATCTATTCAGGCACTTTTCAGCGAAGGTGCCATAACAGACTTTTAATATTTTGTATAAAATCTATGCAAACACAATTTAAAGGAAAATATTTTCTGTTTATCGTTAGTTCTTTTTAAATGAGCACAAAATATGACATACATACACATTAATGTGCATGCATTCACTTTAAACTGATAGCAAAAGGCTGCCAGATGACATAAATTAAAAAGATGAGAAACTCAAAATACACAATGAAGGTGTGATTTTCACAATTTTATGAAGTAAAATACCAAAATAACAATAAAATGTTAATTTTTCGTATTTTTTATCAAAAATAGCCAAGAAAATCGCCAAATACTTTTAAAATCGCCAAATACTTTTAAAATCGCCAAAAAGTCGCCATGTTGCCAAACTGAAAATTAGGACGCCAAACAAGTTTCAAAATTGCCACGTTTGGCGAGAAATCGCCAGGTCTGACAACCCTGCGAGCCAGTTCTCTAAGCATTCTCTCCTTTTTGTATTTATTTTTGTTTTATTTTTTTATTTTGTCTACGTAACATATTGGGTTATATGAGTATAATGTGTGTGTTTGTGTGTGTGTGTGTGTGTGTGTGTGTGTGTAATTCAAGCCAACGAAGGCCTTTTATTCGTTTATGTACTCAACTATTGTCACATACAATATATTACTTTTTTTATAAGTACATTCCCTACCTTTTATCTCTTCCTTTTTTGTTCTACGTAAAACTGTATTAGTATGAATGTGTTTATATATGTGTGTGTGTGCACTACTACCAGTTGCCTTTAGGTTTTTTGTTTTATATTCTATGCAGTAATAACACTGAAGTGCACTGAAAAGAACACAATAAACGCCCGAAATAAAAATGAACATTTAAAGAATTTCAAGGTAAAACATGATTTAAGTACATAACTTGGTCGTCGCTCTGCCGCTACTCTCCTACTCTGGCTACAAAATTCTGATTTGAGATATCATTTTGATGACTTTTTCGTTATATATTTCATTTTTTGTTAAAAGTCGTGTGTAATATTAAGGAAAATTTGATTAATTTTCTAAAACTGCCTAAGAAATTTTTGAGTTTTTATTCCAGGAATAAAGCTAAAAGCAGAAATATCATGAAGTTAAAGGGTTATATACGTATGTTGGGTTATGTATGTATGTATGTATATAAAGCTTTTAAAATCTCCTTGAGATTAAATATTTTTCTATTTTGTTAAATCACTTTAATATTTTTTAATTTTTTAGTTTTTGGCTTATAAATTTTCTAAACTTAATCTCGCTTAAATTTGATAGTTTTAATACTGCATTTTATAGTTTTTATATTTTGTTATATGCTCTCCAAGTTATCAAAACTTTTAAAAATCTTATGGTTTGACACAAATCTATTGTCTTTCTAACATATTTCTTTTAATTTAAGAACATAAAATAGTCAAATCTGAAGAGTATGCTGAATGGTATAGAAAATCGTGGCGCATAGCTTACACCCGTGTATTATGAACATGTAGAAGAACTTCGGTAGAATCAATTATACCAGAAAGTTGCCGGCATTTACTTAGAAAATGAAATATACGCGCATATTCATCTAAATCTATATTGTCCCTTTCAAAGTAATTCCCATCGACTGCACCACACTTATACTAGCGCTTGATCCAATCCTGGAAGCATTTTTTATATTCGGTTTTCGGTATGTACATCAGTGCTTCCTGTTATTTAACCATTATATCCTCTCGGCTGCTGAAACACGTTCCCCGTAATGGTTTTTTAACTCGATTGAACAGAGAAAAGTCACAGGAAGCCAAATCCGGTGAATTCTGTGGCTGCTGGATGGTATTTGTTGCATTTTTCGTCAAAAAACTAAGAAAAAAGATGGCACTGTGTAAAGCTGCGTTATTATGGTGAAAAATCCACTAGTTTTCTGCCCACAATTCTGATCTCTTTCGACGAATTGCTGCACGCAAACGTCTCATAACGCCTTCTGATCTTCTGGCAAAAATTCATGATGCACTACACCGTTGTAATCCATGCAAACTGTGTGCATCGCCTTCTTTTTTAACTGAAAACGACGTGGTTTTTTTGTCTCGGCTCATTTGGTGAACGCCATTCTTTAGCCTCATGTCTGAATTGCGTGTCATATTCATAAACCCACTTCTCGTCTAATGAATGTGGTATCGGATTCAGCCTCACAAATCATGTCTTTTGTGACCTCAACACAGTCTCTTTTTTGCATGAAATTGAGCTCCAACTTTGCTGCGGCAAGTGTATTAAAAATCATACATATGCTAGACACTTGCTAGACTTTTATTATAAATACGGGAGAAGATTAGCGCGGAAAAACATGCGATAAAAATTAGGGATCACATTGATTTGAATTGATTCACAGAGTAATTGAAACTGAGTTAATAACAAATAGAGTGATTGGCTCTTAAAAATTTGTATGGGGAATTATGTAATTCGGCTCATAATTGGGGGTTGAATAATGAATGAAACGGCTGATAACATTGGTCTACAGCAAAAAACACCTTTAAACAAAACTGTGTGGAATATCATGATTTTGATGCGCTGAATTCAAATCCGTTTTCAGTTTTTCTCCATCGGGCTCAAATTTTCTTTTTATGGGCGTGGCAAATGTTCCGCCCAAAATAGTTATGTCAATATATTTCATCAAAACTTTAAAACGGCTTGACCGATTTTGATGCAGGTACAATCAAACGTTTACAAACAACATTTCCTATAAGTCTCTTGAACATCATTTTTTTTTCTATTTTCAACAGTTTAGGAGTTATTTACAACTTAGCTGCAAAAAAAAAAAAATTGTTTGCGTAAAATTTGAGCATTTTTTCAGAATGAAATTTGTAGATGTTAAGCACAAGTATTAAATGATGGAAAAAATTGTGTTATTTTCCTAAAAAATGCATTTTATAGTTGATTTTTTACCACAATAATAAAAAAAATCTATTCTTAAAATTGTTTTTACCTACCATAGCCATCAAAAATGAGTTCTTTACTTATGTCACCTACCTGGGTTGTTTAGTTTCAACATATATGGCTTTAACCTAAATACATAAAATGTAAAATTTATATTCTAATAATTTTTTGATAGCTTTTTGGAAATAAAAGAAAAAAACGTCCACTAATTTTACAAGAAAAAAATTTGTTCGCTAATTTTGGTCAAAGTTAGGTACCTGCATCAAATTTTGAATAAAATCAGCAATAGCCAACCGATTTTCATAATTTAAAGGCTTATTTGATTCTCAACATTTTAAGCTTTAAACGAAGTGCTTAACATCTGCAATCCTTATTCTGAAATTTATTTTATGACTTTGGAAAAATAAAAAATTGCTCTAATATTGCGAAAAAATTTTTTTTTCTCAGCTAAGTTCTGAATAAATCCAAAACCGTTGTAAATATAAAAAAATGGTGTTTAGCTGATTTATAGAAAATTTTGTTCCTAAACATTTGAATGTACCTGAATTAAAATCGGTCAAGTCGTTTTCAAGTTATGATAAAATATATTGGCATAACTACCGTATTTTGTGCGAAAAATTTGCCACGCCCATAAACAAATAGAAAAAACTGAGAACGGATTTGAATTCAGCGCATCAAAATCGTTGTATTTCAAATAGTTTTATTTAAAGGCGAGGAATTTTTTTTGTTTTTTGTAGGCCAGTGTCATTGGAGGGATTCGCTCTTAAAATTTTGTATAGGGAATTATGTATTTCGGCTAATAATTAGGGGTTGTGTTATGAATGTGAGAGTGAATTACGAAAAAAGAGTTTCGCGACTACCATCACGCCTATATTTTAATGTGCTCGGCACTACCCCACTCGATGATTTTCACCAGGTAGTCAATTCTGCTCATATATTGCTTTCTTTGGCTAAATGTGATGTTTAATCAGCATACAAATTAAAATTTTTTATTTGCAAACTTGTAGATGCAACATGTTCACAATACCATAGTTATAGAGTACGGGAACAGTGTTGCCTTCAAAGTTACTAAAGGGTCCGCCAAATAATTTTTTTTTTTTTTTTTTTTGGAAATGCTATAAAAAAAACCTACTGAATATTTTCTCAAATTTCTTTTTTGATTTGAAAGTACAATTCTTCCGGTTAATAACGGAAAATAATTTCATTCAATTGGCTGCCTCGGCTGGCCATGTAGTAGCCTACACGATCGGTCCAATTTTTAAGCACATTATCGATTGTATGCAGATGTATTTCACCAATGGCTTCACGAATATTGTCCTTTAAAGCGTCAATTGCCTCTGACTTGTTGGCGTAACACTTATCTTTGACGGTACCCCACAAATAATAGTCCAACGGTGTCAAATCGCCGCTCCGAGGTGGCCAAACGACATCAGCTCTGCGGCGCAAAACATCGATTGTTGCTTCGGCTGTGTGGCACTTAGCGCCGTCCTGTTGAAACCAAATGTTGCTTATATCCTCCTCTTCAATTTTTGTGAACAAAAATTCGTTCAACATCCTCTGAACCAAAATCCGCACCAAACAGTGACTCGTCTTGGGTGTATCGGCTTTTCAATGTATGCGTGCGGGTTTTCTGTGCTTGTTTACATACCCGCCAAGATCAAAATGAGCTTCATCTGAAAATATGATTGTTTTTGGCAAAATCGGTATCTTCTGTAAGTCGATCGCAGGCCCACTTAGCGAAATGAGGTTCAAGCGTATACACAACCATATTCGTTCAGTGGAAGGATAAAACTAATTATCTGTCAAATCAGGCATGTGCTAAGTGTTGCCATTCACGAAATAAGCACTAGTTGAAAAAAAAACGTTAGATGGCGGACCCTTTATGTTGCGAATAGAAGAAGTCTTCGAATTCACAAATATTGAAATAAACTGTCAATACTTAAACGCAAAATTTCGTATAAATGCTTAGAATATTTCAACTTTTTTTTCATATATCTTTTCAAAAGCTTCCTTGAGTATCGTTTTGTGCTTTTAAAAAAATTTCTCACTTTGGCTGTCATGTAAATTGCTACTTTACATACAAATAAAACGTTGCCTCTGTAAATATATTTTCAAGTGCAAATTGAAATTCTTGCTACTGTTGCTTCTTGTCACTGCTTAAACGACAAACAGGCTCGACATTTGTCTCAGCCAGCAGAGAGTTGCAAAGGCGATAGACACACATACAGGTATACAACTATATGCATACATATATATATATGTAAGGGATGTCTTGGCACTACACCGCAACGCAGCGCACACTGGCATAAAACTACCAGTTTAAGGAACATGAAAAAGAAATCATTTTTACGACCAAACATATTTGGTTGCAGACACATTTATTTTTATTTTTTTTTTTTTGTGGTTTAAAAATATAAAAAAAATAAAATATTTTTTCTACCAAAACTAAATATCTGTAAAAAGAACATTTGTACCAAATTGAAACAAAAACAAACAAAAAAGTACTTGACATGTTAAGTTTTACTTAAGTTTTTGTTTGTTTTTTCTTCAACATTTACTTTTCTTTGCTGCTTTTTTATTTCATTTTTTATTTATTTTTTTTTTTTTTTTAAATAAAATTTTAATGCAAATTGTTGTACCTTTTTTATGCAGAAACTAAAATCAGTAGATTAAAAAGTTAAAAATGCTTAAGGATATTTAAAAGGATTTCCAAATGAGTAAAATCTACGCTTACAACTTGCTAAGAGGAGTTATAAAATAGTTTTTGTTTTTTCAAAACAAGTAATAAACTGTAATGAAAAGGATTCTTCAATACTTAAATCTACTTTTTCCTTTTAAAAATTCAAACATCAAAGAAATGCCAAGTACACTTAGAAATGTTGATGATAAGTATAGGTTTTAGGACAATCCTAAAACTAGCCGGCCTGATATATAAATGACTGAAGCAGTTTAGAAAAAATTACTTTGATGAAAAGTGGCAACCTTATGATGCATGTGAGGAGCTATGTTGTTTGGTATTTATTTTTTTGTGTGTGTTAATTTTCACCATTTTGCCGCTCAAACTTTCGCCTTCACAATAAACAAACACTAAGGAACAGTGCCGCTGTGGTATGGTAGGTTAGACATCCGCCTACCAATCACAAGGTCCTCGGTGCAATACCAAACCAAACCATCTGAAAATGAATAAATTTTTTCAACAGCGGTATCACTTCATAACATTAGTTCATAACTCGTTATGAGTATTACTCACTATTGAAAACTTCTCTAATGTATTCGCCGTTCGGAGCCGGCGTTAAACTGTAGGTCCCGAGTCTAGAAATGGTATCGGGTGTAGCTCATTGACTGAGAGAAGTCCCCATGTTCCTTCAGGGAATGTTAAGGGCATTATTATTATTAAGGTACAGTATTAGCTGAGAAAGAGAAAAAAGGAGATAATACACTCCAGCCAGCGATGTTCAGCCACTGCAAAGTTTTAGTTGGGATAATATCCGCCACGTTGCTGGGCTAAGCCTGTTCCAGCCGAAAGCCGGGGTTTCAAGCAGCAGAAGAGTCACCGAATATTTACTGTCGTCCTCGCAATAGCTGCTGCATATAATGTTGCTGGTATTCCAAATTGCTTGAAGTCCGATTAAAAGTTGAAGTCTACGGTTGTAAGCTAATTGAAGAAGCTAGACAGTTCTTACTGAAGGGGGGGAAATTTGAGATTAGGAAGTAAATTGGCTTGAAAAGAAAATTTTTTCGGCAAATTCAGTCTTATCCTTACCAATTTAAAATAGAAATATGGGAATTAATAATAGAATATGATGTCGGGCCAACAGTTCACCTCTAGCACGTCGGCAGGCGTTTGCTCTTTTTACAAAATTTTTAACCACATTTTGCAACAAGGCTTCGCTATTCACGTCAATGCAGTGCCGAATTTCATCTATCAGAGTGTCAGTTGCTTGTAGTCTTTCAAAAGGGCCCCAGAGAAAACAATCCAGCGGCGTTAAATCACAAGAATGAGGCGGCCAATTAACATCGCCAAATCGAGGAATTACGCCACCGGGAAATCATGCAATAACTGAATTCTTTGGCTGGCTGTGTGGCTTGTGACACACTCCTACTAAAACCAAAGATCACGAATATCAACCATTAGCCAATTGTGGCCATAAAAAATTGAGTATCATGGTTTAATAGCTCAGGGACTTCACGGTGATGGCGTTTCCTTGCAAATTTTCGAAAAAATACTGGCCGAGGTTGCCGTCTAAGCACAAGCCACACCATATAGTCACTTCCATTGAGTGTAATGGTTTTTCGACGACCATTTTGTTTGTCTAATTGAAAATGGGCCACATCGCTAATGATGATTTTGTTGGAAAATGCATTGTTTTCGTTCAGTTTTTCAAGCAGCCAATTCACAAACGTGCGATGCAAACAATGGTCGGCTGTCTTTAATTCT
Source organism: Wohlfahrtia magnifica (assembly GCA_023159175.1). Classification (NCBI taxonomy): domain Eukaryota; kingdom Metazoa; phylum Arthropoda; class Insecta; order Diptera; family Sarcophagidae; genus Wohlfahrtia; species Wohlfahrtia magnifica. Next base: position 1,819,196 of record JAKWBJ010000497.1, read on the forward strand.
TGAACGAGTTGAACTTTATAAGCGTGAAGATGAAGATTTTTATGCAAAATGTTGCCCAAAGTTCCTCTGATAATGCCCAATTGTTGCTACCGTCGACGAGTTGATGTTCAAGGTTCATTCTCAACACTTTGCTGTACAGCGGTTATGTTTGTATCACTGCGGTCACTGCAAGCGTACTCTTTTGATCTATTGTCAGCGGCAGTATCGTGAGCCTCGAATTTAGCGATTAAATTACGCACAGCGATCTCAGAAGAAGCCTGCTCGAATTTTACGAAGTTATACAGTAAAATTTACAACATTTTGATAGTAAATTTTCACAATTAAAGAGTTCAAGAGTGTAGCGTTCCATAGTTAAAATATCCCAACTTTTTACTAAATAATTGTCAAGGTTTGACATTTCAATTCGTGACATTTTGTCATTTGAGAGCCAATTTACTTCCTAACCTCACATTTGCCCACCCTGTATTATCAGGTATCAAAGCTATTACATGTCACTGGAAAAAATGTATTGAGCAAAAGGGAGGTTCTGGGTTCTTTCCATAAGTCGGTTATTGGCTGATAATATACAAAATGGTCAAAGACAAAAGCGACTTCAATAACTTCAGAATAATACGCCCAGGAAGGCATTGTCCACGGCAATACGCGAACAGTTACCAACAAACCAATACCACACATGAGAAAATATCACGGAAGAAATTCTGGGTGTAGGGCAAACACATACAAAAACATGGATATCAGACGACACTGGAAATCTAATCTCTTCATGAAGTGAACTTGAATGGCAACTAAATAACAACAAAGTTACGAGGCAGCAATACCAAAAGCTGGCGAAACAGGTAAAGAAAGCTACTAGAAGAGACAAAAAAACTTCTTAGAAGGTTTAGATGCAAAGATGAAGGGAACATTTCGAGGAAATTAGCAACGTCACAGACACTGCTGAAGACATAGAAATATATATACCATAACAGCCCTAAAGAACATAACATGCAGCCCTCCCAGTTTGAATGATTTTAAAGAGACAATAGTAAAACTGAAGAATAATAAAGCAGCAAGCAAAGATGGTTTACTTGTGGAAACCTTACGAGCAGATATCACAACGGCATCTGCAATACGACCGTATATCACGTCAGCATGGGAGGACGAGAGGCTGCCATAAACTTGGAAGAAATCATCATTGTAAAGCTACCAAAAAATGGCGTCAATAACTGGAGAGGAATCGTACAGCTTAACGCCATATACACGATACTAGCAGTCATAATCTAAGGAAGACTTCGGAGCAAAATAGAGAACATGTTGCGAAACGAACAGGCAGGCTTCCGGCCAAAAAAAGCCTTAGATACCATGTTAATAAAAAGAAAGTTAAGGAAAAAAAAGTAGAATCTGCTTGAAATATCAGGAGTTTTGAAGGCCTTCGAAGTATTGCTTACACCGCCATATCGTTGATGTGGACAACGATCAGTTTATGTGTAAACTGAGCATGAAGAGAGTTTGTTGGTTTGAACTCGTGAAGTGAGGCGTTAGGTAAAAAATCAGTTGAGTTGGAGCTAACTTAGTAAAGAGAGTTAAGTGTGGTTGAGAAGGTTATGATCGAACATTAGTTGTAACAGTGATAGGGTTGGAAGATCTTTAGGCAGAAAGATCAATCGATTAATTGTTGTTGTTTACAAAGTTGTAAACAGAGAATGTAATTAAGATTAGAAATTGCTATCGCTCGTGAAAAGCGTTCGAGCCGTGGAACACAAAACTGTGTTAAATAAACGACTTTGATAAAAAACCAAAAGACAGTTTTACTTTATTTTAACTGTAATCTACGAACTTATAAACGTTTTTAAAAGATAAAAACGTTACAATATCTAGCTAAACTAAGCTTAGATTTTTCAACTCATGCGTAAAATCGTCTCTGTTATACGGCAGGTATTCACCAACAAGTGCCTTAGAATCATATGCAAGATATTCTAGCCTAACAACATAAGCAACATAGAACTATGGGATGGGGCAAATGAAGAGCCAATACTGAAGCAAATAGGGCAGAGAAAGTGGAGATGGATCGACCATATCTTAAGGAAAAATTCCTATAGTACCACAAGGATGGCACTTGAGTGGAATCTTCGAGGATCAAAGAAGTGCGTTCGACCAAAAAACAAGAACTAAGACAAATCAATTTTATCTGGGAAGAGCAAAAGCCAACGGCAGCAAGCTCTGTAAGGTAGAAATGCTTTGGGGAGGCTCTATGCTCCTAGGAGAAGTAACGAGAAACAGAATAAGAAAAGTTATAATATAATTACTACCTTGATCAAAAAGTTCCCGGAATAATCCCCGTGTGGCGCTCCCATCTTTCCGATTTGAGGTTTTTTTTTGTTAAGTTGGTACATCTGTTGTTAATATATCTGTTATATCTTAGCGTCATAGCTTGACATTTGCAAAAGCTACGTAGCCAAGAGTACGTCTATATACATATACATAATACATACATAATACTGAATCCAACCTATAATCCAAACCTATAATCATCAAAAGGGTTATTATTTGAGAGAAGACGTGGGTTTGCAAGTACAACTCGCAATCCAGACATCAGACAAGTGAACGGCATTCAACAATTGAGTCGAAACCAAAAAAACCGCACAGTTTTCAGTCGAAAAATAATTCAAAGCTCACGGTTTTCATGGACTACAACGGTGTAGTGCATCCTGAATTTTTGCCAAAGAACAAATAGTATTATTAGGGTGTTATAAGACGTTTGCATGAAGCAATTCTGCTAAAGGGAGGAGAATTGTGGGCTGAAATCTCGTGAATTTTACACCATGATAACGCACTATGGCAAAGTGCCGTATTTATTCGAAACTTTTTTAAGAAAATTACAACAAAATACCATCCTCCAGCCAACGAATTCACCTGATTTGGCACTCTGTGATTTCTTTTTGTTCATTCGAGCTAAAAAACCATTACGCGGAACGCGTTTCAGCAGCCGAGAGGAAATAATGGAAAAATCGCAAGGGAACACTGATGAACATACCAAGAACCGATTATAGAAAATGCTTAGAGGGATGGATCAAGTGCTGGCATAAATTTGTTGCAGTCGACGAATAAACTTACGTTTTTATTTTTTTATTTTTAAATTTATAAAAATAGACAAATTTGTCAAAACTAAATTTAAAATTCTACTTAAGCTTGCTATCTTTTATATGCGTTTTTCTATGGTAATAATATACGTGAAAATCTCTAAAGTGTATTAATATTTCCATTAAATAATAATAAACCACTTCCTGCTCCACTTCCGTTTTCAATTTTATTTTTCTAATTCATTTTACAAGCATTTCATTGTCATTTGCCTCTTCCTTCTCATCCAGTGTCCATAGCATAGTTATAAATGAAGCTGCTGTACGATAAACCTGCAAAAACAACAACAACAACAAAAAAATCAATTTATTTTCAAAAAAATTTGCTTAAATTATGAAAATGTTTGTTACTTAGTTTGACAGACAGACAGACAGACAGAGAAACTCACCCATAAATAAAGACTTAAATCGGCTGTGAAAAATATGCCAGAAACATGACAGGGCTTTTGTGAACGTAAAATTGGTAAAATTAGCATTTTTTTATTGGTCAACGTTAAAGACTGCCAATGGAAACTCTCATAAATTTCAGCAGCGATGGATTCACTCTGCGGAAAGATGAAATTTTATTTAATTTTCTTTTATTTGCATAATTGAAATGCTTAAAAATTATATTTTGTTAAGTGCTGCTAAAAGTATATTTTTTTTGCAGTGTAGAAAAAATAAAATAAAAAAAATATTTTTTAACTCAAAATATTTACCTCATCTTGCACCCTTTGTCCACCATAACAATACAAAATCATTTGCATCGATACGGCCAACAGAAAGAGGCCCTGAAACAATTGCTGTGCCAACTCACCGCTACGTGTAAATTGAAAAGCCAAAAAACAGATTTGTATGCAACTTATGGCGAATTTCATAAAAACAATAATGCGAAAAACCTCATTAAACTCATCAGCCAATTCGATGCAGCGGCAATGATATTTTATGCAGGCTTTCAAAGTCTCCATAGAACAATTGCCATTTGCCTCAAGGCCTGCCATCTGCAAGCGATATTTCAGTATACGAAATTGAGCCACAATATTACACACAAACCACGAGAATAAACTATCCGTAGACACAGAACCATAGATTATATAATAGACAGCTATGCAATCCCATATAAAAACCATAGAATAACCTTTTAAAGATTTCGCATCCAGGAAAAAATAACTGAAATAAGATTTACGATTTTAAAGTATATGATTGACTTTGTAATAGTAAAGAAAAACCAATTACGAGGCTTTAAGTGGAGCTTCCAGGTACAACCAAAATTCACCCTCTTTTAGACAATAAAAGCCGGCAATTAATAGGGGAGACACCAAGGCCGCTATGCCTGTAACCGCCACCGCCATATGGTAGGAGCTACAGAATATAGCATCTTTACGATTTTCTCTAGCCACTATGTCATGCTCTGGGCCTTTGGCTTGTAAATAAAGATAAAAATGGTTAAAAAATAATTAAAACAAAAAAAATGTTTAACAAATAAAATAAATAGTATCCTAAAAAGTAAAGGGTGTTTTTTTAGGATAAATAGAATTTTAAATGGTAAAAAATAGCACAAGAAATTTTATTTTTCAGATTTATCAGCATAAAGCAGTAACTTCACGTGGTCCCTCAGGAAACAATCGAGAGGTGTCAGACCGCACAATCTTGAAGGACAACTGTCAGCTTTATATCTCTAAATCGATTTATCGCAAAGTTTTATTAATGGCAAGCAGTGTCATTCTATTGATATTACTTCTCATCTGGCTTAATTTCAGGAAATTACTTCCATTCTATACAAATATTTATTGAGTCTCGTACAAGACTCCTATACTTTACTGCCATAATTGCCTAGCAAAAGTAAACTCTTTCAAACCGAATTTGCCTGAGCAGAATATACGCCTATTTTTCTCTTCAGTTCGTTCCTTCTATACCACAGTATGCTTAAGGTTATGGTCCTGGTACTGGCACCATACTTAGCTTGGAAAATAAAGGGTCCGACAAATTAAATTTTTTTTTTTTGAAAATGCTATAAAAAAAGCAACTGAATATTTTCTCAAATTTCTTTTTTGATTTGAAAGAACAATCCTTCCGGTTAATAATGGAAAATAGTTTCATTCAAATGGCTGCCTCGGCTGGCCATGCAGTAGCCTATATGATCGGTCCAATTTTTAAGCACATTATCGATTGTGTGCAGCTGTATTTCACCAATGACTTCACGAATATTGTCCTTTAAAGCACCAATTGTCTCTGGCTTGTTGGCGTAACACTTATCTTTGACGGCACCCCACAAATAGAAGTCCAACGGTGTCAAATCGTAGCTCCGAGGTGGCCAAACGACATCAGCTCTGCGGCTGATAATGCGATCTTCAAAAACAGGGCGCAAAACATTGAGTGTAGCTTCGGCTGTGTGGCACGTATCGCCGTCCTGTTAAAACCAAATGTTGCTAATATACTCCTCTTCAATTTTTGTGAAAAAAATTCGTTCAACAATTGGCCCAATTATGCCTCTGGACCAAAATCTCCACCAAACAGTGACTCGTCTTGGGTGTATCGGCTTTTCAATGTATGCGTGCGGGTTTTCTGTGGCCCAAATGCGTCAATTTTGCTTGTTTACATACCCGCCAAGATCAAAATGAGCTTCATCTGAAAAGATGATATTTTTGGCAAAATCGGTATCTTCTGTAAGTCGATCGATCAATGTAATGTCGTAATATTTTCCAGCGTTTTTCAAGCGTATACACAACCATATTCGTTCAGCGGAAGGACAAAACTAATTATCTGTCAAATCAGACATCAGCTAGGTGTTACCATTCACGAAATAAGCACTAGTTGAAAAGAAAAACGTTAAATGGCGGACTCGTTACAAGGGAGTTTACCATTTTTTTGTTCATTTTGAAAGCTTGTATTTATTACTTTAAGCCCTTAAAATATTTAATTTCTATTAATGCTCAAAAATATGCCAATAAAAATATATTTATAAAACACCTTAAAGTATGTAAAAATTTTTTTTTCGTAAATTTTTTATTTATGGCACTTACTGTTGATATTACATTACACATAATTAAAAGCCATCCATATTTTCAAACAGAATAACGTTGATAAAGATGCGGTAACACAACTTCATTTTTGAAAAAAAAGGTCAAATGATGTCAACCTTATATAATGAAGTCTGTAATCGGGCTGAAGTAACTGCTATACTTGAGGTTGTTAAACTACTTAAAAATAGTGTCACAATATTCCGGAAAACGCATGTACTTAGAGGCTATGGTTGCTTAATCTCTGTAGATGAAGGAGTACCATTAATCTTTAGGGATTTTGGCTGTGTACTTTGGCGTCGAACTCCTTTGGATACAGGCAGAAAGTGTTATACTGGATACTAAGTTACAGATTCTTCCGCAAAAAGAAAGTTTTAGTGTGACAATCTCTTTCTACCGTCCACATATCAGACAATTAACAATTGTTTAATCAATAAATCGAAACTCTGGTTATGAGTAGGGATGAAAATAACTAAGCAAGTATTTAATATTCTTAAAAGAGACTCCGCCACTCTAGGGCAGCGATCGTCCCGCAATTTAGGTGTCGCTCTGAGGTTCTCAAGTATGGCTGGCCGGACTTTAAACTGTTTACGCAGTTTCTTACAGGCCACTCTAGACTAAGATTGCATCTAAAGAGGATGGCGGTCACAGATGTGGATATTGTTAGACTGTGCTCCCAGGCATCAAAGACAGCGGAAAACAAATAAGGTGGATATATTTAGGTAGACATGTGGTCTCACTAGGAAACATATTCACCATTATGGTTTCAAAACTGCTGGTGTTCAATAGGAAGGCAGAAGATCTGTTATACAAATTATAGACCAGAAAGGGCACAATTGATACCATGATGATAATGGTAATAACTTTCTGGAAGTTAGCACATCTGCTGTGATTGAAACGTGGCCGTAAATGGAGCCATAGCAACTCTTCTCTCTATAAATGCTATATGGAAGAGAACAAAGAAACTTCAATACACCTTGCCTTGGTTTGCCCCGTTTTGACTTAGTTATTACTGCAGTGTAGTTGCTATAGGGCAATTAGAAGTTTGAACGTAAACTAATTGTATCTGTGGTTTCTTCTGTGATTTGGTTTCACTTCAAATACAGAAATTTTGATTATTAAAAAACCTGGTAAGTCCAGAATGAACTACGTCGCTCAACGCAGTTTTGTTGTCTTTTTTTCTCGTCACTCGTCTAGGAAGCAAATAGGATGGCTTTCCACAAATCATATATTATTTTTTCTGTTTCAGAAATCAAGTAGATTTTAATCTATTTTAGCTTATTATTATGTGTAGTGGTAAGGATCCTTGCTAAGTGGTGGCGATCTTTACTTAGCATTGTTATTTATTCCAGTAGGTGGCTGTTTTTTCTAATCATTCTCGTCTGGAATTTATCATCATCGCCAGATTTGTCTGGAGAGTGGTTGAAGATTTTTTATTAAACACTCAAAACCGCAACTTAATTTTTTCTGCAATGTCCTCCGCTGGGATTCGAACTTTGGCCGTTTGTATTGTATATCTGAGCCCCAACCACTATACCACTCCACTACTTTTGTCGTCTAAACTTGATGAAACGAATTGATGACTGATTTCCAAAGTAAAATCCGGAATTTCTTAGTGTTGTTTAAGCGTCAATATATTCATGATGATTTGTCAGAGCACACTAAACATAAATGCAAAATGTATGACAGTATGACAGTTTATTTTTTACAAAAAAAAAAAAAAAATATTGAATTTCTGATAAAAAATATTTTAGATAAAAAAATTGTTATAAAAAAAATTGTTTACTATTTATTTTTTTAGTAAAAAAACAATTTTTTTATTTTTTATTTTTTTGTAACAAATAGTTTATAAAAAATAAAAAAAATATGTTTTTCTACTAAAAATATTAAGTTTCGTTATGAAATATTTTTTGTTGAAAAATATTTTTTTTTATTTTTAATCTATTGAAGCTTTTGAAAATAAGAAGAAGAAAACTGTTAAACTCGATTATATTTTTCAAGATAGGAATTGTTTGAATAAATCGAACCGACTGGAAAGAGATAATATGATTAATCTTTGCTGGTCATGAAGAAATGATCATGAACAGTTCGGTTGATCAGGGCCACTATTAGGCCCATAACCTTACTATACCATAGTAATTGACCTTATTTTTCAAAAATGAGGTTGCGTTACCGCAACTTGATCAACGATAATCTGTTTGAAAATATGAATGACATTTACTTATGTGTGATGAAATATCAACAGTACGTGCCATGAATGAAAAATTTAGGAAAAAATTTTTTACATACTTTAAGGCATTTTATAAATATATTTTTATTGGCAGACTTAAGGACATTAATAGCAATTATTTTAAGGGTTTAAAGTAATAAATTTAAGCTTTCGAAATAAAAAACAAAAACTGGTAAACTCCCTTGTATTTTCCAAGTTAAGTATGGTGCCACTACCAGGTCCATAACCTTAACCATACTGTGGTATAGAAGGAACGATCTGAAGAGAAATTTAGGTGTATATTCTGCTCAGGAAAATTGGGCTTGAAAAAAATAAACTTTTGCTGGGCAATAATGATAGAAAAGCATATGAGTCTTTTATCAGGCATTGCAGACTCCATGAATATCTGTATAAAATGGGAAGAATTTCCAGAAATTGCCATAATGAAAAATTTGCGATAAATCGATTCAGAGAAATAGACCTGACAGTAGGCCTTTGAGGTTGTGGAGCTTGACACCTCTCGATTTTTTGCTGAGACCATGTGAAAAATTACTGCTTTTTGCTGAAAATTCTGAAAAATGCGATTATATGGGCTATTTGCTACAATTTAAAATTCTATTGAACTTAAAAGAATTATAAATTTCTAATAAAAATAAATGTAATTTATTTTTGAAATATAATATAAATAAAATAAAATATAAAAAAATAAAAAATATTACTTAAATATTTATTAACAAAAAATATTTTTTAATAAAATATAATTACTATTTTAAATAAAAAATTATTTTTGATAAAAATATTTTTTAATAAAATATTTATTAATTAAGAATATTTTTTATTTTTTGTATACATATATATATTTTAAAAATGCATGAATATACTTTTTTATTTTTATTAAAAAATATTTTTCTTTTCAATTACTTTTCCATTACTTACCCTCCAAATTCCACTGCCACAACTTTCTTATCAATGTCACATATTTGTCTCGTTTCCACATGAAAAATATCAATTTCGATATGGATAGTATACCCTGCCAAAATGGGGATAAGCAATCAGTAACAATATCTAAATCCGATATATTTTCCATGGCTAAGTTAAACATAAGAAAACTTAAAATTAACATTGATAACAGGGGAAACCAAACCAACAGTCGATTAAAATAGGTTTTATCCATAGAGATTGGATTTATTCCAATAAAAGCAAAACAAAAAAGTTGTACCCCAAAGTAGCCTTTAATTTCGGGCTGAGGAACTGGTAAAGTATATTCTTTAGCTTTAAAAAACATTTTTCTTGTCTTCCAATAACTTAAACTTGAATGATTTTTTAGCTTAAAAATAAAATATTTTTCCCAGAAATATGTCGACTTTAGACCACTGACAGTTAATCGAGATTTCTACTGCTTAATGCTTTCTGAAATACCATTAATTATTGTCGAGTGGTTTTATATGAAAGTGTTTTAAAATAAATACAATATAAGTATTAGTATGTATGTATGTATGTATGTATGTATGTATGTATGTATGTATGTATGTATGTATGTATGTATGTATGTATGTATGTATGTATGTATGTATGTATGTATGTATGTATGTACATATGTACATATATGTACGTGTGAAAATATTTGAGTATAATATTCTTATTTACTACTTCTCTTTAATCAGCTTATTTTGTCTATTCCTTTTCTTTAATCCTACTTAAATATCTATCATACCTGTCGCATTTCCATTGATATTTAATGGTTCTATTTTTAAGGCGTTTACTTTGGCAATGAGACAGAGACGTGTGGGATTAAAAGCTTCATTTAGCAAACGTAGTTAAGAACAAGAATTTCTTAAGAATTTTTAACTGAAATTTAAAAGGAAATTTAATTCATACATTTTCTTTAATATTTATGTCTCAGTAAATAGGTCAGTTAGAGCAAAAATAAGAAAAACTGTTTGTTTTTATAATAAAGATCAATATTAGGCGTTGCAACAAGAATTTTGTTTCCCAAAAATGGCATATTTTAATCAATTATTTGAAACTGCGGCCATTTTTGCAATAAACTTCATTTCGCTTTAAGGTCTCGTAAGCCTTCCTAAATTGCTAAAGTGTTCAGTTTTCTTCTCACAGAAATGGCACATTGAATTAGGAAACTGCTTTCATTCTATGCGCTGGCATGGTGCAGTGTTTAGAGCGCACGTATAATAATACAAACAACTCAACTTCCCTCCAGACAACTCCGTCTAAAAAATAAAAGAAGAAGCCACCCAGACCTTCCTGCATATCTCTGGCGATGATGACAAGCATCAAACGAATGATCAGGAAAATGCGCCACCTACTGGGAAAAAATTACAATGTTAAAGTAAAGATCACCACCAGTTAGCAAGGATCTTCAACACTACACAAAATCACATAGAGGAAGCTACAGTGGATTAATCATCTACTTAGACTGAAAAGATCAAATTGCTTTGTGGAAAGCCAATGTGGTCCCTAGAGGAGTGACGGAGAGAGAGAAAAAAAACTCCCATTCTATGCATATTGTTACGAAAATAAAAATGTCTAAAAAGAAAACACACACCAGCGCCTTTAAAACGGTATTGTGGGATTTTAGTATATTTGGCAATTATGTGTCATTCAGTCAAGGCCGTACTTATTTGCGTTATCCGGCAGCACTACCAATTCGACCATCTTTGCTTATAGAGGATATGACACATTTCCGGAAGTTTCCAAACTGTAGGCAATTAGGTATATAAAGAGGCTGCTTTACCCACTCATCTATTAGTTATCATTTTGTTGTCATAAGATAAAGACGTGTTTAGGGGGAAATGAAAGTGTTGTATAAACAAATATTAAACTGTTGTTAAGTGTTGTAAAATAAAAAGCTGTCAATAACAAAAAAAGTGGAGTTTATTTTATTTTAAGGCAATCTAAACGAACTGAAACGTTTTAAAAAGCTTGAAACGTAACAATATGTTCGATGAGTCTGCAATGCACGTTAAAAAGACCGTTTATTATTTTCAGGCTATATTGAGATTGAGCCTGATACAAGACTCATATTCTTTCCTATCATTATTACCTGGCAAAAGCCTATTCTGTCTCAAACCCGTTTTACCTAAAAAGAGAATACTACCTTGATCAAAAACTATAGAAATAGCTCCTGTGTCCCATTGTACCGATTTGAATTTTTTTCTTTTTTTTTAAGTTGCTACATCTGTTTTTGACATACCCGCTAAATCTTAGCCTCATAGCTTGACATTTGCAAGAGTTAAGTAGCTAAGAGTACATCCATCTCTATGTGTGTTGGCGATTTTTAACAATTTTGACCGTGTTTAGGTCGCAAAATACGTGGTTTTCGAGGCTGAATCTAATCCCACATTCATCAAAGGGATCATTACTGGAGACGAGACGTGGGTTTATGAGTACTGACATCAGGCAAGTGAATGACATTGTTTTCGGTCAAAAAAGATGGTGTAGTGTATCATGATTATTTGCCAGGAGGCCAGACAGTAAACAAAATGGCTTTATTTGCGCGTTATAAGATGTTTGCGTGAAGCAATGCGCCGAAAGAGACCAGAATTGATGTGATAACACACCGTCGTACAATGCCATCATTATTTGAAATTTTTTTCAGAAAAATGCAACAAAGACCATACAAGAGACACAGAGTTTCACCTGACTTGACTCCCTGTGACCTCTTTCTGTTCAATCGAGTTACCATTACGTAGAACGCGTTTCAGCAGCCGAGAGGAAATAATGGAAAAATCGCAGGAAGCACTGATGGACATACAGAAAATCGAACATAAAAAATGCTTCGAGGATTGAATCAAGCGCTGGCATAAGCTTGTAGCAGTCGATGGGGATTACTTTGAAGGAGAAAATATAGATTTAAATGAATAAACTTGTATTTTTAATTTTCCGAATAAATTCCGCGAACTTTTCTATCAAGCTAGTATACGGCTATCTTTCGCTAAGCAGTCATCTACCGGTCCCTATTCCCATACCAGACTAAGGTGCTGGGCCTAACAATGGCGTGAAAGCTCTCTTCCTGGTGAGCTGATCTGCGTGACTATTCAGCAGAATTCCTGCATGACCCGGAACCCAGCAAAGACTAAAAATATTACCTCTTTTCAATTGTTACAATTTATTCAGACATGCGAGTTTTCCAGTATTTTGTTTTGTTTTTTCTTAATTTTGAGTTCTTCAATTTGTGACCTTAAAGCCTTAAAATAATTTCTATTAATGCCCACAAGTATGCCAAGAACATATTTTTATAAAACGCCTTAAAGTATGTCAAAATTATTTTAAATATTTTATATTATTTAAGAGTTATTTTTGCGGTTCTTCTAAAATTTCATTGGACCCAATTCCCTTAAGCAGCAAAACATTAACAAAATTGTCAAGCCCTTTTTTCAGTTTCTTCTCTTTTTACGACGCATATGACTGTGTTCGATTCACTTTGAAAAATATCTTCGTATGTTTGAGAAATTAGAAATGCACACTAAGGAAATATCTCAAAGGAAATTTTTAATTAAAAATGTTTTTTTCTTTAAATAAAAATTTTCTGTGTATTGTTGCCATAACAGGTTTTATATATTTTTCTAAAGGATGTCCTCAACACGTACGGTCAAAAGCATGTCAATTTGAATTATTAACGTTTTCTGTACTTTCCTTTCTCAAATGAGCTGTCAATCATAAATATAATTTTGAAATTTTTTTTTTTATTCTTTTATATTTATTTACTAAAAGGCTTTAAATGGTTTTATTAGTAGTCTGTTTTGATCCTAAATAGCTGTTTTGTCAGATACACTAGGGTATTAGTGTCCTGGTATTTCTCTAAGGTTTTTTTTATCATTCCTTATACATATGTATGTATGTATATGGTATACGACGTATTAGTGTCAATATGCTTAATGTGTTTCATTGATGTTGATTTTCGTTATTTTCGGTTTTTCTGTAAATCCTTATACATACGTATGTATGTATATGGTATACGACGTATTAGTGTCAATATGCTTAATGTGTTTCATTGATGTTGATTTTCGTTATTTTCGGTTTTTCTGTAAATCCTTCTTTAATATCCTTAAGCTTTACACACTTACATAGTATCTATTTGTATGACGACTGTTACCAACCCAATTTTCTTTACGCATCCTCTCGCTACAACGACATGTAAGAATTTTAAGAGATATTTCCGTTTTTGTTTTTTCTTGTAAGTATGGCATTAGTTTCAAGCGTGATAGGGATATAATGATGCTCTTAGAATACAAAATGTGAAGGAACTAATTTATAACACTTGCACTACAGTAGTGTTGAAAATTAAAGCAGCGAAATATTATAATGCAGGATAACTTAAAAATATGGAATTTTTAACAAAATTTTGGGCGTTTGCTTTGAATTATTGATGGAATAGAAATATATTCAATGCTATGGACTTTTTGTATTATTGACAGTATTTAGGTTACTTGCCAAGAGAACTACTCATTTGAAGAGACCCAAAGCAAATTTTGAATAACCTTCTCTCTAGTAAAGATTTGATTTGAAAGACGAGACACACGAGCTTTGTTTTAGTCCTCTTGGCAGCATATTATTTTTTGATCGGTCTATTGTAGCAAGTCTGGTATGCATGATGATGGTGCTGCCATCTATCGTTGCCTAGAAACAACGACCTCTTTTTACCGGTGGTGAAAAATCTTGCTGCTTATTATCAATTTGTTACCAATTGTCTTTTTATTTTTTCCCAATAAGTGGCGGTATTGCGTGACTACTCTATGAAGCTTTTACTCGCTGGTATTAGATGTCAGGCAAGGCTTCAACGATTCATGGCCAGATTTCAGTTTTGGGCTACAGATAGGGTTGGCAACCCACTGGCTAAATCAAATAAACCCACCCGAGTGGGTTTTTCTTTGTACAGGTTTTCGTAGTTTATTTATAGCAAAAGTAATTAAAGTTTAAGTATTGCTAGTGCAATAGTGCAAAAAGCTAATGAATTAACTAATTCATCAAAATAAAAATTTAAAAAATCACGGCTTACATCTTACTATTTAAGAAAAACTTCTCGTTTTTGAGGCGCTCCAACTTAGAAAGCGTTTTTGTATTTCCTCAAAAGAAGTTATTCGGTGACATGTCAAAAGAAATTGTGCACGTCAAAACAGTTAATAAACAGTAGGAATAATGTTTATTCAACGCGGCGGGTGCGGCATTAAATCATTTCTTACAATTGCTTGCCAACTTTTGCTACGTAATGCGGTGCATTGTCATTCAAACGCACGCTTCAATCGAAGTAGTTGCAATCTGCCCCGATCAGCGAGTCTTAGCAGCTCATAGTATACAATGCCGCCTGGAGCCCACCAATAGTGCAAAATTGCCTTATAAACGCTAAAAAAACGTAATTGTACTAACAAACAAAAAATATTGTAGACTTGAACGAAACTCAATAAAACCCAAAAAATCCATCAAAAAACCGAATAAAACACGGTTGGTTGGGTCTAGGAAACCTTGGTTTTTGCCAACCCTGGCCACAAAGTACCATTTATGCTAGAGAGCACCTTCTCCATCCAATTTTTGCTAAAAAGGACCTCAAAGGTCCTCCTGCAACTTCCCTTGGTGGGCTTGATAGCCATCAAGCAATATCAGGGGCTTATGGCCAGTTTTCCGTTTTGGATTACAAAGTACCATTTATGCTAAAAACGACCTCCTTCATACTATTTATGGCAAAAATGACCTCAATGAACCCCCTTCATTTGATCCTGGAGGGCTTGATAGCCAACATATAAGAGTTCTTGGCCAGTTTTCGTTTGGGTCTGCAAAGTACCATTTATGCTAAAAAGGACCTCCTCCATCCTCCTCTGGTGGGCTTGATAGCCAGGTCATCAAACGCTCCTGGCCATTTTTTTGTTTTGGGCTGCAAAGTACTAAACAGCCCTCACCATCCCATTTATGCTAAAAAGAACCTCAAAAGACCTCCTCCATCTTTTCCTGCTAAGCTTGATAATCAAGATGTTAGACTTTAAAATATGTTTTCAGCTGCTCATAGTTGATTAAACCCTTTTAATTACATCAAACACGGATCATTTGATTGGCGCTTTGGATTTAGGCTGGTTTTTGGGCTTAACATACGATTTCTTGCGCTTCAGGTTGTTGTATTGGATTAATCTTTATCGCCTGTAATGATTAGATGTAAAAATAACTTCTTTTTTATAGTATTTAAGCAGCATTTCGGACATCAAGATAACGTTTTTAAACGGCTTTAAATTTCAACTCTTGCTGTTGGAAAATGTTTGAAAATTGCTGCTTAAGTAGCTTACCATGATTCTTCTCTATAGAGTATAATTACGAGTTAACACATAAGTTTTAATTGCCAATTAAGGTATTTTCGACAATTAAGGCCTTAATTGATCTCAATTTACTATACAAAATCACAATTTATAAATTGCACAATTAATACTTAAATGCGCAATTAATTGAGTCGAAAATATGTGTAAAATATGTAAATTGAGGAATAGCAACTCAGTATGAACTCTGTTCAGTGAGAAGTAACAAAAATAAATACAGTATGCAAAATCCTTATTCGTGCAAATATCCAAGAGGCAGTCATTTAAATCACTAGTTTTTAATAAAATAAAAATTAAAAAATATATTTAAAACGATTTTAGACAAAGAGGTTATATTACATAAAACAAACGAAAAACGATTTTTTTTAAATAAAATAAAATTTAAATTTTTTTGTTGTATGAATGCAGATTTCGCACAATGTACAATGGCATATGAAATATGTATTGTCAAAATGGAAAAAGTAAATATATATTTTGTGTTTTAAATTTGAGTCTTTCCTTTACATTTTACATTCTTTTTACAGTTAAAGTTTTATTTTTTATTTGATCACTTTGATAAAATATGTCTAATCATTTTCAGTTGTCAAATGCTAATTGAACAAACTTAATTGCTCTATATGTGAACACCAAAACCGATAGATCAATTTAGAAATTAATTGACTCAATTAAAATCTATGTCTGAACATGGGATAACCTTCAATTTGAAGTTTTTTAGTTGACTAAGGCGGTCCTTGTCGTTTGTCACCAGTGTTGCCAAATATGCAGATGAGCAAATGAGCAGTTTTGAAGTTTTTTTTTTTTTTGTTTTGTTTAAAAAATAAGTTTTTCTGTAAATTGTGCAGATTTTAACATTTTAGTTTTCTATTTTCGATTTTGTTATTTTAATTTAAATCTCAGAAATAATAATTGCTGTGATGAGTTTTTTCCTGGCCTTTTTTGGCCACTGATCATAATGAAAGAGGGTTCTCACACAGTGTCTGGGATGCTCACATTCAAGTCTCAGTTGCGTTTTTCTGTGCAGTCGTTTAAAAAATAATTTTTGTTTTGCCAAAAAGATAGGGGGATCACATTACTTAATATTTAAATACGCACGTATGTGTGATAGACCTGCTTCACTAATAAAATATAAAATACTGAATATAAAAAAAATATTAGCTTTACTTAAAGCTAATTTTATTGTAAAATTTCGGTTTAATTTTAGTTTATTTAATAAACTAAACCTTTTTTGAGTTACGCCAATACACATATGTTGTGCAATCTCAATCATAGCGATATTTCTCAGAAACCGGAGCTAATCTAAAAAAACTGTTAGCAACACTGGATTCAGCGCACTCGAATCCGATTTACTAACCAGGTGCCACGCTTGTCGGAAAAAGTGTTAAATTCGAGCACAGTGTCACTATATCATTTATTAAGGTGTTGTATATCGCCTCCAATATATTTTCAGGCCTAAAAAAATACACTGTGAAATAAATTTTCCAGTATATTCTGTGAAGAAAAGTCGGGAGATATTGAAATAGAATGAAACTTCAACATGTTAATGTTTTCATTTTAAAGAAGTTTTTGATATATATTCTTAGTAGTTCACTTATGATACATTTTCTTATTATTTACTTGAAATGTAAAGTAAATTCTCTGATTATCAGAAGTTTAAAATAGTTGGCGTATCTTAAATTTATTAGTTTTTGAAAGTTTACACGATTTCAATCTCACTAGTGTTCGGTGCCTTTTTACTTGTTTAAGTATCTGCATTTATTCGCTTCAAAATCAGTTTTTTCTATCAAATTTTTAGTTTCTCTGAAAAAAAATATGGTAACACTGGTTATAAATGACAGCTCTACAAATATCGGAAGTTAAACTGTCCACTTGTTAAAATAAATTATGTTATAAGGCCTACAATTAAAAGTAATAGTTGTGTGCCCCTTTATTTACTGCCCACTGTAAGTTTTTACAAATGTGCATTTCTTGCTCACCGTTTTCCTATTTCTGTTTGTAATGACAGCCCATAAAATAAATGGAATTTTTATGTAAAATAAGCAATTATTTTTATTACCTCAACAAATAAAAAACAAAATGTCACTGAAAACTATTTGAAAAAAAAAACTGCTATTTCATGCAGGAACTTTTCCTGCCCCTAAGGGACTATGGAGTAAGTATGAGATAGTAAAACTGTTTATGTAAATATACAATATTTGAAAAAAATGTTTTTATTTGTTTTCAATTACTTGTGTTTCATTTTCATTTTTGTTTTTATTTATTTTTTTTATATTTTAATTGCATACTTTCAAGCTATTGTAAACTGTTGCATACTTCGAGGTTAAATCAAGTTTTTAAGTAATTCGAAATTGATTTGATTTTCATTTTTCATGATGTTCTTTTTGTCTTATCAAAATATTTGATTATTTGTTCTATTTTTTTTTACATTTCTCTCTCCCCCCTTCTAATTTCTGTTCTATTTTAATTCGGTTTGCGATAAAACAATTTTCTTTGTTCTATTTTCTATTATTTCTTATGATTTGTGTAAATATTTTTGTTAAATTAAATATTCTTTGGATATTTCTGAAAGACCTTTAGGCTTTCAAATAATCATATTGTGTAACATGATTTTCGTTTTTTATTTCATTTTTTTTTTTTACAATTCTCTTGTGCTTGTCAAAAATATCTCGAAGGATTTTTTTCAATTTTTTATTAACTCTTATGTGTAAGGCAGCTTAAAAATTTTCTATGCAATGGCAAGTGATTCGATTACCTGTACGGAAGTTGTGTAAAAATCTCAATATAAAAAACCGATTGTTATCATTTTTTGTTGCTTCGCAGATGTCAAACTTACTGGAGCTTATTGATTTGATCTGATATAATAGGGAGAGATGTAATGCTTTCCCAACAAAAATGTGACTGGAATCTTGCCTATTGGTTTTGGATATTGTCACTGATTTTACTTGGGCTTACTGTCGAAAATAATTTGTTTTAAGGCCTTCAATGCTACACACAATAAGATGATGCCCCTCCAGTTGTAATGATCTCTTGTCGAGTTGCGTCCACTCAGTCGAGCAGGTTCCAATCTTTTCAAAAAATTTTTGATTTTGTTTTCCTTTTGCCATCTTTTGTCAGCGATGATTGGGAAATCAGTCAACTTTTTAACCCGATAGCAGAACTGGGAACTATCTCCGTAGCGCCTCTAAATAGAATTGAAATTGAATGGGCAATAATGGAGCTACAAAACGGTAAAGCGGCCGGAATTGATAATTTACTAGCTGAGTTCTACAAGTCATCTACGGGCACATGTGCCGAGCTTTTGCACTATCTTTTCAAGGACATATGGGAGACGGAAAGTATTACCTTGATCAATAAGTTTCCGGACTAACCACCGTGTGGCGGTGCCAACGTTCCGAATTGAGTTTTTTTTTTTTTTTTCTTATTAAGTTGATACATCTGTTATTAATATTCCCGCTAAGTCTTAGCGTCACAGCTTGACATTTGCAAAAGTTACTAAGCCAAAGGTACATCTATTTCTACGTAGCCAAGAGTACATCTATCTCTATGTGTTGACGATTTTTTTACAATTTTTAGGTTGAGGTCGATAAAGACATGATTTGCGAGGCTGAACCGATCCCACATTCATCAAAACGATCATTACGTTTACAACGTGACGTGGGTTTATGAGTACATCACGCAATCCAGACGTCAGGCAAGTGAATGGCGTTCACCAAATGAGCCGAGACCAAAAAAGCATGTCGTTTTCAGTCAAAAAAGAAGGCAATTCTCACGGTTTTCATGATAACAACGGTGTAGTGCGTCATGAATTTTTGCCAGAAGGTCAGGCATTGAGCAAAGATTATTATTTGAACATTATGATAATGCACCATGATAACGCACTGTCGCATAGTGCCACATTATTCGAAATATTTTTACGAAAAATTCAAAAAATACCATTCACCAGCCACTGAATTCATTTGATTTGGCTACCTGTGACGTCTTTCTGTTCAATCGTGTTAGAAAACCATTACGGAGAATGCGTTTCAGCAGCCGAGAGGAAATAATGGAAAAATCGAAGGAAGCACTGATGTAAAAATGCAAATGTTACGCGGGGGCTATTCTGGAAACTTATTGATCAAAGCAGTATACCTCATGACTGGAAAGAAAGCCAGATCATAGAAATTTCGAAATCAGTCGATCAGTGAGAATGTTCAAACTGGCATGGAATTGCGCTTACCCTATCTGTTGAGAAAATTTGTAACAAAATTTTGTTAAATCGTGTCATAACCCCTATTGACCAACGACTCCGTCGGTGGCACCCAGTTTTCGTCCTAGCGGGTAATGCATCGACCATTGTGACGGTCTTGGATTGATCGTGGAACAGTGCAGCGCGTTGAACTCGACTGTATACATGACTTTCATTGGTTTTGGGAAGGTTTTCGATTTCACTGACCGGAGGGGCATCCCAGAAAAGATAACTCGCCATATCAAAATTCAACTCGATGACTCTAGTGCTAGAGTAACGGTATCATAAGATAACCATTCAACACTACCACCGGAACATCTACAAGAACTAGATTACGCCGACGATATCGTACTACTGAGTAGCAGTCTTTAACCACTCCCAAGATGGAATCGTGTGCAGACGTATAAACAAAAGAGACTGTGTTCAGTATACCATAATTGGTAAACCGATTATAAACGTTTAAAAATTCTCTTATTTTGGTAGCATAATTATGTCAGAAGGAGGCGCTATAGACGATAAGGAAAGTTGCATAATTAAGGCCAGAATTGCCTTCCATCAGTATAAAAAATCTGGAAATCGAGCATATAACGAAATAAAAATAAATAACAAAATAAAAAGGAAACTACAATCTTTCACAAACCGATGCTGAGAAATATATTGAGAATTTGGTGGCCACACACCGTCTGCAGCGACCAACTTTTCCAATTAGCATATGAAGAGAATTAAATAATCAAACTTTCTTTTTCTCCCTCACTCATCTAGGGAGTTCCTTTAATCAATTTCTTTAATCAGGTTTCTTTAATCAGGTTTCTTTAATCAGTTTGATTCTTCAAGCTAAATAGATGATTAATCCACTGTAGCTTCCTACATATGATTTTGCGTAGTGGTGAAGATCCCTGCTAATTGGTGTTGATCTTTACTTTCAGTTTTGTATTTTTGTTTGTTTTAATACTCCTATCTAGGACACACACTTCGAAAACCTTACGACGATATAGGGTCCGCCAAATAATATTTTATTTTTTTGAAAACAGGGCGCAAAACATCGAGTGTATCTTCGGCTGTGTGGCACGTAGCGCCGTCCTGTTGAAACCAAATGTTGCAAATATCCTCTTCTTCAATTTTTGTGAACAAAAATTCGTTCAACGTGGCCCGATAACGATCGCCATTGACTGTAACGGCCACTCCTTGATCATTTTCGAATTATGCCTCTGGACCAAAATCCGCACCAAACAATGACTCGTCTTGGGTGTATCGGCTTTTCAATATATGCGTGCGTGTTTTCTGTGCCCCAAATGCGACAATTTTGCTTGTTCAAGATCACAATGAGTTTCATCTGAGAAGACGATTTTTGGCAAAATCGGCATCTTTTGTAAGTCGATCGCAGGCCCACTTAGCGAAGCGAACACGCATTGGGCACAACCATATTCATTCAGCGGAAGGATAAAACTAAGTGTTACCATTCACGCAATAAGCACTAGTTGAATAAATAACGTTAGATGGCGGACCCGATATCATGCAGAGACGAAGTAGACAAAAAAGTCGCATGGAGGCGCAGCTAAACAGGCAGAACCTTAAATGAATTACCTTCTTTGACTAGCAACAGACAACTACTCGTATATAGATTCTATGTAAGTAGTCTATGTTCCTGATGGAATATTACAATAAATATATTTGTCATGAAAAAGTTAAAGTTACCTGGTTACTTTTGGTGTGCACATAAGGGTTAAATAAACAAACTTACATTTATATCACAAAATGTGCCGCAATGTTTTCTTCTTATTTTTTTTATTTCATTTTAAATACAATTATTTTTTCATTTCTAATATAATTTTTTATTATTTTATTATTTCTATTATCGATATCGATAGCAATTGTAGAGTAAATGTTTAATGGAATTATAGCTGTGCTCTAATGTCCAGAGACAAAGGACTTGTCTTACTGACTTATGAGGCATATGTGTGGCTAGTTGTACTTTTGTTGCTTTTTCTTTCCTGGAAGTAAAATTCATTTATAAATAGTTAAATAGAAAGGAAGTGCTTCTACCTGCAGTAACAGTTTTAATTTTAAATAAATCAATAATTTCCTGTGGTGATTGAGGCTGTTTCTCTATATTTCTAGGAAATTTAAAGGCATAGTAGTTAGCAAATAGTTTTAAAATTGAAAAAGAAAATTGAATGTCTTTATTAAATTCCGCCTTAATGTGGTTAAATTTAAAATTAAATAGTTGTAGGACTTGTGAGCTTTTTTTTGTCATATTAAGGGCAGTGGTGAAATATCATAACTGTGAAAAATTTAGAATTAATTCCTTTTGCTCTGGTTGAAATGAGAGTATCAAATAGGCGTTTGTTTCAAAGATTATATCTTCTTTTAAGCCAAATCTATTCAAATTTATTCATAACCAACAGACTTAAAAGGGTGGTGTTATGTTATGATTAGAGCACACGCGTAACAAGACTAGCGGCCTAGGTTCCAGCCCTTGTCCTTACAAGACGAAAAAAAAAATTGTGGTTTTAATTATTTAATAAATAGACTTCCAATTCTCTCCAGGTAACTCCATCAAAAAAATAAAGAAGAAGCAGTTGTCCTTGACGTTCCAGCTTACCTCTCTCTGGCGACGGTGACAAACATCAGAAGAATGATTAGGAGAAAACGCCATCTACTGGAAAATAAACTTACAATGCCAAGTCAAGACCACCACCACCACTTAGCAAGGATCTTCACCACTACGCAGTCATATAGAAGGGAACTACAGTGGATTAATTATCTACTTATGAATCTGAAACAAGGCAATGGATGTTTTATGGAAAGCCAATATGCTCCTTAGAGGAGTGACGAAGCAAAAAACATAGACTTAAGTTAGTAATTAAATTTATAGTTTGCCATAGTGACTAGTGCTCTTTGTCTTATCTTCATTTGCAAGATAAGGCCGCTTTTGCAGCAAGTTAATCTTGAAACTATTCAAAAGCTGTAAATAGTATCCTTTGAGAATTCTCTTAAAATTTCAGTTTACTCGTTAGAAATGAGACAGAGTGCATTTCTTGTTGGGCCACAGTTCCAAATAAATCTTCTTTGGTAAGCATTAACAAAAGAAAAACCCCCGTGCGGCGGTTCCATCGTTCTGATTCAATTTTTTTTTGTGAAGTTTGTAGGTCTGTTGTTGATATTCCCACTAAATCTTAGCGTCATTTGCAAAAGCTACATAGGAAAGAGTACATTTATCTCTATGCGTGTTGGCGATTGTTTACAATTTTAGACAACAACAAACTTGTATTAAATTTTGCCTAAAAAACATATTTAATGTTCAGCGATCGTTAGAATTAACCACGAGCGCAAATTAACCAACAAAGAGATAGGGGAGGCCTTGAACATTGCCGATGAATCCGTCCAAAACATTTTGATTAATGATTTGGGTTTCCGTCGTGTAGCCGCAAAGCTGATGCCAAAAGACCTAAATTTCACGCTAAAAGAGAGATCGTATTGAGGTCGCAAAAGTCATGATTTGCGAGACTGAGTCCGGTTCCACATTCATCAAAAGATTCATAACTGGAGACGAATCGCGGGCTTATGAGTACGACACGTAATCCAGATATCAGGCAAGTGAATGGCATTCACCAAAATAAACCACGATATTTTCAGTCAATGCTCACAGTGTTCATGGATTACAGCGGTGCAGTGCATCATGAATTTTTGCCAGAAGGCCAGACAATAAACAAATAGTACTAGTTAGGCGTTATAAGACATTTGCGTAAAGCAATTCGCCGAAATAGACCAGAATTTTGGGCAGAAAACTCTTGGATTTTGCATTTTGATAACGCACCGTCGCACAGTGTTATCATTTTCGAAATTTTTTGACGAAAAATGAAACGAATACCGTCCAACAGCTACAGTATTTACCTGATTGACCTCTTTCTTTTTAATCAAATTCAAAAACCGTTACGGGAAACGAGTTTCGACAGCTGAGAGGAAATAATGAAAAAAATTGCAGGAAGCACTGATGGACATACGGAAAACCGAATATAAAAAAATGCTTCGAGGATTGCATCAAACACTGGCAAAAGTGTGTTGCAGTCGTTGGAGATTACTTTGAAGGCGACGATATAGATTTAGCTGAACAAACTTGTATTTTTAATTTTCTGAATAAATTCCGGGAACTTTTTGATCAATTGCAATTTTATATATATTTTTTTTTTTTAATTTGCGCCAAACAAAATAGAAATAAGCTTAAGTTGGCTACAGCAGCAAAAGCAGTCGTGCAGCCGTTTAGCTGTGTTGCAACCAAAATAAACGTATTCATATAAATCACTGTATTTTATTTTTTGTAGTACTTTGTAGTTTGTAGTCGGTAGCCTGCCGTCGTCTATGTGTTTAAAGCATTAATATTTTTTGAGTCAAAAGCAGGGTTTTCTACCTACTTAACCAGCTTTCTGTTGTCTTTATTTTACATTCTTTTTAATTTTTCAAATGAGAGCTTTGATAATAGGACTCTAATAGATTTGAACTTTGATTTTTTACTTTCCTGGAATAAATGGTACACTTGGAGCTTTACCAACCTAACATAAGCTTATTAAAAGGTATTAAATTTTTTTTAATAGTATCTATAATCTTAGAGATGTTCTAGGAATCTATAAATACGCTCTTAAATTTGTCATTTTGTTAAAAATATCTATCTTATAAGCTGCTTTTGAAATATTGATTTTTAGGTAATCACTTCAGAGTATTTTTAAGTTACGAATAATCGCTTTCTGTGCGTAGTAGATACACATGTAGGTGTATAAGCAATATATTAGGGTGGCTCATATTAAGAAAATAAAAAACTAATGTATAGGACTTATTACAAAACCTCATATTTGTTTATCATTTACCTTACATTGGGTACTTTTGTTACATTACTGACTATTTTTAACATACTGCTACTCACTCATCTCGTCTATATTATCTTTTTTATGCTTTTCCCTTTAATTTTCCCTACAACAAATCATTTCTAAAAGCAAAGTGAAACAATATGCATACGAAGATATGTGTGTACATAACTCCCTATAATCATTCTTTCACCACCATCCATCTCAATATGTTTTAATGACAAAAACAAGCATCTGAACTAAATATACTTGCAATACACACACACACACACAACAATTATTTCAAATTATTTTTACAATGAGTTATATTAGAGTCATAGCTTTTATGTGGCACAAGTACACATGCAACATGTTTTATTTTATTCAAATGCATGCTTATATAGTAGTGCAGCAAACATATGGGAGTATTTTTCTTTAGCATTCCTTTCTGTTCCGTTAACAAATCCTTAGAGATTTTTCAATGTTTCAACAAAAACACAGCATATTTCAATGCACAACGCACTCAATATATAGAAAAATAAATAGAAAAATAAAACAAAAAAAAAGGAAAAAAAACGTTGAATGTATGGGGAGAGTAACAATTTGTTGTTTTGTTTTTAATGTTTGGAAACGCTATGCCTTTTAAGGGCTTTATGTAACAGTATTTGTTAAAAAACCAAGCTTCAGTTTATTTCTTGCAGTAGCATATTAAAAAAAATCATAATTTTTTTGCTGAAAAAATATTTCCATAATCTTTGCATTTTATGTTGCAAACACTGTTAACTAGGAAATCAGAATTAATATCATTTTTAAGTACTTTAATGCTGTAGAAAGGAGTCCATTAAAAGCAAAATGCTATGACCAAAACTGAGCATTTGATGGAGAAAAATAGTTTTTTCTTTGAAAATTATCTCCTTAGAATACATTATAATCTACTTTATAATTTTTTGTAGTTTTTATTTTGTCCAAATAATAAGTACAACTTACTGGCCTTTTTTAAAAGGCAATATTTTTTTTTTTTTTTTTTGATTAGGACGATTAAGCCTGCCGCGGTATGGCAATAATAATTACACACTTTTTTCTATACTAATTGTAGTTGTTTTCGCTTCAAATGAATATTCCATCTTTTTTTAATGCAATTGACGTAAACGATACCGCGTGCCTACCAGAACTGTGATCTTGTTCGTCATTAAACCTCGTTAGCTTTTTCTTGAGCACATTGCTTGCCTCAACCATTATACGGACTTTCGTTTAATTACTGTTCAATCCATTCATAGATATTAAAACTATTACTACTATTTGTGCTTCTGCTATTACTATTACATATACTACCGCTATTATAGCACCTATTATACATTGAAAAAAAAAGTTGGGTAATATGTTGTGCCTTTACAATTTATATATAAATTTAAAAAACAATTTTTTTAATTTCATTGAAAACTACTGCCATTACATATCTCGGAATATTTTTTAAGAGCTACTTTTACTTATATTTCTACAAACATTACTATTCCTAATACATATACCATTACTTTTCTACTCTGCAACTACTACAACTACTACTACTTATACTATTACTGTTACTGCTACTACTTTTAATATCACTAATACTGTTACTACTTATACTTTTAATAATACTGTTACCACAACTACTGCTACTAATTATATCATTACTAATATTGTTACTACGTATACTACTACCAATACTACTACTAATATTATTACTACAATACTACTACTACTGCTACCACTATTACTACTATTTATACTATACTATTACTGCTTCTACTTATACCATTACTAATACTGCTACTACTACTACTGCTACTACTTATACCATTACTAATATTGTTACTACGTATACTACTACCAATACTACTACTAATACTACTACTACAATACAACTACTCTTACTACTGATAACACTACTTCTACTGCTGTACTACTTCTAATATTATTACTATAATACTACTACTACTGCTACCACTATTACTACTAGTTATACTATACTATTACTGCTACTACTTATACCATTACTAATACTGCTACTACTACTACTGCTACTACTTATACCATTACTAATATTGTCACTACGTATACTACTACCAATACTACTACTACTAATACTACTACTACAATACAACTACTATGACTACTGATAACACTACTTCTACTGCTACTACTTCTACTGGTGCTACTGCTTATACCATTAATAAAACTGTTACTGCTTATGCTACTACTATTACTGCTTCTATAATTACTACCACAACTACTAAGGCTACTGCTGCTACTAGTACCAACAATACTTATACTACTGCTACTACTACTTCTACTTTAACTACTACTGCTACTTCCAATATTACTGCTACTGCTACTACTACTTAATTTTTATTTTATTTTTATTTTATTTATTTATTTATTTATTTAAGTGATTTACCACTACTACTACTACTACTGATACTACTACTACTGCTACTAAATACTATCACTACAGCTGTTGCTCTCATTTAATTCAAGTTTTAATTATCGGTTTATTCTGCGACTGGATTCACACATGTGTGGATCGACTTTCTTCCAATATTTCTTTAAATTCTGATAATGTAAGTTTTCGTTATTTAAGTCAAAATAGCACAAAAAAAGAAACATAAAAACGTTAATTGTGCACAATTATAGTTCAAACGCTTTTGATCTTAACGAATTTAAAATCAAGAATTTTATCAAAATAAAATAAGTATGAAATGTGCACCTGAGAGAAAAAAATGCTCTCAACAGTTAGAATTTTAAACTCGTAAAACACTAAATTGTCTTATGTTAGGTGAGGGTAAGTTAGGTTAGAGGAAACCAGTAATTACGTCACACGGAGACCCAATGGTCCACTGCGATCATCCTGCAGAAAGAAGAGGAAATAAATAGCAAGTGGAAAGCATATAAATATGGAAAGAGGTAGAGAGAGAGAGAGAGAGAGAGAGGGAGAATATAGCATAAGGATAGCTTAGAAGATGCGGCCAGTCGGCCAGTCAAGCCAGAAAGAAAGTCCCAAGGCGTTTTACGCCCGGGTCAATTCCCATGTTATAATCATGTGAGGCCCTTAACAAATTGGAGAATAGTGATAGAATCTATGCTTGAGAGGAAGGCTAGATTTTGAATCGTATACCAAACTAAGATTCGATGCTTTCTACTCAAAAGGGCAATTTCATAGTTGGAGTTTGGTGGTCTCCAATTACACCTCATCCTCACATAATCTACAAAAATTGGTATTGCTTTTCTGCCATTTCTATGAATGCGTACGTATGTTGCAAGCCCGCAGACAGCCTTGCTCATTTAAAGTAGGCAAGAGGACCTTAGATTAGAAACTGGCCGGTTCTCCTCGCATAGAACTTTTCGAAAAAATGTTCAAGAATCTTAATTGTATATACGAGTATATATGAACCATTGGTTAGTATCACCTGCAAGGTTCTATTTAATTTATCAGAAGTGTTCATTGACAAATAAAACAATATTTTTTCCTTCAATTTTACTGTCTTTAAAACAAAAATTTTCATTATTGAAATAAAAACAAACAAACAAAAAATTTGTTCATAAGCTTTTCACTATTTTTTCCAAATTATCGATTTTTTATTTATTTATTTTTTTAAATTGCCAACAGTCGCAAAATTTGGATTAAAATAAACTCACTTTGCTTCACTTATATATACTCATGGCTCATATAGAATCTTTTTATCTTTAAAATATTGAATTTAAAGATTTTTATTAGAAAAAAATAATGGTTAAAATTAAATGATAAATCGCTTCCCCTCCCTACTACTTCTTACGAATATATACAGCAATACATCCTGCTAAAATGAATGATGGTGAACTCATCATCATGGTCGTACACATAACCATGTGCATGCAAGTATTATTCTCTCATTTGTACACACATACATACACATATATGTGTGTATGCTTTTATGTGTGTTTTACTCTCATGTTGTTCTACAAAACCCCAAAACATAGCAAAACTCAATCACATACACACTCGCACACACACAAACATACCCATGTCCGTATTCAGACATGGTGGATGACTTGTTATACAATGCACACTGCTTCCTGATATTCTGTGGATTGTAGAACATTTTTACCCTCATTTTCCATTTCTTGTTATTTGCAACTATTGATTTTCCTTCTATTTTTTTGTTCTATTTTATGATTTTTTGCTGCTGTGGGGAACAGTATCAGTAGCAACAAGAGAGCACAGCAAAAAAACAAACTCCAGAGAAAAAATCTCATAAAGAAAAATTATGTTTTAGTTTTTTTTGTTTTTGTAGCAAATTGTGCAACAAAAACAAAAACCAGAAAACAAAAAATTCAATTGCATTCTTTTCAACAGTGA
This sequence comes from Wohlfahrtia magnifica, assembly GCA_023159175.1. NCBI lineage: Eukaryota > Metazoa > Arthropoda > Insecta > Diptera > Sarcophagidae > Wohlfahrtia > Wohlfahrtia magnifica. Next base: position 1,848,271 of record JAKWBJ010000497.1, read on the forward strand.
TTTGTTCTATTGAATATGAAAATCGTTAAAATGGTTTATGATTCCTCTTATACTCTTAAATGCCAGTTATTTATATTGGAGGTGATTTTTTCAATTAAATTTGTTATTTTTCTTTGTTTTTGCTTCTGTTGAGGTAATATTCTTACAAAATTATTACTTCGATACAGTTTTTGTTTGATGTATGATCGAGAACATATTCGTTTAAGGATTTAATGACAGTCGATTGAAAATTTTTTTGTTTAGCCATTTCAGTATTTTGATGTCATATGGTAACTTATTTAACCGCTCTAGCAAACCGCTGGGCTCAACTCTGAGACTGTTTGCTGATGTAATAATGTAAGAGAAAGTGCAAGGAATCACATACGACCTTGATCAAAAAGTTCCCGGAATTTATTCAGAAAATTAAAAATACACACTTATGCCAGCGTTTGATCTCATCCTCGAAGCATTTTTTATACTCGATTTTCGGTATGTCCATCAGTACTTTCTGCGATTTTTCCATTTTTCCCTTTCAGCTGTTGAAACGCGTTCCCCGTACTGTTTTTTTAACTCGATTGAACAGAAAAAGGTCAGCAGCGGCAGCTAAATCAGGTGAATTCGGTGGCTGTTGGATGGTATTTGTTGCATATTCTGTCAAAAAATTTCGAATAATTATGCCACTGTGCGAGGGTACGTTATCATGATGCAAAATCCTCGAGTTTTCTGCCCATAATTCTGGTCTATTTTTGCGAATTGTTTCACGCAAACATCTCATAACGCCCACAAAATGCTCTTTGCTGACTGTCTGGCTCTCTGGCAAAAATTCAAGATGCACTACACCATTGTAATCCATGAAAACCATGAGCATTGTCTTGTGTTTTGACTGAAAATGGTTTTCTTGGCCTCGGCTCATTTAGTGAACGTAATTCACTTGCCTGATCTCTGGATTGGGTGTCATATTAATAAACCCACTTCTCGTCTAGAGTAATGATCCTTTTGTTGAATGTGGGACCGGATTCAATCTCGCAAATCATGCTTTTACGATCTCAACACGATCTCTTCTTTGCATGAAATTGAGGAAACACAAATCATTAAACAAAATGTCTTGGACGAATCCATTGACAATGTCCAAGTCCTCCGCTCTCTCCGCTCTCTCCGCTCTCTCCGCTCTCTCTACTTTATTATTGTTTTCGTTGGTTTTCGATGTCGATGGTTTGCCACTGCTTTCATTATCTTCTATTAACTCATGACCATTCTTGAACCGCTCGTGCCACGGTTAAGCAACCGTTTTCTTTAGAGTAACATTGCCGAAACATTTTTCCAAAATTATCAACGTTTGCGCTCCACCAAATCTGCTTTGCTGCAAACTTAAATCCGTTTCCAAAATTGTAAAGAATCGGCAACGCGTACAGAGATAGATATACTCTTGATGACGTAGCTTTTGTAAATATCAAACTATGATGCTGAGATTTAGCGGGAATATCAACCACAGATGTACCAACTAAACAAAAAAATAAAAATAATTAAAATTCGCACGATGGGACCGCCACATGGGCTTTATTCCGGGAAATTTTTGATTAATGTGGTATTTAAACAAACAGACCTTGGATCCAACTCTTGTAACAAAAAAAGTAGAATCTAATTAATGACAAAATTATTTTTTGTAAGTTTTTTTTTCGTTTGAATCCAGCACTAAGGGTCGGTATTTTCTTGCACCGCCTTAAAAAACCAAGCTTTTGGAACACTTCTTTTGATACTCGATATATGTGATTGGTCCAACGATCGTCACAGTGAATTCGCATACCCAAAACATCAAGCGCGCCTGATTGCTCAATACAACAGCAGTGTTTCTTGCGTGTGTTAAAATCGACCCTGTTCACCAATTCGCTTCGATATTTTCTTCCCAATCTCGAAGAAGTTCGGCCTACTATCGAAAGACTATGAACGACAAATGTTACAGTCATTTAGAATGGGAGAAAGAAAACAGCCTTGTGGTAAGAGACTTCATCTATCCGATGGGCCATTTAAAAGTTTAAGTTTAAAAATGCAATAAAACCAAAATTAATTTTTTTGTTGTGAAGTACAATTGTTCCTGTAAGAAATGAAATATTATTTCATTCATATGTCTGCCGCGGATGGAATCTCAGTACCCTATATGATCGGACCAATTTTTCGAGTGTACGGTTTCGTATCTTAGCAATGGTGTTACGAATGTTGGTCTTCAAATGCTCATTTGTCTCTGGTTTGTTGGCATAACACTTATCTTTAACGGCGCCCCACAGAAAATAGTCCAACGGTGTCTAATTACAGCTTCTTAGCTAATTAAACGGCCATCAAACGTGTGACGCAAGAAATCGACTGTGGCATGAGTTGTATGGCAAGTTGCATCATCCTGTTGAAACCAAATATTGTTCACATCAATACCATGAAAAGCGGTACAAAACAATCGGTTATCGTTTTGCAATAGGTGTCTCAATTGACCGTATTGGTTGCGCCGTCCTCATTTTCAAAGAAATATGGGCCAATGATACCTCCGCCTCACAAGCTGCACCAAACAGTCACTCGTAATGGGTGCATAGACCCATGACCTCCAAATACGGCAATATTGCTTATTAATGTACCCACCAAGGTAACGAAACGATATTTTTGCAATTTCCGACCAATTGTCTTTGTTTTGGAAATAAATTTCCAATAAATCCCAATGTTGCTCAAGCGTAAAACGATTAATTTCGTTCATTGGAGGTAATCTACTGAATTTTGTGGCAGAATAGAATAACATTAGTATTGCTAGATGCGAAATAACCGCGGGTACAAATTTAAACCGATAGATGGCCAACCCGATATTTTTGGCTTTTTAGTGCATAATTGATACGCATAAAACACTCTTTTAAGAGCATATTTTTGGTTCCCCTGCTAATACACATTCACATATTTGCAAGCTGCTTCAACAACAAGTTATTTAAGCAAAATATACTCGTACATATATATTCTTAAGCATCTTCTAATGGTTTCTTCAATTTTTTCCTTTTTTTCTTAAATTATCCTTTAAGCCATGTTATCAATTTAACTCGACATTTTAATCAGTTTTATGTTGATTTTTGTTTAGCTTTTCAAAACAGATGATTTTGTTATTTTGTTAACAAATTCGAATGTCTTTATATTAAGAAGATAATAAATCATGGCATCTTTACACAAAAAAGACTAAATTCTTAAAAAAAAAGAAAAAAAATGAAAATAAACGCAGACATATGTATGTAAATGGCTTTACATAGCCCATTCCAAGTATATGTTACTGTGCCATAAGACTTTATTCATCAAAAAAAAAAAAAAAAAAAAAGAAAAGAAAAGAAACAAAATTAAAATAAATGAAGAAAACGAGTAAACATACTGATTATTTGGTATACTTGACGTTGCCAGAGCATTATTGCTGAGGCTGTCTTTCGGTTTAAATTCTTGTTCTGCCTGCTCTGTAGAAGATCTTTCGAAAGCAGTAAACACCATGGCTCACACAACATAAGCCATAAAACCAACAAATTTCTTACATAAAAGCATATGAAAAGCAAACTTATCGCAATGACTGCCATGCAGTAGCAGTTTTTCTTTTTTCGTTTTTTTTTAAGGCCATTTTGCAATTTCTTGCAAGTAAAGCGGTTAATGATTTTTTTCTGAAATCCGACTAAATCAGCAGTAAAAATGAACAAAATATTTTGCACACAAATAATTATATTAATAATTCAATTTCTAAATTCGAAATTAGTTTTAATGGCCTAGAACGTCGTCAGGCAAACAGCTGCTCTTCTCTTTTATTTTTACACGTACGTGCTAATATGCATAGGCAAGACGTAAACAAAAAGAGACCAAGATAAGTGGAAAAATACAGTGCAAAGTAGCCTGAGTTAAAGACTCTCAAATGACAAACACAATTGTAAAATGCAATATTATTAGTTTGCCGAACACTAGTTTAGAACGTCGCCAGGCAAATAGCCGCTCTGCTCTTTTGTTTTCAGACTTACATGCTGACACGCGTAGGCAAAATATAAACAAAGAGAAGTAAAGGCAAAACAAGTAACAAAATACAGTACAAAGCGGCCTGAGTGGAAGACTCTCAAATTACTAACATAATTGCAAAATACATTTGTCTATTTTGCCTGACTCTGGCTTAGAACCTTAAAAAGTAGTAGAAATTAATGAAAGAGGAATTCAATTTTAGAACTTCTTGACTTTTTGGATTAAAAATAAAAAAGATAAGAAGACTGACCAGAGATTTAGTTTTAATATAAAAGGGTTTTTTCATGAAACTTTTTTAAGACCAAAATTAAACTTAAATATTTATTGCATTGAACCGAGCAAGATTTGGTAATTAAAAATAATATCCGCCACGGCCATCTACGTAAGTAGCTTTCGATTGTGTTATCGAAATTTCCTATCATATTTTGGCAAGATGGCGGTTCTATTACGTTAAGTACATCTTGTATTTTAAGTTCTAAGGCTCAAACAATTCGATTTACTCTCTCTCTCTACAGGCTCTGTGTTTAAAGTAACCCAACAAAAAATATTCCAATGGTGTAAAATAGCGCAGATGAAATTAATAAATTTATGGAATTTGGAAATTTTATTTGCAATTAATTTATGACATGTGACATCGTTCAGTTTAAAACTCAATGATACCTATAGTATCAGTATAAAACATTTTATTTTCATTTTTTTCCAGTAACTCCACTAAGGAGCATATTGGCTTTCCACAAAGCATCCATTGCTTTGTTTCGGTTTCTTTAATCAATTTGGTCTTTCAAGTTAAGTAGATGATTAATCTACTGTAGCTTACTCCATATAATTTTGAGCAGTGGTGAAGATCCATGCTAATTGGTGGTGATCTTTACTTTAATATTGTCATTTTTTTCACCGTAGATAGCTTTTTTCTGGTTTCTTCTTTATTTTCGAGGTGGAGTTTTCAAAAGGGAAGTTGAAGCCTCTTTATAAAACTTTCGAAACCGCAACTAAATTTTTATTTGTCAAATCGTCTGTTGGGACTCGGACGTGGGTCATTATGCCTGAGCTTTAACCACTACACCACGCCACCCCACAGTACATACCCTAAGGCCAGTGAAAAGTTCTTCCAATAATCTCTTTCATTTGCAATATGTTTGATCTCGATCCAGCTGCGTCCTGAAACTCTAATTTCGGTATACAGCTGTCTCCTCCAAGTACGAGCAGGCCTTCCTGGTGACCCTGGTGATTACAGTCGATAGCCATTTTGATAATGTCGCGTACGGCCAATCCAGTGATACCTACGAATCTTCAACTGGGTGGGTATTTGATGGATGGTATTCTGAAGATTGACGATACTTATTCTTGCAGGCCAGTATATACGTAGGATACTACGGAGACAACTGTTTACAAATACTTAAATGCTGCTCACGTGTTTGTGTGCAGCGTTTCAAGATTCACTGACATACAGTAATATGATTTTGCTGTTTGTTGATGGTTGGAGGTGGAGTGGTGGAGTAAAAGATTCTGAGTTTGGTATTGTTACATAGTTGGAGGTGGAGTTATGTAGTGGTTGGAGCGCACGCATAACAATACAATCGACCCTGGTTCGAGCACCAGCAGAGGAAATGACGAAAAAAATATAAATGTAGTTTCGAATGTTAAATAAAGAGCTTAAAATAAAGCTTCAACTTTCCTCCAGAAAACTCCATCTCAAAAATAAAAAAGAAGCCGGGAAAACGCGCCATCTACTGGGATAAAAAATAACAGTGTTAAAGTAAAGATCACCACCAATTAGCATGGATTTCCACCACTTCGTAAATCATATGGATGAAGCTACAGTAGATTAATTATCTAATTAGGTTGAAAGACCCCCTAACCTTCCCGCTTACCTTTAGCGATGATGACAAACGTCAGACAAATGCTCAGGAGAAAACGCCTTCATTACTTTTATTTTGAAATACATTTCATAAACACACTAAATGGCCTGTTCGTGAATGCATCGCTACACTGCACTTTAAAACAATCAAAATTCACTATTTTACTCCAAGACTTGTTTGTGAAAATAAAAGGTAGTACTGGCTGAAATTTATACGCATTAATAGTGCGTCATTTTATATTCTCTGTCAAAAGTGTGCCGTCGTGATGTAGCGCAGTGATGTATATACGAACAGACCCAAAATTTTTTTGCAAAGCGTTTACACCACATGAACTCTACTCGCTGAGTTTACTTCACTTAAACATACTGCTGTTCGTATCGATGTGCTTTGTATAGGGCTGAGTAAACAATACTTCGAAAGCTCTCGAACCTCTCGATATTTCAGGTAGACTCTATTTCTTTACTTTTCATTCTTCTCAGTTCTTATAAAGCAGTTCAATGGCAAACAACTTTGTTTATTTATGTGCTTATTGTGTTGTTGTTGTTTCTTGTTTGTTACATTATCTGTTTGCTTTATTGTTGTCGTTTATTTTTGTTTGCTACATTTCTGCTTATGTTGTTGTTGTCGATTTGGTTATTTGTAAACAAGGTTTCTTTTTGTACCTTTTGTTTATTTTTTAGCGATATAATAAATGACAGGGGTTCCCGACTTGATTTTCCTGATAATATTTTCTAGTACTTAGTACTTTCTTTCTTTCTGTGTCGTATACCTATAAAATGAGTCTCTCATAAAAAAAAATTTAAAGGGCCAAGTTCAGAAGCTGCCATTCTAACCGTTCTCTAGATATACAAAAATGAATATTTTCTTTGGGAGGTATCACATCCACTTATTCAATTTCGTCCATATTTCGACTGATGATAAGTATTGTCCACGAATTTATTTGGACCAAATTCATAACCTTCTACTATTGCCAATTTTTTCATGATTTTTTTCATGATAGAAAAAAATCAATATTTAATTTATATGAGAGGGGCCACTCTCACTTATCCAATTCCGCCCACTTTTTGAGTGATAATTTATATTGACTAGAAAGTTAATTGAACAATTAGAACCATCACTATTACCGCACAAAGTTGTTCGGCCCAATTTATTCTTCGTTTTTAAGTAAAAATTATATCATCTAAAGCAAATACCTCGCGAACCATTGGACCTACACAAACCGTATATAAGGGGTGTTTTTTATAGATGTATAGAACTTTAAGTTGCAATGAAACAACAATGGATTATTCGATTGACATGAGTTTTATTTATCCGAAAGATAATCTTGTGGCATTACATTTAAAATATCATTGCTGGCATATGACCGCCACGGCTGGCGCGGATGTAGTCCAATCTGGACGTCCACGGCGAATGTTGTCGTCCAAATGATCAAGAGTTTGTGGCTTTGCCGCATAGACTAATGTCTTTACATATCCCCACAGAAAGTAGTCTAGTGGTGTTAAATCACAAGATCGTGGAGGCCAATTCACAGGTCCAAAACGTGAAATTAGGCGGTCACCAAACGTCTCTTTTAATAAATCTATTGTGGCACGAGCTGTGTGACATGTTGCGCCGTCTTGTTGAAACCACATCTCCTGAATATCATGTTTATTAAATTCAGGAATGAAAAAGTTAGTAATTATGGCTCTATACCGATCACCATTGACTGTAACGTTCTGATCACCATCGTTTTTGAAAAAGTACGGACCAATGATTCCACCAGCCCATAAAGCGCACCAAACAGTCAGTTTTTTTGGATGTGACGGTGTTTCCACATACATTTGAGGATTACCTTCACTCCAAATGCGGCAGTTTTGTTTGTTGACGTAGCCATTCAACCAGAAGTGCGCTTCATCGCTAAACAAAATTCGCTTATGAAAATCGGGAACAACGGTAATCTCGTTTTGGGCCCATTCGACGAATCTATGCCGGGCGTGAGTCTATTCATGATGAAGCGCCAAGCCAAACTGAGAATAAATCATTTGACAACTGTTAAATTGGTCGCCATCTTGAAAAGTAACGCCAACTTAAAGTTCTATATCTCTACAAAAAACATTTACTTAAAAACCTTGGTATTGACTACACCTTTAGCCTTAAATAGAATCGATTAACGCCTTTCAGAGAACATCAACTATAACGCATTTTATAGTGCTCTTTTATATAGAGAGATTTACGGAGAAATATGTGTAACCGCAACGGGTCATTTGATTCGATTGACGGTAAGAATAGGTTTACATACAGAATCGGTAGGCTTAGTATTAATAAATACGCAAATGGACGATTATAGTGGACGAAAATATCAGAGAATTACAGAAATATAAGAATATATTTGTAGATTTTTGAATAGTTCTCTTTCGGTATTTATATGCAATGAAAAGGTTCTGAGCGTAGCGATTCCCAGCAACAGCAACAACTACTAATAATATGCTAGATCTTTTAAGTCATGAATTGATGGCTACGGAAATCAAATATACCTTTTAAAAGTCTGAGATGCTAATGACGTATTGGGTAACTTTATTTCGACTTTACTATTTGGATTTTAGCCTATAGCAGTGACCATTGTGCAAAGCAAAATATTAAAATTTATAAAAAAGGTTCTAAGCTTAAAATAAGTAAAAGTATGCTCAAGTAAAATACATATTGCTACGTTTTAATCTTTTTAAAACGTTTGAGTTCGTTTAAATTGCGTTCAAATTAAATTAGACCACTTTGTTGTTGTTACAATTTTATTTATTCCACTATAACTTTTATACACTATTGTACTTTTTACTTACGCCTAAACGCGACTTTACTCATTGACAGCCAAATGATCGCTAACTAACTAACCGCATTGCGCCATCTTTTTATAGTATTTCATCATTAGCTTCGAATGTTCTAGTACAGACACCAATCTTCGATTTATCTACGTTAAACCAAATGGTCTGAAATAACTTTATAAACACAAAAAGGAATCGAACTGGCAGCTCCGTCGGACATGCGGACGGTAGCATTCTTAATTAGTACAGGTAATTTTTGGCAGTTATTAAGCCTTGACATAAACCAATAAATTTTATAGCTAAAAGCTCATAATAAGTCCCTGATGTGATGAATTTTGTCTTTAGCATTTATATTTTCCTAAGAATATTAATTATTAAAGAAAAAGCCTGAATATCACAAATTTAGTAAATAATTTTTAAATTTAAATTTAAACAAAAATAGTTTGTCGTGACAATATTTTACAGCATTTCGTCATTTCGTTTTCGTATTTTAACAATATGTGTTGTCATAATGTAAAATATGTTACCAAGAAAAAAAGTGTTCACATATTTAAGTCTCATTTCTTCAAAATCTTTTAATTAAATAAGTTTAAAAATTAAATTACCAGTGACATGGTTAAAATATTGCAAAAAAAAAGAAAAAAGATATTAATTCTTACATGCTTGAAGAGTCTCTCCAATAGCGAGAAGAACAGAAATGAAAACTTTTGTGAACAAATTTGCTTCATTCAAACTTTTTATTTTTTGTTTTGTTTTATTATATTAATATTTTACACTAATTTTTTTTTTTTTTTTTTTTTGGTTTAATAAACTGCAGTCAACTTCATTGTGATGTCAGTTTTTATATATTTTTTTATATTTATTTTGCTTTGGCATCTTTATCATGTAATTCCTGTTTTGTTTAATTAATTTCTTGAAGCAAAAGAAACACAAGGATTCTTAAGAATATAAAATTTGTTTGAAAGTTCCAAGACAATTCGTTACAGAAAAGAAATTGTTATGAGAAAAAATGCTTAATAAATACATATATACTCTATATAAAAAATTGAAAAGATAAAAAATATATATATTTAATCAAGAAAAAAATTAAATCATGTATATTGTCATTACCAAAGTGAAATATTGACGTTGCGATGGAGCAGTGAATAAAAAAAAGTATAAAAATAAAATTTTTGCGCGCAAAGTTCGTATATTGCATTATTAGATGTCCTACACTTAATGAATTGCCAACTCATTCGTTTGAACATTGAAGAAAAAAAGGTGCGCGAAATGGCTAAGGCTGATATGAAAAAAAGCTATCCGTTCGCTGGATGGCGCAATATCACAATCAACAGAGTGCGACAAAAAAGAACAAAATTGCCATACCTAGGAAGTGATACTACTTTTCTGATAGGCCCTATCGCTTACAATAAGAATCTGTTTTTGAAATTGTCTATACTCCTACATTACGGGCATGCGGCCATCTGTGAGTACTTGACATCACCAACTGACATCACCATTTCAGCTAATTAAACAGCCATCAAACCTTTGGCGCAGTAAATCGATTGTGGCATGAGATGTGTGGCAATTTGCACCAACCTGTTGAAGCCAAACATCGTTCACATCAATATCATGAAGAGCGGACAAAAAAAAAAATCGGTTATCATAGTGCGGTAGGTGTCCCCATTGACCGTAATGGTTGCGCCGTCCTCATTTTCTAAGAATTATGAGCCAATTGTGCCTCCGCTCTAAAAGCCGCACACAAACATTCACTCTTATGTGTACATTGGCTTCTATTACACCAAGTTTGTCTTTTCTGAACCTCAAATACGGCAATTTTGCTTATTAACGTACCCACCAAGATTAAAATAAGCTTTTTTGTCTTTGTTTTGGAAATAAATTTCCAGTAAATCCCAACGCTGCTCAAGCGTAAATCGATTCATTTCGTTCAGTGCAGATAATATATTGAATTTTGTGCCAGCATAGAATAATAACCGCTGGTTCAAATTTAAACCGATAGATGGCTCACATGATACATAATTAATCAACTGCACATGGCCTTCATATAATTGTGTAGTGGTAAAGTTCCCTGCTAAGTGGTGGTGGTGATCCTTACTTTAGCATTATAATTTTTTCACAGTAGCTGGCGTTTTCTCCTCATCATTCCTCTGATGCTTGTGTCTTCATAGCCAGAAGTAAGCTAGAAGGTCAGGGGACTACTTTTAGATTGAGTTGCATGATGGCAGAAAACCAAAATTAGAATTTTTGGTCTTGTCCTCTACTACGTTTAAATTTTTAACTCTTATTTGACAGCGCACCATAAGCATTTTTTTTCTCTTAATTTTTTTGTAATTAAAAAGGAAAATCATAGTAAAAACGAATTTTCATAGGGAATTACAACAAAAATTATGAATAAAACTTTATAAAAAGTTTCAAAAAATTTAAAATATTTGTTTCTGCATCTTGCCAATGTATTGAGACAATATACGGTGGTTAAAAATGTTTAACGTTTTACTCACCACTCTTAAGCAATTGAATTAAAATTTCTCTTTTGAATGCTCGAAAATAATCATGATAATAATGACACACAATCTCATCGTCATAATGATGCTGTGGCTGGATAGTGATGGTCGTCTTGTTAATTGATTTTTAAACATTCGTGTAATCAGTGGTACACGTGTATGAGTAAAGAGTCTTTGCATATGTAATTGTATGTGTGTATGCAAGTGTATGCTCTTCAATATTCTTTTTGTTACTTATTAACGCATGATGATGATGCGTTTTTACCTTATACAACCATAAGCGGCTTAAAAAGGTCTCGTTTTTTTTTTTTGTTTTATTTCCTCTTACTTTTTAAAGCATATTTTCGGGCAACTTTATTGCAGTGAAAGGATGTGCAGGTATGTGCATATTAAATGGAAACCAACATGCGTTAAACAATTCTGTATGAGTTTATTATTATTTCAATGGAAGGCGATGTTTTATTAAAAAAGAAAAAATGGAAACATATTTCCGCCAAGCGAAATGAAACAGAAAATATGTTTCATATTTTAATGCCGATAATTCTTAACTATAAATTAACAATTATTTTCGCTTTTCTTTATTGTGTAGAGCAAAAAATAATGTTTAATTAATTCTTTACTTTTTCGCTTTCTTTGTGTAAAATATTTTTTATTTTTTTTATTTCTGTCAAAAAGATTATCAACTGCATTACTATAAGTAAATTGTTTACGACATTTAACCCTATTTAGTAAAGACTCCTTGTACTACATTGGTCATAAAGTACCAAAAGCAAAGTAAAGTAAAGAACCCCCGTGTGGCAGTCCCATCCTTTCGGTGAGTTGGTACATCTATTGTTGATATTCCCGCTAAGATTTGCAAAAGCTACGTAGCCAAGAGTACATCTATTTCTATGTGTGTTGGCAATTTTTTACAATCTTGGAAACGGATTTAAATTTGCAGCAACGAACTAGTAGCGCGAACGTTGAAAATGTTGGAAAAGTTTTTCGATAACGATTCTCTAAACGAAACCGTCAATTACCAGTGGCACGGAGCGCATCGAAAGTGGTCGTGAGTCAACCAAAGATGATGAAGGCAGTGGCAAACCATTGATCCCGACAAACGAGGAAAACATTGATATGTAAAAGAAATATTGGTCAGTAACCGTAAATTAACCATCAGAGAGCCTATAGATCCTTCCAAGGCATTTTGTTTAATGGCAAAGTTGGTGCCAAAAGACCTCATTTTATGCAAAAAAGAGATCGTATTAAGATCGCAAAAGATATGATCATTACTGGAGACGGGACGTGGTTTCATGAGAACGGCCCGCAATCCCGGCATCAGGTAAGTGAATGGCGTTCACCAAATGAGCTGAGATCATTTTCCGTCAAAAAAGAAAGAAGGCAATGATCACGGTTTTTATGGATAACAACTGTGTAGTGCGCCATGAATTTTTATCAGACGGCCAGAACGTAAGCAAAGAGTAATATTTGGGCGTTATAAGAAAACGCATAGATTTTGCATCATGATAACTTACCGTCGCACAGAGTCATCATTATTCGAAATTTTTGCAACAAATACCATCCAAAAGCCAACGAATTCACCTGATTTGGCTCAGTGTGACGTCTTTTTGTTCAATCGACTTAGAAAACCTCTACGGAGAATACGTTTCAGCAGCCGAGAGGAAATAATCGCAGGAAGCCTTGCTAAAAAAATACAAATGTCACGTGGGGGTTATTCTGGTAACTTTTTGAGCGAATGTTCAAACTGGTAGTGAATTGCGCTAACCCTAGCTGTTGTGAACATTTTCAACAAAATTTTGTTAAATCATGTCATAGCCCCTATTGATCAACGACTCCGTCGGGGGCAGGCTAGTTTTCTTCCTAGTGGGTCATGTATCGATCACTGTGACGATCTTGGACTAATAGTGGGACAGTGCAGCGCGTGACTTTCATTGGTCTTGTGCAGGCTTTTGATTTCATTGACCGTCGTTTTCAGTCAAAAAAGAAGACAATGCTCAGGGTTTGCATGGGTTATAACGGTGTAGTTTATCCTACGTTTTTTCCAGAAGGCCAAACAATAAACAAAGAGCATTATTTGGGCGTTGTGGGACGTTTGCGTGAAGCAATTCGCCGATATAGATCATACTTTTGGATTTTGCACCATGATAACGTACCATAGAACAGTGCCATCATTGTTTGCAATTTTCTGAAAAAAACATTTTAGTTTTTCGTTTTTTGTGTGTGTTGACTGCGCATAAAATTCATTTTCAATTTTGCCATATGTCACAATTGCAGAAACATGCTTCTGCTTCTCAATAAAAATGTGCCTCATTAATCATACGAAATTGAAATTGAAATTTGAAATGAGTCAGCTGGTGCTGCCTGCCTTCTTTTTATGGTCGTTTTATATTTTTGTCCATAATTTGATTTATTTAATAAAATTATTTAAAGTTTCACTTTATTTTTTTAAAGCACATAGACCCTACAACACCAGCAATATATTCTTATATTCTTATGTTAAATTCTTTTTTTTTTACCAATTTCTACAAATGACTAAATGGTTTGCGTAGGTTAAGACAGCATTTTTCGTTAACTTATATATGTTTGGTTGTAAGAATATGTATGTGATTTTAGAGATATTATGTTAATTTAAATGTATGGGTTTCCCATTAATAAGATACACCGACTGACATGAACATGGCTTATGACGTTTGAATAAGAATTTTTTGAAAAAGCAGGGGGCTTGTGTTATTTCAACAAAAAGGTTCTTAGCACGTTTTAACGCCATAATTTCCTTTTTTTTTCTTCTTAAGATTTTTTTAATGAGATATCAAAAATCTATTTATAATTATCTGTTGAAAATGTTATGGTTTTCTGTTCTTAGCAACTATTATTTAGGCGTTAATGGCGTAATAAAATTTCAACAATTTATTCAAAATTAAACCTTAACCACAGAATACTTTTTAGGTTTAAGAAACGATTTTCCAAACCTAACAAAGTTTTTCTTTCTTTTACTCTCTTTAAAGCTAATTTACCATAAATATTATGTCTGGCTAAACATCATTAAATTTCTATATTTTTTTTTCACATTTTATCTTCCCTTCACTACTGGCCTTAGTAGCTACTGCTGTTCTTAAACACAAAATATTCCGGGCACGTCTTAAATGATTAGCAAATGTGTTATGAACAGACAATGACTCTGATAATATTGTTAAAATTTTTCAACCAGAAGCTAAGCAACTAGCAGTTTTGGGGCAGCAAGTTTCCCATACAATAGTGCAAATTAACAGTAGGAGTTAGGAAACCTAAAATCATTGTATTGTATTTGACAGTTGGACGTTTAGTTTGCTTAAAATTAGCAATTTAGTTCCACTTTCTGTAGAAGAAAGTACGCTATTAATTGAAAATTTCTTGTTAATTCAATGAAAGCCAAGAAAATTATTAATAAATTGGATTCAAATATTTAAAAATAATTATTAAAGAGATGTTTTAAAAACTTACAAATCAAACCATTTAGGCAACCTTCTCAGCAGATTATTACTTTTCTATTAATTACACTGGTCAACAAACTAAAAACTTGTGATTATTATTTTTCTACCTCAACTTGAAGCGCATTTTTTGAAGTGCGGCAACAATTTTTTTCTAACAGCTCTTGTTTTTGAGTTATACTTACTACCCTCCCTCATTTACTATTTTTACTTAGATTTTCGTTTTTTATTGGACACTAAAATATATAACCTTAATCAAAAAGTTCCCGGAATAACCCCCAAGTGGCGGTCCCTCGTTCCCGTTTCAGTTCTTTTTATATTCTCCCTAAATCTTAGCGTCATAGCTTGATATTTGCAAAAGCTACGTAGCCAAGAGTACATCTTTCTCTATGTGCGTTGGCGATTTTTTAAAATTTTAGAAATGGATTTAAATTTGCAACAACGAACTTTTGAAATGTAGGAAAAGTGTTTCGGCAGCGTTCTCTAACGAAAACGGTCATTTACCAGTGGCACGAGCGGTTAAAGCGTGGTCGTGAGTCAATCGAATACGATGAACGTAATGGCTGACCATCGACGTCAAAAAACGACGAAAACATTGATAAAGTAATAGAAATGTTGATCAATAACCGCAAACTAACCATCAGAGAGAGAGAGAGCGAAGGACTTGAACATTGCCTACGTATCCGTGTAAGACATATTGGTTAATGCCTTGGGTTTCCGTCCTGTAGCAGCCAAGTTGGTGCCAAAAGACCTAAATTTCATGCAAAAATGAGACCGTGTTGACGTCGTAAAAGACATGATTTGTAAGGCTGAATTCGATCCCATATTCATCAAACCCATCATTACTAGAGACGAGACGTGGGTTTATGAATATGACATGCAATCTAGACATCAGACAAGTGAATGGCGTTCACCAAATGTTCCAATGATTAATTTCAGTCAAAAAAGAAGGCAATGCTCACGGTTTTCATGGATTACAATGGTGTAGTGCACCATGAATTTTTGCCAGAAGGCGTTACGAGATGTGTGCATAAAGCAATACGTCGACAGAAACTTGAATTGTGGGCTGAAAACAGAAGGATTTTACACGTGGGTTTATAAGTACGACATGCAATCCAGACATCCCGAAAATGTTCCGAGATCAATTTCAGACAGAAAGCAAGCAATGCTCACGGTTTTCATGGATTACAATAGTGTAGTGCAAAACGAATTTTTGCTGGAAGGCCTGCCAGTAATCAAAGAGTATTATATGGGCGCTATGAGTCATTTGCGTGAAGCAATTCACCAAAAGAGACCAGAATTGTGGGCAAAAAACTCGTGGAAACGCACTGTCTCACAGTTCCATTATTATTCCAATCCAACAGCTTGTGACTTCTTTCTGTTGAATCCAGTTAGTCGGTTCAGCAGCCAAGTATAAAATTGTAAAAAATCGCCAACACACATAGAGAAGGATGTACTCTTGGCTACGTAGCTTTTGCAAATATCAAGCTATGACGCTAAGATTTAGCGGAAATATCAACAACCGATGGACTAGCTTAACAAAAGAAAAGGCTGAAATCGGAACGATGCGACCGTCACACGTGGTTTTTTTTTTTTTGATCAAGGTGGTAAAGGACCAAAAAGGATTCAAAAATTTAGTTTTGTTTGCAATATTTTATCGATTGTAATCTGAAAAATATGTCGAAGAAATAAATTAGAAATTATTTCTTCGTAAAAGTAAAAGTTGGTTTGTTTGATTAAATTATTTTATTCGACATAAAATAAGAAAATCAAATTGCTCAAATGAAAATTCGAGCGTAAACCCAATATAATACAATAATTTAGAGTTCAATATTGATGAAATCCGATTTTCGTATTAATTTTTCTAAAAAAAAATCGTTGGCTTATTTACTGAAAAAATTTAAAATTAATAACTTAAGTTGATGAATTAAGCACTTGTCCACCCTCTGTGTACTGACTCATATACTTTTTTAAATATTGATGCCCTTATATGTAAAATTTGTTTCGTAAATTTCTCATAAAATGTTTCTTGATTGACCAACATGAAGAAGTTTCAACTCTTTTTTCTTCCTCAGATACGGGTTACTACACTACATGGTCCTGACACATTGACATTTTGTTGATGGATTTCTTGCCAGGAAAAATAAAAAGAAAACTACTCACAACCTAAACTTATTTCTTTGTATCCATTTTATGTTTATTTGTGGTAAAAGTTGTTCAAAAAAAGAAAAAGTGAAAGAAAATGGGTCACATTATTATCATCAATATCCTTGTTTGCCATCAAGTGGTTAAATGTCGGAAGAATTTCTATAGAAACAGAAAAAAAAGAATCGAAAATTTAAATGCAGAAGAAAAAAAAATGCAAATTCTATTATGCAGACAGACATAGTTCATTGTTATTTAATGGAATGGCAATAATCAATAGGAATCAATTTTTAAATCAAATAGGAATAGAGAGAAAGCAAATTTTGTTTTGTTGAGAGCAATATAGTTTCCATAAAGTATCTCAAATAGTTTGCCATCCTTCAGCTTTTAATCAGCTTTCGTTTGCCAAATATGCTGGAGATTGGTAGCATGTCATAGGATGATGCGGCTGTCATTGAAACAACGCTCCCTTGCTTTTCATTGATTCTTAGCTTTTATACCAAATAAGTGACGTTGTCTGACCTACCTGTTATGTTAGTTAATGTTAATGCCATCCTTTTGGATCAAAATAAATGTTGGTATAGATACTGTGAAGCGTTTGAAATTTTTTGTATGTTTTCCAGAGTCTTGCAAAATAATTTCGCTAACGAAGGCTAGTTATTGTTTTATTAGAGATAATTTTTGTTTAAATTTTATATAAATTTTTATAAATTTTTTCATACGAACAGGAGTAAGCTAAACATTGCGAAAATCGAGAACGAAGTTGAAATAATTGGGAAATTATTAGGGAGATCGAACGGTTATTATTTGAACGGTTTAAACCGTTTTTTTTTTGGCTTTGCCGAGTACGATTTCGGTTATTTTAATACAAATAAAAAAATAACTTTTTCTCATTTTCTGTTAATAATTATAAATTTTTTATACCTGAAGAACGTTCATCAGAAAAGGACCTACAAACGCGAAAAATTCTCTCTAAAATATTTTAAGTCTCTATTTCGAACTTCTTTGGCCTATTGATCCATGAATGAAATATTTGTAAACCGTTGAACACATTTCCTTATACAAAGGATACATTTTCGCAAAATGTTTAGCGGTGTCAAGTGCAAGCTCCCTAAAAGTTTCAATATTTATTTGAAAACCGTGCATTGACTTTATGAAATTGACGTCAGGGTTTGTTATTTGTAGAGAAATGCTTGCATTTTGGAAGAAACGCCTTGCAGTGTGGCCGTCATAGCAATTTCGGGAATTTGGCTGAACAATAACCAAACACTTTTTAAGCCTAAATTCTCTTTTTGATCGGAAGAATTTTGCTATTATCTTCAGCCCTAGCTTGCTCCTTCATTATTGGACGTTTATACGATAAATGAAAAAGCCATTCGAAAAATCAAATCCATCCATTAAGGATTAAAAGGCACCGTATTTTTACTGGCTTAAAACAATATTATTGTTATTGCAAAAAGTTCCAAAATGCCAACGTGCCTCACAAAAATACTATGTTATAATATACAGCAAGAAGTTTTTATACATAAAGGGTATTTTTTTAGAGGTATAGAACTTTAAGTTGCAATGAAACAACGATGGATTATTCGATTGACATGAATTTTATTTAACCGAAAGATAATTTTGTGGCATTACATTTTAAACAAGATTTCTGACATGTGACCGCCGCGGCTGACGCGGATGTAGTCCAATCTGGACGTCCAATTTTCGATGACTTTTTCCAATATTTGTAGCCGTATATCGGCAATAACACGGCGAATGTTGTCTTCCAAATGGTCAAGCGTTTGTGGCTTTACCGCATAGACCAATGAATTTACATAGTCCCACAGAAAGTAGTCTAGTAGTGTTAAATCACAAGATCTTGGAGGACGATTCACATATCCAAACGTGAAATTAGGCGGTCACCAAACGTGTCTTTCAATAAATCTATTGTGGCACGAGCTGTGTGAAATGTTGCGCCATCTTTTTGAAACCACATCTTCTGTACATCATGGTTATTCAATTCGGGAATAAAAAAGTTAGTAATCATGGCTCTATACCGATCACCATTGACTGTAACGTTCTGGCTACCATCGTTTTTGAAAAATTCCAATTCCACCAGCCCATAAAGCGCACCAAACAGTCAGGCTTTCTGGATGTAACGGTGTTTCCACATATATTTGAGGATTACCTTCACTCCAAATGCGGCAGTTTTGTTTGCTGACGTAGCCATTCAGTCAGAAGTGCGCTTCATCGCTAAACAAAATTCGCTTATGATAATTAAAAATTGAAAAAAAAAATTCACTTATGAAAAATGAAAATTGCACTATTTGCAAGCGTTGTTCAGGCGTGAGTCTATTCATGAGGAATTGCCAAGCCAAGCTGAGAATAAATCACTTGACAGCTGCTAAATCGGTCGTCATCTTGAAAAGTAATGCTAACTTAGAGTTCTATACCTCTGTAAAAAAACGCTTTACATACTCGTATGTATTTCTTGTGTCTATAGACATAAATCGCTTTCTTTTTAAAAGAAGCCAATATGAGCAAGATTTTTTTTCACCCGTAGTTGCTGGAAGGCTTGGATTTTATAGAAAAGTAAAAAACTTCGCTAAGCTTTGCTTAAATCACTCCTCTGTGGAGCATATTGGCTTTCCACAAAGTTTATATTGCTTTGTTTCAGTTTCTTTAATAAATTTTATATTTTTTCAAGATGATTAAGTAGATGATTAATCCGCTGTACCTGCCTCCATATGATTTTTGTCTGTAGAGTGGTGAAGATCCTTGCTAATTGGTGGTGATCTTTACTTTAGCATTGTCATTTTTTCCTAGTAGGTGGCGTGTTTTTCCTGATCATTCGTCTGATATTTATCATTATCGCCAGAGGTATGCGAGAAGGTCAGGTTGGCTTTTTTTTAGATGGAGTTGTCTGGAGGGAAGTTGAAGCCTTTTTATCATTATTAAACATTCGAGACCACAATTCAATTTTTTCTTTGTCATGTCCTCTGCTGGTACTCGAACCTGGGTCGTTTGTGTGGTTATGCGTGCGTTCTAACCACTACACCACACCACCATCCTCACTCATAACTTTAAGTCTACATATTTCCCAAAAATAGCTGATTTTTAGTCTCTACTTCAAACAGCATATGTACATTGATTAAACAAAAAAAAAAAAAAAAAAAAAAAAAAAACAAAAAAACGTAGAAATAGTCTCGCTAGCTGAAGTTAATGGTTCCAGTACTACTTTTTACATTATCCTTAGACACACTATAGACATTTCACTTTGAAAAGTAAAAAATCTGTGTTTTACTTTTATTAAAAAAAAAAAAACACAAAAGAGTTCTTATTTTGGAAGCACTTCGCAGAATAACGGAAAATTATACTAAAAATATTTTTATGTCTAGCGATGTAGAACTTTATCTAAAGGGTCCGACAAATAATTTTTTTTTTAAATACTATAAAAAAACTACTTTTTTATTTGAAAGTACAATCCTTCCGCTTAATAATGGAAAATAATTTCATTCAAATGGCTGCCTCGGATGGCCATGCAGTAGCCTACACGATCGGTCAAATTTTTAAGCATATTATCGACTGTGTGCAGCTGTATTTCATCAATGGCTTCACGAATATTGTCCTTTAAAGCGTCAATTGTCTCTGGCTTGTTGGCGTAATACTTATCTTTGACGGCACCCCTCAAATAATAGTCCAACGGTGTCAAATCGCAGCTCCGATGTGGCCAAAAAACATCAGCTCTGCGGCTGATAATGCAATCTTCAAAAACAGGGCGCAAAACATAGAGTGTAGCTTCGGCTGTGTGGCACGTAGCGCCGTCCTGTTAAAACCAAATGCTGCTTCAATTTTTGTGAACAAAAATTCGTTCAACATGGCGCGATAACGATCGCCATTGACTGTAACGGCCACTCCTTGCTCATTTTCGAAGAGAAATGGCCCAATTATGCCTCTAGATCAAAATCCGCACCAAACAGTGTCCTCTTGGGTGTATCGGCTTTTTAATGTATGCGTGCGTGTTTTCTGTGCCCCAAATGCGACAATTTTGCTTGTTTACATACTCGCCAAGATCAAAATGAGCTTCATCTGAAAAGATAATTTTTTTGGCAAAATGGGCATCTTCTGTAAGTCGACCGCAGGCCCACTTAGCGAAGCGTATACACAACCATATTCGTTCAGCGGAAGGATAAAACTAATTATCTGTCAAATGAGACATGAGCTAAGTGTTACCATTCACGATATAAGCACAAGTTGTAAAAAAAAACGTTAGATGGCGGACCCTATACTTTAACGTCATATTGTTAACTGTTTTTAGAATTTTTTTATTTATTTAGTTTTTTATTAATTCTCACTTTGTGTTATTTATTATGATATGTTATGTGGCGTATACTTAATATCTTAATGTAAATAAAATAAATATTACTCATACGCGTAGATTAATTAAACTGAGAATTTTCTAAGTCTTTAATTATCATTATTTTTTTTTATTAATAAAAATAATTTTAATAATAAAAAAATAGTTGTATTGACTTTTTGACATAGAAAAACCATTAATAACCACTGTATGGATACAGAAAAATCTAATCAGTATTTATTTTCAATACGAAAACATATTCGTACATACACTTATGTAAGAACTTATAAAATAATTCCAGCAAAATTTTTACTTTCTCCTACATAAGAGCAAGTAGTAAAATTGAAGTCATGGAATTAGGTCGACTTTAAGACATTTTACTAAAGCTAGGGTAACATGTCGAAAGACCATATCTAATGCAGTTATTGCTACTAAGTTCGAGATTAATAATTCCCATATATTCTTTATAAAAATAAAAGCCACACATGGATGGTAAAAATCAAAATCAAAACAGAATGTTACTAGAAGTGTATCCTTTATATAAACGACAGGTCAGGGATGTTTTTTAACACGTAGCTAACGTCACAACATATATAATATACCTCTGCTACCTACAGATACATGCTGTTATGGCTTTTTGTTCTTTTCATAAAATGAACAGAAATAATATCTTCCGGTTCAAAGAAGTAGAAATGAAACAAAAAGCTGTGAAAAGAAAATAACATGCATTTCAAATCAAAGCTGAAGATGTCGATGATGTTCATGTCACAATGACATAGGTTTGACAATTGTCATAGAGTGTATGTATGGGATTATAAACATCAATGTTCAGAGAATTGCAAAGCAGCTCAACAGAAAGTCACCAAATAAATGACAGAACAAATATCAATATTTGCACTCATAATATACCATATGCACATCTATTGTTAGTGATAAGAATAAGTGGTTTAAAAAGGGAGAGTTATTTGAAATAAATACGAGTTATATATGACATGCATATACACTTAATAGTTATAAAAATAAGTATTAATCACTAGAAATTCCATCATCCTTTTACCTTTCTGATCAGGTGCTATTGCAGGACACTGTGACCAAAGGAATCTTCTTTGTTTTTTTGTTCAGCAGATTTGCTGCCCTCCTAGTAAACGTCAGAAGATCTTAGAACATAATGGTGATTATATCTCCCAGTGGGATCCCATGTCTCCCTTAACAATCCACACAATAGGTTTTCGACTGTTGCTAATGTCTGTGAGCAAGCACAGTGTATAAACATTCACATACGTGACCGTCATCCTCTCAGATGAGTAATCAGTGGCAGTAAAAAATACCGTTAGGAAGCAGCCCGAAAAAATCATCAGGCTGAGATCTTCGCTGTCTTCAGAACAACTGAGCGTTTTCGCGACTTGGCTGGTGAGGGAGATGGTGTGGTCTTTTACAGGACCATGTCGACCCAAGGCTGGTTACATTATGCAGGAGTACCGTCACGCCGCTCCTGGATGTGTGCAGTATAAAACGGTGCAGGGTTCTGGGGTACTCTGGCGTGTGGGAAAATAAGATTGCATTTGAACTGGCAAGTGCGGAAGGGAATCTCTTAGGATTCTGATAGGTTTAGTGACTGGGCACCCCAATCTTCTGCCGGGTTTGCGGCGATACGGTTGAACCTAACACTGTGGAACATATTCTCTGACACTGGCCTGGGTGATATTACGTCGGCTAGGATATGCGACCTGCAGGGTTTTCTGTTAGTCTTATCTGGCTATTTAGGTGATGCCCGTTGCTTTTTGATAATCTGTTTTTTTGTCGTGTATACTCCTTTTAATCCTTCTTTTCTTCTTCTTTTCCTCCCTCTGTCCTTCCTTTCTCTCTTTTTTTCTTTCTTTACTTTGCTCATATTGTCTTTTCACAATGGGCCTCTGTATTCTCTGGATGGAGTACTTCGGTACCGCCTTTCATGGCATAAGCTCTGGCCATGCTATTGAAATCATCTTTCGTTCTTGTTCATATTATCCCATTCAGAACTAAATTAGATGGTAATCATAAACATATTGCACTTGCAATTGACGGTAGAAACCTTGTTAAAGTCTTTCTAAAAGAAATGTACATATTACGCTTCTGAAACTTATGTGAATGGTTAGTACACTAGAAATGTTACTCATCGCTGACTATGATGTCTTGATTTGAAAATTAGGGTGAATTTTCAACTGTTCCAGGGACCAGTCATCGATCACACGTTGTTAATAGTACCGCCAGCCTTAAATCTACCCCCAAACGAGTCATTTTCACGATTCCTCATCGCTGACTATGACGTCTTGATTTGAAAATTGGGGTGAATTTCCAACTGTTCCAGTGACCAGTCAGCGAACACAAGTTGTTAATAGCGCCGCCAGCCTTAAATCTACCCCCAAACGAGTCATTTTCACGATTCCTCATCGCTGACTATGATGTCTTGATTTGAAAATTGGGGTGAATTTCCAACTGTTCCATCGACCAGTCAGCGAACACACGTTGTTAATAGCGCCGCCAGCCTTAAATCTACCCCCAAACGAGTCATTTTCACGATTCCTCCAAAAATAAGCCTCTTCGCTGAAGATAATGTTTTAATTAATATTCGTTCCAATTATGAACTTTCCAGGGCCCATCCATCGAAATAATTTCCTTTTTTTATGGTTTTTGAACTTCATATTGCCAAGTTTTTTTCTCCGTCACTCCTCTAGGGAGCATATTGGCTTTCTACAAAGCATCCATTACTTTGTTTCAGTTTCAGTAATCAAGTTGATTTTCAAGTTAAATAGATGATTAATCTACTGTAGCTCGCCTCTGTATGATTGTGAGTAGTAGTGCAGATCCTTGTTAAGTGATGGTAATTCTTACTTAGCGTTGCAATTTCTCCACAGTAGATGATGTTTTCTACTGATCACTTGTCTGATGTTTTTCATCATCGCCAGAGGTAAGCTTGGCGGTCAGCAAGGCTTCTTTAAATGTGATTATCTGGAGGCAGGTTAGAGCATTTTTATGAAACACCCGACACGGCAATTATATTTTTTTTTGTCATTAGCGGCGTAAAATTAACTACCTCGATAGCTGAAATATTTTTTGGCAGATTTTGCGTTCCAATATCGTACTGGTATTTCTTCATAGTTTAGAAAACCAAAGAACTCAAGTTAATGTAACAACTGACAACTGTAAAATGAGCGAAGCACACGGAACAGCCCCGAATAGAATGCCCAGTTTGATAAAACAGTTCTGGTATTTCCACATGTTGTTTCACCCAAAGCAAATACAGCTTCACCATTGTGGCTGCTCTGAAATGTGCAAGTTTGAAAGATATTATTGGAAGACACTTTAGAAAAATAACATTTCTTTTTAAGAATTTCAACTTTATTTTCTTTGACTCACTGCATTATTTATAATTTTCATTTACAAAATCCTTGTCATTTTTTTAACATCTTTGACTTAAGTCCCTAACACATGTTCAAAATTTCTTTCTTTCTCTTCATATTTACTAAATGGACAATTAACCCACGCATAGATGCTTCAGCATTGAAAAAGAAAAGCGACTTGTATACTAAACAAAAGTTTAAATCACCATTATCATGTACTCGTAATCATTTGTATATAATTTGTGTATGTCTGTGTTTGTGTGTGTGTATGTGTTTATGTACTGCCTTTAGGGTATTTGTTTTCCCATCAGAATATTTATTTTATACACTTATACAAACGCACTTTGGACACAATGTTAAATATTCGTTATTATGTGTGCTAGTGTGTGTGCCTGTGTGCTTTCTAACAACAATACAAAACACATTTCCTTTTTCCGTTCTGATAAATGTGTTTATGGCACATTTCTTTGCATTTTACGTCTCGTTCTTTCTTTCTTTCTCTTTTTTGTAGTTTGTTATATAGAAAATATATTTCAAGAGTTTCTAAACAAATAAAGCAGACACAATGACACGAGTGTTGGGATTATGAACAAGACCTAAAAAAATCAAATATTTATTTATTTATTTGCATAAATATGAATGAACGAATGAATGAATGAATGGATGAAAGCATGAATGCAGGAGTCAATGTATTGTTTTTTTTTTTTCAATAAATTTGTAGCAAAGTTTACAATATTTTATTGTTTGTATGGATTTTTCTTTTTATGATATTGAAAATAAATCTTTTGAATTTATATTTTTATTTTTTACTATTTTATTATTTTTTACAAATATTGTTTTATTTTTATTTTGTTGAAACAAGTAAGTAAAGAAATGAACAATTCCTTTCTTATGCTCTGGCCCAACAATAAAAAGTGCGTGTTCTTACGCATACTTATATGGGTTATTGTCAAGGCACAGTGATTGAGGAAATGAAATAATTTGAATGAATATTGTCACGTTTTAGCTTTTTAAAACGTTTCAGTTCTTTTTAATTGAGTCAAAATAAAATAAATGTTGTTTTCCATTTTTTGTTTTTTTCATTTTTTACAGTACACAATTATGACTATACAGTCTCCAACTTATTTATCTAGCACTTAGGCAAAGCAGCCGACTTATATTCTTCTAACTGCCTACAGTTTGGAAAATTCCGGAAATGTCTCAAACACTCTCATATCCTCTATTTGATATCCGTTAATTTTAAACATGTAAGATTGTGTTATTGAAAGGTGGTCGAATTGGCATTGCCGTTAAATAGACAAATTAGTACGGCCATACCAGGACGACACATTCAAATCCATGACACAAACCAATAGACTAAAATCACACAATACAGTCCTAATTTGGTGTATTTTCTTTTCGTAACAATATTAAAAAGAAAAATATTTTCAAAATCTAAAGCAGTATTTCAACAAAAGCTTTGTTTTCTCAAACAAAACAACATTACGAATTTTTATAATAATCATTTAAATTCTTATAGTAGTAGTGGTATAAGCAGCGTTGACAAATGTGCAAATTTATCTGTATTTTGAAGTTTTTTTCAAGCATTGAGCAGTTTTGAATTTTTTTTTTTTTGTTTAAAAACTAAGTTTTTCTGTGAATTGCACAGCTTGCGCAGTTTTTAACTTAAAATTTTCTTATTAAAATTACAATTTTTAAAGAAAGAACTTCACTCCATTTGAAGAACATAACTGTAGTGAGATTTACTCGTACCTTTTTTAATATGACAATGTAATTATTCCTATTTTTGACCACTGGTCAGAAGTAAACAGAAAATTCAAACTTTGTGTTATGCTCACATTTTGGGCTAAGAAAGAAATATAAATTTTTTGGTCAAATAACAGTGGTATTACAATACATGCTACGTAAGTACGTACATGCGTATGAGTGATATGCACATTTACGTCGCTACGTAAATAATTATGTATGTAGGAGATGTGAATTCGCTGTTATTTTGAAAAAAAAAGTTATGTTTCTTAAGCGACAGAGCAGACTAAAAAATTTTCAGCCGTACCTGAAGGTTGTATCGTTTTTTTACTTGAATATATATTACACAACCTTTTCCATTTCTGAAATAAGGGCTTATCTCAAAAACAAGAGCTAACCTGAGAAAACGTTTAGTACGACTGGATTCAACGTATTTGAAACTGGTTTACTCGTCTGGTAACCCGATTGTCGAAATCAAAATTGCAAAATTCGAGTACACTCTTACTGTAATTTTGAAAAAAAAATTTATATTTGTTAAACGATTGAGCAAATTAAAAAAGGTTTTCCTTATCTTAAGGTGATTTCGTTTTTTTTTTTTTTTTTTTTTTTGGTTTAGTATTCGAGTTTATGTTGTGCAGCTTTTTCCATTTTTGAAATAATAGTATATCTGGAAAACAGGAGCTAACCTAAGAAAACGGTTAGCACAGCTGGATTCAGCGTGTTTGAATCCGGATTACCCGCCTGGTAACCCGATTGTCGAAGGAAAATTTCTAAATTCGAGCACAGTCTTACTGTAATTTTGAAAAGAAAAACATTTATGTTTCTTAAATGACTAAGCAGATTAAAAACAGTATTAGTCTTACCTCAAGTTAGTTTCGTTTTTTTAATTTATTACTCGATTTTATGTCGTACAACCTTTTCCGTTTTTGAAATAATAGTATATCTGGAAAACAAGAGCTAATCTAAGAAAAAAGTTAACACCACTGAATTAAGTGTACTTGAATCTGGCTTACCCGTCTGAAAACCCGATTGTCGAAAGATAAAGTAACAAATTCGAGCACAGTTTTCTTATATAATATAAACTATGTATATTACATTTAATTTATTGTCTGTGCTCAAATAAAAAAATACACTGTGAAATGTATTAATAAATTATCGTGTATGTTTTGTAAACCGAAACCGAGTGAAATTAAAATCGACTGAAACTGAAAGATTTTTATATTTTTTCTTATATACTCACTTGCTTACTTCTAAAATAACTTCTTTGATAAACAAAAGATTAAAATAATTGACACATTTATAAATTTTTTTAATTTTTTAAAGTTTTTCTGAAAAAAAATTATGACAACACTGATTGGACGTAAAACTTATAAATGCTTTGTTTTTTTGTTTTTTCTTTTTGCAAAATTGTTGCATAAGTATATTTTTTCATATTCATAAAATATCAATTTAATTTTTTTAACCCACTGTGCTTTATTTTTTATTTTTCTTTTTTTGATTATCTTTTCTTATCAACAGAAACAATAGCAGTAAAGGAAATAAAACAAATCGGGTCGAGGTCAGTTGTTCAGCCAGTTGTTGGCTAAACAGTAGAAACAAAGTGACAGCCTAAGATTCTATTGTTTAGTGTATCCCTTGCTCTTTCAATGTTATATACTGTGTACCTTTTATATTCTAGACTAGCTTAGTGCTTGAGTCTCATATGAAATACAGATGTTTTAATATTAAAAATACAATAAAATTGTAAGAAAAGGGAACAAGAAGACAAGCATTTAAAAACTGATTTTTAGGAAATATTTTCTTTTTTAAAACACTTGGGAAGTGCTTTCGTTATTTATTATTTCAATATTTCTAAAAAGAGACATATCCCTTAAATTTTATACTTATGAGGTCAGCTTGATACTTTCAAGGCCTTTTGAATATTTTTTTTTTGTTGCCTCAAAGGATTCAAATTCCCTCCTGACAGCTCCATTTAAAAAATAAAGAAGGAACCCCCTGATCTTTCCACATACCTCTAGCGATGATGAAGAACATCGCACGAATGACCAGGAAAACACGTCACTTACTGGGAAAAAATTACAATGCTATAGTTAAGATCACCACCAATTAGCAAGGATCTTCACCACTACGCGAACTCATATGGAGGAAGCTACAGTGGATTACTAATCATCTATTTAGCTTGAAAGATCAAATTGATTAAAAAAACTTAAAAAAAGCAATGGATGGCCAATATGCTCCCTAGAGGAGTGACGGAGAAAAAAAAAATCTGAGTTAATGTCAATATCCCATGGTTATTTATTTATTCATCTAAACCTATATTGTCCCTTCAAGGTAAATCCCATCGACTGCAATTCACTTATGCCAGTGCTTCATCCAATACTCGAAGCATTTTTATATTCGGTTTTCGGTATGTCAGTGCTTCTGCGATTTTTCCATTATTTTCTCTCGGCTGCTGAAACTCATTCCCTGTAAAGGTTTTGTAACTCTATTGAACAGAATGAAGTTACACGAAGCCAAATCAGGTGTTTCCGATGGCTCTTGTATAGTAATTGTTTCATTTTTCATCAAAAAATGTCGAATAATGATGGCAGTGTTCGACATTGCGTCATCATGGTGCAAAATCCAGAAGTTTTCTGCCACAATTCTGGTCTTTTTCGGAGAATTGCTTCACGCAAACATCTCATAATGTCTGGCCTACTGGCGAAAATTCACGACGTACTACACCATTTTAATTCACGAAAACCGCGAGCATTGGCTTCTTTCTGAATGAAAACGACTTGGTTGTTTTGGTCTCGGCTTAATTGGTGAACGCAGTTCACTTGCCTTATGTCAGGATAGTGTGTCTTACTAATAAACCCTCGTCTCGTCTGAAGTAATGATCCTTTGGTTGAATGTGGGATTGGATTCAGCCTCGCAAATCATGTCGTTGGCGACCTCAATACGGTCAAATATGTAAAAAAATCGCCAACACACAACGTAGCTTTTGCAGATGTGAACCCATGATGCTAAAAATTAGCGGGAATATCACCAACAGATGTTCCAACCTAACAAAAAAAAAAAAACTCAAATTGGATGGAACCGCTAAAGTGAGATTATCCCTCGAACTTTTTGGTCTCCTGATGTTTGTCATTGTAAGCTTGATGCCCGCTAATACAAATTTGCATTTGTGGGATTATTGTGCTTAAGGTCGCCACGGCCTTGGAGGCATACCTCTATCCGTTGGCTCATTTATTAAATGACTATGAGACATAACTGAGGTTCATTGTCTTAAATGTGCCGATTTATTTCATACTTTAACTCTTGAATTCTTCTTGGCTTATTGTCGTATACTTTTCTTTTAGATGGCATGAGCATGGTAGCCATTTAATATTGCCATGACATGAAATAACACGATCATTGAATTTATCGAGAAAATTAGCCAATTTGTAACCTCATTTTCTTGGTAAAGGCACCTTTCACTCTGTCTGTTCAGCTAACAGACATGTAACTTACACAACATTCGGCGTATTGACGATGCTTGAAATGGTCAGTAGAGTTCAGCTCTTGAGTCAATTAAACTTTGTGAGTATGTAAATTCAAATCTTTATTCAAAATTCCCATCAATCATGTTTGTAAGATGTTCAGTTTTTGGGCACAACAACGTGTCGACGTTAAGGGCTCTTCCGCCACACTATAGGGAACAACAGCACTGCTTTCCGCATAACGAACTAGGTGGGCATGCACTGGTGTTTCCACATATTTTCGTTAAACCTGATAATCTAAAATTTGATAAATATTCTCCCGATTATGGACATATTTGCTCGATTAGGCTGACCAAAAAAAAAAATCGCGAAGTGCACGAAATAGATTTTGATTTGAACGCCCACAATCTTAACGCTCAAATGATTCAATTTGTCAAACACTGAAACAAAGAAATGTCAAATTAAGTAGGGCAAAAAAAAAAAATTGATGTTAAGGTGTGACTCACAATTAACATCATGCATTATGGTTGAACCAATGTAGTTCAAGTTGTTTTTCCTTACATTTCTCTTTTATTAGTAAAAACAAAATTAATTCAAAGAAGAAAAACTGTCAAAACTTATTATCCTTGGGGACAGGGTAATTCGTATAAGTAATTCAGATAGCAGATAAATTAAGTCACAAGCTCTAGCTAGCATGGCGAAACAAACCAAAGCCCAGTTCTTTTAATTTCTATAAATATATAAACGAAATTCCTTATAAGTTATTTTCAATAAAAAATTAACTTCCCATTGATTTGTTTTTATTACCAGTCTTGATATAAAAATTGCATTTTTTCTGAGTAAACAATTTTGTAATGAATTTTAAATATTGAAATTTACTTTTTACCAAATTATTATATTATTTGTGAATGTATTATAACAAAAACTTTTCCCTTCTTTTCAAGTAACGAAACTACTTTTTTCTTTTTCTATTCTCAGCAAACTTTTTATCGAAAATCTCTGCAAATTGTATTAAACAGTTGACTGTTAACAATTATTATCATTTATAGCTCCCTTGCCATCATTCCGCTTTTATAAGCAAATGATAAAAGAAAATTTAGATTTAAAAAAAAGTCATTTTCATATAACTTTTTTTCTGGTATATTCTGCTCTAGCGAACTATACAGTATCTCGTCAATGATTATCTGTGACGTTTCTGCAAAAGAGTCTCAAACTATGATTGTCAGTGCCAACATCCCGAACATTCTGATCTTCGTCATTTTTGGGTGATGATGCTGTTGCTGCTGCTACTACTGCCATTGTGTTTATGAAACATAAAACGGCATCAACACTCAACTAACCAATTGACTTTTTTGTTATAAGCCATGAATGGCTTTTTTTCGTATGGCATAAAAAAAGTGAAAAACCAAAAAAAAAAATATTCTTTCTGGTCCTGTATTTGTAACGTCTTTTGCATTGATTAGCTGCATTTAGATTTTTTTTTTCAAGCAAATGTTTTTTGCCCACCTATATTGACATAAAATCTACTCTTCATAAGACAGATTGAAGGACAGAAACAACATGCGATACTTCAGAAAAGAAAAATATTACGCAAAAAGTCAAAGACGACTTCACTGATGTAACACACCTTTCGATGTGAAAATGTTTGTTTTATAAAGATAGGTTGGCAGATACTTTACTTTAACTTTATTTAGAGACTGCCAACGTAATTAAAAGTTGCCATTCTTTTGCTCAATATAACACCAACAAAGCCTTAAAAAGCCTAAAAGTATAGTCTAGTTATTCTCTACAATATGCTACAAAGCTATCTATCTCGACTAAGTTCTTAGCCTAAAGTCGACTAATTAGCAGTCTATATGGCAAAGTAATTCGCTCTTTCGTAATTCAAATTCCAATTTTGAATTACCGAATTACCTAATTGCCCATATTCGATTTTAAAAGATAATTAACCAATTTTTGAGTAATTCAGTTTAACGGGTGCTTGTCCACGTTTAGTTTTTCTTATGCAATTTTCTTACCTATTTTTTCCATTTTTAACCCTCAATTTACTACCAAATAACAAAACAATAAGTAAAACGAGCAAGAAGAACAAGATGAACAATCGCAACGAATTAGAAATATACCAAGTGAACAGGGTAATTCGTGTAAGTAATTTAAACAGCGAACAAAGTAATTAAATACATCAAATGAACATATTATAAGTCTATCTTTAAGGATGCGTTCGTTCTCAAGTTCATTGTATATTTAAAAATATTTTTTTGATTAAAGGGCGCATTTGCTTCAAACATATAGAAATGGGTTCGTAAAAGTGTTTTATTTCCAGCCTTAATTTTGGGGGTGGCGAGATGTGAAGCCCCTTAATCCAGGAGAAAAGCGCCACCTACTGCTGAAAAAATTGCAATCCTAAGTAAAGATCACCACCACTACTTAGCAAGGATCGTCACCACTACACAATCATATCGAGGGGAGCTGTAGGGGATTAATCACCGTTTGGAGTTTGGGGCGAAAAGGATTAATATGAACGACACACTCACAAGTGACCTGGTGAAAATCTACGAGAGGAGTCGTGCGAACAGGGTCGATTTTTATACACGCATGACTTTATGTTGTTTTTTAACACACAGACGTGGTGGTGTGCTGATATCTGTGTCAATGGGTCAATGGGTAGGGTAGCTAACACTATCGATTCATTAGAGCATCGTCGCATTGTGGAGTGTATTTCATCGTTCTATCGGTACTATAACTGAATGTGTTCTTATGAAATAAAGAAATTAATTCCTAAAAATCATATATTTCTATGTAATATTCGTATTTCTCGTAGAGCGCATCCTTTTGTAGTTGATTTTCCAGTGATTCGCACAACCCATTATAGACACTGTTCGGTTGTGGAATAATCTTCCAACGAAAGTATTCCCTGCCACTTAAGACATGAGTAAATTTATATCCAACGTCCATAAGCACTACTCCTTCTGTCCTCCTTCTGAAAGCCTATTTTCCTAGTACGAGCACAATGCAGTGCATGAGCAGGGGCCATCCTCTGGGTTCTGGTCTTATGTAAAAAAAAGCCGCACCAAAAAGTCACTCGTAAAGGTGCACTGGCTTCTGTAACAACACGTTTGGGTTTTCTGAGCTCCAAATACGGGTATTTTGCTTATTAACGTACCCATCAAGCTGAAAATAAGCTTCGTCCGAAAGGATATTTCTTTTTTGATTTTTTTTTTTCCATTTCCGACCAATTATCTTTGTTTTTGAAATAAATTTCCAATAAATCCTAACGTTGCTCAAGTGAAATCGATTCAGTTCAGTGGATAGTTTTGTGACAGAATAGAATGACATAAGTTTTGTCAGATTCGGAACAACCGCTGGTTCAGATTTAAACCGATAGATGGCCCACCCGATATTTACAAAGTAGGAGTTATGTCCAAATGCACGGCTTAGAATTGGTAATCATGTGCACTATTGCCGTCTTATGAAAAGTTTTCTCAACTGCATTTTTACACGTGTGGGAACTTTGGTGAATCCATTTTATTTACTCTGCCTTGAGCCTTGTAGATGATGCCAGCGTAGCCAGCATCCTTCTATATAACTTTTTAAATATTACGGATGAGAAAATTTATTTTTTTATATAGACACACTATTCGGTTACAATAGTGTGTCTGAAAACCATGCAAAGGTCCTAAAGCTTCGAATTTTGGTGAAGTTTATGCCCTAAGTTGGACCAGTTTCATATTTTCATGAATTTTTTTAAATTTTTAATACATAAATAACAAATTAAAAATTTTTTTTTTTCAATCCATTAATATATTGATATTTGTTCCCAGTCATAGCTTTATTTAGTTCATGCCACACCTTGTCAGTACATTAATCTCACCCTAAGCTATTTTATTGATATATGGTATACACGGGTTCTTATGTTACGGTTTTTTCTTTTTTTTGCGCGCATTTCTGTTGAGGGAATTTATAAGACTTAACCATATTGAATTCCTTTATAACTTGGTATTTGCCAACATGTTATCATCGTTAATATAAGGATGTGATTTTTTGTCAAACCATATGTGCTCTTCAATATCTGCATATTTCGATAGGTTAGAAACATGAACGAAGAAAGTAATAAATGTAAAAACAAAGGAATCCGATTAAAGTTAACAGAATAAAAAGAGAAATAGAGAAAAAAAGTCGAAATAAAAAAATCCTTTGAGGTTTAATAAAATACTAAAAATCATAAAAAGGAAATTCAAAAGATTTTAATAGAATGTATTGAAAAATACGAGGTATGTTTCTTAAGGCCATAAGAGATTCATGGATGTTTGTCATCGTGACTACATACCTGTACAAACGTGGTTTTTCTTAGAGAAACAGCACATTTTCTTTTGCTAGTTGAGAATGTCTTTGTTTCCAATCATTATTAAATCGATGCGAATGAAACCTTTTGCATCCTTAGACATTATGAGCATAATTTTGTTGATCGGCAAATTTACTTTATCACACACACCTTCACTTAAAAGCAAACAAAATTTTCCAGCTCTTTTAACCTTTGTTTCTTGGCTATGTTTTCGAGCCGAAAAAATCTTTTTTTTTAAATTTATTTATTCAAAAATTCAATTTTAAATTATAAACAACTGCTCCAGCATGACTTGGACATTATTGAGGCGATCTGGCAAGATATTAACATCTTTAATTCCATACAAATAAATAAAACAAAATACAACAACAACAACAACAACAACAAAATAATTAAATGATCAAATATATTGCATCCCATTATTAACAAAAAAGAAAAAAAAGTAAATACAGGCTCTATTATTAAACTAAATTATAAGGAACATATTTCATTTTAGTCTTTCTTAGCATATATCTGGCTTTCTGGCTCTCTCCTCATAAATGAGGAGCTGGGATCCCACTCTCCTCTTGCAAACTTATGGTCATGCAGTACATGTTGGGCAAGGCACAGCTCCGGTGGGATGACGAACCCACGTGCTCTGTTTCGAGGCAAATCTGGCCCCTATATGATCGGGCTCGCTCGAAGTCTATTATAGGGGTGCCGCGACTTAGGCTGCGAAATCTTGTGGCTGTGATTTACTGGGCACTGGGTGGCTGGTGGTTCAATGACTATTGTGGGGGTTGTCAGGATGAGGAGGAGAAGAAACTGTCGAGCACTTCCTATGCCAGTGGTTGAGTCTTCCGGACATTAGGATTGTTTCACTTGGCAGATCTGGCCGGTGTGAACATCGGCAGGATCTCTTCTTTTGTGCATGCGTCTGGTTGGTTCGGATCGCACCGAGACGCGGACATATAGGTTGTCCATTTTCTGGATTACTGATGGGTATCACAGTAGGATCAATATTGGACCCAGCTGGGCTTGACGTGTCTGGCTACCCGTCGTATCTAACTAACTAACTAGTCCTGAGATAATTTGTTCAACCTACAAATCAGTGGTTTGATTTGTTCTGAGAGCTTTAAGAGAATCATCTGGCAAACATTCGATACTCTCTTTTAATGTTTTCGGAACATTCACAAAATATTCTTCTACTACTAATCTGTTGTTTTTTATTTTGTTGTTGTTTTTCTATCCAGATTTTCTTTTAAGAATTTCCAGCACTTTTTTGGCTCATATTGAAATTTTTCCATGTTAGTTATTATGATAAAAATCATTTATTGATTTTTTACAAGCTTTCCTAATCACATTCTCGTCTTCCTAATCTTAAAAGTTTATTTTTTTATATTACTAGCAGATCCGGGCAAACGTTGCTTTGCCTTCGAATTTTATTTTCACTGTAAGTCTGGCTTGCATGCAAAGTCATGGCTGATTGATATTTAGAAGAAGAATGAAAGGTGCACTTAATCGACATAGCAATTATCGTTCAAATGTAATTATATATTTTTGATAGCTGGGCCCGATCCGCGTTGCTGGCCACAAATGTTCCTTTTATGTTGAACTGCCTCTCGAAGAAAATCAAATCAGTGTTTTTAGTTATTTAGTTATTTGCGCAAATAGAGTTTAGAGAAGAGTGATAGACATTTATTTACTTTTTTTTTAAATATATTTTTTTCACAGAAAGATGTTAGGTTTCAGTCGGTACCAGGCTAATTAATGCCACTGCACTGTGATTAACGAACCAACGCCTTCAACGAAACACAGCATAGTGCGGTAGTTTTTGAGTTACGGTGCAAAAACACAAAAAAACTAAATATTGCGCCATCTGTCGGACGAACTTCAAACTACACGGAAACACTCCTCTCGCCCCATAGAACATGTATATACAGTTTGGTCGAAATCGGTCCAGTAGTTTTTGAGTTACGGTGAAAAAACACTAAAAAACTAAATATTGCGCCATCTGTCGGACGAACTTCAAACTACACAGAAACACTCCTCACGCCCATAAAACATGTATAGACAGTTTGGTCGAAATCGGTCCAATAGTTCTTGAGTTACAGGCAAAAACATAAAAAAACTAAATATTGCGCCATCTGTCGGACGAACTTCAAACTACACTGAAACACTCCTCACGCCCCATAGAACATGTATGTACAGTTTGGTCGAAATCGGTCCAGTAGTTCTTGAGTTACGGTGCAAAAACATAAAAAACTAAATATTGCGCCATCTGTCGGACGAACTACAAACTACACAGAAACACTCCTCACGCCCTATAGAACATGTATATACAGTTTGGTCGAAATCGGTCCAGTAGTCTTTGAGTTTAGCGATCACGAGGATACACGTAATTTTTATATATAAAGAGATAAGGGACTGCAGATTTTTGTTAATACATGGAGTCAATTCATTCTTAATCATTCTTCTCTTTATTCTGTCTACTGTCGAATTCTGAAGGACATTAAGAAAACACGATATTAGCTGCGAAACGTCTTCTGTAGGGTTACCAGATTCATTAAATAAACTCAAATAGTCATATACATTATCTCTTGCCTTTTCATGATCGCAAATTTTCAAACTAATTTCCTTAAATTTAGGACCACAAACTTGGTTTCTAAGTTAACAAGAAATTATATTACGATCAGTTAAAAATGATCCCATTGTATTTATAACAAGGCTTTCTGCTCTATTACTATAAACTTTATCAATAGATAAGTCCGATCTAGGAAGTGTAATCAAATCTTTCGTTAAAGTGATGATAGCAATGTTGACGGAAAACGTTATATTAGCTTTGCGATTCGGTTTTCCGATAATAGTTATTCATGCAAAATTGTTCCAAAAAAAAAAAAAAAACCATAATCTTTTACAAAAACATCAATAAATTTGTTTAGTTTTGCGATTCGATTTTCCAATAATAGCTATTCATGCAAAATTTTTCAAAAAAAAAAAAAAAAAAAAAAATCCATAATCTTTTACAAAAATATCAATAAATTCGTTTGGTCTTTGGAAATATTTTTTTTAGCATATTTAATAAAATAAAAATAAAACTAACCAATCATTAAATAAATATTTTTACAGGCCATTGAATACCAATTCAAAGGGAAAAACTTTTCAATCACAAATGTTCAGACAAACAAATATTTGCATTGATAAGACTACAAAATATACGATGAAACATAGCATATAACAGAAGATTTGAATAAAATAAAAGCCAATTAATTCAGAAAAAAATTTCTAAAAATTAAATAAAAAATAAAAAAAATTTATTCCAAAAATATTGTATAAACAACACACTCGAGAGCTTTAGCAGGAACATAGGCATGTTGTGATAATAAAACAACACAATCGCCCTTGTAAGGCCTTTTACTAAACAAATTTGTTCAATAAATTTAAGACGCCTGGCTGGCCGCATATTATGTCAGAACCAACGCGTTCTTTTAAGTGAAAGCACCTTAGCATGTAGCCACTGTATTGAATAATATACGAATTTAATAATTCATCAATATTCTTAGCAAGCGTTGCCCTCCATAACTATCATATGGTGAATTTTTAAAAGTTCTTGTTTGCAAAACCCTATAGAACAAATGAAACTAAATCATAAGACAGATCCATGAAGTTGTTTGAACAAAATTTAGAAAATTCTGCCATTTATGTGTTACCGTTTTCAAGATATACAAAAATTCATGATTTCTATGTCTTGGTGCCACGCCTACTTATACGATTCCGCTTTTTTTTTTGATAAATGATTCGTATAAGAAAACAATATTTGAATGAGCTTTGGGGACTTTCATAATTAGCGTTCTCAAGATATACAAAAATCAATATATATTTCGTATGAGAGATACCCTGCCTACTTATTTGACTCCACCCACCATTTTGACCTGAAATCACAAGTCAGCAAAATTAATTTCATTTAATTCTGGTACGCGAAAATTTATAATCATGTCCCTATACCGTTCACCATTAACAGTTACATTCTAACCACCAACGTTTTTGAAGACATGATATGACAATGATTCCGCCATCCCATATAGCGCACCAAACAGTCATTTTCTGTGGGAGTAATGACGTTTCGACAAATACTTGAAAATTATCCTCACTCGAAACGCGTCAATTCGGCTTATTTACGTACCCATTGAACCAAAATTGATCTTCGTCGGAGAACTAAATTTTGAATTGAAATTCAACATCAATAACGGCGACAAATTAATTGATTTTGATCCTCTTTAATGCTTCCCTGTACAGCGGCTATATCTTCATCAGTGTTTACTGTTCAGCAACCTACAGGATGCACATTATCAGAAAGACTAAACGAGGTCCGAAAACGATGCATTGTTAGTCGAATATGCCGTTTTGAAGGACGATTTTGTAGGCCATAAAGTGGAAGAAATGCAAGATAAGTTTGACGTATAGAACCATTATTTTGATAAAAAAAAAAAATTGAATAATTTTCAAGCGCTGCTCTGGTGTAAGTCTATCCATAATGGAATTTCAAACCAAACTAAACAAAAACGAACTTTCAGTTATTAAATCGGGTGTAAAATAAAGCAGTGTTGCCAACAAAAAGTTATAAACGTAAAAAAACACACCCGATATCTGTATGTATTGATTTTATCGGATGGCCAGCCCTATCTACTTTTTCGGCAAGTAAAAAATCTGGTTTAAATATCCGGTGGGCCATCTATCGGCTTAAATTTAAATCAGCGCTTGTTTTGAATCTGGCAATACTTATGCCATTCTATTCTGTCACAAAATTCAGTATATTATTCCCACTGAACGAAATAACTCGATTTACGTTGAGCAACGTTGGGATTTATTGGAAATGTATTCCCAAAACAAAGACAATTGGTTGGAAATTGCAAAAAATAGCAAAAATTATATTTACGGATGAAGTTAATTTTCATCCAAAATTACCGTATTTGGGGCTAAGAAACCCAAATGTGGTCTTACAGAAGCCAATGCACTTATTACGAGTGACTGTTTGGTGCGGCTTGTGAAGCATTGGCCGATATTTTTTTGATACTAAGGACGGCTCAAACATTAAGGTCAATGAGGACACCTATCGCACCATGATAATAAATTTTTTGTGCCCGCTCTTCATGGTATTGATGTGAAATAGGTTTGGTTTCAACAGGATGGTCCAAAATGCCACAATCGATTTGATGATGTCAGTTGGCCGCCAAGAAGCTGCGATTTGACACCGTTAGACTATTTTCTATGGGACGCCGGCAAACCAGAGACAATTCAGCATATGAAGGCTAGTATTCGTGACGTCATTGCCGAGATGCGACACCATACATACGAAAAAGCTATCGAAAATTGCTCCGAATGAATGAGGTACTGTGAGGCCAGCCGCGGCAGCCATATGAATGAAATAATATTTCAATTCTAAACGAAACAATTGTACTTCACAACAAACAACAATAAATTTAGCAAAATTTCGAACTATTTTTGTTCTATTGCATTTTTAAATTTAAAACTTTAAATGGTCCACCCTGTATAATTTTTAAATTTTAAAAATATTAAACCATTACACCAAGTGATGTAAGACTTGTCTATAAATGCTGAAAAATAGCTAAAATTTAAGTCTGATAAATCCTGTAGCCTTAGATACTATGGCAACTGCTTGATGCACGGCAATTCCTGGACTGTAACATTTCCTGCCGCAAGCTCATTTTGGTTTATTTTATTTCATATTTCAATTATTGCTTGATTTATATTATGCCTTGATGGTGTTCAAATTTAAACAAGAAAATTTAAAGATGAAATTTGGCTGTTACTACCCCAATGTATTACCTTTAAACACTTAGGTTAGTATGATTGTCATTAGCTACTCCCACAAACAATTTATTATTTTATAAAATAGAGATTTGGGGAGTTATGCGTATAATTTAAATTTAAAAAAAAATATATAACTTAGCCTCCTTTAAGATAAAGAGCCCCATCTAAACATGTTACATCATATTTAATTAATTTAATTCCCTACGACAAGACAACATTTGGGTTTTTACCTTTTCTTCTAATATCTTGTTTTGTTTTTGTAACGTTGTTTGTTTAAAATCATTTTGTTTGCCTACAAGTACAGCATAAATTGCGCTGTAATTACCCATGCGACTCATGTGTTTAATTGTTCTCTCATTAAGCTTGTAATTAATGTCAAGTACATTTTGCTAAAGATTTTATTTTTAAAATAGAGAATAGAAATAAAAATAAAAAAAAATAAAAAGAATATTCCGTGTGGGTAGGTGTAGCAGATGAAAAATTTTTTCCAAGAGAATATTTTTTATATAAATCTCATGTGTTACATGAAAAATTAACAAAAACAAGAATATTATTAAAAAAATAAATAAATAAAACGTATGGAT
Organism: Wohlfahrtia magnifica; assembly: GCA_023159175.1. NCBI lineage: Eukaryota > Metazoa > Arthropoda > Insecta > Diptera > Sarcophagidae > Wohlfahrtia > Wohlfahrtia magnifica. The sequence continues at coordinate 1,888,688 of JAKWBJ010000497.1, forward strand.
GTATGTCTCCTATATATGTATGTGTATTGTTACGTTTTTACCTTTTTAAAAACGCGTTTTTATGACACAGTTTTGTGCACCACTGCTTGTAATCGTTTTACAGCCAATAACAATTTTTATTCTTAATTACTCTGTCTGTTTACAACTTTGTAAACAACAACAATTACTCGACAGATCTTTCTTTCAAAAGATCTTCCAACCCAATCGTAGCTATAACTTAGGTTCGATCACAAACTTCTCAACCCGAAGTTATCCACACTTAACCCTCTTTACTGAACTTTTCTTTTGTATTATTCCCCCAACTCATGACCGTAATTTTGGAAGCAATCTCAAAAAGCTAAAGGCCCGACCATAATATACTTTTGTTTACTTAAGCTACTGCTTAAAACTCAACGAAAAGTCTGTCAAATACTTAATCAACCTTTTGACGGCTATAATTTACTTTTTGAATAGTTGTGTTAGTGAGAACAAGAAAATTGCTTTCTCACAGTTGAGTTGAATGGGTAATTAGCATTATTAGTATCTGCATGAATTTATTTCTTATTAAAAATATAAAAATTTTAATAATCTGTTTAAGAATTTAAGTATTAATAGAAAAAGTAATAAAGTTTAAATAAAATTAAAAAAATCTACACGCACCCGCTACACATGTTCAATCGTCGCTGTTTCAGTGATGACCAAAAGCAAGAGCATCCATTGCACAACGTGTTTTTTATCTGCTATTGTTTTGCATATAACAAACAAGCAGACAAAGACAAGACAAAACATAAACAAATGAAACTGAACGAAACTTGACGAAAAGTTTGTTTAGTATATTATAGTTATACACATTGGATTGCGTGTCTTCGCACAGTTGTTTAAGCTAGCATACGCATATTATGGTTGGCCCCTTAAACTGCAGACTATGCTGGACAACAGAGTAATAAAAAAAAATCATACATTTTGATAATATTGACTGTGTACGTAAGAGCATCTGTGCATTGTCTTGATCAATCAATCAATCAATCGTTTTTACCCCAAGTAATTATTGAAAATGCTCATAACCTCCAAACTATATTCACAGAAAAACCCAATTTTCTATTTTTGAAGGTTATAAAGGTAAGTGATACCCCGTGCACCAACATAACTCACTTTAGCCTTTATTTAGTGTGTGTTAACATAAAGGACTATGATGTTTTAAAAGTTATTTGATCTTTGTTACTTCTCGCGAAATCAAATGTTACAAAAACACTGCAAATCTTGCTCAGATTTTGCTTAAATACCATATCCAAGGTTACGGCAAATGTGAAGTTGAGAAGTTTACAAACTCATATATCTCACATTTGCCCAACAATTCTCCAATATCATTTCAATTGAAAAAAGGTTTTTAGTCACATTATTAATCAATGAAGTTGATAATGCGTTAGTTAGCTGCACAACTTGGGTGCTACAGTGTTCAATCAGCACCTTTCTGTTACCACAAAACTTGTCGCCAATCATAATGCTATCTGATGTGGATCACATTGAACTTCACTCAAAAGCCTCTAAAGACAACCCGATACGTTCTTAACATCTGGAAATGTGATGCGCTTGGCTTATTATAGCAGAAGTTTCACCGAGTCTTCTCTGCTATTACCTCCACAGTCCCTGCAGAACAGCTAATTGGAGCTTATGCAAATATAATGCATGTCCTTACCAAGAGTTCAGTACCCAGTATAAACTGCCATGTCCAATGGACCTTCTTTTATGCCTTTCCCAAACTACGATCAAGTTCGCTTAGCGATAAAACAAGTTGTCAAACTCTTCAAACTACTATTGCTCTCCGCATGAAAATACGCAATAATTTTTGCCCAAACTCTGAATGATTCTGTAGGGATAGATATGTTGCGTTAATTTTCATCAACATTACAGTGTCCCGGAATACAACACACGAGTCCAGGAGCATTAAGTTCTACTTACATTGCGTGACTAGTTTCGAGAATTATCTGACTGATGTTCTGGCATGTATTCCCACCGAAAAATATCATGATATTCATACTCTTATTTATCTCTGCTGCCTTTTCTTATGCGAATACCTGGCTTTGAAAAACACCAACATAATCTGGAAGCCGGCACGACTCCGCTATGTTCACTTACTCGCAGTAAACTTCTGTACTGTAGTCTGTGTGGAAGTGGACTACAGTTTTCAGTATAGTAACTGCATTTCACGTATTCCAATCACATAGCGCATTACACAGTATTTAGTATGAACAGACTTTCTAACGTTTGCTTCAAGTTTTCAAAAACCTGAATATGGCAAGTTTGTTTATTAGAGTATCAATGCTTACAAAAATGGGGCTTAAACTAAAAAACAGTCATTTTTCATAAAACAAAAACAGGGAATTTTACATGAATAAATTCAGAGAATGTAAGACTAATTACATAGTCGTCTAGCCTTGAAGCATGATAAGTAAAACAATACAACTGCTTACTTAAGACTCTCTTTGGCTTCGGTGATTCGGTTTTTTGTGGGTTTTTCTTAGTTCTATTTAAAAAAATAAAAAAGGTGGCTTCAACACACACTGCAAAAATTTACTACTACTACTACAAATGCAGTTCACTCTTTGGCCACCACCGTTTTAAACTACACACTATGTTGTACACCTAAGCGTATGACTATTTATTGCTTACAAACGATGTATAACTCATACGCATTAAAATTTAAAAAGGCAGCATTTAAAAGCAGAGTTGTGAACTAATATAGGGTCCGCCATCTAACGTTTTTTTTTCAACTAGTGCTTATTTCGTGAATGGTAACACTTAGCTCATGTCTGATTTGACAGAAAACCCGCACGCATACATTGAAAAGCCGATACACCCAAGACGAGTCACGGTTTGGTGCGGATTTTGGTCCAGAGGCATAATTGGGCCATTTTTCTTCGAAAATGAGCAAGGAATGGCCTTTACTGTCAATGGCGATCGTTATCGGGCCATGTTGAACGAATTTTTGTTCACAAAAATTGAAGAGGAGGATATTAGCAACATTTGGTTTCAACAGGACGGCGCTACGTGCCACACACACAGCCGAAGCTACACTCGATGTGTTGCGCCCTGTTTTTGAAGATCGCATTATCAGCCGCAGAGCTGATTTCGTTTGGCCACCTCGGAGCTGCGATTTGACACCGTTGGACTATTATTTGTGAGGTGCCGTCAAAGATAAGTGTTACGCCACCAAGCCAGAGACAATTGACGCTTTAAAGGACAATATTCGTGAAGGGTGAAATACAGCTGGGTGAAATACAGCTGCACATAATCGATAATGTGCTTAAAAATTGAACCGATCGTGATTGAGAAAATATTCAGTACTTTTTTTTATAGCATTTAAAAAAAAATTTATTTGGCGGACCCTATATTACTTTAAAACCTCCAAACCTTTATTAAAAAAATTATGGTTACCTGCTTGATGATCACCATATCAAAACGAACTGACGGAAGCTTAAAATTCTTGATTAAAATTCGTCAGTATGCCAATACACTAGTGGAAATACAAAAAATTACGGGATTTTTATTTTCTTTTTTTGCATCCCTTTGTAATATTCATTGCATTATTTGCTCTATTCATTGTTACACACAACTCGTATGACCTTTGCTTGCACTTTCTTCCTCTCATCAAATACGATGTCAAAACTAGAAATTCATGCATGAGATGATAAAACCAAATGAAAAGTTACTTGACATATGTCATGTCACCATCGAATTCCTGTAATGTAAGAGTATTATCAACTAAATAGAGTTTAAATGTAAGCAAAATAATAAAACAAAAATTAAAAACCAAAATGAAATTTAAATATTTCGCTTCTGGTCAAGAGCTGTACTATTATAATCTACCACAACTTTTTGGATAGTAGAGCTTAAAAACTAAACACCAAACAAAAGTTATTCAAGCATAAATGGAGAAGAGTGGAATGTGGATGTGTGTTTTATAGAAAAACGTATGTAAATATGAATTTTAAGTTGACATTTTTTTTTTATATTTAATTAACAAGATTTTCATAGCATAACCACAAAACCGGATACTTATGCATAACCATCATTAGTTGTGTTAACTATTATGCGCATATATTGTATTTAGAAAACAAAATTTATTTGTAAAAATTTTACCCAAATTTTTTTTTTAGGGAATTTAATCAGGGAGCTACTTAGTTCTGATATATCTTCTTATTTTTATTCTTGTTTCTGTATCGTTAATCAAATAAATTCAGGTGAGCAAGCGATTAGTACAGTGCACCATAGGATGGTATTGGGTCTGCCAGCCACCATCCTGGCTAATGTTACAGGACAGACAGACACTGGTTTCTTGATGAGTCGAATATACCGAAGTGGCCTCATCAGGGATTCCTGTGTAAATGACAAGCGGGTCTTTTACAACAAGGAAGGAAAAGGAATGCCCTTTATCGCAGTTTCTGCTTTCAATTATCCTTGACGCAGTCATGCTTGTGCTATGCATGAAGTAGAGGAGAATTTAATGGGGTATCAGACTTCACCCAAAAGATATGGACTATACGGATGATATTTGGCTCATGTCGCATAAGCTGACCGACATGTAAGATAAAATCAATCAGCTTGTCGTCTTGGCTAGGGACGTGCGCCTGGTAGTCAACATCAATATAACACAGGCAATTCGCATTAACAATAACAACCCGGGTTTTATATTAATTGGAAATTAACGCGTAGAATATTTTTACGTTTTAAACTTTTTAAAAAGTTTGAATTCTTTTTCGTTGCGTCAAAATAAAATAAACTCCTAGTTTTTGTTGTTTTACAGTTTTAATTTCCTCACTTTCTCTTTATACAGTTTATCTTAATACAGCAACTTATTTATCTTGCACTTAATATTCGTTTATACAACACCTTTATTTAAGCCTAAGCACGACTATACTTTACCAAACGCAATGCGCCATTTTTATAGCAAATCATTTTAGTTTCGAATATTCTTGTAACTTCTATTGAACTGCGTTAAACTCAAAAGATTAAAAATTAAACATATGGTAGCACTCTTTGTAGCATAGACAATTATGGCAGTGATAGATACTATGGAGATCGCACGGTTATTATTTGACCGGTTTTGTCGAATACGGTTTTTTCAATATCTTCAATTTTAAAGTACCGAATAAAACGGTTGATTTAGCACTAATAACCGGTTAATTCAAATAAATATAATTCTTATACGCTTTTTATTTTTTATTTTTGAAAGTACGCTCATCAATAACTATTAACAAGGTAATTTTGCAATATGACAATGCACCTGCACACCAAGCAAAATCAGCTTAGGGGACAATCAAAGCATTCGACTTGGAGCTGCTACCACTCCTGCCGTATTCACCAGACTTGGCTTCTTCCGACTACTATTTGTTTTCATCGATGGGACACGCATTGGCTGCGTATTGCTTCGATTCTTACGAGGAAGTCGAAAATTTAGTGACAAATCTGTTTGCTTCAAAAGACCAACAGTTTTATTGGCGTCGACTCCACAACTGGCCTGAGAGATGGGAAAAATGTGTAGCCAGCATTGGCCAATACTTTAAATAAAATAAAACACAAACGACACTGGTTCGATTCACAGCGCAGGACATGACGAAGAAAACTAAATTGTGGCTTAGAATATTTGATAAAGAGGTTTCAACTTCCCTTCCTACTACTCCCATCTAAAAAGTAAAGAAGGAACCCCCTGATCTTACCACATACCTTTGGCGATGATGACAATCATCAGACGAATGATCAGGAAAATACGCCACCTACTGGGAAAAAAATTTAAATGCTTAAGTAAAGATATCCACCAATTAGCAATGATCTTTACCACTACGCAATATCATATGGAGGAAGCTACAGTGGATTAATCATCTATTTAACTTGCAAAAAAGCTACAGGTCTTTTTAATAAATGTATGCGAAATATTCACTAGTATTTTTGACTATGAACCATCAGCAATGCCAAGATATGGAGACTAGCTAATGTAGAACCAATTCTGCGACAAATATCAAGAAGAAAATGAGACTGGGTAGGACATACTCTAAGAAAATTTTTTTCCAGCATAACTAGAAAAGCACTGTAATGAAACCCTTACAGAATTCACCACGGAAAACGCCCAAAAAAATTTTTTGTTGTGACATAACAAAGGGTGGTAAATTTAAGGTTAAGAAGTACATTGGCTCAAAAACACATTTTTTCCTTCTTTTTTTGACAAATTCAGTTTTATTCATACCAATATAAAATAAAAATATGGGAATTAATAATTGAATATGATGTCCGGTAAATATCCACCTCCAGCACGTCGGCAGACGTCCGTTCTTTTCACAACATTTTTAACCATATTTTGCAACAAAGCTTCGCTTATCTCGTCAAAGCAGCGCCAAATTTCATCCTTCAGAGTGTCAGTTATGTGTGGTTTGTTCACGTAAACTCAGTCTTTCAAATGGCCACAAAGAAAATAATCCAGTGGCATTAAATTACAAGATCGAGGCGGCCAATTGACATCGCCAAACCGAGAAGTTATGCGACCGCGAAATTTTTCATGCAACAACTGAATTGTTTGGCTGACTGTGTGGCTTGTGGAGCCGTGCTGCTGAAACCAAAAGTCACTAATGTCAACATTAGTCAATTGTGGCCACAACAAATTGGTTATTATGGGTTCGTAGCTTACAGAATTCATGGTGACGGCGTTTTCTTGCTTATTTTCCAAAAAATATGGGCCGATGATGCCGCCTAACCACAAACCGCTCCATACGTTCACTTTCTTTGGATGTAATGGTTTTTCGAGAACTGTGGATTTTATGAGCCCCATATGCGACAATTTTGTTTGTTTACATAACCGACTGATTGAAAATGGACCTCATCCCTAAAGGCGATTTTGTTACAAAATGCGTTGTTATCCTTCAGTTTTTCAAACAGCTAATTGACAAACATTCGATTCAAACAATGGCCGGCTGGCTTGACTTCCTGAACGAGTTGAACTTTGTAAGCATGAAGATGAAGATCTTTATGTAAAATGCTGCGCAAAGTTCACCTGGTGATATTCAACTGTTGCGAACGTCGACGAGTTGATGTTGCAGGCTTATTCTCAATACTTTGCTGTACAGCGGTTATGTTTACATCACTACGGCCACTACAAGCGTGTTGTTTATGATCTATTGTCAGCAACAGTACCGTGAGCCTAGGATTTAGCGATTACGAAGAAAAGCTGCTCGAATTTGACGAAGTGATACAGTAAAATCTTCACTAATTTGATAGTAAATTTTCACAATTAAAATTCTGTGTTCAAGAGTGTAGCATTCCATAGTTAAAATTTGCCAATTTCTTACTAAATAAGTGTCAAAAATTGACAGCTTTATTCTTGATATATAAGCTTTAGACAGCTAATTTACTTTCTATTCCTAACCTCAAATTTCCCCACGCTTTATATTGGAGATTTTTTTTTTAAGAAGAGAAAACCCTTCACAAACATATTGTTTACACATATTGGTTTTTCAAAAATATTTGTTTTCCATTTTCTGAAATCATAAACTATTTTATTTTACCAACATTTTTTAAATTTAATATTTTAAAAATTTACTACCAGTTTGTGTAAACGATAGTAGTAAAAAAATTGTTGCAGTAATTCAGGCATAAATAATTCAGCCTAAAACCATGTTATAATTAAAAAATAATAATAAAAAGTAAGGCATAAATATGTATACGAAAAAAGAAAAAAAAAAGCAAATTTTTTCCTTTTTTCCCTTGAAGCCATTTATCCAACAATACAGAAACTTTTTGAAATTCTATACAAAAATATAAAATATGAATTACAAACAATAAATTGTACTTTTGCAAGGAAAAGACAAAAAAAGCTGAGCAGCATTATTATCCACATAACATAAGGAAAAATAGTAATTTTTTTTTAAAAAAATATAAATTATACCCTACAGCTCTAGCTTATAGAACAACCATAAGACATAACATTACCTAACAAATCACGTAAAACTTTAGAAATACTTTGGCTCAAAAGCAATTGAAGAAAAGGCGTATTTTTTGTGTAAAAATTATTTTTTTAACAGAAAAAAATTGTTTTTATATTTTTTATGCCTTCCAAATAAGAAAATTTTCCAAGACATTAAAGATCCATATAATCTTTTGACCAAAATTTCTGTTTTAAAATAAGTAAACAAAAGTTAAGTGCAAAATGTTAACTTTTAGGGGCTTGCTTGGTTAGCAATTCGTAGAAAAGTTCAGACATGAACCGAATTTTCCCTAATCATACTCACTCATAAATTTTTAGACATAAGTGAGTACACATCATTCACAGTCAACTACTCATACTCACAATTACGTTAAATCATAAGCATAAATACGAATGAGTATGAATCAAACGTCGTACTTATATTGAGAGCATTAATTCATTTATCAGAAAATACCCATAATACTCATAAATGATTTGAATTATTCGAATCATTCAACTCGATCGAGTAGCACTCATCAAGTGAGCAAGAGAATATTGTTCAAAAGGAAAACAAAGAAAAAATAAAAAGTACTACAGCAAGCTCACAATCTTTTACTCGAATCATATTCATTTTGCATTGTATATACATAGTGAGTTAAGATGAGTATGAGTCATCAAAGTCATAAATCTTAATAAATATAAGTATGATGAGTACTTCAAATTTAAGAATATAAATACGTGTGTGTACTAATTTCAATGAGTATGAATAAGAATTTATGAATCATGATTTGAGTATAATCATGTTTTTAGTATTCAATGCTGATCTCTTATTCGTAGCCAAATTCATTGATTTGTTATAATAATGACAGTTATCACCTTGACGGAAAAACGCTGCATTCATTGTTATCTAAGCTTGTCAATACAGGCTCTATTAATTCCCAATAAAAAACAGAACATTAAACAGATCATAAAGTAGATCGATAGAGGGATTCAGCTACGCTGTCGCAAATCAAAAAGAGCTACAACTAAGCCACAATTGGCCTCTTGTGCTCTTCTCTGCTATGCACAAAACTTAAAACTCTATGCAGCGAGATAATGATGTACCGTTTTCACACATCATCAATAATCTCAGTACCTACAATATAGTTAATTAAGATTCTAGAATATTCTAGATAAGTGCTGAGGAATAGTTCGAAGGTTTCCACTTTCTCCCCACATGCCCTAAAATTATTTGACTTAAACAGTTATGCCTTTAGAAAAGCACATAAAAAAATCACAAGAAAAACCATAAAATGATAAAAAGAAAAAGTGAACGTGCAGCCTTAGCGTAAGCAAAGTGAAGCAATAGCACAAGACAAAACCCTACTTAAATAATTTATTTATCATTGGTAGGAGAGGATAGGAGGAAGTTGCAGCCTCACTGTATAAACTCACACTTGAACAGGCATAGTGGCCCTGTGTTAAACACCAGAGTTCAGACTAACCGTTCCTGATGATCAATCAGAAACAACGAACAGAAGCAGAGTTTCCTAAATTAAATCGATAACCAGACCGATAACCTAATGAACCTGGCAATTAATTTGATTTCAACGATCTATAGCTTCATTAAGCCATGGAGAAAACAAACTCACAGTATGAAAAGTCTGCGCTGAGCCAAAGACGGGCACTGACAGGCAAAATATATACAGCAGAGCAGATTCCCTGACAGTCTAGTTTAAACAGATAGTACGCTTTCTATCTAGCTTTGGCCAGGTTAAGCTAGCAATGAAGCAATAGTCTCACTCTGGCCAGGTTCTATCAACGTCCAATAAATACTTTCGCCTAATGTACAGTTTAAAGGAGGTGAGAAGTGCACCCACCCAGGTGCTCGGCTGTATATTCAGAAAAAGTGTGCCCACCACAGTGAGTTTATCAGCAGCATAGTTGTACGGTATGTTCCTGTAACTAGAAATTAAAATAAGCGTAATACAGAACTGCCGCGATAGTATACCAAGAGAATTACAACAGTCCCTAACCAGAAAAGATATATATTTTTATGTTTTAATCTTTTTAAAACGTTTGAGTTCTTTTAAACTTCGTCAAAATAAAATAAACACCACCTTGTTGTTGTTTTATAGTTTTTATTTTCTCACTTTACCTTTATACAATTTATCTTAATACAGCAACTTAATATTCGTTTATACAACAGTTTTTATTTACACCTAAACACGACTTTATTTTATGACAGCAAAACGACATTTATCCTATTAACGACAATTATCCTATTATTCCTAATTGCCTACAGTTTGCAAAGTTCCGGAAATATCTGAAATGCTCTCATATCCTTTATTTTATCCGTTAGCTTTAAACATGTAAGATTGTGTTACCCAAAGATGGTTGAATTGCCAATGCCGTCAAATACACAAATCGGTACGACAATACCAGGGTAACACATTATCAACCTTCACACAAACCAGTGGCAAAAATACCACAATGCAGCCCTAACGGCACTAATGTGATGCATTTTCGTTTGAGGTATTTTTATTTTCGTAACAATATGTTACTGGTCCATTACTCCACACTACAGTAGGCTTGGAGACGCAGAGACGCTTCGAAATTAAGTTTTTCGGAAAAGATTCGACTGCCCACTCTGTTCTCAAGTATGAAACCGTCTACCGAATCGCCAGGAATTATAGAGTCAAAACATCATTAGTAACTTAGTGTCCTTCTCAAAAAGCACCCAAATTGAAATTTTTCTTAAGCTACTAAAGCACATTTTCATATTTTTCATAACAAACCGAAAAACCCAAGGTGAGAGAAAAATTCTGAAAACTATTATCTACATGATTTTAGTCTGTCAACAACAAATGCTTACTCAAAACTACTTTAAGTATTTTGGCGCCCACTTCTTTAGGTATAATACGCAGGTCCCATTATATTTCTCTATAGTAGTTTTTGTCGAACCTCATATTATACATTATCTAATGAATGATTCTTCTAATGGAAGCTACTCTGACCAATGTTAGAATTTAACTTAGCATTTGCGTTAAATTAAAATAGTTGTTGGGATCTTAGCTAAATCCCATTGCCCTTAAAAGTAAACAAATACTTTTACAAACATGTTAAATAGGAGCTAATGGGAAAATATAATGACTTCATTCAATGATATGCCCAACATTTGCTGCATTATTTCATTATCTTAAAAGCTGACTTTATTCACTTCGTATCGTATCGTATTCGTATCTTTTTGCAGTGATGTAGGGCGCAAAAAAAATTAATATAATGTTGTTGTACGAATATTAAGAAAAATATTTAAGAAACATTTGTTTTTAAGTATCAACGAAACTTTAAAAAAAAGATCAGAAATATTTAATTAAAAACTTAAATCATTTAAAAAAACTTATTTTTAAGGATATAAAATAAAAAAAATGTGTAAAAGAAAACTAAATAAATTGATTTGTAATTTATTTTAGAGAAAACAAAAAAAAAATAGCAATATAATCTCTCAATATTTTAAGTGACTTGATTAGATTATAAAATCAGAATTTTAATTAAGAAAAAAAATTAATTTAAAATATTTTAATTAAATTTCTTGAAGTACTTTTGTATAGATTTTCCATTTTTTTAATTATGCATACCAAGTATAGTGTTAAGGTAAAGCTACGAGTATATGTCTACACAGATAGAGTATTATAGCAGATATAAGTATGTAGACGCACAAGGCAGTAAACAATATGGGCTGGAACATTCTTAAACATTTCAGCGATTTCGACAGTATGACTCAAAACAATCGAGCATTTATATAAAATTGATTTGCTAGCGCCCTAGGTAACGTAGATATCTGTAGACAGTGTTTTAAAGAACCAGACTGACTAAACCCCCAACAGTTTCTAATGACTTGGTTCATGTTTAGGCGTTCGACACAGACATAAAGCGGGCTGTGTAAGCGACCACTACCTATTTGTAGATACAATTTCTTTTTAAATTGCGTTTGAAAGGAGAAAAAGCCGCTATTCGGAAGAGATTCTTTTTAGAAAAACTCCAAGGCTATACTAGGGCTTTAGAGGCCTCATTGTAGTTAATAAAGCTTGACCGGAAAAGCTGTTCTTTTAAAACTGCCAGTGATCACCTTAGATTCAAAACAAGGCTTAAGAAACAGTAGATCCCATATCAAAAATGGAGTCTAATACGCAGCAAGAAGGCATAAATATAACTAGAACATATACAGTCAAGGCAAGGCTTCCAACGGAGTGTTATACAGTTGAAAAGCAGTTCAAGAAGAGCGCCAGAGATGCGATAAAGTCTGTCAAACAAAACAACATAAAAAATCTTCACTGTTTCAAAAAACAACAACTGCTAGAATAATTATCGTTATAATTTAATCACTGTAGGCAAATAAAGAGTGGCCCAACAAAAACGCTCAATGTTATGCTCGGTGGCTTACTTCTATTCCTCGGTCCATATTTTCAATGACTCTGAGACATAATTGAGGTTCAATGTCGTAAATGTGCCGAATTATTATCTTTTAAATATCAAACCACATGATTGTGGCGGCCAATTAACATCGCCACGATATGAGATAACACGGCTATTGAATTTCTAGTTGGCTGTGTGGTAAGTGGCACCATTCTGTTCAAGCCACATATTTTTCAGATCCATATTATCGATTTCTGAACACAATAAGTTCGTTATCATATCGCGAAAGCGAACATCATTTACGGTAACTCCTTGATGGACCTCATTTTCGAAGAGCTACGACTCATTGACGCCGCCAGCCCATAAACCATCACTTTTTGTGGATGCATCGGCTTTTCCACCATCATTCGTGGCTTCTCATTAGCCCAAATGCGGCAATTCTGCTTGTTAACGAATACACTGAGTTGAAAGTGTGCCCCGTTGCTGAAGACGATTTTCTTTGTAAAGTCACCATTCACCTCTGCCTGTTCAACTAACCATTCTGCGTTTTGAGGGCGCTTGATATGGTCAAAAGGCTTCAGCTCTTAAGTCAATTAAACCTGTTAGTGTGTAGATTCAAATATTTATTCAATATTCGCATCAGTGATGTTCGTGGGATACGTAATTGTTAGGCACGACGACGAGTCGAGGTTGACGGCTCTTGTGTCTCACTATCGCGAACAACAGCAATGTTTACCTCAGGATGAACTAGACGAGCATGCACAGATGTTTCCACGTTTTTCTCAAACCCATTTTACTGAAATTTACGCACAGTTCTCCCGATTGTGGACACATTTGGTCGATTATGCCAACAAAAAAAAAAAAAAAAAACAAAAAAAAAAACTCTCTAAACAATCTTAACGCGCTGCTCAATTGTGTACCTCTCCAAGCACTGAAACACAGAATTATCAAATTAAGTTGGCCAAAAAATTAGACGTTAAGGTCTGACCCACAATTAACGTCGTGCATTATGTTTGGACCACCCTTTACCCTTTATCGTATATTACATGACGCCAGCTCAGTCTATCAAAGCTGCTATTAGACAAATATGTGGTCTCTCCTCTTCCATGTATGTGCCCTAATAACGAGACCTACTTAAGCCTATCACCACTGTCAATGTTCTATTCCACACATACGCTCAGGTAGACCCTTTGTAACCTCTTTTTTTGATAAATTAATTTTATAGTTTGACACCCCGGTGTGCTTGGCTACTCCTATCTTAATCATTATCCTCATTCATATCATTTCTAACCCTTTTCCCACATTTTATTCCTTCCTATCCAAAGCCAATCATTTATTATAGCCTATAGTTGCTTCGGGAAAGACACTATAAGTTCTGTTTTTACAGCCTTCGAAAGAACAAACATTCATTTTTATATAGTATATGTATATACACAGCTTTTACCCGGTGTGCTTTGTGCAATATTCACTTAACCAATCTCTCCCGCTTTTTAGCCGGCGTGGATAGATATGAAGCTTTACTTGTTATCGTTCTTCACATATATAAATTTCCCTATTTAATATAAATACAAGGTGCCACGCCCACTTATCTACTTTCACCCAGTTATTGACCGATGGTGTGTACTTTCCATTACGTTGTTGAGCGAAATTTAGAAATTTATGTATAGTGATGCCACGCCCACTTATTCAATTTCATTCATTTTTTCGGTAAAGATTTGTATTGACTATGAAGTCATTTAGACCAAATGCAGAAACTGCCACTTATATCGTTCGCAAGGTATACAAATATCAATATTTACTTTGTACGGAAAGCACCATACCCACTTATCCGATTCACTACATCTTTTGGCTGATGGTTTGTATTGGAGGAGGTGGCGATTGTTAGGGGTTGGAGCACAACCATATAACACAAACCGCCCAGTTTCAATTTCTTTGCTGGGAAGTTGACGAAACAAATTTAATTGTGGTTTCGAGTGTTCAATAAAAAGACATCAACCTTCCTCCAGGTAGATCCATCCAAAGAAGCCCCCCTGACCTTCCAGATTACCTCCGGCGATGATGACAAGCGAGAATGATCAGGAAAAATTACAATGCTAAGTAATGAAGGATCTTCACCACTACATGCAATCAAATGGAGGTGAGCTACAGTAGATTAATAATCTGCTTAGCCTGAAAATTAACTTGTTTACTGGAAATTAAACAAAATAGTGAATGCTTTGTGGGAAGCCAATATGCTCTCTAGAGGAAGGAAAAACAAATTTATTGGCTACGAAGATACGCGGGCGGATTGACATTGTAGCAACCTAGCGCTAGATGGCAGCACAAACACAAAAACTTTTTCTTTCTTAGAAATTACGATCTGTCAAACTGTCAAACGTCGGTTGTTAATATTTTAGCCAAGTTCGTCAAGTAGTTTATTTGTTGTAGTCGTTTGAAGTAAGCAACTTTTGTGTTTCTTGGAAAATGGAAAAAAGTGAATTTCGTGTAGTGATTAAACACTATTGTTTGAAAGACAAAACGGCGAAAGAGACAAAAGTAAAGCTTGATGAACATTACGGCGAATCTGCTCTGTCAGATTATATGGTAAAATATTAAATTGGTGAATTTAAGCGGGGCCGAACAAGCACTGCAACAATACCATCAACAGGAAGGCCAAAAGAGGTGGTTACTGAAGAAAATATCAAGAAAATCCTCGATATCGTTATGAATGATCGCCGGGTCAAATGCGTGAGATTGCTGAAATGGTAAATATATCATATGAACGTGTGTTCAACATTTTGCATGAACATTTGCATATAAAAAAGCTATCGGCAAGATGGGTGCCGCGTTGGCTCAGTGTTGAACAAAAACGAGTTCGACAGATAACTTCGAAACGGTGTTTGGACATGATAAAGCATAATCCTGCTGATTTTTGGCATAGTTTAATAAGTGGTGATGAAACGTGGGTCCACCACTACACACCTGAAACCAAAAAACAATCGAAGCAATGGGTGGAAGGTGGTGGAAGTGCTCCGAAGAAGGCGAACACAGCGAAATCAGCTGGCAAGGTTATGTCCCCTGTATCTTGGGATGCACACGGAATATTGCTCATCGATTATCTTGAAAAGGAATCCACAATCACAGGGGAGTATTATCGTGCATTATTGGATCAATTGGTTGATGCAATCAAAGAAAACGACCACATTTAAACAAGAAAAAAGTGCTCTTTCTTCAAGACAACGCACCGGTTCACACAGCATTAGATCGATGCTAAAACTACGAGAAATCCACTTCGAATTGGTTGATCATCCACCTTATAGTCCAGATTTAGCCCCTAGTGACTTTTTACTGTTTTCAAACTTGAAAAAATGGGCGCAGGAAAAAGATTCATCTCAAACGAAGAAGTGATTACCGAAACTAATGCTTATTTTGAGGAATTCCCAAAATCGTATTATTCAGATGGTATAAAAAAGTTGGAAAATCGTCTTACTAAGTGGAGACTATGTTGAGAAATGAATGGTTTTAAAAAAAAAAAATTATTTTTTCCTACTTAGGTAGCTTCAATATCAATCCTCCCTCGTATTTGGACCACCCGGTTGGAATTAATAAACATATATATATAGCTTAGAGTTCCGTCCATATATTCAGAGAGATACTGTAAAGATATGAATAAAATTAGATCAGCCGTTTAGATCTCTATTAAGTTCAAACATACATGCATATGTATATCCATGTACATAATAATTTTTATATGTAAGACTAATGGGTGTTCAATTATCGCCTTTCAGTGAGTACATATAACTGTTCTGCTCTGGACTTAAATGAAAAGTTCTTAAGGAATAAGCAGGGAAATTTTAAAGCCGACAGATAAAACATCTCTAATATTTAAACCTCATTTAGCTTAACCCACATATTTGTCAAAATTGTTGAATTTCTAACAAAATTGCTCACTGGGTGTTATTTAGTTTGCGCTAAAAAAAAAAAAAATTGAGAATAAAAAACTTTTCCACACTTAATTTTAAAATTACAAAACAAAAAAAGAATAAAAAGTAGTTTCTGGTGAACAGAATACAAAAGACATTTGATTTTACAGCGTTCCTCGAAGCAATTAAAACAAGCTGGTAAGCATTTACATACGCACACACACACACATAAACTAACATAAAGTTACTATCTTAGCCACACACATACAATTAATTATACGCCATATACGCAAAGCAGTGTGCAACGGAAATGTAAAAAAGGATGGATACCTTCAGTATGGCAGAGCAGAATTAAACTGAGATAAAAAAACGAGACCATTTAAGACTAACCGGAAATTAAATATTTGTATTTTAAACAATATGGTAGCTTTAGGTATATATAGATATATATTCGTGTACACACACAAACTCTCACATAAAAGACCGGGAAATTAAATAAAAATTTATGCACAAAAGCATTAAGTCAATAATCGTAACCAAGTTCTGGGAAAAAGTAGGGCAATTAAAATTCTAACTTAACTATCGTTTGCATTCTTTTCTCTCTCTGTAGCCCAAATATATGATCACTTTTTATTGAGTTATGCTGCTGCCAACAGTCATAAGCATTAAACACATAAGCGACAGCAAGCCGCAAACAGCAAAATGTCAATATTACAAGACATACTTTTATATGAAAACAATTATTTTAAAGGTAGCTCAGCAAAAGCCTAGATAACAACCTTTCTTGCTGCTGCTAAACATAAAATAGTTTCAGCAAAACAAAAATTAGAGATATCACTACAATATAAAATTTGTATAAAAAAGTACGTAAAAGTAGTTTTTTTATTTTTTTTATCAGAAAACAACAGTATAAAATTAAAACATTTTTTTTTGGGTGTAATATTTAAAAAAAGCTTGAGTGCCAGCACTGAGAAATAGTTTTCTATAACAAATGACAATGAAACCTAATTTCATTGCTACTGCTGCTTTTAAAATATTTATGAAGTTAATAGCATAGCAGCAAACGCTGTCAAGAACAACTTGTGCTTGCTTTCATACTGCTTGCAGTTGGTTGTGTGTTTAATGCTATAAGTGTTGTACGCTGCTGGTTTATGTCTGTTTTATCTTATACCTGCAGCATAATTACTAACGAAACACCATCATTAAGTCAGAAGATTTTCTTTTAATGCCACGTAGTAGTGTGTTCAGTGTGTTTAACAGATAAATTTGATTAAAATTCCATTCTTTTTTTCGAATGAGGGAAAATTTCGTGTAGCATTCTCTGGAAATGGCATTTGCATTTGTTTAACGTATCCTTACCGAATTATATTTCAGTTAATCAAGTATAGAAGGAAATTGCAAAAATAAATTTACATGTTTTTCAACAAATTAAAAAAAAATAATTCAAAATTCATGTTAATTAAGAATGAAAAAAAATTGCAAAAATAGTTGGAAATTGCAAAAAAAGTTTTTTTTTTAATTAAAAAGTTTTCGCGTAAAACTGCCAGTCAATTAACAAATTTACTAAGAAATTTTTATAAAATTTCCAGTAAAAGTGAAACTAAAAACTCTCTAACACCACTATAATAATGTGATTCATATATTTTACAAGCTTGCCAGCCAATGACTTAATAGCATTGTGTTCTTCACACCGGTTAGTATACAATGCGTCTGTTCCCGCACCTGCAACTCAAAATCAAATCGCAGTATAGGTATTTCTTATTATTATATTTGGCTTTAAGTGGTAAAACCACCACGACAATGCGTACAAGACTTTAACACACTAAAACAAGCCAAGCTTATCCCCAGTCAGGGTTGGTATCCCACTGGCTAACCCCATTAAGCCCTTACGGGTTCTATTGAATTTTATTGAGTTTTATATTAAAAAAAAAACCCGGGTGGGTTTTTTTATTTAAAGGTTTTCGTAGATCATTTACAACACAAAATAGTTAAAATTTATATATTGGGAGTACAAATTAATTCGGTACGTTTGTTTCTTAGGTCAAAGAGGATAACGAATTAACAAATATTTTAAAATAAAAATTTATCAAATCACTTCTCACTTCTGAGCCAATGACAGACTCCCATCTCTCGTCTTTTTTGCGATCCACTTTAAAGCCGATTTTATGTTTTTTCAAAAAAAAGTGATTCAATGATATTCCAAAAGATATTGCACCATAGCCGTTGAAACAGCCAATAGTCACAAGCAGCAATGTTTGGACAATAAGCCGGGTGCGGCATTTAATTGTTTCTAACAATTGCTTGCCAACTTTTTCCGACCTAAGGAGAAAGCTTTATCTGTTTGTCTGTCTTTATATTGCGGTCGTTTTTCTCACAATGCATGGTTTAAGCAAAGTAACTGTAGGCTACTCCAAACACCGAATTTTAGCAGGTCATGGTATACAATTCCGCCTCAGATACTACAACAGCGCAGTTGTACTAACAAACAAACTATATTGTCGAAATGATTGTAATTTCGAAACAGATTAAAAGCCAATAAAGCCCAAGAAAACACAATAAAATCCGGTGGTTTAGTTATTTGCCAACCCTATCCCCAGTCCTGCCAGAGAAAATTATCAAATACCATAAACCTATGATAGACCAACACACTTATGCCTGTACTTAATTGGTAGCTTTAGAGAAAGTACACAAGACTTATTATTACGTTGGCACCTGATCGGACAGCATTTTCACTGTTTTTCTTCACCTGTGGTAGAGGTTTTCTGAAAAGAAAATATTGAAGGTTTTAAGTATTTATGTGAAGACAGATAAATAGGCAATCTTAAGATCCTTAGAAGTTAAGGTTTGGCATCCAGAGCAACAAGGCAATGTCACAATGCTCGTAACAACCTGACTACTCAGAATAAATTTACACTGGCTTGGGTGCAGAGTTATGAGGGGCATGAGGAATGAGAGGAGGATTAAGGAGACTTTTACTGTACGAGGGCGAATTGATATTGAAGCTACCTAAGTAGAAATGTTTAACATTATGGTTTAAAATCTGCTGATCTTCATTAAGAAGGCAGTAGATATGCTAAATAAATTATAGACCAGAAGGGGCATAATAAATCTCATGGCGCAGTGTCCTGCAATAGTGTATTCGTACGAAAAGCAAATACTTGCTCACAAAGGAAAAATCAGTCAACCATTTCATATTAATGCTGAAGACAAGCAAGAATAAAATTTTGTTAAAATTTTTAGGAAAAAAGTCAACGCCAAGATAAAAAACTCTTCCAACTCTTCTTCTAAGAGAAAATTGAATGAAATTCGTAGCGTGGTTGTTATCGGTAGAAACAATGGACTGAATATGTTCGTGATGTTAATCAGTTAAACGAAGAGTTTCTAAATATCCCAATGCCAACTGCTATTAAGGAGATATTAGTCAACAGACAACGTTACATTTGAAGTCTGAGTCTGGTGGACATGACGACATTCATCCAAAATTTGTGAAAATTATTTAAAAAAATATTTTAAACCATTTATCTCATCTCACTCTACAATGTGGAAAATCTCAAAAGTAGTTCCAATTCTCAAGCCAGATACAAGTTATAGACCCATTGTGATACTGCCGTAACTATCCAAAGTATTCGAGAGATTATTACATACACAGATGAGCTGACATTTATAAAACAGACGGACAGTCTAGTTTCAGACCAAAATACAGCTGCGTCACTGTTTTAATTGATGTCTCCGAAGAATTAAGATCCAAGTTGAGCAAGAGTATGATCGCTTTTTGGTTCTTCTTGATCACTCAAAGGCACAAGGCTAAATTATTGTACCGTTATTATATGCAATGTATTCAAATTACTTACATTACATTGCAGATTGATTATTATAATCTACAGATGTATACTGATGACGTACAACTTTATTGTTCTATCAGTACTATAACGGAATGTGTTCTAACGAAATTAAGGAATTAATTCCTAAAAATCATATATTTTTACGTAGTACTCGTATTTCTCGTAGAGCGCATCCCTTTGTAGTTGATTGTCCAGTAAATCGTACAACGTATTATAGGGAGAATTCGTTCTTTGATCACACTGTTCGGTTGTGAAATAATTTTCCAGCAAAAGTATTTCCTGGCACTTACGACATGAGTAAATTTAAATCTAACGTCCATTAACACTACTCCCTCTGTCCTCCTTCCAATAGCCTCTTTTTCTAGTACCAGCACAATGCACGGCATGAGTAGGATCCATCCCCTGTGTGCTGGTCTTATACAAAAAAAATAGCAAGAAATAGAAATTAAATTCATTTCAAATGACAGACTTTGTTGCTCTTTTTCATAATAAAATAAATAGAAGTCACTTATGTTTGCATTTCATATTTTCATCTTCTTATGTTACAAATATTACCACTATGTGTGCGAAATATTCGCACGGGTCATCTAGTATATACAAGTACTTAAGACTTATTGTCATTTTCGGGTACATATTGATGCTGCTTTGGATGATTCAAGTTAAAATATATTTATTTGATGTTCACTTTATTACCATATCAGATATAAAGGCACTATTCCTTGCCACAATGGCCAAATTCCAGCGTTTTTTTCGTGGTTTTGCGTTTGTGGCAATACAGCGCTCTATAACTCTCGTTTGACATTTTTATTTTGTTTAAGACATTACATCTTCATATACAAGACACCGAATTCTTATATTTTAAAAACAAATCTTTTAATTTTATTCCATTTTTGAGGTCCCATTTTAAAAAAGATCTTTTTATGATGTGTTTAAAGGCTTCAATTTAATATATTGTTACAAAAATAAGGTTGAGCATCCCAGCGCTTATAACATCGCTAAAATGAATAAACAAAAGCTGCAAGAATAACTATACGTGCTATTTACAAATCACCAAATCTACAACAACAACCATTAAAAGAGATAAAATAAACAAAAATAACACTGCAACAACAATAATTAAGCAGCAAAGGAAACAAGTAATAGACAGTAAACAAGCAACAAGAAATACTAAGAGCTGTAAGAGGTAGATGTTCACATATGCATGACTACAAAAGAGCTAAAAAGAAATTTAAAGAAAGAAATGGAATCTACCTGAAATATCGAGAGGTTCGAGAGCTTTTGATGTGTTGTTTACTTAGCCATATAAAGGGTCTGCCATCTAACGGACAGATAATTAGTTTTATCCTTCCACTGAACTATTATGGTTATGCATACGCTTCGCTAAGTGGGCCTGCGATCGACTTACAGAAGATGCCGATTTTGCCAAAAAAATCATCTTTTCAGATGAAGCTCATTTTGATCTTGGCGGTTATGTAAACAAGCAAAATTGTCGTATTTGGGGCACAGAAAACCCCACGCATACATTGAAAAGCCGATACACCCAAGACGAGTCAATGTTTGTTGCGGATTTTAGTCCAGAGGCATAATTGGGCCATTTTTCTTCGAAAATGAGCAAGGAGTGGCCGTTACAGTCAATTTTTGTTCACAAAAATTGAAGAGGAGGATATTAGCAACATTTGGTTTCAACAGGACGGCGCTACGTGCCACCAGCCGAAGCTACACTCGATGTTTTGCGCCCTGTTTTTGAAGATCGCATTATCAGCCGCAGAGCTGATGTCGTTTGGCCACCTCGGAGCTGCGATTTGACACCGTTGGACTATTATTAGTGGGGTGCCGTCAGAGATAAGATAAGATAAGACAATTGACGCTTTAAAGGACAATATTCGTGGAGCCATTGGTGAAATACAGCTGCACACAATCGATAATGTGCTTAAAAATTGGACCGATCGTGTGGGCTACTGCATGGCCAGCCGAGGCAGCCATTTGAATGAAATTATTTTTCATTATCAACCGGAAGGATTGTACTTTCACATAAAAAAGAAATTTGAGAAAATATTCAATAGTTTTTTTTTATAGCATTTTCAGCAAAAAAATTTATTTGGTGGACCCTTTAAAAAGCACATCGATGCACACAGCAAACGGTTTATTTGGTGTAAACTCAGCGAACGTGTTATTGGTTTCAACTCAGTGTAAGAGAGTTTAGTGTGGTTTAACTCTGGGTGAACAGGTTGTGATCGAACCTAAGTTATAACTATGATCGGGTTGGAAGATCTTTAGGTAGAAAGATCTGTCGAGTAATTGTTGTTGCTTACAAACTTGTAAACAGACGGAGTAATTAAGAATAGAAAATTGTTATTGCCTGTAAAAAGGTTACACACAGTGGTGCACAAAACTGTACTGAATAAAGGATTTTTAATTAAAGCCAAACCCAAAATTTATTTTATTTTAACTACAATCTACGAACTCATAAAAACACGTTTTTAAAAAGGTGAAAACCTAACAATGAATACTGTATTAATTACATAAACATTTTGAAAAATTATTTTATTTTTATTTAGAAATTCATTTTTGTTAAATTAATATTTTTGAGTACACTTTGTAATAATTTAAGATAGACGAGTATATAGTATGTAATACAGCATTACTATGGCAACACATGATGTTGCCTTTGAAGTAATACAAGTTGCATGTGTCATTCCATTTGCTAGTGAAACGAATTTAAGTTGTCACAGAGAGAAAAGTGAACCACTTTAGAATATTACCGATATTTTTTTCTTATCTATTTTTCTATCTTCATTCTTTCTCTTCTTTTTCTACTTCTTCCCTGCTACACTACCAATTGAAACTCAAATATCTGTAAATTGTATCTGCCATTATTATTAACTTTCATATGACGTTCTTAAGCACTTGCTTTTTTATTTTTATTTATTTTTTTCATATTTTTTTTTTGCAAAAGTTTTATGGACTGGAATTTGTATGAAATAAAAAAAGAAAGAAACTACTGCTGTATAGCAGTATAAGGGAGAAAGAGAAGAATATGTTTTATCATAAATATGCAACTGTTGTTGCTTTTTTATTGTTACAAGAAAATGTTATACCAGTACATTTAAATGCAATATACACACAAACAACACAAACACAGAGTCACGAATACAAATGCTGATGGCAAGAAAAAATTCATACACGAGAGAGATTGCTTACAGATGAGAGAACACAATTTGAAAATAAATATTTATTGTAAATATTTAACACTGAGAGAAATTATTGTTGATTTTTTTTTCTATTTACCGTACTCCTCACAGCAGTAACTGCTCAATGTTGATCCATTATGCCCAAAACGGACCACATGTCTGCCTACTAGACAATAACCAGAACAGAACAGCCATTTTGGCAGGTTCATTAGCTTACTATTCCCTCTTCGATCAACCACTAGAGAACATATTGCTGGCAAAGTACTTAAAACACAAATGACAAATAGTGATAGGCATACTAAAACTATCTTTGGCTAGAAGAACTTGTGCCGTCGGGTCCCATCTAGTCAGTTCATCTGCCACACTTTTCCCCGGAATATCACTGTGTCCCGGAGCTCATATGAGCCTGATATCTTAATATTCCGCCATTATTGACGAGTGGGTCTGCAGTTACACGCCGAAATTTTTCTTGAAATTGTTGTTGTCAAAATTGAATCAAATTGATAGCTCGCGCAACTTATAATCAACTTGGAACCAATTTCCTTGTTTAAAATCTCTTTGGCGAGAAAACAACTACAAAAATTTTAGTATCAATTATGATCAGCTGTTTACTTGAACGATAATTCAAGTACTCGGTTGAAAACAAAACTCATAATCATGTTCGTATCACTTGTTTAAAATGTGAGTGTGCTAATAAAAAGGGGTGGCGTGGGGTAGTGGTTAGAGCGCGAGCACAACAACACAGACGACCCAGGTTCGAGTCCCCCAGCAGAGGGCTGAAGAAAAATTTAATTGTGGTTTCGAATGTTTAATAAAGAGGCTTCAACTTCCCTTCAGACAACTCCATCGGAAGAAGAAGCCCCCTGACCTTCTCGCATACCCCTGCTGATGATGACAAACATCAGACGAATGATCAAGAAAACACGGCGCCATCTACTGGGAATGAATTTCAATGTTAAAGTAAAGATCACCACGAATTAGCAAGAATCTTCACCACTACGCAAAATTATAAGGAGGAAGCTACAGTGGATCAATCATCTACTTAGCTTGAGAAAATAAATTGATTAAAGGAACTGAAAAAAGCTTTGTGGAAAGCCCCTAAAGGGGGGGCAATAAATAAACGCGTATCACTCGAGTTATCGTACACAGATTTCTGAGACTTGATTGCCACCTGATTATCGACATTGATGCATGACCTCCTAATCGCGGTTAAGTTCTTTGCAAGCCAATTAGTGACTTGCCGAATGGCTGTCAGCTTCTGGGGCCGCTTTAAAGACCGGGTTTAAGTGAACAAACCACTAACAACGGACACTCTGAAAGGTGAAATTCGGCGCTGCATTGACCAGATAAGCGAAGCTTTGTTGCAAAACGTGGTTCAAAATTTTGTGAAAAGAACGGACGTCTGATGTCGTGCTAGAGGAACGACATTTGCCTGACATCATATTTCACTATTAATTCTCATATTTCTATATTATATTGCTATCAATTAAAAAAAAAAAATTGCTTTTAAGCTAATTTACTTTCTAACTTCAAATTTGCTCACCCTTCAAAGTAGAAATTTATGATTTATTTTTTCCAAAATATAAAAATTTTTCTCCGTATTAAAGCACTGTTTTACAAGTATGTAAATGGAGACAATTTTTATCTGGATTTTTTTTTAACTTATGAAAATTTTATAAAAAATAAAAATGTCTTGTAATGCACCAATACAATTACCTAAATATTATTTGAATGTGTACCTTCAAACATGTACATACGTTTGTATGTATGTGTCTGATCAAATTTTTCCTTCGAACATTTAAGGAAGTGTTTTCAATTTGACAATGATTTACTAAATCCTTTGCAATTTTATATAGATGTTGAATTAAAAAAAAATCCTAAAAAATAAATTTAAAATTAATAAAAACAAAATTCTTGATAGAAATTGAAAAATGCAAATACTTTTCTGGCAATGACTTTCAAGTCTTTACAAGCAGCTTAAATGCAAAATAGACAAGCTAATGTCTTATGCTAGTATAACTTCACAGTTAGCCTTCAACTTAGCTATGGCAATGTGATGCCACTTCAGTTTTTTCAAAATTGAAATGGTGACTTATTTCTTTCATAAGTATTTGATGTATATGATGTATATGTATATAGACTTTCTCTTAAGAGGGAGTAATCAGCTCTAACAGTAAAGGTAAAATCATATTTTAAGAGTCTTACAAGTATATTGAAACGCTTCATTTATAATACTCTAGTCATTCTAGTGAAGTATTATTTTTTTTTCCTTTTTATAAAAGACCAGCACCCAGGGGATGGCCCCTACTCATGCAGTGCATTGTGCTGGTATTAAGAAAATAGGTTAGACAGATGGAGTAGTGTTAATGGACGTTAGATTTAAATTTACTCAAGTCGTAAGTGACAGGAAATACTTTCGCTGGAAGATTATTCCACAACCGAACAGTGCGACCACAGAACGAATTTTCACTATAATGCGTTGTGCGATTTACTGGACAATCAACTACAAAGCGACGCGCTCTACTAGAAATACGAGTGCTACGTAAAAATATATGATTTTTAGGAATTAATTGCTTAATTTCGTTAGAACACATTCCGTTAAAGTACCGATAGAACAATGAAACATACGCCACATTGCAACAGTGCTGCAATGAATCAATAGAGTCGGCTACCCTACCATCATTGATGAGCATCTCCGCCCTTTCCTGTACGCGGTCGAGAAGCTCCAAAATAGATTTTGGAGCACCGGCCCATACATGAGAGTTGTATTCTATTTTGGGAGATCAGATGGAGTGAAGTATTTCTTGCACCGTCTTAAAAGACCAAGGCACTTGAATGCTTCTTTCGACACTTGAAATATGTGCTCGATCCAACGAACGTCACAGAGAATTCTCATGCCCAGAACATCAAGAGCATCTGAAAACCCAATATCCACCTTACCGATTAACACAGATGATAGAACACCACAACGTCTGTCTGTTAAAAACAATATTGAGTCTTGCGTGCATTAAAATCGCCCTTGTTCGCACGAGCCCACTCGGAGACCTTCATCAGGTCACTTGTGAGTGTGTTGTTCACATTCATCCTTCTCGCCCAAATCCCCAAAAAGCTCGGTTTACGATCAAAAGAATATGAGTGACAAATGTTGCTGTCATCCGCAAAAGAGTAGATAGGATTAGAAGTGAGAAGAAGAAAGTCGTTAAGAAATATCAGCAAAAGAGTACCTTGCGGTACCCCTGAGTTTACCCTGAACTCGTCGGATGAGACCCCATCTATAACCGCTCTTATAGAGCGATCTCTGAGAAAACTAGATATAAATCGAGAGAAGTGACTACCGACCATCAAAAGCATTAAGTTTCGAAATGAGAGCCTCGTGCTAAACTCTATCAAACGCCATTGAGATATCCAGAAATTAAAATCTGACGAAATTAAAAAATTAATTCCAAAAAATCATACATTTTTACGTAGCACTTGTATTTCTCGTAAAACGCATTACTTTGTAAAGGGTCCGCCAAATAATTATTTTTTTTTTTCAAAATGCTATAAAAAAACTGCTGCATTTCTTTAAATTTCTTTTTTTATTTGAAGGTACAATCATTCCGGTTGATAATCGAAAATAATTTCATTCAAATGGCTGCCTCGGCTGGCAATGCATGAGCCTACACGATCGGTTCAATTTTTAAGCACATTATTGATTGTGTGCAGCTGTATTTCACCAATGGCTTCAAGAATCTTTTCCTTTAAAGCGTCAATTGTCTCTGGCTTGTTGGCGTAACGCTTATCTTTGACGGCACCCCACAAATAATAGTCCAACGGTGTTAAATCGCCGCTCCGAAGTGGCCAAGCGACATCAGCTCTGCGGCTGATAATGCGTTCTTCAAAAACAGGGCGCAAAACATTGAGTGTAGCTTCGGCTGTGTGGCACGTAGCGACGTCCTGTTGAAACCAAATGTTGCTAATATTCTCCTCTTCAATTTTTGTGAACAAAAATTCGTTCAACATGGCCCGATTACGATCGCCATTGACTGTAACGGCCACTCCTTGCTCATTTTTGAAGAAAAATGGCCCAATTACGACTCTGGACCAAAATCCGCACCCAACAGTGACTCGTCTTGGGTGTATCGGCTTTTCAATGTATGCGGGCTTGTTTTCTGTGCCCAAATGCGACAATTTTGCTTGTTTACATACCCACCAAGATCAAAATGAGCTTCATCTGAAAAGAGGATTTTTTTGGCAAAATCGGCATCTTATGCAAGTCGCTCGCAGGCCCAGATTCCCAGCGTTGTTAAAGCGTATACTAACCATATTCGTTTAGCGGAAGGATAAAACTAATTATCTGTCAAATCAGACATGAGCTATGTGTTACCATTCACGAAATAAGCACTAGTTGAAAAAAAACGTTAGATGGCGTACCCTTTAGTTGATTGTTCAGTAAATCGCACAACATATTATGGTTTGAATTCGTTCCCTGAAGTATTCCCTGCCACTTACGACACGAATAAATTTAAATTTAACATCCATAAATACTACTCCCTCTGTTCTCCTTTCCACAACCTATTTTCCTAGTACCAGCTCAATGCACTGAATAAGTAGTGGCCATTACCTGGGTGTTGGTCCTATGTAACAAAAAAAAAACTTTCTTGGTCCTCCAGTTTCGGCTGCATAGTGGAGACCTTATGCGAGAGTAGACGAAAGTCATCCGCATAGTCCAAGTCTTCGAGTAGGCGTGTGAGACTCAATGTTATTCCTCTTCTCTTTTAGCAGATTTTGCTCATTTTGTCATTTAGCGCACTATGGTGAATAGGTGAGACAATAGTGAGCATTCTTGTTTAACTCCAACATCCTCGTACAGCGTTTTAATTGTTCGAATTATTATTTATTTATTTTGTTTTCTGATACTCCTTTTGCCCTCAGCGCTGTCTATATTGCAGTTCGTCTGATAATATCAAATGCTCTCTTGAAAGCGAAGAACAGTAGATACAGGAGGCTATGCCATTTTATAGATTGTTTTATGATTATGCTTAAAGTGTTCACCTAATCTACACAGCTCCTATTCGGACTGAAGCCTGCTTGTTGGTCTTGCAAATTGTTGTCTATTTTTCTCGTATGATAATAGTCAATTTGAAAAAATAATTGTAATAATATTTTCGAAAGCTGCATAGTAAATACGTTGTCTACTTTAATTAAGAAAGCGGATTCAGGAGAAAATCATTCTAATTGTCTATAAATTCGGCGCCATATCATATATTTAATCACAAAATATGATGGGATTATCTATGACATAAAAATTAAATTAAAATCTATTTTTTGACAATAAAAATAAAGACACTGTCTGCTTGGAACACACACTTACATGCTAGAGAAGCCAGTCATTAATAAATAAATAAAATGAAAATAAAAGTTATAAAACTGTCACACTATATCATACTCGTATCATATGAAGAATTTTTATTATTTTTTCCTTCTACCTTCTTGGCTCTTTCATAGAAACAAGTACACGTTCTGGTACTCGTACTCATAGCTTTGTCTCATGTTACCCATTCAATTACATTTATAATTTATGATTGAATTACTTTATTTAAGACAAAAAGCCAGAGCAGATTGTTTCTGCTTCTACGTACGTGTGCTGGTGCCACTCAATGAAGAGTGGTTTCTGAAACCATTTGCTAATACTTTTTCAAAAATGATACATACGTTTGTGATAAAATTATGAAGACAAGCCATAGAGTTACTTGTTGAGAAACATGAAGTTCATGTATTCGCTTGTGGTGTCATAGATACACTGTTTTTCTTCATTTTTTTAATGAGTTTCTTATGAGACAGTTAATTTTGTTTTAATTTTGGAAATTGTCATGTGTTGATTTTTATTTATTTTATTGGTCGAATTCACAACTTTTATCGTATTATTGTTTCGAAGTACTTATATGTATGTCGCTAAGCTGTACGACTGTGTTTTTATATGACATGATTGTAATAACGTGATTGTAGCCGCTCCTTCTTGATGTTATCGTTCACAACTCTACAATAATCAACAGGCGCTTCCATTGTTGGCCTAACCAATACTTATAAATTTCGTTATACGCCGATGTTATTTGCCTTTTAGCACACACAGCTGATGTCTGCTAAACTTAAATATCTGGAAATTGAAGCTTCAAAGGTGGAACTAAAAGCTCAATTAGTTGTGACTTATCATAACGCCATCATAGCTGACGGCCATTCGGCAAGTCACTAATTGGCTTGTCAAGAACATAACCACGATGAGGAGGGCATGCATCTATGCCGATAGTCAGGCGGCAATCAAGTCTTAGGAATCTGTGTACGATAACTTAAATGATACGCGTTTAATTACTGCCTTTTAATGTTTAACTTTTTTACTGACATTTATTTAGGGGGTTTTCCACAAAGCTTTGTTTCAGTTTCTTTAATCAATTTATTCTTCTCAGCTAAGTAGATGATTGATCGACTGTAGCTTCCTCCATATAACTTAGCATAGTGGTGATGATCCTTGCTAATTGGTGATGATCTTTACTTTGGCATTGCAATTTATTCCCAGTAGATGGCGTCGTGTTTTCTTGATCATTCGTCTTATGTTTGTCATCATCGCCATCAATCGTTGAATTATTGCCTTTTAATTTTTAACTTTTTTACTAACATTTTTTAAAATTTTGTTTTTGGTCTAGGGGGCTTTCCACAAAGCTTTGTTTCAGTTTCTTTCATCAATTTATTCTTTCAAGCTAAGTAGATGACTGATCCACTGTAGCTTCCTCCATATATTTTTGCGTCGTGGTGAAGATCCTTGCTAATTTGTGGTGTTCTTTACTTTAACATTGCAATTTATTCCCAGTAGATGGCGTCGTGTTTTCTTGATCATTCGTTTGATGTTTGTCATCATCGCCATCAATCGTTGAATTATTGCCTTCTAATTTTTAACTCTTTTACTAACATTTTAAAATTTTTTTTTCTCCTTTAGGGGGCTTTCCACAAAGCTTTGTTTCCGTTTCTTTCATAATGATTGATCCACTGTAGCTTCCTCCATATAATTTTGCTTCGTGGTGAAAATCCTTGCTAATTTGTGGTGTTCTTTACTTTAGCATTGCAATTTATTCTCAGTAGGTGACGCCGTGTTTTCTTGATCATTTAGCGGGCTTCTTCTCTTTTTTTAGATCGACCCTATAGGCAACAATGTGTTCGTTTAATGGTGACATACCATAACGCCTTAACTGATCTATATGATTGTGGTTGTCTGAATTGTGGTGGCGAATGAAACGTTGTTTAAGTTACGTCTAATTGGGACTTGAAGCTTAACATTGATAGATGTAAGGTATGAGCTGCAACAACCGTAACAACATAAAATTCAGTGTGTCGAGTAATATCGAGTTGAAAGAAATTAATGCCTTCAGCTACCTGGGTAGCATTCTAATAATATCACTTGGCTATAACAATGATGTAATTTTGTAGCTCGCCAAAGCCAATCACTCTTTCGGTATTTCAAAACCTGTGTGGGGAGCACAATAGATCTTAAATATCATAGCGTCTAAAAAAGCGTTTGGTTAAGATGCTAACACTATGAAGGAAATGGAAAAAAATCCTGACCTTCGATAACTACTGTATTTTTGTTATGCGCTATGGTCGCCTAACTTCAAAAATCATGAGCATTTCAGATTCTATGGATAAGTTTTTTTTTTTTGAATTTTGTTTTCTAAAATGAGAGATTTTTAAAGAGGCTGTTTCATACATCTTATGATAACTTTGAAATGTCTTATTCGATTTCATTAAGCCATGTGTTATAAAATTTCAAATTGCATCAGCTTTAAGTTGCTCTAATACCACTTTTTAATATAAAACGTATTTTAAGAGTTATTGAGAAACAAATCAATTACTTTCTTTTTTTTAATTATGATATTTTTAATATCTAATAAATTACAAAAACTAGAAAGTACCAGTTTCACTATTTATTCACAAGGTTGCATATAATGGAAATAAAATAAACCATAACTCCTGGACATAGATGGGTAAATACGTATTTTATTCCCAGTAAAGTGAAAGTACCTGGTTTTTAAAGTAAAATATTTTTGCTTCAATTGCTGAAAATTCTACTGAGCGTATGAGTGATATTTATGAATTTTGAAAAAATATCGCTTATACGACACCAATTAAATATAATTACAGGGCGACCATAGTGCATCAAAAAATATATTAAATATCGAAGGTGCTTGTTACATAATGTAATGATTCATAGAGAGTATTCCTGTGGAGACTGTTCCGACTGGCGCTATCGGACCGATTGGATAGTCAGCTGCTTAGGGGTATTGACTCCATAGGATTTTTTACTGCCTTTTACGGCTATTGTGTGTTTGACACAAAAGATTTTCCAAGGTCGCAGTGCCATGACCAGTTGGGTCTCTACGTTCCAATTAAATAATAATAATAATGATAATGAATGATAATAACCTGTGTGAAAATTCACATTTATCTGGAAATGATTTAAGATCAACATATTCAACTCCTACCTTAAATCAACCCTCCTATATGGATGTAAATTCTGGAATATAACATCAGGCAATGCTAACGTTAACCAAGGTATTGAAAATATTTCATCTAAATATCATCTCGAATATCTACTTGTGAGAACAATCAAACCAATATCCAAATCAAAAGAAGGTTCCCGATCGTAAATGGTGCTGGATTAGTTACACGCTTCGAAGGTCACATAAAGATATAACACGAACTGTCATAGACCGGAGTCCATAGGAAAATACGCGGAAAGTGCTGGGCCACTGCATACCTAACGACGGGTTGAAATCGAAATCGAATAAATTGGTCGAAGTTGGTAAAAAAAAATCGATCACTATGCTCATAAAACAGAATCCTCAGGTAAAATCACGGAAAGTGCTCACCCTCTGCATACGTGGAGGCAACAATATGAACTCGAAATCAACCAAACCGGTTGTAGATGAAAAAAAATCATACATAACTCTGCAAACAGAACCTAATGAACGATGGTTCTTGTGACTCTTTGTTTCTCTCAGCAACCATATGACATGATATATATACGCTCACAAACACAGCTTCTGGATATCGAGACTTCTTGTCAATTTTTGACAATTTTTTTAACGGACAAGCTTCAGAAGTGTAATTGAAATATGATATATTAGTGGCCAAGTATCTAAATGGATCAAATGATCCCTAACCGTCTTTTTAGGTGGCTGTTCTATTTATTTACATTCGAAACCATTCAGTAAAGTAAGACTGCTTTTAAATAAAGAGGAAGGTAGGCACAGGAGGCGGTGCAGAAGTACCCCATCCAGAGACCACAGAGACACATTGTGGAAGGATCTATCCTTAAAAAATATTCCTTAAAATATAGGGACAGAGAAAAGTAATGAAAAAAAGGCAAAGGAAGAACAGAGGAAGATAAAGAAAGAGGCGAAAGAATATACAAGAAAGCAGATATCCAAAAAAAAACCGGGCATGCCCTGAAGAGCTAGTCTAGACCTAACAGTAAACCTTTCAGGTTGTATATTCTAGCGTACGCAATGTCACCCAGGCCATAAAAAACCCCGGCCCAGTAATCTGAGCCTTCGTCCATGAAGAGACGGGCAGTGACAGAGGATATCTTCCACAGTCGCGTATCGTCGCAAATTCGGCAGAAAATTGGGCTGCCTGCTTCCCAAATTCCCGTCCTTGCCCTCAGAGCGCAGTGCCTAGTCACAAAACCTATCAGAATGCTAAGAGATTCCCTCCTTAGATTGAGGACCCATTCAGTTCTCGGCCAAAACAGCCTGAAAATCCTACAGTCTCTCTGCCACTCTATTCTACGACGGGCCCAGCTATATATCAAACTCCTATGGAAATCCAGCGACGGTGTCACGACGCATCCGCCTGTGCCCTTGGCTGCGGCCTCTCTTGCCAGTTCATCTGCAGTCCCATTTCTCCGCACGCCAGTGTGCCCTGGAATTCGGCATAGTTTTGCACTACACGCACCCAGGTGCACAATGCAACCAGCCTTGAGCGGACATGGCGAGCAGTCAGCTTCCTGATAGCCATCTGACTGTTCATGTAAAAACCACACCATCTCCCTGAGCAGCCAAGTCGCGAAAACGCTCAGCTGTTTTGTGGACAACAAAGATCTCAGCCTGAAAATTACTGCACTTATCCGAGAGTCTGAAGGGCAGTTTAATGTCAATGTGCACAAGGTAGACCCACCTCCAGTAGCTTATTGGTCTTAGATTCATCTGTAAAGATGGCGGCCATGCAGAAGTCTCTCTGTCCAAAAAATAGCCGAAAGGCACCTACTAAATTCGCATTCCCTGACCACACCATCTCCCTCAGCAGCCAAGTCACAGAAAACACTCAGCTGCTTTGTGGAAAGCGAAAATCTCAGCATCAAAATTGCTGCACTTATCGGGGAGTCTAAAGGACAGTTTAATGTCACTGTGCTCCAGTACTCTTCTCGGTCTTAGATTCATCTGTAAAGATTGCAAGGCCATACAGAAGTCTCTCAACATACTGCTAAAACTGCTAAACCAGCGAAGGTCTTCGAATACGCTCCAAAGTCCAGCCCCCCCAAAATGGCAAAATGTCTCTAATCCAGAGCCTTGGCCAGGCCTCCTTCAAAAATCCTTTAGAAGTTCATAGCAGCCCTCCTCTACACCACAACCTCCAGGGAGATCAAGCCCAGAATAATATTCAGAGCTGCTTAAGGAGTAATTTTAAAGGCACCAGATGTGCCCATAGCAACACACCTGTGCATCATGCTCGGAAGCCTCCTCCGACTGGCATTTTCCAAAGCCCTCCACCATACGTTATAGGCACCGATATCGAAATTTTAATAAAAGTCACGAAGTACTAAGCCAGAAATATAATTGATAAGAAAAGACATTGGCAGTCAGACAAGCAAATGAGTTAAATGAAACCTGCCCGTCTTTCCAGTGTTAATAGACCACGATTACACGGTTTTTAAATTTTTCTTCTTGTTTTAGTTCTTTTGCTAAAATAATTTTTTTTTTATTTATTTTTTTTTTTTTTTTGCTTAAAGGTATTTAACAAAAAGCTTTTAATAAAAAGAACTGTTCACACAATAATTTATACTTCAGCAGCATTAAAAACTAGAAAACTTTTCGTGTATAAGTTTATACATGTGTAAGAGAGATATAAGCAGAGAAAAAAGTAAAGGATATAAATGTAAGTGAAACTGAAAATATTTCATAATTGTCACTTGCAGTTAAAACAGATGCCAGTTTAGAAAATACAAAAAAAAAAAAAAACAGAAACGAAATATAAACTGAACGCCCCATAATTTTTTCTCGTTTCTTATATTTATTTTCATATTTTTTTATATTTATTGTATATGGCAACACCACCACCACTTACCGCTTCTCATAGCAGTTAAGCATGTTCATTGCGGTTCAAATGTAAAATGTTGTGCCATTTCGCATGAGTTACTTTAACATGAGTTGTATTATTTAATTAACTTGAAGAATTTTTTTACGGAGATATTTTTCTCTTTTTGGTGCTGAATATGCCCTACAGTTGGTAAAAGTTAAAAGACAGGAAGTCTATTAAAAATCTTAGCTATGTAATGTGTGAAACAAAAACTTACTTTCGAGCACCATGAAATGAAAAAAAAAATAAATAAATAAAGACAATCAGAGCTAATGTAGCATATAAGTAGTACTACTATATGTGGGTTTTTATGAAATCATTGATTTAGTTTTTAAATTCATTTATTTTTAGTATTTATTTTATTGTATTTTTAATTAATTTTAACATAAAGTTACAAACTTACTTATTTGATATGTATGTTTGTTGGTTATAGAAACCCTTTTAGTCTATTTACTTATTCATTAATAATAAAATATTGTTACGAAAATACGGTTGGGCACCACAGCTTTTATTATGTCGCTAAAATAAATAAACAAAAGCTGCAAGAACAACTCTATACGTGCTGTTTACAAATAACCAAAGTAAATAAAAATAACACTGCAACAACAACAATTAAGTAGCAAAGATAACAAGTAACAGACAATAAACAAGCAACAACAACTACTAAAATCTGAAAGAGGTAGATGTTCACATACGCATGGCTACAAAAGAACTAAAGAGAAATTAAAAGAAAAAAATGGAATCTACCTGAAATATCGAGAGGTTCGAGAGTTTTCGATGTGTTGTTTACTCAGCCATCTAAAAAGCTCATCTATGCGAACAGCAATCAGTTTATGTATCGTAAACTCAGCGAGTGTAGTTTTAAGAAAAGTTAACTCAGCGAATGTGTTATTGTTGTGAAGAGAGTTTATAAGGAATAAGCTCGTAAAGCTAGTAGTGAAGTAAAAAACCAGTTTAGTTGGAGCAAACTCAGTAAAGATTGTTAAGTGTGGATAACCTCTGGTTGAATAGGTTGTGATCAAGCCTAAATTACAACTACGATTGGGTTGGAAGATCTTTAGGAAGAAAGATCTGTCGAGTAATTGTTGTTGTTTACAAAGTTGTAAACAGACAGAGTAATTAAGAATAGAAAATTGTTATTGCCTTTAAAAAGATTAAAAGCAGTGGAGCACGTAATTGTGTTGAAAAAAGAATTTTTAATTAAAAGCAAACACAAAATTTATTTTGTTTTAACTACAATTCACGAACTAATAAAAAAACGTTTTTAAAAAGGTAAAAACGTAACAATATTAACGATTTTATTGATGACAAATTATTTTGTCATTTCGTCAAGTTTAGAGTTTTAATGAACGTCCGTCTGGGTTGAGTCTCGAGTCAGAATTAACTAAAAATTGTTCGTTGTCCGTTCGCCATAATTTAACGAGTCCTATGTCACCAAAGTTATATTAATCAGTACGCCTGCCTCAATCATAAAATACTGTGTCGCAATTTTTAGTAGGGCTTACTACTCCTAGTATTACGTCCGGTAATTCTCTGCACGATCATTCGATCCAAATGATGGGTCTCACTTTTTCATGTATGCAGCTACAGTATTGGTTCTCTTTGTTCTTTGCCTTCAATAACATTTTCAACTTCGTACCGATCATGTCTCAAACTTTCGCTCACCTTATACGGACCACGGTATTTCGATATCAACTTGGGGCCTGGTCCATATTGAGTCCACATTATTGCCACCGCTTAGTTCAACTTGTATGGAGGTGCTTGAACTTTCTTGTTATTGACATTTTTTACTTATTTTCCGTTTGTATTTGCGCTATTTTTGTCGCGAATTTCATCTCTTTGTTCATCCAATTCTTTTATGGCATATTCGTAGATAAGTTATTTAATACCGTCTTGGGAATCAATTCTGGTGAGAATTTCGTATTTCATTGATGAGTATTGTACACTGTTTGTACACTGTTCTACTTTGTCAACATGTTTGTACCACAGCTGTGGATTTTCTGCGCAAATTTTCGATAACACCAACACCACTATTTTATTCATCCGCTCAACCTTTCCGTTACCTCTCTGGACTCATGTAGCAATGAGTAAGTGTTGAATACTGTTTTCCTAGCAATATTTTTGAAACAAATTGGACATGAATGCGCTTCCATTATCTTAAACAACCCTTTCTGAATTTCCAAAAATCGCAGATGGAAGCTGAAGTCTTGTCTGCCCAAGCGCTTTTTGTCTGGCAAAAGGAAACGAATTTTAAAAAAGAGTCCAACTACTAGAATGTGATTGTACATTTTCTTTTGTCTCCTCCATTGGCCCAATATGATCAATATGACATGTCCTTAATGGTTTGTCCGATTTGTCAATTGAAATTAGAAATCCTTCCGTTTTTCCCGTTCTTGCCGCTGTAATTACACTGATCTACAGCAAAAAACGCCTTTAAATAAAACTATATGGTATATAATGATTTTGATGCGCTGAATTCAAATCCGTTTTCAGTTTTTTTTTTCCATCGGGCTCAAAATTCTTTCTATGGGTGTGGCAAATTTTTAGCCCAAAATATGTTAGTTATGTCAATATATTTCATCATAACTTGAAACCGACTAGATCGATTTTAATGCAATTACCACCAAACGTTTAGAAACAAAATTTCCTATAAATCACCTGAATAACATTTTTTACTTTTAACAGTTATTCACAAATTAGCTGCGAAAAAAAATTTTTGAGCAAAATTAGTGAAATTTTTTTTTTTTTTTTTTGAAAGTCATAAAAAATTTTTCAGAATGCAAAACTTAGATGTTAAGCACTTAAAACTGTTGTGAATAAAATAAGCTTTAAGTCATGAAAATCGGTTGGATACTTCTGATTATATTCAAAATTAAATGCAGATACCTAACTTTGACTAAAATTAGCAAAAAAATGTTTTCTTGCAAAATTTTGTTGTTTTATTGCATTTTTAAATTTAATCTTTTAAATGGTCACCCTATACCACAATCCAATTAGCACCTTATATATATCGCTATAGACCTCAAGAAAATTTTGAGAAAACTCCTGTTTACCGGACGGGAATTCTCACGTGGGTATCTGGTATGAGTGACCATGTAATTGATCCGAATTGATGCGATCTGTGGTCCCCAATAACTACAGGGTATTCATAATATAGCATTTAGTCTTACTACCAGCTTAGCTCTCTGCTACCTTCCTAGTGACCATCAACAGTTCTAAAACCCTAATTGTGGATATGTCACCCAATGAGACCATATGTTTACCAAAAGAATCCCACAACTATTCACATAATATGTGTACAAACATCCGTATCTGAGAGAGCGACGCCCAAATTGCTGACTTTCGCTGACTTAGAGTGACAAAGTCCCTTTTAAACATACCAATGTTTCAATCATCTGGCAATTTACCAAATCTTTGTTAGATTAAAAATGGTAGTAAGTGCTGCTGTACAATAAGTTTTCGGTTCTAAGCTGAACATAACAATCACTAAACTTTGGTAGTCGCTAAGCTCAATGTCGTTGCACGCAGCTCGCACATTTTTGCACATTTTGGCTCATACAAACAACACTTGTTTTGAGAGGCTCCTACTGATCTGACATTACTTATTTGAAATTAAATTTTATTGTAAGTGATCATGATTTTGTAAATTTTGATATTTTTGGCAAACAGTTGTAAGAAGAATTTTTTTTGATTTTAACTCCCAACTTTATAAGAAAATATTTAAATTCATCATCGTTTTAAGGCTTCAAATATTCATGTGCAAGTTTGAAAAATTCTTCCTACTTTCCGTGTGGCGTGCCACCGTTCAGATTTGAATTTTTTTTTTTTGTTAAGTTGGTACATCTGTTATTAATATTCCCGCTTAATCTTAACGTCATTGTTTTATATTTGCAAAAGCTAGGTCGGCAAGAGTAAATCCATCTCTATGCGTGATGGGGATTTTTCACAGTTTTTACCGTGTTGAGGTCGCAGAAGACATGATTTGCGAGGTTGAATCCAAACCCCACATTCATTAAAAGGATTATTACTGGAGAGGAGACGTGGATTTACGAGCACGACACGCAATCAAACATCAGGCAAGTGAATGGCGTTCACCAAATGAGCCGAGACCAAAAAAACCATGTCATTTTCAGTCAAAAAAGAAGGCAATGCTTACAACAGTGTAGTGAATCATAAATTTAAGCCAGAATGCCAGAAAGAGAATTATTTACGCCTTATGAGTTGTTTGCGTGAAGAAATTCGCAGAATAAGACCAGAATTTTTGGCATAAAACTCGTGGATTTTGCACTACGATAATGCACCGACGCACAGTGCCATCATTATACAGAAGTTTTTGACGAAAAATGCAACAAATACCATCCAACAGCCATCGAATTAATCTGATTTGGCTTCCTGTTTCTTCTTGCTGTTCAGTCGAGTTAAAAAGCCATTGCGAGGAACGCGTTGCAGCAGCGCCAACCCACATATAGATAGATGACCTTTTTGGCTACGTAGCTTTTGAAAATGTCAAGCCATGAAGATTAAGCGGGATTACCAAAAAAAAGGAACTCACATCGAAACGATGGGACAGCCACACGGAAAGTAGTAAGAATTTTTTAAACATGCACACGAATATTTGAAGCTTTAACATGATCGTGAATTCAAATAATTTCCTATAAAGCTGGGAGTTAAAATGAAAGAAATTTCTTCTTACAACTGTTTGCTGAAAATAAATTTTTAATTTCGTTATCACTTACAATAAAGTTTGTTTTCAAAAAACTAATGTCAGATTAGTTTTAAAGTTCGGCAGTGGATACGTGATGGTATGAAATTTTAAAGTCCACAATAAAATAACTTAACTGAGTATGGTACTCTTAAGTTCTTTTTTAAGTGTTACAGGCAATAGCTTAAACATAACGTATCAACACTTATTCTGTCATAATTCATCCAATTCAAAAAGTCTTAACTAAAAATTTATTTTATAAAATTTATTTGAATTACTGGTAAGTGATGTACTACATAAAGGGTCCGTCAAATATTTTTTTTTTTTTTTTTTGAAAATGCTATAAAAAAAACTACTGAATATTTTCGCAAATTTCTTTTTCTATTTGAAAGTACAATCCTTCCAGTTAATAATGGAAAATAATTTCATTCAAATGGCTGCCTCGGCTGGCCATGCAGTAGCCTACACGATCGGTCCAATTTTTAAGCACATTATCGATTGTGTGCAGCTGTATTTCACCAATGGCTCCAAGAATATTGTCCTTTAAAGCGTCAGTTGTCTTTGGCTTGTTGGCATAACACTTATCTTTGGCCGCACCCCACAAATAATAGTACAACGGTGTCAAATCGCAGCTCCGAGGTAGCCAAACGACATCAACTCTGCGGCTGATAATGCGATCTTCAAAAACAGGGCGCAAAACCATGAGTGTAGCTTCGGCTGTGTGGCACGTAGCGCCGTCCTGTTGAAACCAGAAGTTGCTAATATCCTCCTCTTCAATCTCTGTATACAGAAACTCGTTCAACATGGCCCGATAATGATCGCCATTGAATGTAACGGCCACTCCTTGCTTATTTTCGAAGAAAAATGGCCCAAGTATGCCTCTGGACCAAATCTGCGTCAAACAGTGACTCGTCTTGGGTATATCGGCTTTTCAATGTATGCGTGCGGGTTTTCTGTGCCCCAAATATGACAATTTTGCTTGTTTACATACCCGCCAAGATCAATATGAGCTTCATCTGAAAAGATGATTTTTTTTTTTTGCAAAATCGGCACTTAGCGAAGCGAAAACGCATTGGATGGTCAGTTGGCTTCAGCTCCTGAACAAATTGGACTTTGTGGGGCGTCATACCAAGGTCTTTATGCAAAATTCGTCTCAATGATGTCTCCGAAATGTCCAATTGTTTAGAACGACGGTGAATTGATGTTGATGGCGCTTCACGCACACTTTCTGCCACACCTGTAATATTTTCGGGTGTACGCACTGTTTTTGGCTTTTCGCGCTTTGGTTTACCGATGAGGAAGCCAGTTCTTTCGCTTTTTTCACAAGGTAACGAACATACGGAACTGACGGTGCTTCTTTTCTTCCAAAATCCGTTCGCAATTTTCGCACACATTCTGCAACATTACCATGATTTTCTAAGTAATGTCGCAATATTTACCAGCATTGTTCAAACGTATACACAACAATATTCGTTCAGCGGAAGGATAAAACTATTTATCTGTCAACTCAGACTTGAGCTAAGTGTTACCATTCACGAAATAAGCACTAGTTGAAAAAAACCGTTAGATGGCGGACCCTGTACTATTCAATATAAGTCAACCTTCCTTTTTTTCTTATTAAATTATTTCTTTTTTTACAATTTATTACCTCACTTTTCTATTCTTATTAAATTATTATGTGTTTATCTTACCTTTAGCATTAAGGTAAATATGGTTATTTTTTACTTGGCCTAAATTTAATTTTCAAGTCGTATATATGATGCTTTAAAAGACTATTTCAATATTTGCCACATCATATGCAACCAACTGTATAAGAGATAAGACATGTTTTATGCTTTATGTGACTGAATGAAATATTTGTTCACAAATATTTCTTTACCGACATGTAGCAAAAAATTTATATTTTTTTTATTTCACTTTTTTTAAAACACCGAGCTTATGTTTTTAACCCTTGAACTAGTGGTTATAGTTTCCACAGAAAGTAAAAAAACAAACAAAAAATACGTTTTGAGGAAAAACTGCAAAAATTGTTGCATTAATAGTAGGGAGATCGACTATTCGACTTGTTTCAAAAACCGGTTACAATTTTATAAAAACCGGTTTTGGTTAAAAACTAATCAAATAACCGGTTAACTGGTTCTCTTAAAAATAAAATTCTTTTCAATTCTTGTTGCATTAGCAAATAAAGTTTATAAAATTTTGTTACGTGTTGCAGTTTCTAGAAAGTAGATATGATAGTCCTTAACGGAAATTTCCCTCTCGATAACACAACGTCTGAATATTTCATCCAGTGATACGTTTTTATAGCGTATTTTGTAAGACTTTAATTTTCCAGCGTCTATAGACAACTTGCTGCACAATAACGTCGATCGTTTAGATATATTTAAGGTGGTTAATAATTCGTGGCGTAGAAGAGCCTTTTAAGTTTAATATTTAAGGACACTCCATATATCTCGACTTATACTTTCCATCGATTTTCAAATATTTTCCCAATTCAGAGGACATTTGTAGAAATATAAATGCATGGTCCACCTATTTAATTGTGCGTGCCACTGGGGTATTAGATAAGACACCCGCCTACCAACTAAGAAGTCCTCGGTTCAATCTCAGGCCACACCATCTGACAATTTTTATTAGTGATATCACCTCACAATGCTAGAGACGGATATGAGTTTTTACTAATACATCTGCCGTTCGCAACCGGCATTTGTAGGTCCCTTTCAGTGAGTCTATTTGATCATCATTTTCCATGGGTCCGCCAAATAACGTTTTTTTTTCAACTGGTGCTTATTTCGTGAATGGTAACACTTAGCTCATGTCTGATTTGACATATAATTAGTTTTATCCTTCCGCTGAACGAATATGGTTGTGTATACGCTTGAACCATGCTGGGAAATATTGCGACATTACTTTGAAAATCATGGTAATGTTGCAGCTAATTTTGATCTTGGCGGGTATGTAAACAAGCAAAATAGTCACATTTGGGGCACAGAAAACCCACACACATACATTGAAAAGCCGATACACACAAGACGAGTCGCTGTTTTGTGCGGATTTTGGTCCAGAAGCATAATTGGGCCATTTTTCTTCAAAAATGAGCAAGGAGTGTCCGTTGCAGTCAATGGCG
Organism: Wohlfahrtia magnifica; assembly: GCA_023159175.1. Lineage (NCBI taxonomy): Eukaryota > Metazoa > Arthropoda > Insecta > Diptera > Sarcophagidae > Wohlfahrtia > Wohlfahrtia magnifica. Next base: position 1,931,162 of record JAKWBJ010000497.1, read on the forward strand.
CTCGTTATCGGGCAATGGTGAACGAAATTTCGTTCACAAAAATTGAAGAGAAGGATATTAGCAACATTTGTTTTCAACAGTACGGCGCTACGTGCCACACAGCCGAAGCTACACTCGATGTTTTGCACCCTGTTTTTCAAGATCGCATTAACAGCTGCAGAGCTGATGTCGTTTGGCCACCTCTGAGCTGCGATTTAACACTGTTGGACTATTATTTGTGGGCTGCCGTCAAGGCTAAGTGTTACGCCAACAAGCCAGAGACAATTCACGCTTTAAAGGACAATATTCGTGAAGCCATTGGTGAAACACAGCTGCTCACAATCGATAATGTACTTAAAAATTGGACCTGTCGTGTAGGCTAATGCATGGCCAGCTGAGGTAGCCAATTGAATGAAATTATTTTCCATTATTAACCTAAAAGATTGTACTCTCAAATAAAAAAAGAAATTTGAGAAAATATTCAGTAGTTTTTTTTTTTATAGCATAAAAAGAAAATTATTTAGCGGACCCTAATAAAAAATTATAATATTACGTTTTAACCTTTTTATAACGTTTAAGCTCTTTCCCATTGCGCCAAATAAAAAAATTAACACCACCTTGTTGTTGCTTACAGTTTTTATTTCCTTACTTTATCTTTATTTTCCTTACACTCAATATTCGTTTATACAACACTTTTATTTACGCCTAAAAACGACTTTACTTTATGACAGCAAAACGGTAGCTACTTCACTAATGCACAAGACGCCGCCTTTTATATACAATTGACATTACTTTCAAATGTTCCTGTTCGTTCGCATTATTTCCGTTAGTTTAAGTGTAACACACAAATTGGCCAATTCCACAAGTAAGTACGGCATGGACAGGGTGACACATTAATATCAAATATAAAAAAATATCACAATACAGTTTTAAAGGCCCTTATGTGGTGTATTTTCTTTTTAAGCATTTTTAGTTTCGTAACAATATATATTTACAGAAAATGAGAAAAAGTTATTGTTACTCAAGTGTATCTACCATGGTTATCACATTCTCTGTGAGACATGGTTATCACATTCTCTGTGAGGTAGTCAGGGTATGAAAATAAGACATTATATGTATTAGTAAGTGAAGTTATTCACAGCGTAAATACTCTTAACCAGTCGTTAGTATTAAGTGATGGTGTAGCTTGGGATTGAACAGAGGCTTTCTTGGTTGGTAGGCGGATATTTTACCTAACATACTACAGTGGCACACACTATTAAAGACGTGTTGCATGCATACATGTTCCACAGATGTCCTCTGAAGTGTGCAAATATTTGGAAACCGTTGGAAAGGAAGGTTAGTTTAAATGGGTCGCTCGCACTTCGCGAGTTGCCCATTGTGACTCCCTAACAAGGAGAGGCCCATTAAAGAGGCCAAAGAGCCGGATATGGTAGAGAAGAAAGATCCTCATGTAAAGGCCCAATAATATCAGTTACTTTATTTGAGCCAACCAGTACTCTTGACGAAGTTTATCAACTTCGAAAGTGAAACATCCCACAGAGAGTTCAGGTCATGGAAGCGACATGCACCCAAATGGCTAAGTCTAAGCTCTCATAGAGAAGGACAGTCACTGAGAAGGTGTTATATCACTTCCTTCTTCTTTTTATCCTGATATTTCCCACAGTAGGCATGACCTGAGGATCCCGTGCGCTCCGACATGCGACCCATTATACAATGCCAGGTAATTATGCCCGAAAAACACCAGCTTAGAAAAGACCTACTTTGCTTCCATGGAAAAAGAAGGCCAAAGCATTCTGAATATGGTGATATTGGTCCACTTGTGTTCCATCCTGCTCAGTGCCCATTTATCCAACAAAGTCAAAGACACACATAGAGGGCCATGCATGTTCCCCTGACATTATAGCAGCACATTCATCAGCAATTTTATTCCCTCGAATGCTCGCATGACTTTGAACCTATATCAGTTCGACATAATATTGTCCCAGATGGGCCAGCAAGCATCGGGTAGTCTGAAAGTGACCCTGAGATCCAGATCATCAAAATGAAAACAACTGGGAATGAAAATACGCCGTAAAATAGAAATCACTGAATGGAATATTGGGACGTTGTATTTTCGAGGAAGAAATGTTTAAGGCCTTAAATAAAGCCGAAGATTGTTCCAGCATACTAACTTGCTAGACACTACGACATGGTACAAAAATTAAAAAAAACTTTATTTGCTAATGCAACAAGAATTAAGAATTTTATTTTAATAAAAGAACCGGTTAATCGCTTGTTTTATTAATTTTTTATCGAAAACCGGTTATTTTAAAATAGCAAATTTTCGAATTATTCACAAACCGGTTTTTGAAAAAAGTCGAGTAAAAGTCGATCTTCCTAGTTGTGACTGTTCATGATTTAGTGTGCGATATATTCGACAATACCCGAAAAATCGATTAAAACCGGTCGAATAATAAACATCCAATCTCCCTAATATACTCGTATAGTGCATTGTTATACAAAAATATCATGAATATTATTTCAAGCATTAAACTTGTGCAATAAAACGATGATGCACTCAAATAATTTCCTTCAAAATTGTTTGCTTAGATTCATCAATCTTATTGCTAATGCTTCATAAGCAGCAAAGCGGGTCGACCTTTTATACTATCTCGTCGTTCTTTTATGTAATTTAGTTATTACAGAAATTAACAATAAAATGTTGATGTTGTAAAATGAATAAATATTTTACAAAAATAATGCTGACAACCCTCGTATATATATTTCGTTTTTTTAAAGCAACAAATTTTATTCGCCCTAGCAAATGATTTTTTGTATTTTTTTTTTTTTTAATGCTTTGCCTCATATTGTATTGCTTTGCATAAAACTATACGCTACTGTATGTTTATTTATGAACAGGTGTGTAGTGTACTTTGGAAAAAAAACGATGGATTTATGAATTCGCGTAAAAAAAAATGAAAATAAAATTAAAAAAAGAAACGAATTTATGATGATAAAACTTTGTGTTGATTGTAGTGTTTGAGAGCTTTATTGCATGAGTATGAGTAAAAATGTTGACATTTATGTGATGAACTCTATGCAAATGCAAAAATGGAACACACACTCACACATACAACTATCACGCACACTTATATAAACAAACATATGCATATATTTGTACATTTATGGCATAGAAGGATATCATAACGACGGGTGGTAATGTTTGTGTTACTAAATAAATATTATTCATACGCTCCGTACCACCTTTTTTTGCTCTTTAGATGTGTATATTACACAGAGTGTTGAGTGAATATTTTGTTTTATTTAACAAAAAAAAGAGTTTCTTGGTTTAAATTTGTTGGTTTTATTACATTTTGTAACAAGTACTGTGGTTTTATTCTTTACATCTCTTCCTTGTTTTTTTTGCAACAACAACACTCTATTTTGGTTAAATTCTTATGCATCGTTTTAGCCAAAGATAGATAGACATATGATTTAAAAAAAAGAAATTCTGTTTTTGGTTTTATGGACCGAAATGCTTTCTTTAAAAAAAATTATTTATTTCTTTTATTTTTTTTAGACACATTCTTAGTTCTACACACCTGACAGTTTGATTAACAATAGTTTACATCATACTATATGGCAGGAGCTCTAAGATTAAATTAGAACTATTCTGTATGTAAAAGAAAGATAAGTTTAGTACACAAAAGATTTTTCATAGATTTTAAAACAACAAAATCAAAATATTAATTTCGTTTTTTAATAAATAACAGTCAGTTTCCAAAGTCTTCGAATAGCAAAAAAAAAAAAAAAAAATTCTGAGGAACTACGTAACCAATACACAGTGTTGAAACGTGGTTACTAAACATGCTCTCACAGCAAAAGATTAGAAATGGAAAGACATGAAAACGATTCAAAACTTATAAATTGATTTCATTACACTATGCAACAAGCAAAAAAACCCTTGGATATTTAATATATTTTTTCGATGCGATATGGTCAGTGTGACCATAATAACTTTTTTTATGCCAAACTTAGCTTTTTTATGTTCGATTTGGCTTCGAAATTTTCATTAAGCTTATAGCTGTTTTTGAGCTTTTTTAGCCTTTTTTGGCATTTCAACAAAAAAGGACAATAGAGCAAAAATAATACTTATTTCCCTCTGGTCTCTTTAACATTTACAAGATCTAAATTCGACCTAAAATATAATTCAACTCTCATGTATCGGCCGATGCATAGTCGTAATGTGGCGTGTATTTCATTGTTTTGATAAATGCAGATTCTTACTTAGTAGTCATATTTTTCGTACGTTTGTGGTACAATCTTTTCGCGAGAGTCTTTCCTGCCACGTACGAAATGTGTAAAATTAAATATAAAGTTTAAAAACAGAGGGGGTGGGGCACTCGACCGACATAATTTCTCATTATTAACCGGAACCTATATGTAATGATCTGAAATAAAAATATCTTTAATATATGAAGAAATCCTTTTTTATTAATATGAAAATTATACCTCAATTTTGAACACTCCTTACTACAGTTAAGTTAGGGTAAAAGAGCAGCACCCTCTTTTGATCTTCCAACGTATCGTTTTAGCAGAAACAATAAAATTGTAGCATCACAGAAACGATAGCTTCTACATTGCTTACATGCTTATATTAATAAGCAAATTCGTTTTCTTTTTCATATGAGTGTGACAGAAAAATTGCAAATATTGCTGTTTGTTGGCCTTTTTTTGGTATTCTTGTAATAAAGGGTCCCCCATTTAACGTTTTTTTTCAACTGGTGCTTATTTCGTGAATGGTAATACTTAGCTCATGTCTGATTTGACAGATAATTAGTTTTATCCTTCCACTGCACGAATATGGTTGTGTATACGCATGAACAACGCTAGGAAATATTGCGATATTACTTTGAAACTCATGGTAATGTTGCAGATGAAGCTCATTTTGATCTTGGCGGGTATATAAACAAGCAAAATTGTCGCATTTAGGGCACAGAAAATCCGCACGCGTACATTGAAAAGCCAACACACCTAAGACGAGTTACTGCTTGGTGCGGATTTTGGTCCAGAGGCATAATTGGGCCATTTTTCTTCGAACATGAGCAGGGAGTGGCCATTACAGTCAAGTGCGAACGATATCGGGCCATGTTGAACGAATTTTTGTACACAAAAATTGAAGAGGAGGACATTAGCAACATTTGGTTTCAACTGGACGGCGCTACGTGCCACACAGCCGAAGCTACACTCGATGTTTTATCAGCCGCAGAGCTGATGTTGTTTGGCCACTTCGAAGCTGCGATTTGACACCGTTGGACTATTATTAGTGGGCTGCCGTCAAAGATAAGTGTTACGGTAACAAGCCAGTGACAATTGATGCTTTAAAGTACAATATTCGTAGAGCCATTGGTGAAATACAATGCACACAATCGATAATGTGCTTAAAAATTGGACCGGTCATGTAGGCTACTGCATGGCCAGCCGAGGTACCCATTTGAATGGAATTACTATCCATTGTTAACCGGAAGAATCGTAATTTCAAATAAAAAAGAAATTTGAGAAAATATTCAGTAGTTTTTTTTATAGCAAAAAAAAAAAATTATTTGGCGAACCGTTTACAAAGAAAGTGTTTTGTGTTTATCTCTGAAAGTGTTTCCTTTTGATGAGGAACAGAAGAAGTGCAACAGTTTTTGGTCAATAAAAAAAATGCCATAATTAAATAAACAAGAAATTAATTTCATTATAGATTTTAATGTCTCTAAAGGTGATACTACTTTAGTTATGATATTTTCTTTTTTCTGGCTTTGAATCTGTGCTATTTTTAACTTTATAGCCTGTGTTGTATATATTGTTACGTTTTTGCATTTTCAAAACCTGTTTTTATGAGTTCGTAGATTGTAGTTAAAGTTAAATAAAAATTTTGTTTGGTTTCAATTAAAAATCTTTTATTCAACACAGTTTTGTGTACCGCTGCTTGTAATCTTTTTACAGTCAATAACAATTTTTGCTCTTAAATACTCAGTCTGTTTACAACTTTGTAAACAACAACAATTACTCGACAGATCTTTCTTCCTAAAAATCTTCTAACCCGATCGTAGTTATAATATAGGTTCGATCACAACCTTTTCAACCTGAGGCTATCCACTCCTAACTCTCTTTACTAAGTTAGCTTCAATTAAACTGGTTTTTTACATCACGATTCACTTCACGAGTTTACTCCTTATAAACTCTCTGCCTTATTAGCCTTCTTCGTAATTTGACAGTGAAATATGGTTTAAAACTTTTATATTTTGACTCGCCGGTAAAGAAATCATTGTCCCAAAAAGAGTCTAGGTAGTTCCAATTGTTCCTTTGCTTTAGCCAACTACGCCTCTTGTTATATGCTTACTACGAAGAGATCGAGCAATGTAAGCAGTGTACACATTGGTACTTGAGATTTGTAACAACTTATTAGGTTATTTTAGGGTTCAGCTTAACAGGATTTTCTTTAAAGGTTTTTCTAGCGACCGCAACGTTGTTTTCTCAACAAACTTCCTTTATTTAACAAGGTTTTATAATCGTTTGCGTGTTATAATAAAGTTTTCATGTGATATTTTGCATTCTACGTAATGACTTATTCTACAGAATCAGTTTAAATATCACCTTCATCACCTTAAGTGGTATATTTTTTTCTCGACCCATTACGTCAGCATTATAGTAACTTCAGCACAACAACTGACTCAATAAGCAATAGAACAACACCCTCAAGCTTTTCCTCACTACACTACTAAGCCTAGAAACAAATTTTGGTTAAATCTGACGTGTAAAATGGCAGTCAGATCCAGAGATGAAGCGTTCAGGAATTGGCGCAATAATAAATGTGCCCATACTGATTCGCTTCGCAAGCAGGCTAGATCTTCATATCTTTATACGAGCAGCTGCTTCATGCTAAAGTTCTTACTTTTCCGCGGGGAAGTATAAACTTTTGGTAATTCGTTCGAAGGTTCAGGAACAACGCTTGTTCAGTTCCTGCCCTTATAAGGAATGACCACATATTTACGAACCCGGTTGAAAAGGCAAACCTTTTGGCTGAAATGTTTGCAGGTTATTCGAACTTGCCGGAAAGCGATCAACCACTGCCCGAACTTGAAAGACTATCAGTATTTATTTAATTGTATTTATTAGCCTTTGTTATGTAACAAAGTCTGTGTACTTCATAAATATTTCTAATAAGTTTCCTTAACCAATTTAACCTGTTTTTACCCAAGTTGTTAATTTTACTTAAGTCTTGTTCTATTCATGTAACAAAATAAAAGACTTTCCCTTCTCTTGCTTAACGCCGGTGGTTGGGCTAATTTTATTAAAGTCTTGTTTAGAGATTTGTTTGCATTATAAAGAAAACATGGTCGGGAAAATAGCCTTATTATGTACTTCCTTTAGCATTGAAGCATAATACCTGCATATAATCTAATAAGCAGCTTAACTATTTAAGAATAAAAAAGCACAAAATTAAAGATAAAGAACGGCAGACGTTTACTTTAAGGGCAGATTAAAAATTTACTAAAAAAAATACTAATTTTTTATAGCAAACCATAGCGAATCATAAAGATCAGCTGTGTCTGTGTACGACCAATCCGTTTATCCCATTCCGAATTGTCCTATTGAAAGTATGGGAAGCATCTTATTCTCTCTTCTGTATTCTCTAAGTGTGATCTGTATTTTCAATTGTTTAGCTTCTCATTCTATGGCTACCTTAGTTATGTAGTCGTCCATGTAGTTGGATATCACTCCTGGCCAGAATATTTTCAAATTTCAGATTGCGCTTAAAATATATATTTTCTGCATTCTACGACTCGTGTAGGATCCACAGGTTAGTTAATGATGTTATTTTTAAATAGTTTTCTTTTATAAATATAAATTGTTTTCTTAAGAATTTCAATGACTTAACAATATAGCCACTTTATAAAAGCGTCTCATTTATATTGTGCTTTAATAATGTTACAAAACCTTATAAGCATTCTATACAACTCAGTGTTAACAACAATTAAGTTAAAACCAACGCATTCGGTAGTTAAGCCACTAAGAGAAGCTGGGAGAAGCTGAAAACTACTGGCAACAGCACTCGTACTTGCTTACAAACAACTATTGGTTGCTGCAAATTATAGGCGATAATACAATAAGAACAAGAAGAAGATGAAGAAGGGTTCTGTTGTTAGTTTCACAAGTATAATGAAAATTAATTACGCCTTTATAGTAAGACTTATAAGGCAACGCTGGCGTATGATTACTATTTATTAATAAATATTACTCATACGCTTAGAAACGTCTGATTTAGCATTATTTTCTTATAAATTATAAAAGAAATTTAACTTTATAAAGCAAAATAAGTATGTACTATTCGGATATTACACTGTGCTACAAAAATAAATATTTTCGAACAGAAATGCACGATATTATTTTTTTCTCCGTCACTCCTCTAGGCAGCATATTGGCTTTCCACAAAGCATCTATTGCTTTGTTTCCGTTTCTTTAATCAATTTGATAGTTCAAGCTAAGCAGATGATTAATCCGCTGTAGCTTCCTTCATATGATATTTTTTCTGTGTAGTGGTGTAGAGCCTTGCTATCTTTACTTTAGCATTCTAATTTGTTCCCAGTAGGTGGCGTCTTTTTCCCGGACATTCGTCTGATGTTTGTCATCATCGCCAGAGGTATGCGAGAAGGGTCAGGTTTTTTTAGACGGAGTTGTCTGTAGGGAAGTTGAAGCCTCAATTAAATTTTTTCTTCGTCATGTCCTCTGCTAGGGCTAGAATCTGGGTCGTTTGTGTTGTTATGCATGCTCTCTAACCACTCCACCACGCCACTCCCAAATTTAAACGATATTTAATTTAAATAAAACAACAAGTTTTCAGATAATTATGTTAATCTGTATTACTATGATAGAAGAATCTATGACAATTATGTGTGAGACAAAATTTCGGCCAAATGCTCGCCACGGCTTCAGCGGCATACCTCTATCCGTAGGTCCTTATCTTAAATGACTCTGAGACATAATTTAGGTTCAATGTCGTCAATGTGCCGAATTATTTAATGCTTGATCTCCTGAATTATTCTTGGCCTATTGACGTATATGTTTTCTCTTAAAAATAAAGAAACCAATGCTGTCAAATCATATGATCGTGGCTGCCAGTTAACGTCACCAGGACATGAGATAACATGGCCATTGACTTTCTAGCGCAAAAGAGACACTGCTTCACTGACTGTGTGGCAAGTGGTACCATCTTGTTACAACCACATACCTTCCAAGCTCATATTTGTTGCCACAAGAAGTCTGTTATCATGTTAGAGCAAACACCATTTACGGTAATTGCTTATATTAATTCCCATAACATTCCATGAAAGAACACGGGGACTTCTTTCAGTCAATAAGCTGCACCCGATTCTATTTTTAAACTCATTGAAAAGGACCTACAGTTTAATGCCAGCTCCGAACGGAAAATGCATTTAGAGAAGTTTTCAATAGCAGTAACACTCATAACCACTTACTAGCTAATGCGAGTATTATGAGGTGATACCGCTGTCGAAAAACTTTTTTTTAATGGTCTGACCTGGTATTGAACCGACAACATTCTGGTTGGTAGGCGGGCGTCTTACCTACTATACCACAGCAGTACACGGTAACTGCTTGGCCGACCTCATTTTCGAAGAAGTACGGCCCGGTGAAGCCGCTAGCCCATACACCACAGCAAACAATCACTCTTCGTGGATGTATGGGCTTCTCAACCATCGCTCATGGGTTCTCTTTTGGCCAAATGCAGCCATGCTTGTTGTCAACGAATCCACAGAGGTGAAAGTGTGCTTCTTGGCTGAAGATGATTTTCTCTGTAAAGTTACCATTCACTTCTGTCTTTTCAAGTAACCATTCGGTGTATTGACGATGATTGAAATGGTCAGTTGGCTTTAGCTCATGAACAAATTGGACCTTGTAAGCATGTAAATTCTAATCTTTATTAAAATTCGTTCAGTGATGTTCGTGAGATGTTAAATTGTTGAGCACGACAACAAGTCGAGGTCAACGGCAATGTTTTTCGCAAAACCTACCAGGAGAGCATGCAGATGTTTCGACATTTCCAAAAGACCCCGTTTTCATGAAATTTTCACACAATTCTCCGAATTATTGAGACATTTTGTTGATTATGCTGAGCAATAAAAGCTTCAACATTCACAAAGCTCTGCTTAACTGTGTACCTCTTTATCATTGAATTTGTCAAACACTGAAACAAATGTCAAATAAACATGGACAAGAAACTTGAAGTTAAGGTATGACTCAAAATTAATATTGTGCATTGTGGTTGGAATACCCTTTATATGATTATATGACAGAGGATATGTTTCAAAGTTTTCGGCTCCCCTGTATCGCCGCAATTCGGCAGAAAATAGGGGAGCCTGCTTCCAGTCACAAAGCCTATCAGAATCCTAAGAGATTTTCTACTCAGATTGAAGAGCCCTTCCATCCTAGAGCGGTCGGATCGCAGCCACAGCAGCCTGGAAGCTTTCCAAAGAAATCAAGCGGCGGTTTTACAGACGCATTCAGCTGTTCTACGCCCCTAGCCGCGTCGGCACTTGCCAGTTCACCAGAAAAACGACAGAGTGAGTAAAAATTTTATATTAAAATGCCAACGTTATCCTTCGCGTTCACTTTCTTTCGATTAGAAAATATTAGTGTGCCGTAAATCAGCTGTTTGTCGTTTGAAAAGATAACGTTCGACATCGTCAGCCAGGCTGTTGATTCTCCTTTTCTTTACCAAAAAATATCGCCCAGAAGCTTCGAATAATAAGACCCATCCAAGTCTTTAATGGTGCTATTTAATGCAAAGAAATCATACAATTTGATTGATTCCTAGTAAATTAAATATTAAACTTGTGACAAAAGATAATTGTTGTTTGTTTAGCTATTTAATACAAAAAAAACTTACAGGCTTGCTTAAAATTAATTTCCTATAGCATACTTCAATTTACATTTTATCTACAAAATATATTGCATACCTTAAGGCTTAATATTTCTGTTTATATTGAAAAACTACTTGTTTATTATAATGTGTAAATCAAATTTTAATTGAATTAATTAAATTTCCTAAAATAATTTAATATTTGCTAACAAATTTAAAAAGATACAAAATATTTCTCTTACCGTACCCACCTACTGTACCTGAGGTAACTGATAATGGCCTTAATTTTTGTTGCCTAAAAGTAAACTACAAGAAATGCAATATAATGGAAATAGCATTCTCTTTACTTGCTGAACAGTAGAAGTAAGTGAATCGGAAATATTTACATATACAAATATATTTATGCAGGTGTATTGTTTTGTAGTTTATATTGTTGAAATTTATTGCATATCTTAAGGTACTTCTACTTTGCACAAGTATTTAATTATATTGGATAAGTGTTAACGCATACAGCAAAGATTTGTAAAAAATTAATGATTTTCTATTTTGCAATGTTTCTTTAAGAGGTTTTGCTCAAAAGCCTATAATAGGCTTAGTTTAGAAAATATTTCGAAAATTTTCTGGGGAAAAGTGTAATGTCATGGCTCGATTGTTCGCATTTTATTTAAGAAAATTAGAAAAATCGGTATACAGGTTATGAAAATATAACCAAAAAAAAATAAAAAAAAAATGGCGTGATTTTACATTTTCACCGAAATGCCATATGCGTATTGCCCTCAGACATTTAATAAAAGGGCAATTTTCAATTTTATAACACTGGACACTGGGTGATAGATGACAACGAAACAGCGAATGTTTTAGCTGGGAGAGGACCCTTGGCACATTATATTGGTACGTAACCTTACTGTGCTGCACTACTTATTACCCTTCTCAATCTAATCCCGGATTGGAAGATTGCTAGATGCTTGGAACTCTTTAATTTGCGCGTCGCTCTGAGGTTCTCTAGTAAGGCAGTATGGATTTTCTTACGGGCCATTGTGGACTGCGAGCTCATATGAGGAGGATAGCGATCACAGATATAGATGTTTGTAAACTGTTATCACAGACATCAGAGACGGCGGAACACATATTGTGTGAATGTGAAATTCTCGATAGATGTAAAGCATGGTGCGAAGAGTCTCGGACCTAACAAAGAAAGCGTTTTTTCTTGTTCAAAATTAGCCTCATTCATGAACGTAATCTCTATCAAGAGCAATACAATCATTCCAGCGCCGCACTTACCAAAACAGGCCTCAGTTTCGGAGATAAACTCTTCATTTGTGTAAAATTTCTTACTGGCTTGCGAATACGAGAGATGTGGCAGCTATCCGAAGTTAAATTAATGTAGTTTTGCCAATTTCACCACGTTCGTGATCAATAGTGAGCAAACGCGGCACCCACTTTGAAAGCTTTCTCATAGTCAAATGCTCATGCAATATTAAGCCAACACGATCTTTTGGTATTCTTACGGTAAGAGCTAACTCTCGCAACTTCACTTTTCGAACATTCAAAACGATTTTAAGGATTTTTTTTAGATTTCTGATGTTACCGCCTCATTTAACTGTTCACCGCGTTCTGCATCATCGTTGTCTCTGCAATCAAGTTTGAAGTCAGCAAACCAACATTTTATTGTTGCTTAGCATTAGGGACTCCATTGCTTCCCTTGAACGATATTTTTCCCATCAAGCAGTGAAGAATTAAAGCACGAAATTGTTTTTGATCTACCAGAAGGCATTGAAGTGTTGAGCAAAAATGCCTGTTCAGAATGATAATGATATTCTATATCTTCTGATTTAGTAGTCTATTTAAAATATTTTAACAATATGGGTACAATATCAATTCATTCCAAGCATTGGCATTGTTTAGTTATTTTTTTTTTCTCCATCAATCCAATATGCTCCGGCTTTGCATAAATCATCCATTGCTCTATTTCAGTTTCTTTAATCGATTTGACCTTTCAAGCTAAGTGGATGATTAATCCACTGTAGCTTCCTCCATATGATTTTACGTAGTGGTGAAGATCTTTGCTAATTGGTGGTGATCTTTACTTAAGCATTGTAATTTTTTGCCAGTAGATGGCGAGTTTTCCTGATTGTTCGTCATAGTTAGAGGTATGTGGGAAGGTCAGGGGGGCTGTTTCTTATTATTTTTTTAAATGGAGTTATTTGTTTATTAAATTTTTCTTCGTCATGTTCTCTGCTTGGCCCCGAATCTGAGTCGTTTTTTGTTATACGTACACTCTAACCACTACACCACGTCACCAACATTGTTTAGTTATAACCTTTTTTAATTTTTCGGGCAACTTACTCGTATATATGTACTTACCCTGTAATCAGCCCAAAACCAAAGGACTCTCTATCGTTACTGCTTTTAGAACGGCGACTGAATTAGTTAAAATGTCAACAATGTATTATTTTATAACTGCTTTAGAGTATTTCTGGTGACATTGTCAACAAATGTGTCAGTAGGGTCACAAGAATGGCCTAGTGGATTTTGGGTTCAAAAGAACTATTTCGTTAATAGTGCTTAAGTCAACTGGTGGATTTTTAATGGTAAGCTAATGTTAAATGTCAATAGACGATTATATTGGCTGGGGTACATCTGGTCAGTAGTACTACTGACATGGTCATTAGTGAAGCACCAATATTTCACTATTGCCATTCTCTGTAAGTAACGGAGTGTTAGAATGCTTATCACAGAATTAAGAAGAATATTAATATTTATATTACTAATTAACTACAAGCTGCTGTTTTACTTATTGCTTTCACTTATTTAAATTCCAAATTTAACTTGATTGGTATTGCTTATGTACGTCATCACTTTTTTGAGAAAATACAAGCATTCATGCATGATTGAATACAACATTTAAAACAAAAGAAGAAATTAAGAAAATACACACATACATACATGCACACACACATATATCATGATTACATATAATGTAACACATTTGCATAATTACTAAACTATACATGCAAATGCATATGTATGTGACATGTTATTGTGTAATTTATTCCCCATTTTTTTTTCTTCAATTTTTATATTTGAAATGGAGTGTATAATTGCATTTGTTGAAATGTGATTAAAAATCAACATGCAAATGATAAATAAATTAAAAGAAAAATCTTTACTTCTTACACATCATCTCATCCCTCCTCTCATTTGACAGGAATATATTTTTCCTTGGACTCATTTAAATATATTCTAAAAAACTGTTTTTTTTTTAGAAGGGGAGCAACATTGTATGCATATGTATGATTAACTAATAACAATGTTAGTAGGGGAGAAAGATATCATATACATTTACATACATTTTACATATGTAATACAATTGCTACTCATTTAAATATATTTCTTTTTCTTTTTCTTTTTTCTTTTAATGAATTTTATGTAAATTTGTATCTACTGTTGCAATAACTATTGCTATTGTCTCTGCTACATGATGTACTCATACATTGCTCATATACAGATTTCGACAAAAAAAAAATCATTTTTGATATCTTAATATACATATACAGTTGCGAACATAAAATAGCAGTACAAAAAATTTTTTACAAAAATTTGTTTATATTTAAACTTAAATATGAGATCGAATATTTTTAAGTATTATTTTATACATCTAAAGGCATTACAAAATTCATTTGTGTATCAAAAAAAACAAGAAAAAAAATTGATATCAAAAGGCGAAATTCAAAGTTAACACACAATAGCAGTGGCTAGGAATCAATGCACATCATTAAGGTTTTTTTTCTTTCTCTTGAGACCAGCACTCAGGGAATAACCCCTACCCATATGCATTGTGCTGTTACTAAGAAAGTAGGTTGTGGGAAGAAGGATAGAATGAGTAGTGCTTGTGGACGTTCGACTTAAATTTGCTCATGTTATAAGCGGCAGGGAAGACATTCGCAGGAAGATTGTTCCACAAACGAATAGTGCGACCAAAGAACGAATTCTCTTCTATAACGCATTGTGCGATTTACTGGACAATCAACCACAAAGGGATGTGCTCTAAGAGATATACAGGTACTACGCAAGGATATATGATTACTAGGAATTAGTTTCTTAATTTCATCATAACACATGCCGTTGTAGTATCGATAGCATAATAAAACACACGCCATATTGCGACGATGCTTTAATGAATTGATAGAGTTGGCTACCCTGTCGCTAACTCCTCTCCTTTACGCGGTCGAGTAGCTCCAAAATGGGCTTGGAAGCATCGGCCTATACATGAGAGTTGTATTTCAATTTAGGTCGGATATAGGTCTTCTAAATATTGAGGAGATCAGATGGAGTGAAGTAGTTCTTGCACCGTTTAAAAAAATCGAGACACTTGAATGCTTCTTTCGACACTCGACATATGTGATCGTTCCAACGAACGTCACAGTGATTTCTCACGCCCAGAACATCAAGAGCATCTGATTCCTCAATATCCACATTACCCATACAGATACAGATGACAACACAAAACCACGTCCGTGTGTTGGGAAACAACCAATCGACCCTGTTTGCGGGACCCCACTCAGAGACTTTCGACAAGCCGTTTGTAAGTGTGTCGTTCATATTCCGCCTTTTCGCCTTAATCACTAAAAGGCTCGGCTTACGATAAAAAGCATATAAATGACAAATGGTGTTGTCATCTGCAAATGAGTAGATAGGATCAGAAGTGAGAAAGAGAAAGTCGTTATGAAATATTAGAAATAGAGTTGGAGAAAAAACAGAGCCTTGTGGTACCCCTGAATTTATCCTGAAATCGTGGGATAACCACTCTTATAGTGCGATTTCTGAGAAAGCTCGATATGAATCCAGAGAAGTGACTACTGGCACCAAAGGCAATAAGTTTGGATATGAGAGCCTCGTGGAAATATTCATGGCGATAACCTTACTCTCACCAAACCCATGAATGGACCTGTTCCACCCTTCAGAGAGTAACGCCAGCAGATCACCAGTAGAGCGACCTTTACGGAAACCATATTGGCAATCGCTCAGCAAATTGTTGGCCTCTAAATATTTCACAAGGTGGTGATTAATCATACTCTTCATAACTTTAGAATGTGACGAACAAACTGCAATTGGACGGTAGTTTTCAGTGTTACAAGCCTCACCCTTTTGTAGGGATTGGCGTAGCGTTGGCAACTTTCCAGAAAGATGGAAAAATATCCGCACGATAAGAAGCACAGAAGACTTATTAACGTCAATATTCGCAAGAAGTAATATAAAATAATCAGTATTTGGTTGCATTTTCCGGGGGTGGCGTGGTGTAGTGGTTAGAGCGCATGCATAAACACAAACGACCCAGGTTCGAGCACCAGCAAATGTTTAATAATAAAGGCTTCAACTCCATTTAAAAAATAAAAAAATAAAATAAAAAAGCCCCACTGATGCTTCTCGCATACCTCTGGCGATGATGACAAACATCAGACGAATGATTAGGAAAAATACGCCACCTATTGAGAAAAAATTGCAATGCTAAAGTAAAAATCACCACCAATTAGCAAGGATCTTCACCACTACAAAAAAAAGAAAATCATATGGAGGAAGCTACAACGGATTAATCATCTACTTGGTTTGAAATATCAAATTGATTAAGGAAACTGAAACAAAGCAATAGCTGCTTTGTGGAGAGCTAATATGCTTACTAGAGGAGTGACGGAGAAAAAAAAAGTTGCAGTTTCCATATTTCTAATAACGGCTTCACAATGACGAGGTATTGAGTCTACCAATTGCCAGCCAAGCCCTTTGGTCAACTTCCCAATGCTGTCAATTATTGGTTGGTTTACACGCCTTTCTTTATGTCTCCTTGAAGATGTTCTGTAGGGTTGTGGTCAGGAGATTAAGCTGACCACTCCATAGCCTTAACCCTACTAACGCGAAACACTCCTTGGCCTTCTGGCTCGTATGCTTTGAGTTGTTCTTCTGCCAGAAAACCCATTTTAGTGGCATTTCCTCTTTGCTGTAGAGTAGAATAACATTCTCCAGGATGTCTACGTAAACATGTTGGTCCATAATGCGATTAATTTTGTGTATGGTGTAATACTCCGTTGTACGAAAAACAGCCCCATATCATGAATCATGAACCACCGTGTTTAACTGTCTTCACTGCCGCTGATCCGCAGTGCAGACTTTAGCGTGGCCCACTTAACAAATAACAAAACGAACATTTCTCTTTGGATTTTGTAAAAAGCAAAACAACAAATATTTTACTCACTTTTGCTTAAATTTTTGTAAAATTTTTGTCTTTTTTTCAAGAAAACTGAAAACTATTAGTTGCACTGCTATTTTAATGTTTCGCGAAAACTTGCATTGACTTTGGAAAACAACCGTTCTGTCAAAAGTTGCCACTTTATGTCATGTAATTTTAATTTCATTTTACGATTATTTAGTATATAATTTTTAATTTTTTGGCTCCTTGAAAAAAATTTATATGACTTTAAAAATATAGGCTGAGGGTTATACTATTGTGCTACAGTAAGGTAACAGAATAGTCGCACTTGATCAACTTAAGCTTATTTCCTTTTTGTATAAACTTATAACTGAATTATCATAATTGCATTCAATGCTTGAAATAGAAATCAATCACTTATAGTAGAGAAAGCAATGAAAGTGTATTTGTTAGTGTTATTTTGTAAAATCTCTCACAGGAAATTTCCTTTCAATTCGATTCAATTGATATTCTGTTGATGCGACGGGTGCAATTTTAATAATGAAAACAAAGTTTTAGTTTTGCTTTGTGTAAATTAAAACAATCATGGTGATGATGATGATGATGATGATGATGATGATGATGATGATGATGATGATGATGATGATGATGATGATGATGATGATGATGATGATGATGATGATGATGATGATGATGATGTTTAATATTGTAGATGACAGTCAGAACGATTAAAAAGCACTTCGATATGGACTTTGAGAGGAAACACTCTTAATTTGTATTATAATGGCAAATAATGAAATTTTTAAAAGTTTAATTGAAATAAAAATAATTTTTTTTCTATCGAAAGTCTATTTATCTATTGAGTAGTAATAGGAAATGTTTAAGTTATACTCGTACATCGAAAATATTATTTTATTTTATTAAATGTATTAGAACCACTAAAAAATTATATTTAAAAAAAATCGGAGTTAAGTTGCTTCCGCTTTAATAATATTTATGGACTAAGGACATGCTTCAAATATGTTATTTAAAAATGCTGGGTTTTATTTTATTTATGTATAATATCTGGGCCATTGGTAATGATCTTTTTGGCAACATTCTGAACTTTCGGACACCTTACAGTGAAGAAAAGTAAGAGAGTTATGTATTGAAATGATCTGGCCTTTGAGTTCTATTCCATGCTCAGTTCCGCTAAGTAGTAATTTGGATTCCCAAGAGCGTGCCCAATCCAGTTTCTTCTTACACAGTATTTTCCAGATACATATGTATGTTATCGAAATGCGCAGTATACAGAGGTTTATAAATGCTTAAATGGAATTAGCATCTATCATAGCCGCATTCCATGACCCGCAATCATATCAAAATAGACTTCATACACGAGTTAAAAATATTAACTTTCGTTTTTGGAGAGATGAATGGAGAATGCTCTTTACTCGTAGAATTCAGTCGCCTAAAGGCTTGGATTCAATCTATTCTGAACATTAGCACCGGCGGCATCCTCACTATATGCTGCCGATATAGCACAAAATCGGAGTATCACCCAAATTTACATTTCAATTAGGGAGATCATTGGAGATGTTTTTCCGCCAGCCTGCAGCCTTAATTGCAGCTCGAAAAGTCTGTGAGCCTGGAGGTAGATGTCGCCTGCGTAATATATGTAAGTCTTTTAACATTGTACGAAGTACCCAGGTTATAACAAGTTGTACACAATCGGGGACAACGATAAACAGCAGTAGTGAAAAAGCACAACCTTTGAAAGGTATTTTCTTAATATTATAACTGAATCCAAAATTTTTTTTAATTTTATTTTTTAATCAATCAATAAATTTTTTCAATTTTATTATAAAGGGTTCGCCATCTAACGTTTTTTTCCAACTAGTGCTTATTTCGTAAATGGTAACACTTAATTCATGTCTAATTTAACAGATAATTAGTTTTATCCTTCCGCTGAACGAATATGGTTGTATATATGCTTGAACAACGCTGGGAATCTGGGCCTGCAATCGACTTACAGAAGATGCCGATTTTGCCAAAAAAAAATCATCTCTTCAGATAAAGCTCATTTTGATCTTGGCGGTTATGTAAACAAGCAAAATTGTCGCATTTCGGGCACAGAAAAGCCGCACGCATACATTGAAAAGCCAATACACCCAAGACGAGTCACTGTTTGGTGCGAATTTTGGCCATTTTACTTCGAAATGAGCAAGGAGTGGCCGTTAAAGTTAATGGCGATCGTTATCGGGCCATGTTGAATGAATTCTTATTCACAAAAATTGAAGAGGAGGATATTAGCAACATTTGGTTTCAAAAGGACGGCGCTATGTGCCACACAGACGAAGCTACACTCGATGTTTTGCGCCCTGTTTTTGAAGATCGCATTATCAGCCGCAGAGCTGATGTCGTTTGGCCACCTCGGAGCTGCGATTTGACACCGTTGGACTATTATTAGTGGGGTGCCGTCAAAAATAAGTGTTACGCCAACAAGCCAGAGACAATTGACTCTTTAAAGGACAATATTCGTGAAGCCATTGGTGAAATACAGCTGCGCGGAATCGATAATGTGCTTAAAAGTTGGACCGATCGTGTAGGCTACTGCATGGCCAGCCGAAGCAGCCATTTGAATGAAATTATTTTCCATTATTAACCGGAAGGATTGTGCTTTCAGTAGTTGTTTTTTATAACATTTTCAAAAAAAAAATTATTTGGCGGATTCCTTATTATCCTGTTTTTAAATACTTTTAACGCTTTTTTGCGGCGCGTTTTGATTACAAATATTTACATAAATTATGATTTAGTGCTTTTTAGCGCCCTTTGAGTATATAAAGTTGGCAACACTAGTGGAGAATGTACGCAAATGTTTTTAGGTACAGCAAAATAATTTAAAAAGTTTCTTACGATCTTGCTTTTAGTTGTCAGTGACAACTTGTCACTGTAACAGTGACGAACGCACATGTGTGGCAGCTGCATGTAATTTTTTTTTTTAATTTTTTTCAAAAACCAACTTTTTTCTCTCCATATTCTCACCAACACAACTACATTTTTACTTTTGCCCATCACTGTACTCTGCATTGTACAAAACATTTGCTGTGCTTGAGCACAGACTAACCATGTGTTATAGCACTTTATAGCGTACGAGAAACGTATTAAATAATAAATTACAACAGCAATTTGACTCATTATACCACAACCATTTGTAATATCTGTGGTATTTTTTGGTATTTTGTGGTCATTTGTAAAATTATTGTTGAACAACGCTTTTGTTCTCTTGTTGAACTAAACTAAGAATGAAACATATTGCCAGGAATTAAAAAGATGAAAAGTAATATGTTTAAATGGGTGACAAAACACGTTATTTTTTTTGGCCACTTAAGAGTCTGGCCACACAAAGCACATTAATAAGTAATTCAATATGTGGTCTAATGCTGTTATAGCTAAAACCAAAATATAAAGACCGAAATAAAATTATAAAGAAACACAAGCGTTCTGCATTGAGGAAAAATATATTAGGAAATATGGCTCTCAAATGTTTCCTTAACGTGACTCCCGTAGCAATTAATTTCTTCAGAACCATACTTTTTCTGCCTTTTTACAACAACGTCATATACAGGTAATTTAAAATGTTGTTGTAATATATTATTTTCTATAATTAATTAAATTTGTTATTGCTATCGTACCATTTATTAGCAGTTAATATGATACTTTACAAGTGTTTTACCATTAAAATTGATGACAGAGTTGGTAGCTGAATGTAATAAATTGAAGAAAATTAATCATTTGATTTTTGCGGTAATTCATTAACTAAAATTGTATTTGTCACGATTGTGACGTCATTTAGATGTAATAAATAAAAATCAATTAAAAGCTTTCGCATATAAAACTACTCTATACAGGGTGGGTAAATTTGAGGTTAGGAAGTAAGTTGGCTGTCAAATGATGAAATATCAAGAATTGAGATGTCAAAATCTGACTTTATATAGTAAAAAATTAGGAAATTTTAGCTGTGGAACGCTACACTTTTGAACACAGACTTTTAATTTCGATAATTTCCCACAAAAATAGTGAAAATTTTACTCTATCACTTCGTAAAATTCGAGTGGCTTTTCCTCGTAATTTAATCGCTAAATTCTCGGCCCACATTACTGTTGCTGACAATAGATGGAAACATTACGCTCGTAGTTGCCGTAGTGATGCAAACATAACCGCTGTACAGCAAAGTGTTGAAAATGAGCCTGAAACATCAACACGTCAAGGTTCGCAACAATTGGGTATCACCAGAAGAACTATACACAACATTTTGCATAAAGATCTTCATCTTAACGCTTATAAAGTTTAACTCATTTAAGAGTTAAAGCCAGCCGACCACGGTTTGTGTCGAGCATTTGTGAATTGGTTGTTTGAAAAACTGAACGAAAACAACGCAGTTTTCAAAAAAATCATATTTAGTGAATAGGCCCATTTTCATTTAGGCGGTTATGTAAGCAAACAAAACAAATTCTCGCATATGGGGCTCCATAAAGTGACCGTATGATGCGGTTTGTGGTTAGGCGGCATCATCAGCCCGTATTTTTTCGAAAATGAGCAAGAAAGCGCCGTCAACGTAAATTCTCTGCGCCAGCAAACCATGATAATCAATTTTTTGTGGCCACAATTGGCTAAGGTTGACTTCAGCCGAACAATTCAGTTACTGCTTGAGAAATTTCCTGGTCGCGTAATTTCTCGATCAGACGATGTCAATGAGCTGCCTAGTTCTGGTATTTTAACGCTGCTGGATTATTTTCTCTGGTACCATTTAAAAAACCGGGTTTACGTGAACAAACCACAAACAACTGACACTCTGAGAGATGAAACTCGGCTCTGCATTGACGAGATTTTGTTGCAAAATGTGATAAAAAGTTTTGGGAAAAGAGCGGGTGTCTGCCGACGTGCTATAGCTAGAGATTTGCGCGACATCATATTCCATTATTATTTCTCATATTTTTATGTCATATTGGTATGAACAAAACTGAGTTTGTCAAAAAAAAAAATATGTATTCTTAAGCCAATTTACTTCCTAACCTCGAGTTTGTTCACCCTTTAGGAAATGTCAACCAATTTGTATTATTATATAAAGGATGACTCCACCAAAACGCACATTGTTAATTGTAAATGAAACAAAAAATTTTCACAGATTTATTTAAATAATCTGTTGTGATAGAAGGATCCCTGACAGTTATACGTGAAATAAAACCCTTCGCTCCATATTTTCAATGACTCTGAGATATAATCTCATCCTTTAGCTCTTGAATTGTTCTTGGCTTATTGGCCTACACTTTCTCATTTAAATATCCCCAAAGAAGGAAGTCCTTAGGTGCCAAATCGCATGATCTTAACGTCCATTTAACAACGCTATTATATAAGATAATACGGCCACTGAATTTCTCACGCAAAAGAGCCATTATTTCGTTGGCTGTGTGGCAATGTTGAACCACATATCGTACAAGTTGATACCCTCAATTTCTGGCCACAAGAATTACGTTATCATCTCGCCATAGCAAACACCATTCACGCTAACTGCTTGGCCGATCTTATTTTCGAAGAATTATGACTCGATGAGGCCGCCCCAAACAGTCACACTTTGTAGATGCATTCGCTTTTCAACAATCACCTGTGGATTCTCATTTGCCCCAATGCGGCAATATTGCCTGTTAACGAATACACTCATTTGAAAGTGTGTCTCGTCGCTGAAGATAAGTTTCTTTGTAAAGACACCATTCACTTCAATCTGTTCAACTAACCATTCGACGTATTGACTACAATTGACATGGTCACTAGACTTCAACTCTTATCTAAATTGAATCTTGTAAGTGTGTAAATTCAAATCTTTATTCAAAATTTGCATCAGTGTTGTTCGTGAGATGTTCAATTGTTTGGCATGACGACGAGTCGGGTTTGATGGCAATGATTTCCGCAGAACGCAGAATATGCTCGCCCATGCACGGGTGTTTCCATATATTTCCTACAGACTCAGTTTGCTGAAGTTTGCGTACAATTTTTCCAATTATGGACATATTTGTTCGATTTTATTTACTAAAAAAATTAACGAAGTGCACGAAATGTATTTTGATTTGAACGCCCATTTTCGTAAAAGGCTTCAACAATCTTAATGCCCTGTTCAACTGTACACCTCTCCATGGTTGAATTTGTCAAACACTGTAACAAATAAATTTTAAATTAAGTTGGGCAAAGAACTTGACATTAAGATTTGACTCACAATTAAAAAAGTGCATTATGTTTGGACCGCCGTTTATAAGATCAGGCCCAATTATACAATTTTATTAATAGTAACCAATCCATAACCTATACTTACTTGATCGTTCGTATTAAATATTTAATTTTATTAAATTTAAAATAAAAAAAACATCTTTGAAATTGTCTTTGCTTGGCCACTGATGATTATATAACACGAACAGTCGTGGCTAACGAAAACTATCACTAAGTTGTGTCAATATTGTTACAATAGTAAGCTTATAATAGCCTAAGGATACCCAGCCTAATAGACTTTGCCGCGGGCAGTTATAAATTGAACCCCATTTAATCTCCTTATTCCACAAAGCATACCACCTTGATCAAAAAGTTCCGGGAATTTATGCAGAAAACAAAAAACACAAGTTTATTCATCCAAATTTATATTGTCCCCTTCAAAGTAAACGCCATTGACTACAACACAGCTCTTGATCCAATCATCAAGGCATTTTGTATATTCGATTTTCAGTATGTCCATCAGTGCTTCCTGCGACTTTTCCATTATTTCCTTCCGATTGCTGAAACGTAATGGTTTTTTAACTCGATTAAACAGAAAGAAGCCACAGAAAGCCAAATCAGATGAATTCGGTGGCTGTTGAATGGCATTTCTTGCATTTTTCGTCAAAAAATTTCGAATAATGATGGCACTGTGCGACGGTGCGTTATCATGGTGCAAAATTCACGAATTTTCTGCCCACATTTCTGGTCTCTTTCGACGAATCACTTCACGTCTTATAACGCCCAAATAATACTCTTTGTTAAATGTCTGGCCTTCTGGTAAAAATTCATGATGCACTACACCGTTGTAATCCATGACTGAAAACGACGTAGTTTTTTTGTGTGCGGCTCATTTGGTGAACGCTATTCACTTGCTTGATGTCTGGATTGGGTGTCGTACACATAAACTCACGTCTCGATTCAAGTAATGATCCTTTTGATGAATGCGGAATCGGATTCAGCTTCGCCATTCATGTCTTTTGCAACCTCAACAGGGTTGCTTTTTTTGCATGAAATTGAGTTCTTTTTTGCACCAACTTTGCTGCTACACGACAGAAACCCAAAACATTAACCAAAATGTCTTGGACGGATACACAGGCAATGTTCAAGTCTTTCGCTATCTCTCCGATGGTGAATTTGCGATTATTGACCATCTTTACGATGGTCTGCCACTGCGTTCATCACCTTCGATAGACTCAAGCCCACTTTTGAACTGCTCGAGAATCGTTGCCGAAACACTATTCCAACGTTCGGGTATCATTAATTCCGTTTTTCACACACATAGAGATAGATGTACTCTCGGCTACGTAGCTTTTGCAAATGTCAAGCTATAACGCTAAGATTTAGCGGAAACACTAACTTAACAAAAGAAACGATGGAACTGCCACACGGTGGTTATTTCGGGAGCTTTTTGGTGGTATTTCCTTTGTTTCAGTTTCATTGTAATCAGTTCCAGTCGTCCAGCTAAGCAGGTGATCGGTCTACCCTTGCAAGTCCTAGGAAAGATGATGGTGCTGCAATCAATAGGTGCCTAGAATCAACGCTGTCTGTATATTTACTGTAGTGTAGTGGAATCATTCTT
This sequence comes from Wohlfahrtia magnifica, assembly GCA_023159175.1. Lineage (NCBI taxonomy): Eukaryota > Metazoa > Arthropoda > Insecta > Diptera > Sarcophagidae > Wohlfahrtia > Wohlfahrtia magnifica. The sequence goes on from JAKWBJ010000497.1 coordinate 1,956,113, forward strand.
CCCATAGATTAATACACTTTTCCCTTCTTTTAAAGACGTTGTGTTGTCTGATCTTCCAATGATGTTTGTAGTCAATTAATGCTGCCCTTTTTTTATCTTCCTAAAGTGGTTCTCGGATAGACCATCTAGACAGCATCGGAGCTTTCAAATTATTTAAAATTTTAAATCATAATAAAAAAGTTCCATTTTATCTCCAGGATTCAAACCTGGGTCGCTAAGTCTCATATACAAACACTTTTATCACTACACCATACCTCATCCTAATCTAGTTTGGATTAGTCTCTCATTGTTCTGTTGATTTTTTAAATAAAAATGGATGGAAGTATTTCTGTTTCTTTTCTTTTCATCAAAGATATTAATTTGGATCTGCGATAAGTTGTTGTAGAAAGTTCTGTAAGCTAAATATTGCCTTTTTATGACCAAGCTGTACGAATAGATTCTTGTTTTCCGATTTTTTTTTTTTTTTTGTATATTTTGTAGGTGAAAAATTCCTTTTCTTGTTGACAGCGGCCATATTGTTCAAGCTACGTCAACTGTTCAGTTTGAAAACTAGTTTTCTATTCTCCATAATCAACCTACCGAGAAGACTTTTCACTGTGTGGTAGATAAAATTAATTTGTTCAGCAAACAAAGAACCAATAGCCATACAATGAGGAAACGTTAGATCTGCTGAAAATATCGCTGTTGTCCGTGAGAGTGTGCAGGTGAATATTAGGCAGTCTTATCGCTGACAGGATCTTCGAATTTCATAGACCACAACTTAGCGAATTTTGCATAGTGATTTGGATCTGCACTCATACAAAATTAACCTGGTCAAGGAGTTAAAGATGAACGTTCCGGGATCAGTTAAAAAAATTCATTTTTTCATGTGACGTTTGGGCTGTCGGTATCAATGTCCATATTTTGTTGAGAATGACGTTGGCCAGGCCATCGAGGTCAATGGAGAACTATAGTCTGAGTTGGATGATATTGACACCAACAACATTTAGTTCTAACAGGGCAGAGCTACGTGCCACATAGGTCATGCCACGCTCTGGAGGAACAGTTTGTGGGCTGGGCCATCTTATGAGGAGATGATGTAAAATGTGTAGTACGATCACACGAATTGACTTCGTTAGACTTCTTCTTGTAGGGTTTTATAATGTAACGTGTCTATACATATAAAAGCCAACATTGATTTATGTTTTAAAGTCACTAAAAATTGAAAATACGTGCCATAATGACGTTATATTCAATACACAACCTTTCAAAATTATAACGTACTTTGTTGTATTAATTTTTAATGCAAGACCCTGGACTGTTTACAATGAAAATTTTGGAAATTTTTTGTTTCACTATCATTATCATTCTGACTGGGCATTCTGACAGGACACTGCGACCCTTAGAATCTATTATGTGCTTTCCGGTCTACAGTTTTTTAAGCAGATCTTTTGCCTTCCTAAGGAACAACAGCAGATCTGAAACCCAAATGGTGGATATGTCTGCCAATGGCCTCATGTCTTTCCAAACATCTTCATTTAAGTCAATCCAGATAATCTCATTCACACAATATATGTTTGAGCCTCCCTGTTGCTTGTGAACAAAGCTTACAAAGTCTATCCTTTTCAGATGTGCTCTTAGTCCACAATAGCCCGTAGGAAAATTCATAAGGAGTTTCAAGTCTGACCTGCTTTACATGAGAACATCAGAACAACGCCACAAATTGCTGACTGATTGCTGCCCCCTTTGGCGAGCCCCCTTTTGATCATTCCGGTGTTCCAAGCAGCTGGTAATTTCCCAATCCTTTATTATAATAAATTGAGGATGGTAGTTAGTGATAACGCACAGTAAGGCTCCAGATCAATAAAGGCTGCCACGAAACCTTTCCTAGACAATGCAGCTGCTGTTTTGACCAAAAACAACTGAACCTGAACTGAACCAAGTGCAGTTAAGATAGCTTGGTTGTCAGAGAATATATTAATGGTCTTACTCTTGAGCCTATTGTCCAGATGGCAATGATTTCCACCAACAAGTTTTTTAATTATCAAAACTCATATCGACTTTAAAATTTATTCTAAGCAAATAGGTGTTAGTCAAAATGAGTTTAAGACTTAATTATTTGGCTTCTACAGAATATCAGCAAAAGCTGAATGTACCCCCTTCATGTATATGCACAGCAACATGCAGACAAGTAAGGACATGCTGTGCAGTAAAGAAAAAAACACAATATATTCATACTGCAATATATGCCGGCGAGGAAAAAAGGTCATAAACGAAAATTAATACAAAAAATAGTAAAGTCTTACAAAATCAAACAAATATTTTGACTTTGTTGCCGAAACTATTAAAAATAAAAAATATTTTATTAAAACTATTGACTTTGCTTAAGGTGTTCTTATAAATGTATTCAGGGTATAAGACGTTTTTTTTTTTTTTTCTTTTAATTTTAAAAGTTAACTTAAGACCTTTTCTCCTTTATTGGTTCATTGTTTCCAACGCTGTTAAAACAAAAATAAATCCTGCTGTTTTGGCTGGTGTGGAAAATATCAATATTTTTTTTTAAACCTTATTAATATTATTATAGCATTCTTTTTATATATAAATTTATAATAAAACATGTAAAAAAAATAAAACATAAATATTAAGTTAAATATTTCAAAGTGTATCCATAATGCACATTAATCACATGTGCACAACATCACTTCTATCTGACAGTATTTTATACTTTAATACACACAATATGGTGCAACATCATGACGAACAGTGGGATAATTTAAAAATAAAATATTTAAAATGTTTGTTTTTAATAAAAACAAGTTAAATTGCTAAACAAATTCAAAACATATTACTTTAGTCATTGGAGAATTGAGAGGAGAGACATTTTTAAGCAAAATAGAGGTCTTACGGGCTTAACTTCGTCTAGTGTACACTCTATAGTTAGTTTTTTTTTTATTCTGAAAACAGCACTCAGGGGATGAGCCCTACTCATGCAGTGCATTGTACTGTTACTAGGCAAATATGTAGGTTGTGGAAAGAAGGAGAGAGTGAATAGTGTTCCTGGACGTTTGGTTTCAGTTTATTTATGTCATACAAAGTACCAAGAAAAACTTTCGCGGGAAAATCGTTTCACAGAAGAACGGTACAGCTGAAAACCGATTTATTTCTATAATGCGTTGTGCGATTCATTAAGCAATCAACTAAAAAATCCACCCGGGTTTTATTGGGTATTATATTTTAAAATAAGCCCGGGTTGGTTATTTATTTAAAGGCTCCGTAGTTTATTTACAAAAACAATAGGTGTAATTTACGTATTGGAAGTACAAATTTATTTGTTGCATTTTTGACCTCAAAATACCACTGCTTACATCTTTTATCCACCTCTCAGAAACTCTTTTCGTCTTTTGAGGCGCTCCAACTTTTGTATTTTTTCAAAGGAAATGATTCGGTGACGCCGAATAACGCCGTGGTAAGCAAAAATAATGATCTGTCAAAAAAATGTAACGCTGTGGCACGCTGTGGTAAACAACACGCGAAATAATGTTAAAAAGAAAATCCTATTCAAATTGAAATAAGCGTCAGATAAAAGTAAAAAAACTTTTTAACATTTTGGTAAAATAACACCACCTACTAATTGTAACAGGGTGACATGTTAAAAGATAAGCTCATACCTCTTTATATGGCCTAGATAGTTTCGGAAGATGTACGCCGCAAATAGAAATGCCTTTAAATGAGATGGCTATGTATTGCGTTTGCTTCCCTTACATTTTTTTTTAGCCTGGAAACGAAGTAATTTGAGCTTAAAGCGAATGTGTTTCATAATACAACTAGGCCGTTATAGTGGAATGCCATGGAAAGAAAGCCCTTATAAAGAGGTGTGAGCTTATTGTATCCGTCGCAACAGCCGTCGGAGCAAATCAACATGAAATGCAAAAAATAGCTTAACAAATATGTCTTTATTTTCCGGCCGTTTTTCTAATAATACATGATTCAAATGAAGTAATTGCAGTTTGCTACGATCGTCCAGTTCTAGCAGCTTATAGTACACAATGACGCTTTGAACTCACCAGGAGTGCATAATTGCACTATAAACACTAAAACAGCACGATTGTATAATCGTCCCGCTGATTTTTGGCGTAGATTAATAACTGTTGATGAAACGTGGGTCCACCACTACACACCTGAAACCAAAAATCAATCGAAGCAATGGGTGGAAGCTGGTGGAAGTGCTCCGAAGAAGGCGAAGACAGCGAAATCGGCTGGCAAGGCTATGGCCACTGTATTTTGGAATGCACACGGAATATTGCTCATCGATTATCTTGAAAAGGGATCCACAATCACAGGAGAGTATTATTGTGCATTATTGGATCAATTGGTTGATGCAGTCAAGGAAAAACGACCACAATTGAACAAGAAAAAAGTGCTCTTTCTTCAAGACAACGCACCGGTTCACACAGCATTAGATACGATGCTGAAACTACGAGAAATCCACTTCGAAATGTCCAGATTTAGCCCCTAATGACTTTTTCCTGTTTCCGAACTTTAAAAAATGGCTCGCAGGGAAGAGATTCATCTCAAACGAAGAAGTGATTACCGAAACTAATGCGAGAGGAGTTCCCAAAATCGTATTATTCAGATGGTATAAAAAAAAGTTGCACAATCGTCTTACTAAGTGTATTGAGCTAAAAGGAGACTATGCTGAGAAATGTATGGTTTTTGAAAAAAAAATGTTTTTTTCCTACTTAGGTAGCTTCAATATCAATCCGACATGACTTGACCATTCGAGTTGTTTGTTGAAAACAATTCCTAGATTTTTCGCTTGCTCAACAAATTCAATATTTGAGTCACCAACAAGTAGCGGAGGTAGAGGAGAATTGATTGCGAAAGCTCTCTTGCCAATCACAATACATTCAGATTTACTCGTATTCTTGTCAAGACCATATGCCGAAGCCAATTTGTGCACTTTACTCAGGTCATGATTAGTTTTACAAATGCAGTCATTAACGTCAGACAGTGAGCACCTGATGTAAAGTTGTACGTCATAAGCATACATCTGTAGATTACAACAATCAATCTGCAATGTAATATAAGTAATTTGAATACATTGCATATAATAACGGTACAATAACTTAGCCTTGTGCTACTCCTCTGTTTATCGCGCACATTTCGCTATATTTCGCATGGCCAATGTCAACTGACTGATATCTGTTGCATAAATATGATGGCAAAAATTTTGTGGCAGTCGTTGAAAAGTCAAACATATCGCTTAACAGTAACAAATGCCTTTGAGTGATGAAGAAGAACCAAAAAAGCAATCATACTCTTGCTCAACTTGGATCTTAATTCTTCGGAGACATCAATTAAAACAGTGACGCAGCTGTATTTTGGTCTGAAACTAGACTGTCTGTCTGTTTTATAAATGTCAGCTCATCTGTGTATGTAATAATCTCTCGAATACTTTGGATAGTTTCGGCAGTATCGCAACGGGTCTATAACTTTTATCTGGCTTGTGAATTGGAACTACTTTTGAGATTTTCCACATTGTAGAGTGAGATGAGATAAATGGTTTAAAATAGTTTTTAAAATAATTTTCACAAATTTTGGATGAATGTCGTCATGTCCACCAGACTCAGACTTCAAATGTAACATTGTCTGTTGACTAATATCCTCTTAAAAGCAGTTGGCATTGGGATATTTTAAAACTCTTGGTTTAACTGATTAACATCTCTAACATATTCAGTCTATTGTTTCTACAGATAACACCCATGTTGCGAATTTCATTCCACTTTCTCTTAGAAGAAGAGTTGGAAGAGTTTTTTTTATCTTGGCGTTGACTTTTTTCCTAAAAATTTTAACAAAATTTTATTCTTGCTTGTCTCCAGCATTGATGTGAAATGGTTGACTGATTTTCCCTTTGTGAGCAATTATTTGCTTTTCGTACGAATACACTATTGCAGGACACTGCGCCGTGAGATTTATTATGCCCGTTCTGGTCTATAATTTGTTTAGCATATCTGCTGCCTTCCTAATGAACACCAGCAGATTTGAAATCATAATGGTGAACATGCCTAAGCATTTGTGACTAAACCGATCAACCAATGTGGGGTACACTCAAGCAATATGTATTCCGCTGTCTCTGATGCCTGCGAGCAAAGTCTATAAACATTGACATCTGTGACAGCGCTTCTCTTCAGAAGTGCTCTTAATCTAAAATAGCTCGTAAGAAACACCGTTAGAAGTTTTGAGTCCGGCTGGCCATACTTAACAACCTCTGAGCGACGTATTCTGTCCCCTTTAAGCATTACTTTTTTTTTACCCAATTTTACACCGATTTCAGTGGCAAACTATTTAATAAAAAAAATTTTAAAAAAATGTAACTCTTTTATGTTTTTAAAATGGCTTTTGAAGATAATCACTCACAATGGCTTCATAATGGTGCTTTAACTAAACTGTTAAAAATTACATATCTTTGTGTGTGTGTGTGTGTGTGTGTGTATACGAGCATAAAAGTTTCAGTTTAACAATACATTTTATGCTCGCACACCCAGCGTCTCTTCCCCATTTAATAAAAACTATGATGATAGAGATAATGCTGTGAATGTTGATACCATATGTGAGCAAAAGTTGATGATGAGGATGATGACAAATCTGAAGAAATTCTCATACATTTTCATACACGACTGACATTCCTTGCTTTTTAATAGGTGCGTAAAAATCACGTTCAGCTATTAAGTATGTTTAAAAAAACAACAACAACAACAACGACAATGCCAGGATTGATTTTATTTTTTACATACATCAGTACAATTTTTCAAACACTCATACATACATATGTATTCAATAAATTCTTTATTATGCAATGAATTGAGTAAAAAGGACATTCTTTACATTCTTTTAAAGGGTTAGCAAGTAAAATTAGTGACAAAGAAACTGTGAGTTATTTTAAAGCTTAGAACTGGGTAAATAGGCCACCTTGAATAAACAGAAACACGTAGGTAGTTTGTTAATTTTTGAATTAATTATTTTTCATAAACCAGGGCTGCTTTTAACCGGCCTACTGTCAAACTATTGTATGAGCAAGCTGCCTCTTATAAACGCAGAAAAAAATAAACGTTGTGGTTAGTGTTCCTGGATGAAGAGTAAGTTTCAAATGCTTTCTGTGGCATATCTTTTTAAGAAATTAATTATATTGTTAGTGAGGCCAGTAATATCGTATTAATTTAGTTCAGAACTAGATTTTGGCAACATACTCTGCTGGTATTTCGTATAGCAAGAAAAGGGTCTTTGAGATTCACTTTTTGATTTAATTTCTGACGAAAGAAGTTATAGTAGCACTAGCACTGGAAGCTAATTAAGAGCAGTTCTTCGGGCTGTACATATAGTTGCTGCATCCAAGTGAAGGCCTTAAAAAATTAGCAAAGCTTCACCTTAAGAAAACATATTAAAAACTCGTATATAACAACGATCAATTACCGTCAGGAACCTCGACCACAAAGATCTTTTGTGTTCTACAATAATCAAGAAAGATAATCTATATGACTATTATTAGACAAGACACTGCTCAGCAGATCTGGTAGCCATGTCACCCAGTGAGATTCTAAACCTCTCAAGGACCCCACATTCACACAATATGTATTCCGCTGTCTCTGATGCCTTTGAGCACAGTCTACAAACATACGCATCTGTGACTGCCATCCTCTAGAGTGGCCCCTAAGAAACTCCGTAAGGAGTTTCAAGTCTGGTCAGCCATACTTGAGAACCTCAGAGCGACGCCAAAATTGATGACTAATCGCCGCCCAAGAGTGTCGAAGTCCACTTAAAGCATTCAATGTTTTCAGCATCTGGAAATATCTCAATCCGGGTGCCATGTTACCCTTACTGGCCAATGCAGCCGCTATTTTATTACCATCTCTTCCACAGTTGTCAGGTACCCAAAATAACTGGACCTTATTTATAAGCGAAAGCTTTTGCAACGTACCCTAGCAATAGGGTATTTGAGCAGTCTAGCTGTAATACGATTCAAGCCAAGTGTCAGCTTGGCTGTCAGAGAATATATAGCTGCTCTTACCCTTGAGCCTTCTATTAAGGTTAATCTCCGCACATATAGCAATAACCTTGATCTCAGCCTGGAAGACACTCAATGTTCTTCCAAGTGGGATCGACAAATCTCGGGTCCATGAGCACCAGCAACGACACAGTCATTCATTTTTGAGCCATCGGTATACGAGTTAAGATCAAACTCACTCCGATCTAAGGCTCTATTAGGCCAAATGAATAAATCCAAAGGCATAACATTCAGAATCGAAGATGACTCTCCGACCACTCTGCGAAGAATGGACAGATTTCCCAAAATCGTCTCGGGACCCTTTGACCAAAAATTTTGTTGCCGAACATGCTGCCACCCTCATTATATGGATGCGGTGTTAAACAAATCAAGGCCTCCAAAGCCGGTGTTGAGTATGTTCTCCCAGTTATGCCGTGACAGGCAAGTATCTGTACCCACACACTCATCAGTGTGATACCGCCAGTAAATGCAGTATACACAGTTAACCACAATGGTCCATTTACACTGTTCTACTCAATTGTTCCCCAAATAGAAAAGGAATAGCCGATAATCATGTGCGAGCAGTAACTTCTCGAACTTCCGAATTGAGTTAAGCATCTGATAGGTATAGATCTGATCTCTTTCGGATCCAGTTGAACCCACTTCAAAACGTACAATCTGCTTCTAGTCGGCATGCACAGTCTTGCAAAATATGCCCTTGTTACTCCGCCTTATCCAGGATACGTAAATGTCTAACCTCCGCAATCTCTACGAGCTCTTATTTCTTATCTTTTTAGCAATATTTTGCCAGTCCTGAGCTGTCTATAATTAGCGTCTCTAAACGATATGACGAGAAATTCAGACCTAGAACTTATCTGGGTAAGGGGTCACTCTAACAAACGGGAAATTGTGTGACAGACGAACTGGTGAAGGAAGGCCCTCCTCTTAGCAACGACTTCTGATTCTGCGATACATGTTCGACAGGGCACAGATACGGTGGGAGAAAGAGCCAGCGTGCTCTGTATCAAGACAAACCTGCTTCATATAAAATCGGGCTCGTTCAGAGTCTATTTTGATGTTGCCGCGGCATAGACTTGCGAATCACGGTGGCTGTTATCACTGGGCACTGGAGGAGTTATGAGCATGAGGAAGAGGAGGAGACTGTTGACATTTCCTATGTCAGTGTCCAAATCTTTTGGATATTAGAACTGTTATCCTCGACATTCCATGTCTCCATGTTATATCCCACCTATCTAATGTATCAGCGGTCTTTATTCTTTTGTGCATACGTCTGATTGGTTCGTTCCGGAACGGGGCGCGGACATGTAGATCCGCTTGGACACTACCTTCAATGGGCAACAAAGTGGGATCATTATTGGACCCAAGTGAGATGGACCAGTGTCTGGCTACCCATTATAACTAACTAACTATAGCTTTTTTTTGTTTTAATAATGGCTTTCCACAAAGCATCCATTGCTTTGTTTCAGTAGATGATTAATCTACTGTAGCTTCCTCCGTATGATTTTTTGCGTAGTGGTGAAGATCCTTGCTAATCGGTGGTGATATTTACTTTACTTTTTATTTTAGTATTGCATTGACATGTGACATGTTTTCCTGATCATTCGTCTGATGTTTGCCATCATCGCCAGAGGAATGCGGGGAAGGTCAGCGGGGCTTCTTCTTTATCTTTTTGGTGAAGTTGTCGAGAGGGAGCTCGAAGCCTCTTTATTAAACATTCGAAACCATAATTAAATTTTTCTTCATCATGTCCTCTGCTGGGGCTCGAACCTGGGTCGTTTATGTTGTTATGCGTGCGCTCCACTACACCACGCCACGCTGGTCCAGTGTCTGGCTACCCGTTTTAACTAACGAACTATAGCTGCTGTCTTTTGTTTTAATATAAGCTTTCCATACTAAAAACATTACTTTAAAGAGCAGCATAACGCTAAGTCAGACATTGTGCTCTTTTATTTGAATTGTTACTGTCCACAGTTAAGTATTCTTTTCTTATATTCACTTTCCATTGTGTACACACTCTTCATATATTGAGTTTAATGGCACAAGAACCGTATAAGGACCTTATATGTAAGGATTTCAATGACTCTCTTTCTTTTTCAATTTTACACACTTTAAGACGTTTAAGTATTGCATTGTATTGGTATCGAGTTAAGCTGATGTCTATCTCTGAATACCATAAATTGCTATAATTTCCTAACGTCGTTCCCTTCACTTGTTCTTATAATAAAAGAAAATTTCTTATAAAAGAAATATTATGAAGCAAAAAAAAGAGAAAGTAAACAATGATTTTTAAATGGATGTTATAACTTTATTAGACCCATACGTTCAACATGCTTTTTAAAATTTCTCTGGCACTTTAATACATAAAAATATAGAACAAAATTACTTTTTTACTAAAGTGGTTGTTTGAAAATCACAACTGGAACCGTCTGATGACAATAAAAGACAAGTTAAATGCATTAGAAAACTATTTCATATAACAATTGCGTACTTGTTAAGCATGGCATTGTTAACAAAAGTGGGGAAAACTAACCCACACAGAGAGAGAAAGCAGTCAAGATAGTAACTGCAAAACAAGAAAATAAAAGTAAATATTTTCTTAGCATTTGATTTCTAAAATTACAATGTGAAGGGGAGCTCTTACGTGTGAACGACAAGCGACATTATTTTTGCAAGGCTTACAACACCTCTTTCTGCTAAGCATTAAGGCAACGAAATTTAAATAAAGGGTCCGCCAAATAATTATTTTTTCAATGCTATAAAAAAGTCTACTGAATATTTTCTCAAATTTCTTTTTTTATTTGAAAGTACAATCCTTCTGGTTAATAAGAGAAAATAATTTCATTCAAATGGCTGCCTCTGCTGGCCATGCAGTAGCCTACACGATCGGTCCAATTTTTGAGCACATTATCGATTGTGTGCAGCTGTATTTCACCAATGGCTTCACGTCAATTGGCGTCAATTGTCTCTGGCTTGTTGGCGTAACACTTATCTTTGACGGCACCCTAAAAATTATAGTCCAACGGTGTCAAATCGCAGCTCCGACTATGCGGCTGATAATGCGATCTTCAAAAACAGGGCGCAAAACATCGAGTGTAGCTTCGGTTGTGTGGCACGTAGCGCCGTCCTTTTGAAACGAAGTGTTGCTAATATCCTCCTCTTCAATTTTTGTGAACAAACATTCGTTCAACATGGCCCGATAACGATCGCCATTGACTGTAACGGCCACTCCTTGCTCATTTTCAAAGAAAAATGGCCCAATTATGCCTCTGGACCAAAATCCGCACCAAACAGTGCCTCGTCTTGGGTGTATCGGCTTTTCAATGTATGCGTGCGGGTTTTCTGTGCCCCAAATGCGACAATTTTGCTTGTTTACATACCCGCCAAGATCAAAAAAATCCGTACGCAATTTTCGCACATCAATCAAAATTGTAATAGGAACTAGGCTGTTGCTGATCGAAATGGTACACTAATAACGACCAATGATGCACAAACACAGATATGGAGAGAACATTTGAATGAAATTAGTAACGTCACGAACACTACTGAGGACAGCGAAACGGTTGAGAACATATATGAGGAAAGCAGCTTAAGAATACCATGCAACCCCCCAACCCAAATGAAATAAAAGAGGCGATTGTTAAATTGATAAATAATAAGGCGGCAGGCGAAGATGGACTACCGGCGGAAATTCTACGGGCTGACATCCAAACCACAGCTGAACTTCTACTGTAGGAGGAGAGGTTGCCTCATTGTAAAGTTACCAGAAAGTGGCGACTGTAATAATTGGAGAAGAATTACTCTACTTAACACCATATATAAGGTACTTGCAGCTATAATACTGGTGAGGCTTTAGAGCAGAATAGACAACATACTGCGAGACGAAGAAGATGGCTTCAATAGAAGCTGCGTAGATCAGGCCAAAACTTTACTAGTAATCACTGAAAAGTCCATAGAATGGCATACTCCCTGTATCTATTATTCCTCGATTCAAGAAAGCGTTTGATACGATACGAACAGGCGAACGGCTATATGGAAAGCACTAAGAACCAAAGGAGTACTTCAGAAGAAAATTCGAATAATCAGAGCGATGTATGAGCATGCAGAACGGGAACATCAGCCAACCATTCCACACCAATGCTGGAGTTAAACAAGAATGCCCACTATCGCCTCAGCTATTCACCATCGTGCTGGATGACATAGTGAGCAAGGTCTGTTTGAAAAAAAAGCGATCACATAGAGTCTCGCATACCAACCCCAAGACTTGGACTATGCAGATGATATTTGTCTACTCTCGCATAAGATTTTTAATATGCAGTCTAAACTCGAGGATCTTGAAAGATTAGCTAGTAGTGTTGGACTTGAGATAAACATAAAGAAAATAAAGGCCATGAGAATAAACAAAACGAGCGCGGAAAATATCATGACACAGGGTCAGCCAGTCGAGTATGTAGATATCAGCCGGTGGCGCATTAACGGACCTAGATAGCAGGCTCAATAAAGCGAGAATGGCATTGGGACTACAGCCAGTACGGAGAAGCTCACATATATTCAGACGGACTAAGCTCAGAATATTGAATTCATGTGTTAAATGAGTACTGCTGTATTGCAGTGAAACCTAGCTTGTACCAAATAACATCACACAGAAACTCCAGGTATTCACTAACAAGTGCCTCAGAATCATATGCAGAATATTCTGGCCTAACACCATAAGTAACACAGAACTGTGCAGCATAACTAATAAGAAACCCATACTGAAACAGATGAGGAAAAGAAAGTGGAGATGGATCGGTCACACCATCAAAAAAATTCAAGAGAGTATCACCAAAATATCACTCGAGTGGAATCCTCAAGGCTCAAGAAATCGTGGTCGACCAAAAAACTCCTCGAGAAGCAGAATTATCCTAGAACTGAGACAGAGCAACCTAATATGGGAGTAGCCAAAGTCAGCAGCAGTAAACCGTGTTAGATGGAGATGCTTTGTGGAAGCCATATGCTTCCAAGAGTAGTAACGGAAAAAAAATGATTTCGGCTATATGACCGCCAAGGCTTAAGCTGAAGCAGCAGTTTTCACAAACTATTCTCAGTATATGTGGCCGTTTTTTCACAATAACTCTTCGAATGATGATTTCCAGGTGTTCATTTGCCTCCAGTCTATCGACATAGATAAGTGGCTAAGCTTAACCTTAAAGAAAATAATCCAATGGGATTAAATCGCATGATCGATTTGGACCATAACGTGAAATTACTCATTCATCAAAAGATTTTTTAAGTAAATCAATTGTAACGGGCGCTCTGTGTCTTGTGGATTCTTCCCGTTAGACACACATGTTAGAAAGATTAATGGCAGCTGATTGAGGTATGAAAACACCCGATATAACATTAAAATTTGCGCATTTTGAGCTATTATTTTTAAACACTACACCAGAACGTATGAGTAATATTAATTAATTCAATATTAAGTATACGCATCATCGTGGAAATCAAAATGATACGCAAAAGCTTTGCAAAAGGCAAAGTTCATTAAAGTAAAAACGTAAAGAACTCATTTTCACTGTCCTATCGCGTTCTGTAAGTATTATAATTATAGAGGGTTTTAATTACAAGTTAATAATGTCGATTTGCACAATATATGGCATAAGTATCACATATCTTTTGTGTCAATAATAACAAATATGGTATTTTGGAGGGTAAACATCTGTCATTACAATTCAGTATTCGATCGACGCCAAAGTGTAAGAATACAGTTTTTCAATCGCTATGATAATGTCAAATTTTGTGCCTAAAAAAGATGTTTAGCGGAAAAGTCTGATAAAATTCTTTCATTTTAAGAAAACGGCTGCTGAAAGTTATCGATTATTGGTAAAAGCTTACGGTCAACATGCACTAAAAACTTGTGAACGTTTGTTTGCACGATTCAAAAGTGGTGATTTCGACACAGAAGACAAGGAACCGAAAAAGTTTGTAGATGAGAAATTGGTATCATTACTAGACAAAGATTGATATCAAACCCAAGAAGAACTTGCATTTTCATAGGAAGTCACACGAATTAAAGCCAAGAGACATTAAAAGGCGATTTTGCATGCTTGAACGTTACAAAAAGAAGTCATTTTTGCATCGTATTGTTTCTGGTGATGCAAAATTGATAAATTACGATAACTCCAAGCGCAAAAACTCACATGTCAAACCCGGCCAAACAGCCACGTCAACGCCGAAGCCGAATATCCATGATGCCAATATAATGCTCTGTATTTGGTAGGATCAGAAAAGTTTTTTTTTATTATGAGCTGTTGAAACAGCAACACAATAACAGGGGACCTATATTGAACGAAAAACGAGAAGAATATTCGACCAGACACGAGGCCATAATCTTCCATAATGACAACGGTCGGCCACATTTTGCAAGACCGGTGAACCACTACTTGAAAAACAGTGGATGGGAAGTTTTGGCTTACCCGCCTTATAGCCCAGTCCCTGTCCCATCTGACTACCATTTGTTACAAAATACCCCTATTGGAATGCGCTTCGCTTCAGAAAAGTGTATCAAAAATTGGCTTGATTCATTCTTTATCTAAAAACTGGAGCAATTTTTTTTTGGCACGGAATCCACATGCTACTAGAAAGATGGGAAAAAGAAGTGGATAACGATGGACAATACTTTGAATAATGTATCAATTAATTTTGTTATCGTAATAAACATAAGTTTCAAGCAAGAAAACCGTTATTATTAATTTGTATAGGCAACAAAATCACTTAAATTCATGAAAAATCTCTCTAAATTATACATTTTTTATACTTCAAAATTTTTTAAATTGTAGGACAAAGTTGGTTCAAACTTTTTTCATTTGATAGCTCATACTACGAAGTCTTAAAAATTGAAATAAAAGATATTTATTTTTTATTTATATTTTTTTTTAATACTCCTTCAAAGTTTGGTAAATATAAATTTTTTGAAATAAGTGCCTTTTTGAAAACAGTAAAAAATAAAAACCGTAAACAAAATTTAAAACTTTCTGTCCCCATTTTGTTTATAGTATTGTAGAGCAATTAAAAAACTAAAGTTTTTAAAATTTCTTAAACAAATAGAGTTTTTATAGCTACTTTTCTGGAGTACCTAAAGTCCAATTTTTTATATGGTATTATTAATTAATTGAGTTTATCCCCCACTCTTGCAACAATATATAACGAAAAAAAATTCTTCAGTGTTATCGTTACGCGAAAATTAGACCTAAAAAAATATATATGTTATTAATATCAGCGATGGCTGTTTTTTTGGTTTTCGTCTATGAGCCGCACTGTGGACCGTGCCCGTTGCCTTAACGTATAAAATAAGACCGCATCGTTTGCCTTCTATAAGTATTATAATTCTAACGAGTCTTAGTTTTACTCATCGCTGCTAATTAAACATATTTTTTTTTTGGCGTAAAACTTAAAAATAACAAATTAGTGCCAGAACTTAAAGCTTTTACTTTACTATTAAAAAGACATATAAAAAAGGCTGAAGACTAGTAATTATCGAGAAAAAACTGACCGTTTGAGTTCTTTGACTTGCTCTAGTATGTCACTCCTTTCAACGACTTCGCTTTGTATACATCCAAAGCAAATATTTTATTTTCAATTGCCATTTACATAAACAATTTAAGTGTCATTTGGTGAATGAAGCAAAATTTCATAAAATTTTTTGCGGTTTGTATGTCAAAAGCAATTGATTTAAACAAAAGCAACTCGACATAGATGTCAAAAAGAAAAATGTGTGACTAACTGACTGACTAACTAGTAATGTTTTTTTCTTTTTGTTTTACTTTCAAATAAATTGTATATGTTCGTTCATATGATTCACACACATACATGTGTTTGTGTTTAAAGAATAATAATATAACACTGCAGACTGTGGCATGACATGCCATTGATAGAATCGAAAAGCTACTGTGCTATTAGATCTTAAAGAGAGAAAGAGTAGAAGAAAATTACTAAATAGAGGACGATGGTGTTTATCAAAAGAATATTAGTAAACGTGAATACATACATACAGATGTACGTACATTTGAAGCATTTTAAATTGCCGTTAATGAATAGTGTTTTCATGTCAATTTTAAATGCGATTAAAATTAATCCAACAGTACAAATATACAGGAATATTTAGAGGAAAATAAATTAAATTGTCTTAATGTTATAAGTCAAGTGTTTTATTAATTACTAGAGTCAGCCTACCGGCATTGCTAGGAGCCTAAGTATTGTATATTCATAAAATATATTCCCCATAAGAAAGCTTTAAAGAAATGCATTTAAACTAATGATTTGTCATTAGTTATTCTAACTATTCTACAGATATTCAAAAATCAATATTTTCTCTGAATGAGAGGTGCCATTCCCACTACTTTTTGACAGTTGATTATTTTTGACCACAAAGCCAATTTCAGAAACTCTCGCTCTTACCGTTTCAAAGATATAGATATATTGTTACAAAAATCAGGTTGGGCACCCCTGCATTTATTACATCGTTAAAATAAATAAACAAAAGCTGAAAGAACAACTATGCGTGCTGTTTATAAATAACCAGAATCGACAACAACAAGCATTAGCAGAGATAAAGTAAATAAAAATAACACAGCAACAACAAAAACTAACAGCAAAGAATACAAGTAACAGATAATAACAAATACTAGGTGCTGAAAAAAGTAGATGCTTACACTCTACCTGAACATTCGAGAGGTTCGAGAGCTTTCTGTGTTGTTTGCTCAGCCATATAAAAGGCACATCGGTGCGAACAACAATCAGTTTATTTGGTGTAAACTCAGCGAGTATAGTTTAACTGAAGAGAGTTTATTGGTTTCAGCTCTGTGTGAAGAAGGTTTAGAGGAGTAAGCTCGTAAAGTGGAACGTGAAGTAAGAAACCAGCTTAGTTGGAGCTAACTCAGTAAGGAGAGTTAACTGTGGATAACCCCTGGTTGAAAAGGTTGTAATGAAACCTATGTTATAACTACGATCGGGTTGGGAGATCTTTAGCTAGAAAGATCTGTCGAGTAATTGTTGTTGTTTACAAAGTTGTAAACAGACGGAGTAGGAAAGAATAAAAATTGTTATTGCCTGTAAAAAGGTTACAAGCAGTGGTGCACAAAACTGTATTGAATTAAGTTTTTTTAGTTAAAACTAAACACAAGATTTATTTTATTTTAACTGCAATCTACGAACTCATAAATACACGTTTTTAAAAAGGTAAAAACGTAACAATATAAATAAAATTTTTATGCTGGCGTTAGGGATAAGGAACAGTTTTAACCGGTTATTTCTTGATCTTGTCGAATACGGTTTTTTCAAAATCTTCATTCTTCGATTACCGAATAAACCGCCTCGTTTAACACGAATAACCGGTTCATTTAAATAAATATAATTTTAATACGTTCGTATATTTTTTTATTGAAAGTATGCTTCATCGTTTAACTATTTGTATAAATTTACTTATTTTTATATATATGGCAACCTTGAACATCTCACAAAGAACCAAGTAGAAGCCAAGTAGATCGAAAAATATATGCACACTTGAGCAACAATAACTTTCCCTCATTTTCTGTAAATAAATATTAATTTTTTAAATATGGAGAATGATGATCCACTAGACTCATTGAAAGGCACCTAAAAACGCCAGCTCCGAAAGGAAGATATGTAACAAAATTAAGTTTTTTACAGCGTAAATACACATAACCAATCACTAGTAATGTTGTGAGGTGATATCGCTATTGAAAGTTATCAGATGGTGTGGCCTGGGATTGAACCGACTACTTCTTGGTTGTGTGGTGGGTGTCTTTCCTAACATACCATACTGACATATATACTATTAAATACGTAGTGCATGAATTTACATACAATGCTGTTCGAAACTAATCGATTTATTCGAATTAAAACATTTAATTTTTGTTATCTTAGGCACTTATATTATAACTATAATACCCCTCTCTACCAAGCAATACAACAGAAGCGAAATTAGCTTCTTCAGTAGCAACTTTCAGTAATTTGTGTAATAAACTTTGTTTTTATGGCCTCCGCACAACGTTTTGGCATAGTTTTCATGAAATTTGTTAGAAGTATTCTTAGTAGTGATTGCCATCAGCTTCTGCTTAAGACGACTTGAACCAGCTCTGTGCTTTAAGAATTAAGAATAATTTTATTTAAATAAATGAAGCTGTTAACCAGTTATTCGAATAATTATTAACCGAAAACCGTTTTTTTAAACTGCTACTTTTCAAATTATTCCAAAGCCAGTTTTTGAAGAAAGTCGAATAATCGATCTCCCCAGTAAATAAACAGAATTGTGACACAAGCTTTTGCTGAAACACTATTATATCCATAGCAAATTACTCTTTGGTACGTTTTATGAACTGGCTAGGGACGTGATTAGAAATATTTTCATACCTAATTAGCTGGCATTAATACTGCTGACATTTGGTTTAAACAGGAAAGAGCTACAGGCTATACAGCGCCCACTACAAATGATTTACTCAGAGAAACTTGTGTTGAAAAAGTAATTTCACATAATGGTTCCATGATCGTGTGTTTTAACCCCATAGAATAGTTTTCTTTGGAGTTGCATACGTAAAGACTCTTGTTTTGTAAAATATTCTGGCTCAACTGCATATCTAACACCGAAAAGCTATCAATTAGCAACCAGAGGCCAATTGTGAAGGAATTTCGTGATAGAAAATGGAAATGGGTCAGTCGCAAGAACCAGCCTATAGTAGAACCCTCAAGGCAAGCGTAAAATGGGCCGTCAGAGAATCAGCTGGCGCAGATCAGTGGAGGCTGAGCACCGGAACAAAGGTTTATCTGGTCACAGATATGTTATATGGAGCAGGTCAAAACCAGCTGGAGAGAGCTTGTGAAGCCTTTATAACTTGCCAGAGAAAGAAGAACGTCTGAGTCGCCTGCTACTATTTTTGTTGCTAGAAGCTCCATCTATGGAGGAGCACACAAAAATGTCCAACTAAATAATAATACAAATTGGTTGACATATGATATACTCTTATTTACTTTCAAGTAAAAAACCTGCTCTAAAGGGAGGGCAAGTTTAAGGTTAGGAAGTAAAGTTGGCTTAAAAATAAATTTTTTTCTTTTTTTGGGTAAATTTAGTTTTATTCATACCAATTAAAGGAAGAAATATGGGAATTAATAATGGAATATGACGTTAAATTTGGACAACATCTTGCAACAATGCTTTCTTATCTCGCCAATGCTGCACCGAATTTTATCTTTCAGAGAGTCAGTAGTGTGCGGTTTGTTGACGTAAATCCTGTCCTTCAAATAGCCTCGGAAAAAATATTTCAGCGGCATAAAGTCACAAGAACGAGGCAATTGATATTGTCAAATCGAGATATTATGTGACCGGGAAATTTCTCATGCAATAACTGTTGTTGGGCTGGCGGTGTAGCTTGTGGCGCCGTCCCGCTGAAACCAAAGTTCACTGATGCCAACATTAGGCAATTGTGGTAAAAAAAAAAATTGGTTATCATGGTTTGGTAGCGCAGAGAATTCATAGTGACGGCGATTCCTTCTTCATTTTCGAAAAAATACGGGCCAATGATGTCGCCTAACCACAAGTCGTATCATACGGTCACTTTGTGGGTTTTGTGAGCCCCATATGCGACAATTTTGTTTATTTACATAACCGTCTAATTGAAAATCGACCTCGTCACTAAAAATGATTTTGTTGAAAAATGCGTTGTTTTCATTTAGTTTTCCAAACAGCCAATTTCGGCACAAATTTTGCACTTTATAAACGTAAAGATGAAGATATCTATGCAAAATGTTGCGCGAAGTTCTCTGGTGATATCCAATTGTTAAGAACTTGGACGAGCTGATGTTCCAGGCTGACTGTCAATACGTTTGTATTGCTTTGATCTACCGAAAAATTAAAAATGTGTTGTTTTGGTCGGTTTTTGTATCAGATAATTTTCAGAATTAAAATTCTTTGCTCAAGAGTGTAGTGTTACGAAGCTAAAATTTCCTAATATTTTACTAAATAAGTGTGTAAGGTTAACAGCTCAACTCTTGATATTTCATCATTTAAAAGCCAATTTACTTCCTAACCTCTAATGTGCCCATCCTGTATATAATGATTATCTCTGGTAAAGGGTTTTTAAATAAGATGTGGTGTGTTTACTCATACAAAACTGACAAATTCAACCAAAAAATTGTTGTTCTAAGAAAAATATTTAAATTTAAAAGAGCTTAAGAAACAAATGCAAATTAATTAACAAAACTTCAAATATGGTTCTCAATTGTAATTCATATGAAAAACTAATTTTAAAAAAATTGTTATATTATATCGGTCTGTATTTCAATTTAATTTTTAAATTTGTCGGTATTTGCCAACCTTTACAAAGAAAGTATTTATTTTCTATGAAATTTTAGAAAATAATAAAAGATTATTAAGAAATTTATTCACAATACAACTTTGCTTTGTACCATTATACGTATACTTTATAAGGTATTAATTAATATTACTCATACGTTGTAGTGTTCATTTATGGAAATATGAAATTATTCATGTGCGCTCGTAAAAGAAGCAACCGAATATGAAATTATTTTCTATTTCGTAAGAGAGACAGATAAAAACTGATACAATAAATTAAACTTTCTTTGTAAACAGTGTTAGGAAATTAGTTTTAGAAAGAGACGTATGTGCAGTGAAAATAAAACAAAATAATCCATAAAAAAAGAAAAACTAAATTAATAAATCAAATAAGTAACTCGAAAACTTTGTCCAATTGCAACTCAATGCATAGCATAAGTATAGATCGTCATCCTTTGAAGGATTTTGGCATTAGAAAATGTTGATTGGAAGAAAATCTCTTTTATTTTTCTTTTTCTACTCGCAATAGAAACAAACTTCAAAATTTATTTTGATTATGGAACATAAAGATATAAACATAAACGGGAATATCTAAACATTCACCAGTAACAAAGCAGATATAAAGGGTCCGCCATCTAACGTTTTTTTTTCAAATAGTGCTTGTTTCGTGAATGGTAACACTTAGCTCACGTCTGATTTGACAGATAATTAGTTTTATCCTTCCGCTGAACGAATATGGTTGTGTATACGCTTGAACAACGTTGGGAATCTGGGCCTGCGATCGACTTACGGAAGATGCCGACTTTGCCAAAAAAATCATCTTTTCAGATGAAGTTCATTTTGATCTTGGCGGGTATGTAAACAAGCAAAATTGTGGCACAGAAAACCCGCACGCGTACATTGAAAAGCCAATACACCCAAGACGAGTCACTGTTTGGTGCGGATTTTGGTCCAGAGGCATAATTGAGCCACTTTTCTTCGAAAATAAGCAAGGAGTGGCCGTCACAATTAATGGCGATCGGGATCGGGCCATGGCGAACGATTTTTTTGGTCACAAAATTTGAAGAGGCTGATATTAGCGACATTTGGTTTCAACAGGACGGCGCTACGTGCCACACATCCGTAGCTACACTCGATGTTTTGCGCCCTCTTTTTGAAGATCGCATTATCAGCCGCAGAGCTGATGGTGTTTGGCCACCTCAGAGCTGCGATTTGACACCGTTGGACTATTATTTGTGAGGTGCCGTCAAAGATAAGTGTTACGCCAACAAGCCAGAGACAATTGACGCTTTAAAGGACAATATTCGTCAAGCCATTGATGAAATACAGCTGCACACAATCGATAATGTGTTTAAAAATTGTACCAATCGTATAGGCTACTGCATGGCCAGCCGAGGCAGCCATTTGAATGAAATTATTTTCCATTATTAACCGGAAAGATTGTACCTTCAAATACAAAAAGATAGAAATTTGAGAATATATTCAGTATTTTTTTTATAGCATTTTCAAAAAAAAAAAATAAAAAATTATTTGGCGGACCCTTTATAACCGCTAACGAGCATACACAGCACTACGAAAAGCATGATAGTCAACAAACATTCAAACATATATTCAAATATTGGTTTCAGACTATGGAAACAGGAGGAGAAGATAACTGCTATGCAAAACAACTGCTTGTAAACAACATATCTTTTGATTTGACCTCCCTCGCCTTTATAGCGCTTATACTCGAATACAACTCTTATGTCTTCATCGGTACTTCGAGATCTATTTTAGGCTTCTTGTTTTCGTATAGGGGATGATCAAAGAGGTGCTTTTTAATTTTTAAGTGAGTATCCAACTCTATTAATTCTTTGAAGCACTGTCGCAATTTGGCTTGCATATCACCAATCTGTCCGTATAATAAAGGATGTATTCTCATGAATTCTCATGAATATAGAATATAGAAGCCCAAACGTGGGAAATGAGGCTACCATATCTGGCTTCACTCCCTTTCAAATTATCCGAACGTTGAAATGGTTGTTGCTGGTGATTTCAATATTCATAATTCGTTTTGATTACGCCGTTCAGGCCGTAAAACTCCAGAAGGCCAGTACGTTGAGCTATTTGCCGCACACAATCACATTGCGCAATTAGTGAGTAAGGCCACACATATATCGTGTTTCGATGGGCACCGGAACAATACCCTTCACCTTGTCCTCACTACACACCCTGAAAAGTATATTGTTAAGGTTCTTGCACCTCTTAGAAATTCGGATCTCGTCCACCGCTCTTCGTTAGGTTCCACCCGTGGCTACGGAATGCTCTATTTTTAATTACAAGGATGCTCGTTTGACTGAGCTCAACGATTTTTTTGGGCATTTTAATTGGAAACTTTGTTTCCTTGACTCACACGTCGAAGTATTATTTTTTTGCTGTAGACCAGTGTAATTCATGGATTAATGTTAAAATAAATACACAGTTATGTACAGATGTATCTGCTTTATGCAATACCACCTTACTTCTTCATAAGATAAGGTCACTTTTGCCTTCAATCGGCTTACGCGAAAAATTTGAATATTATACGCCGGATCCGTTAAACGCTTTTGAAAGTGATCTATGCTCATAACATTACACGCACCTCGCCTTAAAGCTCTATGCTGTGCATGCTTAGCCAAAGAAATCCACTCTGGCAATTGTTTGTTGATCTCCGGTGTACAAACCGGCTCGACAATTTTTCTTAATATTTTCTTAAAATTTAAAAAAATATTTTTTTTTTTTTTTTTTTTTTTGTTTAAATAACTCGTTAATCAATTGATTTGCTTAAGAGAAAAACTTTACTAAATTGGAAACAATGACAGAAAAGCTCTCTCTTTTTGAAAATGCATTTCGAAATATTTTTGCTGTATTTGAAATGCAAAACAATATGCCTCAAAACGTGTTTTCTTCAAAGTTTATAATAAATTTTCCCAAATTTCTTATACTGTATTTGAGCACAAAGGATTGATTAAAATCTCACGTGACACATTTAAGGGATAAAAAAAATTCGAAAACAAGTTCAAACTGAAATATTGAGCACGATTTTCTTGCAAAAAACAGCAATTTGTGTGAGAAAGAAAATATTAAAGAAAAAAATCTGAAGAAATATAAGAAAAAAATGAAAAATATTTTTATTTTAAATTTTGAATAATACTTTATTTTTATTTCCAACTTTAAACTTCAAACGCTTAAAGTAAGTTTGAACAAATTCAGTGCAAAACGTTGTTGTAAATGTTTTACCAATTTAAGAAAATATTTGTAGGAGCGTGGGTGTTACAGCAAAGAAAAACAAAAATCATGAAAATAATATTGCAAGTTGTGGTTAATGCAAGTGCTTTTGCCAGTATTTCAATGTGAACGTGTTAAACATCAAGTTGCACCATAACCTGACCATATTTTGGTCAATATTATGGCCAGCATAGCATACACTCTTATATAGTTGCACAACCACAAGTCATAAACGGCATAACATCTCTCACTCTCTCTCTCTCTCTCTCTTTCTCTTTGTGCAACATTTGCAAATTTGTGCCTCATGACAAACTCCTTTTTCCAGTTCAAAAGTCAAGTCAAAAATAAAAGAAATTTTCTTTCATTTTCTGGTTGCTGGTTTTATTGGCCAACGTGCCAGAGTACGAGTAGTTATTGAAAGAAATTGTTTAAAACTTTTTTTGGGCAGAGTTTTTTTTTTTTGAGCTGTGAAAATTAAAAACTTAGCCACAGATTTAAGAAACTTACGGAAATTATGTGCTGGGGGTATTAACTATTTTACAAAAAAAAAAAAAAAATATTCAAGTTTCGCTCCAGTTACGATAACAGGTAAATGGCTGCACATATTAATAAATTCAAAAGCGTGAGTGGATTTTTTGCAATTTTAGTTGTTGTTTTTGTATTGCCTTTACAAGTTAATAATAAAATAACGCTATGTCATGTGTCACAATAACACAAGTTTACAAAAATAATATTGTTGCGGAATTCAGTTGTGCACCCTGTAATTTATTCAAATATCGAAACGAGAAATAAAATCTACACTAGCAATGATTATCGACCACCAAGTGCACGCAGTAAGATAAATAAACCAAAGATACAAGAAAAATTACGAGCTTGTTTACAAATAAAAATAAACTACAGCAGCAAAGCAAGCAGACAACCCAACAAATAAGAAAACAACAACAACACTATAAGCACTGAAACAAACAAGATGCTTACGATCAGATCGCTGCATTCGAACTAAAGAGAAATAATTCTAAAGAAATGGAATCTACCTGAATTATCGAGAGATACGGGAGCTTTGGAAGTCATGAATCAGGTCCGTTAGTTTTTGTCTCTCTCGATGAGAGTTTGCGTGACTTAAGAAAAGCCTTTTTTTAAACAAAATAGTGTCTTTTACAATAAAGTATTAAGTAATGTTATCAGTTATTATTTAAAAATAAAAATAATAAAATCAAATATTAAATTAAGATGTACGGCTATAAAATATAAAGGGTCCGCCAAATAATTTTTTTTTAAATGCTGTAAAAAAAAAACTACTGAATATTTTCTCAAATTTTTCTTTTTAAATGAAAGTGCAATCCTTCCGGTTAATAATGGAAAATAATTTCGTTCAAATGGCTGCCTCGGCTGGCCATGCAGTAGCCCACACGATCGGTCCAATTTTTAAGCACATTATCGATTGTGTGCAGCTGTATTTCACCAATGGCTTCACGAATATTGTCCTTTAAAGCGTCAATTGTCTCTGGCTTGTTAGCGTTATACTTAACTTTGACAGCACCCCACAAATAACACTCCAACGGTGGTGGCCAAACGACTTCAGCTCTGCGGTTGATAATGCGATCTTCAAAAACTGAGCGCAAAACATCGAGTGTAGCTTCGGCTGTGTGGCACGTAGCGCCGTCCTGTTGAAACCAAATTTTGTGGTTATCCTCCTCCTCTTTAATTTTTGTGAACAAAAATTGGTTCAACATAGCCCGATAACAATCGCCATTAACTGTAACGCTCTTGCTCATTTCCTTGCTCATTTTCCAAGATAAATGGCCCAATTATGCCTCTGGACCTAAATCCGAACCAAAGAGTGACTCGTCTTGGGCGTATTGGCTTTTCAATGTATGCGTGCGGACTTTCTGTGCTCCAACAATTTTGCTTGTTTACATACCCGCCAAGATCAAAATGAGCTTCATCTAAAAAGATGATTTTTTTGGCAAAATCGCCATCTTCTGTAAGACGATCGCAGGCCCAGATTCCCAGCGTTATTCAAGCGTATACACAACCATATTCGTTAAGCGGAAGGATAAAACTAATTATCTGTCAAATCAGACATGAGCTAAGTGCTACCATTTACGAAATAAGCATTAGTTGGAAAAATTTTGTACAATTTTCCTTGTTTTTGCTTATTGACTTATTAAGGCAAAGCGTTGCGTATTTTCAACATTTACTTTAACTTGCGTCTAATGCTTAAACCATTTAACTTTTTCTTAAAACTGATATTTAAATTTTGTTTCAAAATCCCATTGACGTTTTTCAGGATTTTTTTTATAAAATTATTTCAAGTATTAAAAGTACTTTTATTAAGTTCTAAGAGTACTTTTAAATCTTTAGTCTAAAAAAAAATTAATGAAATCGTTTAACTAAGAGAGATATCTGGAGGGGGTAACATTATGATGTCTCGGTGTATGAGAATAGGTAAATGCGTTAAGTTTTTGGAACGAATGAACGCCAATACAGCACACGTCTATATATTGCTCCAAAGTTCTTTTGTAAGTTGAAAAACTTGGAGCAGAAGAGTTTTGAGCTCAGACTTACGGATTCGAAGTACTTGAATGGGAACACCAAATTCCGGATATAGACCTAAGAAAATAGAATAGAATAGTGTGGAAAGTTAGGAAAATATAGCGTGTTTTTTATAGAGGTATAGAATTTTAAATTGGCATTACTTTTGAAGATGGCGACCGATTTAACAGCTGTCAAGAGATTTATTCTCAGTTTAGTTTGGCAATTCATCATGAATAGACTCACGCCTGAACAACGCTTGCAAATAGTGCAATTTTCATTTTTCGTAAGTGAATTTTTTTTTCAATTTTTAATTATCATAAGCGAATTTTGTTTAGCGATGAAGCGCACTTCTGACTGAATGGCTACGTCAGCAAACAAAACTGCCGCATTTGGAGTGAAGGTAATCCTCAAATGTATGTGGAAACACCGTTACATCCAGAAAAACTGACTGTTTGGTGCGCTTTATGGGCTGTGGTATAATTGGTCCGTACTTTTTCAAAAACGATGGCAGCCAGAACGTTACAGTCAATGGTGATCAATATAGAGCCATGATGACTAACTTTTTCATTCCTGAATTGAATAACCATGATGTCCAGGAGATGTGGTTTCAACAAGACGGCGCAACATGTCACACAGCTCGTGCCACTATAGATTTATTGAAAGACACATTTGGTGACCGCCTAATTTTATGTTTTTGACCTGTGAATTGGACTCCAAGATCTTGTGATATAACACCGCTAGACTACCTTCTATGGAGCTATGTAAAGTCATTAGTCTATGCGGTAAAGCAACAAACGCTTGACCATTTGGAAGACAACATTCGCCGTGTTATTGCCGATATACGGCCACAAATGTTGGATAAAGTCATCGAAAATTGGAGGTCCAGATTGGACTACATCCGCGCCAGTCGTGGCGGTCATATGCCAGAAATCATATTTAAAATGAAATGCCACAAGATTATCTTTCAGATAAATAAAATTTATGTCAATCGAATAATCCATCGGTGTTTTATTGCAACTTAAAGTTCTATACCTCTATAAAAAACACCCTTTCCGTGCCATAACCTATCTAGTTTATAATTGAAGCAAAAGAAGGTCATATAAAATATGAACAAGGAAAGTGCTTTTTAGTATTATTTAGAAAGTGATTGATTCTTTCCAAAAGATAGCACTTTTTGCAAATATTACCTTTAGGGCGAGTAACTACAAGAACAAATTACAATAACAAAAATATAACGACAAAATTTGTTGACATACAGCATCTCTAATTTTAGTTACCAATGACAAATTAATATATTGTATGTAATACATTGCAGGTAATACAAACGATATATACAACGAGCTCTCCACAATGAATGTGACAATAACGTAAAAATACTTTTTTAAGTTCAAAATGTATAGTATTTCAAAATAAGAAAATAAAATCAGGAACTTTTTGCGTATTCAGAATCCAGAGAGAAAAAATTAAAAAAAAAAAACTTAATTTTAAATAAATCACATATTAATAAAATCTTAAATGATTTTGTATTTTATTTAGGTGATGCCTGGTCCTCCTTAGGCATCCGTCTCTTTTTTCTGTATGCCTCTTCTGACACTCTTTTTCTTCTTTTTCCTTCTCTATCCTTCGTCTCTACTTGTTTTCTTATACCTTCTCTTCACTCTTTTTCTTATCAGTTGAAAGGTTCTTTCCACAATGGACCACTGTGGTCTCTGGGTGGGGTACTTTTCGGTACCGCCTTACTCACCTACCTACCTACCTACCTACCAATTTTAAATTTTTCTTGTGAAAAATTCCTTAAAACATATTTCAAATATATTTATTTTGGCATAAATATGGGCTTAATAATTTTGTTTAAATATATGTAAACTTATTTAACAATTTAAAATACATATCTTATATGTTTCATATGAGAAAAGAAACTTATCATACTTTTTTTACCAATTTTCATTGAAATTTCATATAATAAAGGCAATATTATTCTATTATGACGTAATGCGTAGAAGAAAATAATTTTGAAAACCTGCCGTTTATTGCTTTATGTTTTGAAGTATTGTTTACTCAGCCATATAAAAAGTACATCCATGTATATAGCAGCCAGTTAATATGGTGTAAACGCAGCGAACAATTGTTTAAACTCAGTGTAAAGAGAGTTTAGTGTGTATAAACTCTGGTGGAAAAGGTCGTGATCGAACCTAAGTTATAACAACGTTCGGGTTAAAAGATCATAAGTTAGAATTATCGAGTCGAGTAATTGTTGTGGTGTACGAAGGTGTAAACAGAGAATAATAACAAGTATTTGTTATTGCTTATGAAAGGATTACAAGCAGTGTAACACAAAACTGTGTTAAGTAAAGAATTTTAATTAAAAACCAAATTCAAACTTATTTTTATTTTAACTGCAATCTATGAACTCATTTAATAAGCATTTTTGAAAAGGTAAAAATGTGCAAATTTTTTTTTAATTGATCTTTCAAATTTCACTCTGAGATCAAAATTAGCATTTTTTTCTAAGTGAATACAAATTGTTTTTTCCAATATTTTTTTAAATAAGAAAACTGATAACCGTAAAGGAATATGCAACACGACGATAAAGCATTATATCTTTCCTGTTGATCAATTTTTCTTATGTATTTCATTAACATGTCCCCTTGTGCACAGTAGAAAACCGAATTGATCGTTAGGTTGGGTTATATCAGGTAAGCCATTTAAAAATTTAAATTTAAAAATGCAATAAAACAAAAACGGTTCGAAATTTGGTCAAATTGATTTTTTGTTGTGAATTACAATTTTTTCGCTTAGAAATGAAATATTATTTCATTTATATGGCTGCTGCGGCTGGCCTCACAGTACCCCATTCGATCGGATTAACTTTTGAAAACTTTTTATGAGGTCATATGTCGGCAATGGCATTACGAATGTGGGCCTTCAAATACTCAATTGTCTCTGGCTTGTCGGCATAACATTTTTCTTTTAACGGAGCCCCATTGAAAAAAGTCCAACGGCCTAAAATCTCAAACATTTGCCACAATAAATCGTGTGTAGCAAGTTCCACCATTCTGCTGAAACCAAACAACATTCACATCAACACCATGAAGAACGGACACAAAGAAATCGGTTATCAAGGTGGGATAGATGTCTCCATTCATCGTAATGGTGGCACCGTACTCATTTTCAAAGAAATATTGGTCAAACAGTCACTCGTAATGGGGGCAAGGGATTCTGTAAGGCCACGTTTAGTTTTTCTGAGCCCCAAATACGGCAATTTTGCTTGTTAACATACCCATCAGAATGAAAGTTAGTTTCATCCGAAAAGATGATAAATTTCCAATAAATATCAACGTTTCATTGGAGATAATGTACTGAATTATGTAACAGAATAGCATGACAGAAGTTTTTCCAGATTCGAAATAATCTCTGGTCCAAATTTAAATCGATCGAGGGCCCACTAGATAGTAGCTCCACCATATACTCAACATAACCTTGTTTCAATACAAACTCTGAAATTGTCCATGGAAAGTCTTTTATCTAATTCTGGTCGAGTTGTGAGCAGCGAGGATTAGATAGTAGAAGTTTAGTGAATTTCCTCTCTTCAGAAAACTTAAATGCTAGTCTTGCTACATCAAATGCAAACATGATCCACTTTGTTAGTAACTGGCCGATCAGACCAATTATATATATAACACCTTAGTTTGTATAACGGTATAGAGCAAATAACTTGTGGTTCCGTAATTGTGGTCACAGCATACTCACCATATACGTTTTAAAATTTTTTGTTATATTTTTGGACAGCTGCCACATAAATTTATTTTCAAACTTTCTCAGATCTTTAAGGCATCATTTAGGATGCGATACGTCCCGTCTTTCTGGAAAGTTTCAGAAGTAATAGTAAATTTGTCCTTTTGATCCTCAAAAGACTCTACAGACCACAGTATTGTTTTCTATTATTGTAGAGTCCAATTCGCTGTGCTCGTACAAAGTTAATACGATTTCTATAGAGTTTTTTTTTCTACCCTATAGCTTCTGATACCATATTTCTTGGCTCCTCTATTAATGGTTGATGGTTTAAGTTTTCACTTCTCCAGATATTACTTTACCATATTTTACAAAAAAGTCTTTGATATTTCTGCCTTCGTGTGCTGTTTTCACACGAGGTTTTACTCCCTTATGCACCGCATAGATGTTGCCATTATCGACTTTTTGGCAAATTGTTGGCTTTGGAATAGTATACCTTACTGACATTTCTTTGTGTGAAACTCTGCTATAAAATTTTGATCTTTAATTCAGTAATTCAATGCATTAGTAACACTTGTAGTCAAAATGTTATTTCTTGAAAAGCCTTCAACTAACGTGGAAGTTGTTCATATAGAGATAAAAATGTTTTGAACAAAAATCAAGGACTAAAAGCCAATCGGAAAGGTTAACTGAATGGTTAACTGAAGAGCTAGAATACTGCTTTAATTGCAAATGTTTTGACCACCATTGTATATGTCGTTTAAGTAGCAACCTAACCCAGCAAAGCGGAATGAATTACTCTAGTAAATTACTAATTAAGAACCATATGCTAAAACCTTTATGGACATACGATGTTAAACTGATGGAAACAGTAATTAACGAAATCAGAAATATAGCAATGAAACACAACGATTGGCTAGTATGTATGTCACATGAATTCAGAAGTATCATTCCTTGTTGATCTAATTGTATTGGAGGGTAGACTCAATAGAAGAAAACCCTCTGATCGAATTCACAACACCAATACTGTTTGGCGAATTTAAAGACTAAAGTCTGTGTTTAACATATTGTTGATTGTGTGAAATACAATAAATTGCTTGTTAGTTAGTAGAACTAGCTGCAGTATATTAAATGAAAAATATCTTTGCGGAGCTTCTTACTTTTTTCATAATGAAAATACTCATTTTCTTATTTTCTCTTTTTGTCATGAGCAACAATTAAAATAACTGTCTTCACCAAACATATAAACGAAAAATTGTTTTTTAATAATTTATTTTAGTTTTGCCGTCTCTCTCTTTATTCATTCGTTGCATTTGAATCTATTCGTAGGTACTAAGGTAATAAATTAATTATAAGAAAACAACCTCAAGCTAATATCTAATTTAAAAATAAAACTCAAATGAATGGAAAAACAAGAGCTGATAGCAGGGTGATAAAAATTAAAGCCTGAACAGGTGGCAAAGATAATTTTTAATAAAATTACATGGCAACGTACATACATACAAATTTTTGCTGTAATTGCTGAAAATTTGACTGAGCGTATGAGTTATATTAATGAATTTTGAACAAATATCACTTATACAATACCTATTACATAAAGGGTCCGCCATCTAACGTTTTTTTATCAACTAGTGCTTATTTCGTGAATGGTAACACTTAGCTTATGTCTGATTTGAGAGATAATTAGTTTTATCCTTCCGCTGAACGAATATGGTTGTGTATACGCTTGAACAACGCTGGGAAATATTGCGACATTACTTTGTAAATGATGTTAATGTTGCAGATGAAGACCATTTTGGTCTTGGCGGGTATGTAAACAAGCAAAATTGTCGCATTTGGGGCACAAAAAACCCGCACGCATACATTGAAAAGCCGATACACCCAAAACAAGTCACTGTTTGGTGTGGATTTTGGTTCAGAGGCATAATTGGGCCATTTTTCTTCGAAAATGAACAAGGAGTGGCCGTTACAGTCAATGGCGATCGTTCTCGGGCCGTGTTGAATGAACTTTTGTTCATAAAAATTGAAGAGGAGGATATTAGCAACATTTAGTTTCAACAGGACGGCGCTAAGTGCCATACAGCAGAAACTACACTCGATGTTTTGCGCCCTGTTTTTGAAGATCGCATTATTAGCCGCAGAGCTGAAGTCGTTTGGCCACCTCGGAGCTGCGATTTGATACCGTTGGACTATTATTTGTGTGGTGCCGTCAAAGATAAGTGTTACGCCAACAAGCCAGAGACAATTGACGCTTTAAAGGACAATATTCGTGAAGCCATTCGTGATATACAGCTGCACACATTCGATAATGTGCTTCAAAATTGGATTGATCATGTAGGCTACTGCATGGCCAGCCGAGGCAGCCATTTGAATGAAATTATTTTCCATTATTAACAGGAAGGATTGTACTTTCAAATAAAAAAGGAATTTGAGAAAATATTCAGTAGTTTTTTTTTAAAGCATTTTCAAAAAAAAAAAATTATTAGGCGGCTGTAGCCCATCAATAAAATCTAACGTTTATCCATTGTCAGAAAATTTTTTTCATTTATTCCATAGTGTTATTTAACAGTATAAAGCCATAAAAGCTGACTGATTTTAAAATTGAAAATCGATTAGGTTATGTTACGTTTATTTGTTAACTGTCCGCGGGACACCTCGCTTCGGTGCAAGGAGTAGATCATGTTGCTACTATGTGTCTACCATCGTACCAAAATCCTTACTATATCTGCCAGCCATTTTTTCCAAATCACACGTCACTATACTTTTCTCGTAGCAGAATCTTCTCCGATCAAGCAAAGACAGCCTTAAGTCATCAAAATGTTTTGTAACCTCCTCCTATTCTTTATTGCTTGTCTGCCAAAAACACAATTTAACCAATTTCACCTCTCCTCTTTACCTTTGCACTGGACGATATCATGAACGAAGTCTGTTTGTTCACAGAGAAGAGGTATAACATGGAGTAGTGTTTTACAACAACTCGAGAACCTGTATTATGCAGGTGATAATTGGCATGGTGTAGTGGTTCGAGCACACGGATAAGAACACAAGCGAGCCCCAGCAGAGGACATGACGAAATAATTTAATTATAGTTTTCGTTTCGAGTGTTTAACGAAGAGGCTTCAACTTTTCCTCCAGACAACTGAATATAAAAAATAAAGAAGAAGCCTCCCTGACTTTCCTGCCTTTCTCTGGCGATGATGACCAACATTAGCAAAAAGGCTTCAACTTTCCCTCCAGACAACTGCATCTAAAAAATAAAGAAGAAATCCCCCTCACTTTCCAGCTTTTCTCTAGCGATGATGACAAACATTAGACGAATGAAAAAACGCCACCTACTGGGAAAATACTACAATACTGAAGTAACGATCACCAACAATTTGGATATTTACCACCACTAAACAATCGATATGGAGGGGGCTACAGTGGATTGATCATCTACTTAGCTTGAAAAATCAATTTGATTAATCAATTTATGAATAAAGGCTTCAGCAAAGCAATGAATGCTTTGTGGAAAGCCATTTTGCTCCCTAGAGGAGTGACAGCGAAAAAAATAAAAATGAAATAAAATTGTCCACTCCCAGACAAGATCTCCAATATTCAGTTAAGATTAAAGAAGAACTTGAAACCCTGGCTCGCAGTGTTGGACTTGAGATAAATATGAAAAAAAGAAAAGCAATGAGAATTAACAACAATAGCACAGAAAACGTCATGCTACAAGACCAACCAATTAAGTATGTAGATGGCTGCTAAGTACTATCTGGCAAGCATAAGGGCAACAAGCGACGGTGCAGAAATAGACGTTAACAATAGGCTCAACTAACCAAGAACATCATTCGATAGACTGCAGTCAAAAGCTCATGTATACTCAGGGAAACCAAGTTCCGAATAATCCAATCACGTACAAAGTCAATACAGTTATACGGCAGTAAAACCTGGCTGGTGTCTAACATAATCACGTAAAAGCTAGAATCACATGCAAGGTATTCTGGCCTAACACCATAAGCAACATAGAATTTTGGAATTTAACTGATGAAATGTCCCCATGAGTAAATGCCGTCTAATGTCTTGCTATCTCCTCCAGAGATATACGATATTAACGATCAATCGATCAATGCGCCATTTATAGCCTTCAGAGATCTTATGGCCACTATGCTACCGGGAGCTAGGTAACGGATGGCTTAAATCAAAATCCCTTGTCCCTGTCTTAGGCAATGAATCCATATGATAAACCTAATCATGTTACCCAGACCAGAGGCCAGTAAATTGCCTAGATTATTATGGAATCGACTACTTAACCATCTAGAATATATACAGAAGTCCAGCTTATCGCTTTCCTACAGAAAGATTCTTGATCGGAAGGGACACTGTCTCGTTAAGATCCCGTTGATAATTCTAAGTGTTTTTCTACTTAACCGCACGAATAATTGAGTTCCTGGCTTTTTACTGGATATGCTCCAAGCGCTAATATTTTAAACATAGTTTTTAATGTAGTAAACGGAAAGCCTTCTAGAAATTGTGGTCCTCAGCTTCTATTAGAAAATTCTATAACCACAATTTGTATGTATCTTTGACCCATCAGTGTATAAATCAATGGCCTCCTCAGTAACGAGTATATCAATCATAAAATCCGAATTAAAGTAGAGTTTTGAATCATTCAAGGAGAAGTATCTACAAATCTGAGGCAGCTTATACTGTGCTCTGGACTCTAGGTAAGCACATAAATTATATTAGAATAAGTGCCAACAATTCTCCTTGCAGAAATTATGGTGGAAGAGCTACGAGGCTTAAACTTCATTGGTTGGTTTTATAAACGCATCGCATGAGCTTTAGCGGTTTTTCAATAAGCACAATATAATACATCTTAGGCGACATTATGAATTGCCTTGGTACCGTGCCGTCTTGAGCCAAATCAAACAAAGTTTTAGGGCCATTATTACAACATGCCTCTAAAGTTGGATTTAGTAAAAGGTAACTTTAGCTAAAATGAACTTTAAAGTCACCTTTAACTTTTTACGTTATTACATCTTACTTACTTCTTTACTTACATAAAGTGAACTTTTTTCAAGATATGGCAGTGCCGGAACAATACCGATAACTTTTGCCAAATTAAATAAGTTTTTTTAAAACGCAGTAGCAGTGACGTGCTCTATTTTTGGTTAAGTTTGTTCATTCTGTTTATAAAATCTTATGTTTTGTCGTTTAATTTTTTATTTATGTTAATTTGAAAACCTTTTAATAAATAAATTTTTATTTTTCATGTTTATATTTGAAGTTGCCATATTGAACATAATATGTATATATGACAAATTCAAACATAAACTTAACTTTAAAAGTTACAGGTAGGATGATCTTCCCTTTAGCTTAACGCTCACTTTTATTTTATTGTATATTTATTATAACGATAAACAAATTATCTGCCCGTTAAAATCCTGCCTTTAGTTAAAGGCAAGTTGTAATAATGGCCCTAAATATTTTATTGTCGTTG
Source organism: Wohlfahrtia magnifica (assembly GCA_023159175.1). Lineage (NCBI taxonomy): Eukaryota > Metazoa > Arthropoda > Insecta > Diptera > Sarcophagidae > Wohlfahrtia > Wohlfahrtia magnifica. The sequence continues at coordinate 1,991,498 of JAKWBJ010000497.1, forward strand.
CCTAGACTACAACTGACCAAATTCTAAAACCTAGCATTTTACTAGATGCCAACTGTAGATTAAATAGTGCGTAACTCTGAATGCGAAATTAGGAGCGAATTATTCTCTGAATTTATGACCCTTAAACTTAGAATGCGTGTTGGGTGGCTTGTGGTAGTGGTTAGAGCGCACGCATAACAACACAAACGATCCAGGTTCGAGCCCCAGCAGAGAACATGGCGAAGAAAAAATTTAATCCATCTAAAATTAAAAAGGAAAAAAGCCCCCCTGTCCCTTTCCGCATACCTCTGGCAATAATGACAAACATCAGACAAATGATCAGGAAAAACACGCCATCTAGTGGGAAATAATTACAATGCTAGAGTAAAGATGACCACCAATTAGCAAGGATCTTCACCACTACACAAAAAAAATCATATGGAGGAAGCTACAGCGGATTTATCATCTGCTTAACTTAAGAATATCAAATTCATTAAAGAGACTGAAACAAAGCAAGTAAGAAAAAAAACTTAAAATAATATGAGTTTTATTATGGTCTTGATATAAAAACATATATTTTTAAAGTAAATCCTTATCACTGGCATCGAAAAGTGAATAACGTGAAAATTTATCCCTTTAAATATGTATTTTTTACATATTTTAATTATAAATCTTAATAAAAAATTTTAATATAAATTAAGAAATTATTTAAATATTTTTCATGCTTTTGGTTTTCTACTTTAACAGCAAAGCATCAGTCATCATCATGCATAAATGCAAGAAGAGCATCAGGCAATAATTAATAATTTTTAAAAGTACTATTCAATACTTTTTACATGAGCATGCTCGTTTAAATATGTTCAAATATAATTATTTATTGAAAAAAAGTACAAAATGCAAGTATAATTATATACAGTGCTTTACAAAAGTACAATAAAAGAAATTGTAAAGAAAATAAATACATTGTTATGTTTTAACCTTTGCGTTAAATAAAATTAACTCCACTTTTGTTGTTGTTTTACAGTTTTCTTTTATTACTGCACTATAACTTTTATACACTTTGTCTTAAAACCGCAAATTGATATTGTTTTTACAACACTTTTTATTTGCGACTAAACGAACTCTACTTTGTGACAGCCAAATGATAACTAACTCACCAACTGCAATGCACCATATTTTATGGCATTTCATTATTAGTTTCGAATGTTCTAGTACAGACTCAAATCTTTGATTTATCTACGCTAATTCAAAAGGTGTGAAATTATATTACACAAAAAGGAATCGAACTGGCAACACCGTTAGACATGCAGATGGTAGCACTCTTAATTAGTATAGGCAAGTATAGCAATTATTAGGTCTTGACACAAGCCAATAAATTTTGTAGCTAAAATCTCCTAATAAGTCCCTGAAGTTATGAATTTTACTTTCAGCATCTTAATTTTCGTCACAATATAAATGTATTTCACAAAAAAAAGACTCAAACACATCTAAAACCTAATTTACAGGCAAATAATAAAATTATACATAAACAAAAATAAAAAGAAAATGAACAAGAATTAGTGAATTACAAAGGTGTCCTGTAAACGAGGTAATTCGTTTACGTAATAAAAATTGCAAAAAATATAATTCGAAGTCTGCTGTGAGCAAGGTAAAGGAGTGTTGAAGAGAACATATTATCATAATTTAAGGGAATGAAAACTGGCTTGTTTTCTAAGGCTAAGTGAACAAACTGCTTGATATTATCTAGTGCAAGATTTTTACAACAACTTATTTATCTATGATTAGAAGCGTGATTAGGGATGCAACATCATTCATAAAGACATTGATATTTATTGAAAAACGGCGTTAATATAGCTGATACATGCAAGTTTTTCTATCACTTGATAACGAATATATGAAATCAGAACCAGTGCAAGGGCGAAAAATGTTAACGCCATATATAATAACTACACGGTGGCGAACGTTATAGTGAATCATAATGACAAACGCTGAAAATGGTAAATTGCACTATGCAACAAGCAAAACTACTTTTGATATTCAATATATTTTTTTAAGCGCTATGGTCGCCTAACTTCAAAAATCATCATCATTTCAAATTCTATGAAAGAGTTGTTTTTTACATTTTTCTTTCTAAAATGTGAGATATTTGAATTGCTGTTTCATACATCTTATGATAACTTTGAAATGACCTATTCGATTTCGTTAAGTCATATGTTAAAAACTTTCAAATTATACCGGCTTTAAGTCGGTCTAATATCATTTCTTAATATTACCAATATTTTTCGGAATATTGAGAAACAAATTATAAAAAAAATGTATTCCCTATAAAGTAAAACTACCCAGTTTTGAAAAAAATATATATTTTGTTGTAATTGTAGGTAATGGGTGTCGTATAGGCCATATTTTTCAAAATTCTCTTGCGGATGACAGCAACATTTGTCACTCGTATTCTTTGATCGCAGACCGAGCCTTTTGGAGATTGGAGCAAGAGGGATGAATATGAACGACACACTCACAAGTGACCTGGTGAAGGTCTCCGAGTGAGGTCGTGCGAATAGTGTCGACTTTAATGCATGTAAGACCCAATGTTGTTTTTTAACACACAGACGTGGTGGTGTGCTGTCATCTGTGTCAATGGGTAATGTGGATATTGAGGAATCTGATGCTCTTGATGTTCTGGGCATGAGAATTTACTGTGACGTTCGTTGGAATAATCACATATTTCAAGTGTCGAAAGAAGCATTCAAGTGCCTTGGGTTTTTAAGACGGTGCAAGAAATACTTCACTCCATCTCATCTACTTAATATTTACAAGACCTATATCCGACCCAAAATCTAATAAAACTCTCATGTATGGACCAGTGCTCCAAAGTCTATTTTGGAGCTTCTCGACCGCGTACAGGAGAGGGCGCAGATGCTCATCAATGACGGTAGGGTAGTCAACTCTATCGATTCATTGGAGCATCGTCGCAATGTGGCGTGTGTTTCATTGTTCTATCGGTACTATAACGGAATGTGTTTTAACGAAATTAAGGAATTAATTCCTAAAAATCATACGTAGTACTCGTATTTCTCGTAGAGCACATCTCTTTGTAGTTGATTGTCCAGTAAAACGTACAACGCATTATAGGAAGAATTCGTTCTTTGATAGCACTGTTCGGTTGTGAAACAATCTTGCAGCGAAAGTATTACCTGTCACTTACGACATGAGTAAATTGAAATCTAACGTCCATAAACACTACTTCCTCTGTCCTCCTTCCAATAACCTATTTTCCTAGTACCAGCATAATGCATGAGTAGGGGTCATCTCCTGGGGGCTCGTCTTATATAGGGTCCGCCAAATAATTTTTTTTTTTTAAACAGTGTAGCCTCGGCTGTGTGGCACGTAGCGCCGACCTGTTGAAACCAAATGTTGCTAATATCCTCCTCTTCAATTTTTGTGAACAAAAATTCGTTCAACATGGGCCGATAATGATCGCCATTGACTGTAACGGCCACTCCTTGCTCATTTTTAAAGAAAAGTGATCCAATTATGCCTCTGGACCAAAATTCGCACCAAACGGTGACTCGTTTTGGGTGTATCGGCTTTTCAGTTTATGCGTGCGGATTTTCTGTGCCCCAAATGCGAAAATTTGCTTGTTTACATACTCGCCAAGACTAAAATGAGCTTCACGTGAAAAGATGATTTTTTTGCCAAAATCGGCATCTTCTGTAATTCAAACGCAGGCCCAGATTCCCAGCGTTGCATATACACAACCATATTCGTTTAGCGGTGGAATAAAGCTAATTACCTGTCAAATCAGACATGAGCTAAGTGTTACCATTCACGAAATAAGCACTAGTTGAAAAAAAAACGTTAAATGGCGGACCCTTTACTTTATCAATATCCATGATAAATGATTTTTTTGATTTTTTTGTCTGTGGGACAATGTTCGTTGCTTAAATACGCCAACGCAAAAAAAATTATTAAAAAAGTCTACGATGTAAACATCGATATTTATGAAAGACACATCGATGTGTCTAAACAAAGATACATCGTTTGTAACCCAAAGCGTGATGTCATTTTGGTTGTGTTCGATTTTTGAGGTCTCCTTCCTTTGACAGAATCTCAATTGGTTAATGAATTGGTCAAAGACTTAAATACTTAGATTGAATGATTTTGCTGCACTGTAACATAACTTTTGTAAAGTACTATTTGATTATTTATATATCTGTCATCTCTTTACATATTTTTTTTTGTTTTTTTTTTCATTTCTCTTTCATACATCATTTCATCTCGTTGCTCAACAAATTATTGTAAAAATGATAATGATGTTCGTATTATGGTTATCGATAATGTTCGAAATATAAATACAATACAAATATTGTATATCGTTTTCATTGGTTACAAATAAATAATTTATAATTTAATTGAATTTACAAATTATTTTTTTCCAAACAATATTTGGATTTTTTTTTTTTTTTTCGTTTTTATGAAGCCATTGTTGCTATTGAAACTTTTAGCGTTAAAACGATATGGATATGGAAAAATAAAACAATTGAAAATGAAAATGATTTAAGGCACACATACAATCATACTTTTTACAAAGTAAATATACACATATATATGTATATGTGTGTAAGTGTATGTGTGTGTGTTTTTCGAAAGAGATTTATAACAGCGGGTATCGAATTCATTTATTTATCATTTAACTTGTAAAATGTGAATGTTTTTTGATACTACACATGACGTCGTTTGATTGTTATTTAATTAATAACCAATACATCATATGTATGTATGGCATATACATATACATAGATATGTGCACACAATACACACCCACTTACTTACATACCATATGCATGATTGTAATTAATTTTGAATGTTACACATACATACTGCTGAGTTGGTTAAGGTTTATTTGGCATAATTTTTGAGGGCGGTTTCGTTGTTCTAATCACTTTAAACCTATGCAGCAAAAAAAATGTTTCTAATTTGTTGGATTTAAGTTAGAAAATTGTATGAAATTTGTAAAAGTTGTATAGTAAGCAACTAAAAAAAAAATAAAAATTTTTTTTCAAACATTTTCACCTCTTTTTCCCTGTTTTCTTCCTTATTGGCCACAAATCATTCATTTTCATTTTTCAAATAAAATGAAACTTTTGTCTTAAAAATGCTATGCAAGTGATACTTTCTTATCAACAAAATTTCATATCATAAATTCTCGAATGTTTTGCAAAAATTTTGTGCAACAAAAATAACAAAAAAAATCATGCAATAGCGTAACCATAACCTTGTGCAAAATATTGGAATGTTTTTGTCTTTCTTTTTGCTTTGAGAACTATTTTATTTGCAACTATGGAGCCAATCTTGATACCCATAAAATTCTAAGATATATGACAATGAAAAAAAAAAACAACAATGAGATAGAAAGAAGAGTCTTTGGGTAAGCAAAAATTGGGTTAAAGCAACGAGCAACAAACACATTGTTTAAGGAATTTATAAGCGAGAAGTGTCATAAGGACACTTTTTTAAATTTGGGGGAAGTTATTTTCGAATTTATATTACAGTAATAAAAAAATATCTTAAAGTCATCGATTGTCTTATTCATTTTGAATTTAGTTCAATTATAATCAAAATTTTTAAAAATTCACTGATTTAGTTATTGAAACACTAACGCCATTTCCTCAAGGCCGTTTTAAATCACTTACATCCTAGGTAGTGGTTCTAAATATGTCGCTTCTACTTGAAGAAAGATCATTCTCTTCATCCACTATCATGTGGTAGGAACAACAGGTCTGCAAATTTGCAGAAAAAAATTGACTGCCCAAAACAAGTATATTTTTTAACTAATCTGGGCGCACTGAATTCGTACCTGGGCTTTCACATTTTGTAAATTTTCAATCGCCGCTGGCAATACTGACGCTACCATTTCACAATTATTCATTTGACAGAAGCACACATTCATTCTAAATCTTCATAATATAGGATCCGCCAAATAATTCTTTTTGTTTTTAAACAGGGCGCAAAACATCTAGTGTAGCTTCGGCTGTGTGGCACTTAGCGCCGTCCTGTTAAAACCAAATGTTGCTAATATCCTCCCCTTCAAGTGTTATGAAAAAAAATTCGTTTAATATGGCCCGATAACGATCGCCATTGACTGTAACGGCCACTCCTGGCTCATTTTCGAAGAAAAATGGCCAATTATGCCTCTGGACCAAAATACGCACCAAACAGTGACTCGTCTTGGGTGTATCGGCTTTTCAATGTATGCGTGCGGGTTTTCTGTGACCCAAAAGCGATAAAATGAGCTTCATTTGAAAAGATGATTTTTTTTTTGGCAAAATCGGCATCTTCTGTAAGTCGATCGCAGGCCCACTTAGCGAAGCGAAAACACGTTCAGCGGAAGGATAAAACTAATTATCTGTCAAATTAGACATGAGCTAAGTGTTACCATTCACGAAATAAGCACTAGTGGATAAAAAGACGTTAAATGGCGAACCCGTTAGTAGCGTTTAAGTATGTTTCAAAATCTGCACATTTACATTATTTTGGTTTTGCTGTCAGAAACTTGGACAAACCCTGGACATCGACAATATTTTGCAACAGTTGTAGAACTGTTTTATACAAGTGGAGAGAGAGAGAGTGAAGTAAACACCAAACTGATTGTTATTTCTGTATAAAGAAATATTTAGAATCGGATAAATATTACTTACGCGTATGTCTCATCGGTTTCTAAACCAGTTCAACGTTCACCAAATGATCTATTACACTGGTCTACAGCAAAAAACCCCTTTAAACCGAACTGTATGGAATATAATGATTTTGATGCACTGAATTCAAATCCGTTTTCAGTTTTTTTCCATCAGGCTCAAATTTTTTTATGGGCGTGGCAATTTTTTCGCCCAAAATATGGTAGTTATGTCAATATATTTCATCATAACTTGAAAACGACTCAACCGATATCAATTCAGTTGGATCTTACCATTATATGCGAAATAAAATGTCATTTAAATGACCGCCATTGGATTGGTTGCAACAGACGATCTTTTTCGCACATTTCGGCTGGTATTACAGCGATAACTTTACGAAGACTGGTTTTCAAATGCTTCAACGTAAGCGGATTATCGGTCTTTGACTTAGCCCCGCAAAAAACAGTTTAACGCCGTCAAATTGCATCATCTTGATAGGCTATTGAAGTCGCATAGTCAGGAAATTTTGCGACCACAAATTTCTCATGCAATAAAGCCGATATCGGTCATGTTGCGTCGCTCGTGGCACTGTCTTGTTAAGATCACATACCGTCCATTTCATAACCTTCAATTGAATTCCGAAAAAAGGCAGCTTTCATACGGCCATAGCATTCTAAATGTACACTAACGGCACTTCCAGTATGATGTTCAAAAATAATGGCTCAATGACATTTGCAGACAATAATGCACAGTGCACAGTTACTTTTTCTGGATGCATTGGCTTTCCCAAAATCACAACTGTGATTTCCAAGGCCTATAAGCGACTACTTTGGTTGTTAACGGAACCACCTTCTGAGAAACGTACTTCAACGAGAAAGAAAATTTTGTTCGATAAATCAAAAATCAGTGGCCACGTTTGAATTACCACTTTAGTAGGAAGTTTTAACTATTTTTACGCTTTCTTCGAATGTTGAACGATCCATTTTCGTAAAAGGCAAATATTTCACTAAATAGTAATGCTGAAAGCATTACCGGACCAGCAGTTTTGAAACCACTAACTGAATAACCCGTTACATTCTTTCATTCTAAAGCATTCCAAATATATAACCAGTGAGATCAAAAACCTTTTCAAAATCTATAAAACTAAATAAAGAAGACTGCCCTCCATAGATTGCTTTACAGTCACTCTAAGGTTATGAACATATGGCAACTTTTTTTTTCGTAATTACTTTTTTATTCATAATTCAATTACCAATTGTGAGCCGAATTACTTAATCTTCCATACAAAATTTAAAGAAGGAATCTTCCGATTTATAAGTAATTTAGTTTCAATTACTGTGTGGATTAATAAAAAACCACTGTGTTCCCTAATTCTAATCGAGTGTTTGTGTACTAAATGTGTTTATTTAATTTCCAAAAAATTTACCTCCAAATAACAAAACAATAAATAATAAAAAAAGAATAAAATAAGAACAGTCAAAACGAATTACAAAAGTACCATGTAAACGGGGTAATTCACACAACGAGCAAATCTTTTCATAGTCTCGTGTAAATACAAGACTGCTGACACAAACATTCAATCATGATTTATAGGAATAAAAACTGCAGCGAATAAGATTTGTTTGACTACTTCTTTAACTATGATTAAAAACATAATTCGCTTTGAGTTTTTGCTTGATTTATCAGTATTAGGTTTGCATGCTCAGGTTACGTTACACATAAATGATACAGAAAAAAATATGCTGGAAATAATGTCGGCTACATTTTAACATATTCCAAGCCCATCTGCTTGTATTTGATTGTGAAAATCAAGGAAATAAGCACCAACTTAACGAAAATAACTAGTGGTGGGTGCAAGGAATATGCACGTTTTTTTATTTTATTTTTTTTTTTTTTTTGTTGGTATGCAATGTAAAGCATAGAGAGGATTTATTTCCTTTTGTCTGAACGATAAATGTGCATGAAAATAATATAAGACGCGCAAACTGCTGCAGGGTCACTGCTAGAAAAGCAAACTTTCTCTCTCCTAATTTTTTCAAACAAACACTTTGTGCTGGTGTGCAGTTCTAATTTTTCGAACAAATTTTTTTCTTTTTTCTTTTAGAAATAGAAAATATATATAAAATCGCTCTAAGTAATGGCCACACTGTCTTTAACACAAGCATGGTTTCTTTTACGTGAATAATATTTTAAAATAAAATTAAAAGTAATTCGTATTGTTTGCTTACTTCATATTTCTTTTTAAAATAATTTCCACTTTTAGCTGAACACAATTGCCATGCCTTAGTGATTAACAAGAGGAGATTTTCCTCCACACAACATGATCCTATACATGTGGGATAAAAGATGTCTTTTATTTCAGCAACGCATTAAAGAAAGATTTTTTTCTTATTTTACTTTTTTGGAATAACCTTAAGCGTTATTTATAAATCACGTCTATAAAAACAAAATTTATAATACGAAGTCTTCATAGTATGTATCAAAACTATTCTTATTCTATGCAACAAGCAAGAATGCCTTTGATATTTAATATATTTTCTGATGCACTATGGTCGCCTTATTTCAAAAATCATCAGCATTTCAGATTCTATGGATAAATTTTTTTTTAGAATTTTTTTCTGAAATGTGAGATTTCTGAAGAGGTCGCTGCATACATCTTATGATAATTTTGAAATGGCTTATTCGATTTCGTTAAGCCATATGTTAAAAAATTCCAAATTATCCCAACTTGAAGTCATTGTAATATCATTTTTTAATACAACCAATATTTTGAGAGATATTTAGAAATAAATTATATATACGAGGGTGGATTGATATTGAAGCTACCTAAGTAGGAAAAAAAACATTTTTTTTTTTAAAACCACTCATTTCTCAACATAGTCTCCTTTTAGCTCAATACACTTAGTAAGACGATTTTCCAAGTCTTTTATACCATCTGAATAAAACGATTTTGGGAACTCCTCAAAATACGCATTAGTTTCGGTAATCACTTCTTTGTTTGAGCCTTTTTGCAAGTTTGGAAACAGGAAAAAGTCACTAGGAGCTAAATCTGGACTATAAGCTGGATGATCAACCAATTCGAAGTGGATTTCTCGTAGTTTTAGCATCGATCTAATGCTGTGTGAACCGGTGCGTTGTCTTGAAGAAAGAGCACTTTTTTCTTGTTTAAATGTGGTCGTTTTTTCTTGATTGCATCAACCAATTGATCCAATAATGCACGATAATACTCTCCTGTGCTAGTGGATCCCTTTTCAAGATAATCGATTCCGTGTGCATCCCAAAATACAGTGGCCATAACCTTGCCAGCCGATTTCGCTGTCTTCGCCTTCTTCGGAGCACTTCCAACAGCTTCCACCCATTGTTTCGATTGATTTTTGGATTCAGGTGTGTAGTGGTGGACCCATGATTCATCAACAGTTATTAAAATACGCCAAAAATCAGCAGGATTATGCTTCATCATGTCTAAACACCGCTGTGAAGTGGTCTGTCAAACTCGTTTTTGTTCAACACTGAGCAAACGCGGCACCCATCTTGCCGATAGCTTTTTTATATGCAAATGTTCATGCAAAATGTTGAACACACGTTCATATGATATATTTACCATTTCAGCAATCTCACGTATTTGACCCGGCGATCATTCATAACGATATCGAGGATTTTCTTGATATTTTCTTCAGTAACCACCTCTTTTGGCCTTCCTGTTGATGGTATTGTTGCAGTGCTTGTTCGGCCCCGCTTAAATTCACCAATTTAATATTTTACCATATAATCTGACGGAGCACATTCGCCGTAATGTTGATCAAGCTTTTGTTTTGTCTCTTTCGCCGTTTTGCCTTTCAAGTAATAGTGTTTAATCACTACACGAAATTCACTTTTTTCCATTTCCCAAGAAACACAAAAGTTGCTTACTTCAAACGACTACAACAAATAAACTAATAGATGAATTTGGCTAAAATTTTAGCAGCTGACGTTTTACATATCGTTATTTCTAAGAAAGAAAAAGTTTTTGTGTTTGTGCTGCCATCTAGAGCTATGTAGCTTCAGTGTCAATCCGCCCTCGTATATACATTTTGTTTTAATTATGATATTTTTGATTTCTAAAAATTCACAAAAAAATAAAAAACAGAAAATATTTACCAGTTTCACTATTTATTCTTAAAGTTGCATAAAATAGAAATAAAATAAACCACAATTCATGAAAATTTATTGGTAAATATATATTTTATTCCCAATAATGTGAAGGTATCTAGTTTTGAAAAAAAAAAATTTGGCTGTAATTGCCGAAAACCCCACTGTCGCTTATACGACACCTATAACATACAATTACAACAAAAAGATTTTTTTTTTCAAAACTATACTCGTATTTATATATATTTCTTTTAATGTAGTTTTTCTCTTAGTGTAATTAACTTGTTAAGAATCATGTAACGTCTATTGAAATCTTAGGCAGTATAGTACCACCTATTTGAAAATCATTGTCTCATAAGCAACTTAATCCTGAAACACTTGTTATTAATTTCATAAATCCCAGCATTTTATTACCTATCACAAGATAAACACACGCATACATTAATTCCTCACAAAAGATTAAAGTTTAAAAACCAATCTCTGACAGCACACAACTTTCCTTCATTAAAACGCTTTCATAGGAATCTGTCAAATGATATCAGGTCATGTGGAAAACAAAATACACGTAGAGATACTCTAACAAACCGAATTCTTGTCAATATAATGTCAAGTAATTAACAACAGTTTAATACAAATTGCACCTAAGAGAAGGTAATAAGTACACTTGCAGAAAATCAAACTAAAATAAATATAAATTTTCCATTATTTTCTAATTTAATTTTTTTTTTTTTTTTGTAACATATTACTTGTCAGCATAGTCTCTTTTAAATTTATTTATTTTTTTTAATTCCTCCAAAGAGCAAACTTTTCCAAGGCCGTCAAAATATTCCTTCGTTTACTTCGTAACCACATGTTCGAATTACTTAGACGAATTACTCGGTTCACATGGCACCTTTGTAGTTCTTTTTTTTAGTAGTTAATTCTTTTATTGCTTTTATTTACCGGTAAATTGTGTTTCGGAAAAAACTGCAAGGAAATCAGATAAATATTGTTACGTTTTAACCTTTTGAAAACATTTGAGTTCTTTTTAATTGCGTGTAAATAAAATAAACACCATCTTGTTGTTGTTTTACAGTTTTTATTTCCTTCCTTTATTTCAATTTATTTATCTTGCACTTAGTATTGCACTTAATATTGCACTTAATATTCGTTTACACGACACTTTTATTTACGCCTGAATACGACTTTATTTTTTGACTTCGAAACGAAAGCATTATCGACGTAGGCAAAGCAGCCTCTTTTTACACCTAATTGCCTACAGTTTGGAAAGTTCCGGAAAGTTCCTCTATTTTATGTCCACTAATTTTAAACATATAAGATTGTGTTTTCCAAAAGATGGTCGAATTGGCAATGCCGTCAAATACACAAATGAATACGACATTACCAGGGTAACATATTTTCAACCTTGAATTGTTCTTGGCTTACTGACGTGTACTTTTTCTTATAAATATCCCAAAAGAAAGAGGTCCAACTGTGTCAAATCACATGATCGTGGCGGCCAACTAACATCGCCACAATATGAAATAAGACGGCCATAGAATTTCACGCGCAAAACAGCCTTTGTTTCGTTGGCTGTGTGGCAAGTGGCGCTATCCTGTTGGAACCACATATTTTCCTGGTCCATACCCTCAATTTCTGGTTATATCTTCAGTTCAGACGATAACTGCTTGGCCGTAACAGTCACTTCTTGAGAATGCACCGGCTTGTCAACAATCACTCATAGTTTCTCATTTGCCCAAACGCGGTAATTCTGCTTATTAACGATTCGACTGAAAATGATTTTCATTGTAAAATCACCTGTCACTTCTGTCTGTTCAACTAACCTTCCATCGTATTGACGACGCTTGATATGGTTAGTAGGCTTCAGCACTTGAGTCAGTTGAAAATTGCGAACATATAAATTCAAATCTTTATTTAAAATTCGCATCGGGGATGTTTGTGAGATGTTCAATTGTCGGGCACGACGACACATCGAGGTTGACGGCTTTTCTGCCACACTCTCGTGAACAACAGCAATGTTTTCTGTAGAACGAACTGGGCGAGCATGTACAGGTGTTACCACATTTCCTACAGAGCCGGTTTGATGAAGTTTGCGAATAATTCTCCCGATGATGAACAAGTTTGGTCGATTATGCTGACCCAAAAATATCACGAAGTGCACGAAATTCATTCATATTTGAATGCCCATTTTCACAAAAGGCTTCATTGTGTACCTCTCCATGGTTGAATTTGTCAAACACTGAAACAAAGAAATGTCAAATTTGGTGGGGAAAAAAACGTGACGTTAAGGTGTGACATTGTTTATTATGGTTGGACCACCCTTTATTATTACGATAGAACTAGTAGTTGGTGTCTTAGGTAAAAACGTAATCTACGAGTTTTCTCTTAGTTGAGTGTTAATAATGAGTGAGCGAACGAATTACGAAAAAAGTTATCGTGTGAACATGGCATAACCTAAACGAGCACTAATTTTCCAAAACATAAAATAGTTCTGAAGATTATGTTAAATGGGTTGTAGTTTAATTTATGGATTTTTGAGATACTGACTACACACAGTGCACTTGTGCATATCATTTACGTAGCAGCCACTACTCTAGATAAGGTATTACATGCTTCAAATCCATAGTAAATTTATGTAAAAGCTCTAAATGATAATCGTACTTATTTTAAGACACCCTAGCCACCTTGTTTGTATAGGCCCTGAACATCCTTACATTCATATAAAAGCTGATATCATCGTTCAAGCGATTTCATATACCGACGATACATAGATTTTTCTCAATTTCTGATAAGATTACCTTTTGTTTGTTTGACATAATTTGTGCTGGTATGACCTCAATTTCTTTCAGTGTAAATGACTTTTAAAGCCTTATGTTATGTTTCTTATACTCCCCCTTAAAACAACTCATTTAACTTCTTGCATATGTATTTGATGTTTTGATTATTTGTTGACAAATTTTAACTTTTTTTTGACACATCGTATCGTATGTTTGTCATCATCATATTACACACACCCACACACCCACTTTCACCCAAAATTTACACTTTTAGATCATTTAATGAAAATTGATAAACAAATGCTTAAACTAATACTTTGCCAAGTAACTCAATATGCTATTATCGTAGTCTGCACATCATATGAGAGGGAATGGATGATAAAATTTCAGAATTTACTTTTAAAACATACATATATAAGTGTCATATAGATGGTAAATATGTGTATGTGTCAGTAGCTTATATTCTCTTTCCACTTATGGAGAATTATGCAAATTTGTCTTGAGATTTTTATTTAACGAAATACAAGACATTTGCTGTTCATGATCTTATTACTGTTGCATCTCTTGATTGTCATTTGATATGCTATTGGCTAAGATTTCTTAAAGAGAAATAGTTTTTCAAAACAAAATAAAATAATTTTGTTTTAATAAAAATTATTGAAATTTGTATTGTATTGGTAAAGTAAAATATTTTTTTAATTTTATAAGTAATCTGGTTATTTGTGAAAAGTTTTATTTAATAATGTATTTAATATTAAACCAGTTTCAATAATTGCTGTGCTAAAAGATTTTAATCAATAAATCATTTATTTTCATTTTTTAAACACATTAAACAGAAGACCACATCAGTTGGTCAAATGTTTAGACAGTTTGTCTAACCATACTCGTATTAAGCGTCATATAAACAAGTACATACATACAGTGGTGAGCATTGAGTTGGCACATTACCTATTGCACACTTTTTGGAATCAAAATTATTTTTACGTTTTTATTATTTTCAGCATTTCAATGTCATAATGTATCACTCGTGGTCCAAGGAATATGTAGTATTAGTTTACTTTAAATTCATTTATTTCGTAATAGAAAAGAGCAAAATCCAAAGAAATGGCTTCACAATAATTTAGTAGAATTCAAAATAATATGGGGGTGGCGTGGTGTATACTGGCTAGAGCGCACGCATAACAATGCAAACGACTCAGGTTTGAGTACCAGCAGAGAACAATTGTGATTTCGAATGTTTAATAAAGAAGCTTCAACTTGCATCTAAAAAATAAAGAGGAAGCCCCCCTGACCTTTTCGCATACCTCTGGCGATGATGACAAACATCAGACGAATGATCAGGAAAACACGCCACCTACCGGGGACCAAATTACAATACTAAAGTAAAGATTAGCACCACTTAGCAAAGTTCTTCACCACTACACATAATCATATGGAGGAAGCTACAGTGGATTAATCATCTACTTTGCTTGAAAGATCAATTTGATTAATAAACTGAAGCAAAGCACTGGATGCTTTGTGGAAAGCGAATATGCTAGAGGAGTGACGGAGAAAAAAAAAAAAAATCAGAAAGAAGAAAAATACGAAACGAAAAAAAATACGATACTAAAGGGTCTGCCATTTAACGTTTTTTTTTTTCAACTAGTGCTTATTTCATAAATGGTAACACTTAGTTCATGTCTGATTTGACAGATAATTAGCTTTATCCTTCCGCTGAACGAATATGGTTGTGTATACGCTTGAACAACGCTGGGAATCTGGGCCTGCGATCGACTTACAGAAGATGCCGATTTTGCCAAAAAAAAATCATCTTTTTAGATGAAGCTCATTTTGATCTTGGCGGGTATGTAAACAAGCAAAATCGTCGCATTTGGGGCACAGAAAACCCGCACGCATATATTGAAAAGCCGATACACCCAAGACGAGTCACTGTTTGGTGCGGATTTTGGTCCAGAGGCATAATTGGGCCATTTTTCTTCGAAAATAAGCAAGGAGTGGCCGTTACAGTCAATGGCAATCGTTATCGGGCCATGTTGAACTAATTTTAGTTCACAAAAATTGAAGAGGAGGATATTAGCAACATTTGGTTTCAGAAGGATGGCGCTACGTGCCACACAGCCGAAGCTACACTCGATGTTTGGCGCCCTGTTTTTGAAGGTCACATTATCGTCGTTTGGCCACCTCGGAGCTGCGATTTGACTCCGTTGGACTATTATTTGTGGGGTGCCGTCAAAGATAAGTGTTACGCCAACAAGCCAGAGACAATTGACGCTTTAAAGGACAATATTCGTGAAGCCATTGGTGAAATACTCGTACCGCTGCGCACAATCGATAATGTGCTTCAAAATTGGACCGATCGTGTACGCTACTGCATGGCCAGCCGAGGCATTTGAATGAAATTATTTTCGATTAATAACCGGAAAGATTGTACTTTCAAATATAAAAAGAAATTTGAGAAAATATTTAGTACTTTTTTTTATAGCATTTTCAAAAAAAAAATTTATTTGGCGAACCCTTTATTTATTTTTAACTTAATAATTTTCATATCTCCTCTCCACACCGTCCTTAGATCCCACTCAACGTTTCATTGGAATTGTTTAGCATTTCCTTCTGATTGCTGTCCATAAATCACTAAAATTTTTAGGTTTAACAACACTAATGTACTGCTTTACATCATTCCATGGGTTTACTACTGGAATGAGATCTAGCGATTAAGTTGGCCAATTAAAAATGTCTCTTCTATTTTGCTCTAAGCAACACTCCACTGTACGTGAAATTTGTTTTGGATAATTATCATGCACCAAATACCATCTAAGTGACTCTGCACATAGAGTCATTGTATTCAAAAGTATTTCCTTCTAATTTTGATTATAAGACCAACACAGTGCCCAGCAAATGCGGGCCAAAACCAACACATTTGCGGCACTACGCTTTACTGTCATTGACCTTTACCTGGGATAGTGCTATATGCTTAACGAACGCCATATATTAGATTTTCCAAAAGAAAATTTTCCGGTTACTTTACTGTATGCTCAAGAATAATAAAATTCGGGACTTCAAGTCTTTTATTTTTTTTATAGGTGTACCTTAGGTTGTATAATGCATTCAAGCAATTTTTTTCATATTTCCTTCTAATTGTTCGCGAGGAGATATGTCAATAGCAAAATTTGTTGAAAACTTCTAAAACGGCCTGCAACTCAGGCTGTGTAAATAAAGGAGTTCTTTTTACGAGTTGTTTTTCTAGGCCTGGCGTACTATATAATACTTTTATATGTCCAATGTAGACCATCATTTTGTTGCAATTTAACGCGGAAGTAATGTCACAAGCGATGATTTCTCTCGAGTTTATTTGAAGAATAACTTCACCCTATGCCTTTGAGCACCATTTACCTTGAATTTTTCCTGTTCATTATTTTATGGTTTTTATTAAAACTTTAGAAATTGTATTTTCACAAAATTTACTAATTGCAGATTAAAAAAAAAAATTAGTGGAATATATCAAAATTTTTAAAATGTACTAAATTCCAGCCCAGTGCAGATTACATACAATTTTTTTTTTTTTTTTTTTTGAATAAATTACACATAAAAATTTAAACCGCGAAAGAAAATAAAAAGAAGTTGCTTTACATACTGAGCACACCCTAGACAACACATGTAGGTAAATACTTTACTCAATTTTGATGCTTAGAAAAACATATACGCATTTCAATGCAGCGTGCTAACCCAATGTACATACTATACGTATGTACTATACGTAATGAAAACTAATTTAATATCCGTTCGTCTCCATAAATGCAAACTTATGCAAACATTTAATATTTAATACAAACAAATGTTCACTTTGGTATTTGAGAAATTTTCTTCTCCATATCTGAACATACTCTCGTACTCAAATGCACTCATCTTCCCTTTTAAGCATCCGCATTTGCAAACGAGTAAGATAAAGTGGAAGAAGTAGTCTCATAATCAATGATCAAATGATAAAATTGCAATTTCCTTACAGATCAATATCATTTGTTCAAGAAATGTTGAGCAATATAAAGCGTGTTATGAGGTAGGCATTTTACAAAGGACTTTGCATTCTGAAGGTTAGCTTTTTGTTAACAAACTCAAGAAAAGGAAAAAATTCACAGTATTCTCATCAAACTGCTATGACTTTTATGATTCTATGCAGAATGATTTTGGACCGAATAGCAGGTAAAATTGATATCACTTTTCGAAACTAATAGGCAGGTTTCAGGTCACTACATTTTTGTGGGGACCACATTGAGTCGCTTTGAATCATACTAGAGCAAATCAGTGAGCTACAGCAGCTGTTATATTTGATGTTCGTCGAACACCAGAGCATCTGAGCTGAGTTCTCAAGAAAGAGGGGTCCGCTTCATACAGGCGTAGTATGCCGAATTCCAGTGTAGAATGTTGCACGGAAATGCGCTCTGACCCTATCAATATAGTTTCTGGTGTCCCTCAAGGATGTATACTGTCGCCACTTATTTTACTGGTGGTTATCGACGAGGTACTTCGAACAAATATATATAGCGCTCCCAACAGAGGCATTATTGGGCAACTAATTAGCATTCAACGCCTTAACGACCTGACTTATGCTGATGATATTGTGTTGATATCCACAAAGCAAAGCCACATGCAGGACAAACTGAATAGCTTGCGAATATATTCTTAAAAATACCAGTTACGCATCAATGCCAGTTAAACAAAAGCCATGCGAGTGAACAACTCACGCACTGATCGCATTTTTCTTTATGATAAACCTTGGCAGTCAAATCCCACCAGATAGCAGTGCCAGAACGGGTATCGAGGCTCGACATGCGAATACAAAACGGGCATTTGCAAGCCTTCAAACAGTACGGCGATTTTGGCAACTATCATCTGCAACAAAAATTCAAATTTTCGATGCAAATGTGAAGTATGTAGTTCTTTACGGAAGTGAAACTTAACTTATGTCAGTGGAAGCAATGAACAAACTATAAGCTCTTATCAACCGATGCCTGAGAAATATTCTGTGTTTATGGTGGCCTCACAACTGCATTTCCAACTCGGAGTTTCACATTGCCATGGAGATAAGATTCTGAAAAAGTGCGTTAAATTGGGCACACATTTCGGAAGCCGACAGACAATATTGCAAGATTAGCTCTCGACTGGCAAACGCATGTAAGGCGAAGCCGCGGTCAACCGAGAAGGACATAGAAGAGAAGCCTTCTGGACGAGAACCAAGCTGGACGCAGTTCAAAATTCTAGCTAAATATTGATAAGTCTGCTTAAGCCACTCTTCTGTATGGACATAAAAGTATCCGCTAATACATATTTCCGACCATACAATTAAAATTAATTAATGTTTGTTTACAAAAAGCTAAGTTTCATTTCAAATCTCTTGCTTCCACCTTCATGCACTTCTTAAGTTGAACTGACCAATCATTAATAGCTGCATGGAACTTAACCATTAAAAAGTTGGCCATTTCACAAATCAAAGCAGCCTTAAGAGAATCAATGTTGAGATATCTTCAGCGGCAGATCACATCCCACAAAAGGATCTGTCATTTGTAATCGAAAGGTTTCCGATCAGAGCTGACAGAGACAATTTCTCAGTGCAAATAAAATCTGCAATTTTTTTATGATGTCAGGCATAGAATCCGCCTTAGAATCCCGCTAAAAAAACAGGACAGGGAGTGGTTAAGTGGCTTCACATTAGCTTCCAACATCGTTTCTTGGTAAACATTGGTCATTGTTTTAACACCTCGTTAACAAAGTTGAGACAATCCATTAAACCATGTCATTTTTCGACATGTGGCATCAGTTCAAGAGCTTCATTGTGTTTATTAATTTCTTTTCTTAACTGCCGACATATTTTTCCTTTATTAACCAGGTTGTCTCGCATACAATACACTATTAGCGTTAGTTTCTGGGTTTTTTATCCACCAGTATGTTATCTTTTTAATACTTTGATTCATAAACTTCTTGTAAAAGTTCTTTTTACGAACCATGATTTTGAAGAATATGTTTTTTTATTTCTGATTTGAGGGCTTTCATGATTTGCTGTATTTGAAATGTACTTGATAAAAGTCTGTTCAAACAATTCTATGCATCTGTGGACGAACATGCAAGTTATCGTAAGTAGCTGTAGCGTTTTCAATTTACACTTTAAAAAATTTTTATAATCAGAACACCTCATGCTAAAGTATAAGTGTTTTTTTTTATAATTTAAGCAATTAATTCTATTGTAAATTGAATACTGTTACGAAACTAAATATGCCTAAAAATAAAATACAGCACAACAGTGCCTTTAAAACTGTCTTGTGGAAATTTGGTATATTTGGTATTAATGAGCCACCACGTCAATGGGTAACACGCTCTTACGTGTTTAAAATTAACGGAAATAAAATAGAGAGTATGAGAGCGTTTGAGACATTTCCGAAACTTTCCAAACTGTAGGCAATTAAGTATATAAGCAGCTGCTTTACTTACGTCAGTTAGTTATAGTTTTGCTGCCATAAAATAAAGTCGTTTTAAGTCGCAAATAAAAATCTTGTGTAAACGAATACTGGATGAAAGATAAATAAGTTTATGTATTAAGATAAACTGAAAAAAGGATAAAGTGAGGAAGTAAAAACTGTAAACAACAACAAAGTGGTGTATATTTTATTTAGGCGCAATTAAAAAGAAGTCAAATGCTTTAAAAAGGTTAAAAATAATAATACTATATTCCTCTAATGATGCACTTCGGATCATAGACCATAAAAACTCCTTTTAGCTGTGTCTGCTTAAAACTAACAATTTGATATGGCTCCAAGGGGTGTGGCGTAGTATAATTGTCACGTTCGAACCCCAGCGAAGGACATGGCGCAAAAAACTTAATTGTGGTTTCGAGTGTTTAATAAAGAGGCTCCGACTTCCCTCCACATAAATCTATCTAAAAAATAAGGACAAAGTCCCGCTTACCCATCAGACGAATGATCAGAAAAAATACCACCTACTGGGAAAAAATTAAAATGCTAAGTAAAGATCACCACCACCAAGGTACCGGTGATCAGTCCGGGGCCGTTGTGGGGCCGAAACTGGAGGCGGCACGTGTTTGTATTTACACTCACGTGTCACTAAGCCTGACCAGAGATATTCTGGTGCCACGGGAATCTTGAGCCCAGGGATTCCAATTTCTGCCCGACTGTTGGGTAGGCCCCTTTGTGGGAGCTTCGTGGTGGCTGTGGTTTAGTCCTAAAGCTCAAGCAGAGCGCGAGGTCGGTGTGGTGTTGCATCTCCTTAACCGGGTGTTTTGCCACATATCACGACAGCAGTTTAGATAGTCTCCAACTCCCTACCATGGTGTGAAGGTCATGAGTGTCCTAGCAATTGTTGAGTGTCCTTCGAATTGTTACTCACTTGTGATATTCACTCTGGGTATTATAGGTGGTGGCGTTGGTGGACGTTGGCATTCACTCGTGCCGTTGGGCTACCGTGGGGTATTCCACAGATGACACCTGACACCACTTTACGAGGATATTCACCACTACACAATCATCAGCATTAAACACATAAACAACAGCAAGCAGCAACTTGTTGCTGGTAGCATTTACTATTATACTATCGACTTCATAAATATTTTGAAAGCAGCAGCAGCAATAATATTAGTTTTCATTATCATTTGTTATAGAAAAATGCTTTTCAGAGGTGACACTCAAATTTTTCAAATCTACCAAAATAAATTACTGAATATTTTCTCAAATTTCTTTTTTTATTTGAAAGTACAATCCTTCCGGTTAATAACGGAGAATAATTCCATTCAAATAGCTGCCTCAGCTGGTCATGCAGTAGCCTACACGACCAATTTTTAAGCACATTATCGATTGTGTGCAGCTGTATTTCACCAATGGCTTCACGAATATTGTCCTTTAAAGCGTCAATTGTCCCTGGCTTGTTGGCATAACACTTATCTTTGACCGTACCCCACAAATAATAGTCCAACGGTGTCAAATCGCAGCTCCGAGGTGGCCAAACGATATAAGCTCTGCGGCTGATAATGCAATCTTTAAAAACAGGGCGCAAAACATCGAGTGTAGCTTCGTCTGTGTGGCACGTATCGCTATCCTTCAAAAACCAAATGTTGCTAATATCCTCCTTTTCAATTTTTGTGAATAAAAATTCGTTCAACATGGCCCGATAACGGCCACTCCTTGCCCATTTCCGAATTCTGCCTCTTGACCAAAATCCGCACCAAACAGTGACTCGTGTTGGGTGTATCGGCTTTTCAGTGTATGCGTGCGGGTTTTCTGTTCCCTAAATGCGACAATTTTGTTGCTTGTTTACATAACCGCCAAGATCAAAATGAGCTTTATCTGAAAAGATGATTTTTTGGCAAAATCGGCATCTTCTGTAAGTCGATCGCAGGCCCACTTAGCGAAGCGTATACACAACCATATTCGTTCGGCGGAAGGAAAAAACTAATTATCTGTCAAATCAGACATGAGCTAAGTGTTACCATTCACGAAATAAGCACTAGTTGAAAAAAAAAAACGTTAGATGGCGGACCCTTTACTAACATTAAGGTTACTTGATACAGTATTTTAATTTTATACTGTTGTTTTCTGATAAATTAAAAAGAAAAAACTATTTCTACGTTTTTTTGATTTAAAATTTTATATTGTATTGGTATCACTAATTTTCGTTTTACTGCCAAAAAATTGTTATATTTAGCAGCAGCGGCAAAGGTTGTAATTGTTTTCATATAAACGTATGTATTCTAATTTGAACATTATGCTGTCTGCTGCTTGCTGTCTGTTATGTGTTTAATGCTTAAGAGTTCATCATGTAAGTGTTTTTATTATAGTAAAACCATTCTTAGATTCTATTTATTTATTTTTTATTCTTTTTTTTTTTTGTTTTTTCTATTTATTCATTATATTTGAAATATTTAATTATGTAAATTAAAATGTGTATTTTGATTAAATATCTTCATAAAACTTTTTTTTTTTTTTTTGTAAAACTTAGTTCATAAGCAGCTTAATGTTGTTAATTTCCTGTACATTTTTTATTAAAACAATATGCTTTTGTAATATAACAAAAAAAAAGATTGTTTTAAATATTTTTTATTAACCACCGTGTGACATTTTTCAAAAAGGAGCAAAACACAATTGAATTTCCCTTGTCACCATTATTTAAAAACGATTTAAAACAATTTAATTAATTCGTTTGTCAACTATAAACCGTAAGAATAAATTAAATTCTTATTTAACCGGCAATTGTTTTTTTACAATTAATGTCAATTAATATAAATTTCAGTTTAAAATATCTGCCCCACATAGGCTTTGACGAAGCGCGGTGAAGGCTATGAAAATTTTTTTTAACAAAACTCTTAAAATTTTCAATTATTTTTTAAATTTCATTATTTTTAAAATTTCTTTCTGTAGCTTAACTAATATTCGTTGTAAATCAGCTTTTATACGCTTTGAAATTTTTTTGCTATGAAACTGCATTATTTACACTTTTGTTAACTGTAAATAGTGCACGTTAAAGGGAGGCTGCTAAAATAAAAAGTACAACCGACATTGCTTTTATTGCAAGCATACGAATTGAACTATCTTTTGTTTCCAAACTACCATTGGACATGAGGGTCTCATTAGCTGCCTTACTTGATTCATGTTATACCCTTTACCCTACATACCCATAATAGTACAACAAGATATCTGAATACTTTTACAACGCCTTCTCCGAGACTGGATGCATGTCACTTCCATGATCTCTATTGTCATAGGTATTCATGTGTCAATGACTAATTTTATCAAATTCGTCAGAGGTACCGGCTGGCTCATGTGAGGGACTCATGAACTGTATTTTCTGGTTTAGGTGGGCATCATGGGACTGTCGAATATCTGGCTTTTCGACCCTTTTCATGAATACCACCTTGAAAAAGGTGGTTTCCTGAGTTTATTCAAAAAATTAAAAATACAAGTTTATTTGGCTGAATCTATAATGTCCCCATCGACTTCAAAACACACCTATGCCCGCGCTTGTTCAATCTTCGAAGCATATTTCATATTCGGTTTTCGGTATGTACATCAGTTCTCGGCTTCTGCAACGAGTGCCCACTAATGGTTTTTTAACTCGATTAAGCAGAAAGAAGTCACAGGGAGCCAAATCAGATGAATTCGGAGGCTGTTGGATGGTATTTATTGCATTTTTCGTTACCAAATTTCGAATAATGATCACACTGTGCGACGGTGCGTTATCATGGAGCAAAATTCAGGAATTTTCTGCCCACTTTTCTGGCCTCTTTCGACGAATTGCTTCACGGCAACATCTTATAATGCTGAAATAATACTTTTTGTTAAATGCCTGACCTTCTGGATAAAATTCATGATGCACTACACCGTTGTAATCCTTGACTGAAAACGACGTGTTTTTGATCTCGGTTCATTTGGTTAACGCCAATCACTTGCCTAATGTCAGGATTGCGTGTCGTACTCATAAACTCACGTCTCGTCTCCTTTTGACGAATGTGGAATCGGATTTAGCTTCGCTAATCATATTTTTTGTGACCTCAAGACGGTCTCTTTTATACTCTCTCTTTTTACTTATACTTATATGAGTAGTATACTTATACTCATAAGTATATATACTTATATATAATAAGTATATATACTTATGAGTATGAGTATATATATACTTAAGTATAATAAGTATATATACTTATGAGTATAAGTATAATTATACTTATGAGTATGAGTATACTCATATACGTATAAGTATACTTATACTTATAGGTATAAGTATAAGTATACTCATATACTTATAAGTATAAGTATACTCATATACTTATAAGTATAAGTATACTTATACGTATACTTAATACTATACACTTAATACTAATATACCAATATACTTAAGTATACTTATACGTATTCTTATACTTATACCTCTACTATACATTTTCATGCAAATACTGTAATGTTACCACAACTCTAAACACTCTGTAAAAAGTGTTCGTCATACAGTGCACTTTATAGTTAATTAGCAAATAACTGCTCCAGCTGGTGGAGTACTAACGGCACCTCTTATTCTTAAAATTTTAATTTATTTAATGCAAATACAATAATAAGTACGAATTAATTAAATATCAAATATTTATATATAATTTATCAAACAAATGAACTGAGTGATTATTTGTTTTATTAAATATTTAATGAGAGTACTTGCATATTTATGAAAATTTCTTTATTAAATTTAATTAATTTTATTTAAAACCAAACAAAATAAAAATAAAAAATAAATTTTAATAAAAAGCAAATTAAGACAACAAGCATATATTGCAGGTTTTTACTTTGACAAAAATTAAAAAATTATTAACAATATTAAGCCTATAAAGACATGTCTCTATATTTTCAGTATTAATGTAAAAATTTAAAAAGAACGACAAAATTTTTATATTTTTTGTAGATATAAGAAGCCTTTATATCAACTCTATAGAACATAGTTTGTTTTCCTAACTTGCATGGCTATTGTTGCTTATTTTCATCTAAAGACTTTAAGGCTGTTATTAAAGAGCCTGCTGTTTTAAAAACCTTTAAATAGAAAACAAATAAAATTAAATTAAGTCTATACCATCCGTTCAAAACCCATACCCATAAAAACAAATTTAAATCCAAGACAAAAAACACGCCACTTAAATGGCTAGATTTCTGAGAGCGCATTATAGGCAATAAATGAAGTTTGGCTTGAGTCTTAGACATTTGAGACCAATCGAAAGCTGCATAGATTTCCAAAGACACTTCTAGACTCTGAAATGCAAATCAAAAGCAAATAAGTAAGAAGATTTTAATCAGTTGAGCTTGACTATTTGATACGCTACACAAAAATTCTTGCAAAGAGTGAAATTTTTATCAAATTTTTTGTTATTTTATTTTTGGTTTTAACTTCAGAAAAAGAAAACCTAAAAAAATCTGAAAATTTTAATTACGCTCAAGCCAGCTTGCACAAATATTTGAAAGTTTGCACAAAAGCAAAATTTTATTAATTTCTTTAAGCTGTTTATACAGTGTATTAGGTTTTAAATTGTAATAAATTTCAAACTAATTGCCCCTACTTTATGAACACTGAAGTATTGAATTCATAAGAGGTTTGTTAAGAAAATTAGTGAATTTTTTTTTATTTAGCTTCTACAAAAGATAGTTGTTTATTCATAAGTTCATGTACCAAAAGAAAAAAAAGAACGAAAAATCTAAGAATTTTAGTAACGATCATGCCAGTTTGTTCAACCACTTGCACGAATGAAAATTTTCGTTTATATCTGTAAGCTATTCCTATAGTCCAGTTTCTAATACATTGTTATTTAATCGCCCTCACTAAGTATGAAAATATAAGTACTGAATTCTAGTAAAAAGTAATGAATGTTCGTAAAAACTCCAAGTTTTGTTTGTTTCGTTAAGCTTCTCCTATAAAATGCAAAAAGTTTTAAGTTCTTGTTAGGTTTTGCACAAACTGTTAAGAAGTGAATAGTAGAGATCAGAGAAAGTCGTTTCGTCTGTTTAAGGCAATAGATAGCAAATAGGGTTGCCAGATTTTACATTGCAAAATTCTTGATATTTGTATAAAAAAATATTGATTTTGAAAAAAATTCTTGCGATTCAACTATATTGGCGTTTGTAAAACTTCAGTTACAAATTATCGAGAGCTGATTCTAATATTTAATTTCTATGGTAATATTAATTGCTTGAAGCCAACACTGTAGCTTGTTTGATACATCCGAATAACTTCGGGCGATCTCAGCTATCAACAATTTACAGATTGAGGCAAGATATTCAATTAAAATGGCCAAAAAAAAGTGTTGTGTTTCATCATACAACGCCAGACCACACACAAATATGATGGCCCGGCAGAAACTGAAGGAGCTTGCCTTGGAAGCTTTGACGCACTTTCATATTATCATATGTTTCGATCTGTGCAGAACTCTTTTAATGGTGTAAGTTTAAATTCCGTAGAGGCCTGCGACATGCAATAGGTTCTGTTTTTCGTTCAGATGTTCTACACTAATGGAATAATGCCTTTGCCGCAAAAGTGGCAACAATTTGTCTTAATAAAACTCGTTTTAAATATAAGTAAACGTTTAATTCTTAGTCAAATTTGTAAAAGAACTTTTTCGAAGTTTTGGATAAGCTAAACTATGAAACAATTACACCTAAAACGCTTAACGTTATTAATTCACTAAAGAAAAAAATTGCCATATTTTATTAATTTTTTTAGTGACTGGTTGACCAGAGTGAGTATTCATTTTATACAATAGAATTTATGTGGCCCGATGTATGGGCCCAATATTATGTTATGCCATAAACCGTTTCAACATACTAAAGAATACTTCAAAGTGAATAATTTTTTCAAACTGTGCACACACCTAATTTTCTCTAAATTTTTATTCTAAGTCGCATGCTATGCTTCAACCTCCTTATAACTCCTAAAAGTATGGTTTAAAATAAAAAAAACACACATTTTTGTTGCATACTTCAGTTACCTTATCCTTAATCCTTTGACCATTATAACAATACAAAAACAATTGTAAAGCCACTGTTGACAAAAATATCATCTGATACATGGCCACACCTAAAGAATCGTGTGGACGACTTAAACGAAATGCCAAACAACAGATTTGCGAACAGGAAATAATAAATTTAAAGAAAATGATCACATTGTAGGCACAATTTAATTTCTCTGATAGAGTCAATATATCGGAATGATACTGCAGGCACTGGTTAACACCTTTCAAAAGCTCCTGAGCATCACCAAATCGCTGGGCAACAGATTTAAAACGATGAAATAAAATATGAAATTGTGCAGAGATATTACAGACCAGCCATAAAAAGAGAGTATCGGTGCCTATTGTAATGGCTATTAGGAAGTAGATGCTTAATAAATTCCATAAATACACCAGAGAATAGCCGGTTAAACTATCATCATAAGGCCAAAAATAGCTGAAGATATAAAAAAATTTAAATTTAAAAATCAAACAATAAAAAAAAGTAAAGAAAAATATTTTTTGATTTACGTGGCTTTGTAGGGTGGTATTAAAACTAGGTCTCCCTGTGTCAACCAGTAATAAATGGCTAATACAAGTGGATTTGAAAAAGCGAAAACAGCAGCTATAGTTACGATTTGAAAATAAAGTTTACTTATGAACACTTCACGTTGATTTTCTTTTATAACTAATTGACGTTCCTGTTGTTGAGCTGAAATTGACAAATAAATTGAAATTATTTCTTGCAAAAACACAAATAGACTTTTAACATTTCACCTTCTAAATTGAACTCCATAATTTCCTTTACTAAGGCCACAAATACTTCACGTTTACCGAGAAACACTAACATTTTCCAAATGGCCAATAGAGACTGACACAATAATGACAAGGAATCTGTCACTTCCACATAATCCTGGCGGTGAACGAACGCATAGTGTATAATAGCCATGCTATGGCTTATGGCAAATAAAAGCGGCATGTAGCATAATGCAGGATGTTTAATTATAACCTGCTTATTAGCCGCTTTTAGATCAATGCCTAAGCAGGCAAACGTGAATTGCTGGACATGGAAATAATTTTTTAACACCATTTGTGTGTATTTTAAAGAGAAAAAGAAAACTTCCGTCATTTAAATATGCAATTCCAATGAAAAGAAAAACAATTTTCAACGGATTTTATAAATCTGTATTTACAAAAAGAAAGGGTTTTTCGATAAGAGCGATTTGAATTTGACACTTCGGGTACTTTAAAAGCATGAAAGGAATGATTTGTTCGATTCCAGTTCGTAAATTTCAATGTCAAAATTGCACAGTTTTCCTGTCAACCAGACACTGAAAAACTGGGTGATTTGTAATTGGGGGAGCGAGGATATAGCTATAGCCGCTAACATAATTGCATGATAGTTTGAACATATTTAAGAGAGGCTGGCCACTTTAGAATAAGAATTGGAACGGTGCTAAAATGCAAGAAAAACTTGAACAAGCCTAGATTGACGGCAATCAAGGTTATATTGACTGTGTGGTGGAATTTTTTAGTCTCCCTTACTTTGATTCAGTTTCTTTAATCAATTTAATCTTTCAAGCTAAGTAGCTGATTAATCCACTGTAGCTTCCTCAATATGATTTTGCGTAGTGGTGAAGATCCTTGCTAATTGGTGTTGATCTTTACTTTAGCATTGCAATTTATTTCGCAGTTGATGGCATGTTTTCCTGATCATTAGTCTGATGCTTGTGATTATCACCAGAGGTATGCGGGAAGGTCAAGGGGGCTCTTCTTTATTTTTTAGATGGAATTGCTTGGAGGGAAGTTTTTTATTAAACATTCGAAAGTGTGGTGGCATTAGAAGGCTGTTATCCATTATGAGATTCTATAAACTGACAAAACGATTATTTTGATCTCTACTATTTACATCCCCCAATTTTTGCAAAGCATAGGAACCCTTTGCCAGAGAAACCCTTGATACCTTGGCTATCCGTTTTCTGGTTTGATAGCCAATGTATCAAGAGTTCATAGCCAGTTGCCGTTTGATCAGAACGAACTGGGCGAGCAATTGGTCGATTATGTTGACCAAAAAAATCACGAAGTAAACTAAATGTAGCTTGATTTGAACGCCCAATTTCGTAAACGGCTTTAAAGCGATAAGCTTTGCTTAATTGTGTATCTGTCCGTGGATGAATTTGTCAAGCTCTGAAACATAGAAATGTCAAATGAAGTTGGGCAAGAAACTTGATGTTAATGGGTGACTCACAATTAACATCGCGTATTATGTTTGGACCACCCTTTATAACAGGAGGAAATTTGAATCCTGTGTAGGACTGTCTAGAGGTAACTGGAGGATATTGACCGCGCTTTTGATCGGTCATTGCAGGCTAAATGAACATCTAAGCAAAATGGAAAAAGTTTGAAGCCAACCAGAACACATACTGGGTACATGATGGCACTGAACCATTCTAGGAGGAGAAGTATCAGGGTGACAATCAGTTATCAGATGAGAAGTTATCGCGGTTGGCAGAAACCGACATCCAGAATTTTGCCAGATCGACGAGGCTGTGGGAGATATTTTAGGAAAACACTTTATTGATGAAAGGCTGTACAATAGATCAGAGATCGCTGTGCTTTTATACCTCAGTTATAATAATACAATAATGGAACCGTAGTAAAATATCTGCCTGCAGTAGAGTAGGAAGAGTGCTCGAATTGAATTCGTTCGTAAAGATTCTTCTTGAGAGCTGAACTTTAAAGGGATCTAAGGTACGACACGTAAGAAGAATCTAAAGCAAAAGAATTTAAAAAATAAAATTCGGAACGCAAACCGAGTCGAAAGGTTATAGCTTTCGAGTTGAAAAAAGAGATCAAATAGAAAACATGCATGTGTGTGATACTTATTGGTAAAATATACATACATACACATATACGATTGCATGGTATCCCACTTGACCACGACATTCGATAACAGCATCGCCTTCGAACGTTTGGCAAACATTTCTCTGATAAAACATTCAAAAACGACTATTGGAAGCGAAACAAAAAAGTAGTCATAGAGTTCTCCCATCTCTAAGTTTGTGGCAGTAAATCTTTCGATCTCGAACGCTGGCCTGCAATATCAACAGCAAACCGTTAGCGAATCTTTAT
Source organism: Wohlfahrtia magnifica (assembly GCA_023159175.1). Classification (NCBI taxonomy): domain Eukaryota; kingdom Metazoa; phylum Arthropoda; class Insecta; order Diptera; family Sarcophagidae; genus Wohlfahrtia; species Wohlfahrtia magnifica. Next base: position 2,021,695 of record JAKWBJ010000497.1, read on the forward strand.
CTAAAGAGAACTACTTTGCTTTAATCTCTTCTATTTTTGCCGTTAGTTTTGATTTTGCGCTTTTTTTTTTTGCTGCTCAATGCTAAAAACGAGAAAATTTACATGTTTCTTAAAATAAATAAGATAACAAAAAAAAATAGAAAAATATATCGTATCGGGTATATACGCGTGCTCACTCGTCGCGGTTTCAGTAACGCGTAAAAGCAAAAGCATAAGAATATATGTAAATTTAAAAGGAACAAAAGTGTTATTAAATGAATAACATTACAGCTGTAGAGCTGTTCGGAAATACAAATATTTTTGTTTCAAAAATTCTTCACTAATAACGAACAATCGCTTATTGCGAATCACAGTTAGAGCGGGATTACGCATTTTATCTTACACAAACAACGTGCATTGAAATGAATTGCTCGTTTTTGATTCTTTTTTGCTTATTTTTAATTCGTTTGTAGTATTTTTTCAGGATCTAAAGAGCTCTGATCATAAACAGAGTATTGAAGCTATTAAATACCGCTAGGAAAAGTTTATCAAACTAAAAGGCGATTATGTTGAAAAATAATAAAAATTTTTTTTAAATTATCATTTTTGCTTGTTGGAACGGCCAATTTTGGGACATTCTAGTTTTTTAGTAAACCTTATCTATAAAATAAACTCTTATTTCACTCTATTGTCTCAACTCTTGTGGAAAACTCTTTATAATACAAATGCCTGTTTTGCATTACAGTTCAACCTATAATTATACAAGATTATATATAATTCCACAATATTGTGTGTGTAGTGTTGAGTTAAAAAACCACACATTTTTATTGAATTATTAAAATTTTATTAAAGCCTAAAAGTATGCTTTAATACCTAGTATTAAATATATGTAACATCTGCAATAACAAAATACACTGAGAGAAATAGTGCACTTAAAATAAAAAACTGAAATCTTTAAAACAATTTAGTCAAACTTAATTAGAAATTTTGCAGTTTTTAAATTAGAATTAATTTTTCGAAACAAGCTTTATTATATCATATAATACAATGACTCACTTTTTGCCATTATAATTTAAAAAACAAACTTGAGTGATAAAAATTATTTTAAATTTATTTTCAGTTCATATATCACAGGCTTAATAATATTTTTTTTATTTATTTAACAAGTATATAAAGGGTCCGAAAAAAATTTTTTTTTTTTTGAAAATACTATCACATTATCGATTGTGTGCAGCTGTGGCCAGACGACATCAGCTCTGCGGCTGATAATGCGATCTTCTTCGGCTGTGTAACACGTATCGCCGTCCTGTTGAAACCAAATGTTGATAATATCCTCCTCTTCAATTTTTGTGAACAAAAATGCGTTCAACATGGCCCGATAACGATCACCATTGACTGTAACGACCACTCCTTGCTCATTTTCTAAGAAAATGGGCCCAATTATGCCTCTGGACAAAAATCCGCACCAAACAGTGACTCGTCTTGGGTGTATCGGCTTTTCAAATCATACATGAGCTAAGTGTTACCATTCACGAAATAAGCACTAGTTGAAAAAAAACGTTAGATGGCGGACCCTTTATTTATATGAATAAAAATAAATTTTATGAAAACAGAAATAAATAATAAAATCTAACTGCATAAACTGTTGCATACCTGCTATTACTATTAAAGGCTTTATGTTATAGAGCATATTTTTAGGGTTCTTATTATTGAAATCCCAATATTATTATTAAATTATCTAGTTGTAAACAGTAATCAAAGTTTTTTTAAATTAAATTTAAATTCAATTTGTATTTATTTAAATTCGCTTGTTTTTCAATTTCGTGTGAAAAATTTATTAAATAAATTAATTATTTTAATTTGATATCTACTCTCACATATTTATCAATATATATGTTATCGGGTGTAATCAATAATTATATGGGATTTAAAGGTTGAAGTGCCTAATTAGAACGCACAAACATTAACAAGTAATTTAATCTATAAGTACAATCTATATTGAATGAGGTACGTTGTACAAGCTTAGTGATGTTATTTTATACAAATAAGTCTGTTTTTAGGGGTCTTAAAATATAAAACAGAGAGAAAATAGATAGACACTGATACAGAGTTAATATAGTACTTATTTTCGCTTTGATATAGAAGCCTTTCTATTTATTAAAAAGTATAATATTTTCGTATTTTTTAAAACCCTGTCTAAACTGGTAATTCTGCAATTAATTTTTTCTCTCTGCGTTACTCTTCTTGAGAGATATTGGCTTTCCACTAAGCATCCATTTTTTTTTTCAGTTTCTTTAATCAATTTGATCTTTCAAGCCAAGTGGATGATTAATCCGCTGTAGCTTCCTCCATTTAGCGTAGTGGTGAATATTCTTGCTAATTGGTGGTGATCCTTACTTTAGCATTGGAATTTTTTCCCGGTAGGCGGCGTGGTTTTGTTGATCTTTATTCTGATGTTTGTCAACGTCGCTGGAAAGTCAGGAGATCTTTTACTTTATTTTTAAAATGGAGTTGTCCGGAGGAAAGTTGTAGTCTCTTTATTAAACACTCGAAACCACAATTAAATTTGTTGCTACATTCTCTGCTGTAGCTAGAACCTGGGTCGCTTGTGTTGTTACAAGTGCACTCTAAGTCCTATACTACGCCACTTCTTTTGATTATTACTAAGGCTTTTGTTTTGTGCGCTACTAATTATACATAATTAAGCCATTTTTTTTTTTTTTTTGTTCTCGGCTGTTATTACGGTGAATGAACTTAATGCTATTCAAAGTAAATTTTATTATTTAGTTATTTAATATACTTCACTATCGTAAAGCTGAATACTCAGGTATTTTCTCTACGCTTCTCTAATTTAAGTCATTCAGTTAGGAATTTTTTATTGTTTCGCTAATATCTTCTAGCAAGTTTATCCATCTGGCTTTCGGGCGAATAGGTCTTATGCTACCTACTGGTTACCACTTTCTTCACAAGCATATTGGGCACAGTTTGTTGCAGGTGACCTGTCCAATGCAAGTATTTAGCCCGGATATTTTTACCAACACCTGCGTGTTAATATAGATGAACCAATTCTTTATTGTGGCGTAGCTTTTATTTACCGCCCTCATATATGGTATATTGTATACCGACAAAACGATTCTCGTCTGTTGACTTTAGACACCAAGTCTCAGTTCTGAATAGAAGGACTGAGCTGATGGTACAGCATGACTTTTATTTTTTGCTAAAGATATGCTGATAACAATAGGTAGAGATAGTTGATATACCTTTTGGTACTTTTTTTTTCTGTGTTTGCCATGCACTTCTTTGTAGAGTGATTCGATTACTGCGTTTGATATTCCATATACCAAACAAATCAATAATAGCCTAAGCAAGTATCTGACCCGATTTAGTAAGAATTAAATTGTGTTGTTTTATATTCAGTTCTTAAAAGCTGTTTTTACTGTAGTTCTAGCAGCTTTTAAGCGAAGTCATTGGCAAAATTCAATAACCTTAGAATGGTTGCCAAAACAGTTCATAGCTTTGAAAAGCTCATTTCTCTGCGTGTCGTAAGCTTGTTTAATATCGATAGAGTCTTAGGTCTTCTCGAGAATTTGTAAAGCGGCCACGCTTGAAACTATATTGGTATGAACCAATAATACTTTACGAAATGGAGTTGTGTAGCCTGTTATTTATTAAAATATTAAAAAGACAAATAAACTCTACAGCAAGGCTGATCAAGAAGAGAAATTAGTGGTGTAATAGTGAGCTAGTGAATTTTTGCAGTGTGCGTTGAAGAGCAAAACGAAAAAGGTAAGCAACAACACAAACAAACAATTTTTAAGAGCAAAGCGTCTGCTCACGTTGACTTTTATTCCACAACTAAATAATATTTGTTGGTTTATTTAATATCTTGTCATTATCTGCTCATTTTCGTTCGCTATATATAATTCTTAGCCAGATTAGGCTCAAAAGAGCTTATCTGTTCAACTACGACCATCGATCATCAAATGCACACAGTAAAATAAACAAGCCACCACGCGTTTGTTTACAAATAAAAATAAACTTCAACAACAAAGCCAGCAGACAACGAAACAAACAACAACACAATACAATAAGCACTGAAACAAATAAGTTGTTTATCATTGAACTGCTTTACAAGAACTTAAAAGAAAGAAAAGTTAAGGAATGGAATCCACCTGAAATATAGAGAGGTTCGAGAGCTTTCGAAGTATTGTTTACTCAGCCATATAAAAGGCACATAAATGCGAGCAGCAGCCAGCTTATTTAGTGTAAGCTCATCAAGTAGTGTTAATGGGATATGAGCTCAGCGTGGAGAAAGAATAAAGAGTAATTGGAGTGCCTAAGTTTTCGCATCAATCGGATTGGGATATCTTTAGGTAGAATGATCTGTAGAGTAATTTTTGCTGTTTACAAACAGAGGGACTAATTAGGAATAGAGGTTGTTATTGCTTGCGAACAGATGCAACAAAAACTGTGTTAAATAAGGAATTTTGATTAAAAACCAAACATTAATTTATTTTTATTGTAACTGCAATCAACGAACTTATTAATAAGCGTTTTTAAAAAGGTAAAAACGTAACAGTATTATATGAGGTTTCAGTATTTTACGTTGAGTAGACTAAAATATTGATAGTTATTTAATTTTTTTTCTGTCCCCGGTCCGATTTTTCGCATGGGAGTCTTGCAAGAAATGAGATTTAGTACAGCTAGACAATAGACTGAATACGACTTAGAAATTTGTACATCGGTGAGAATTGTGGCTTCACTTTTCCATCATGCTGCGATGACTTAACTGACGATTTATAAATTTGGCTCTGTGTCGCTGCATGGAATAATGGTTTATTGTTATCCGGATGCCTGGTAAATTGTCCAATGTAGAGGATAAAATTTCAGACAGCTTGTTAAAATTTTAAACGTAGTAATTTACACCTCGACAATTATAGAGACTTCTCTTAATTCTAATGCTGGTACGGCTTAAATGTCCATCTTAAGAAATAAGCTCAGTTAGAGCATTGCAATTGACTCCTGTGTCAATCTGCGTATACGGATACTCTAAAAGATATTGGATACTTTGGCAAAAAAGATAAGGTAAAAACATGTGGTATAGTAGTTAAAGCGCAGGCATACAAAACAAGCGACCCAGATTTGAATCCACAGAAAACGACATGACTAAAAAAACATGGCAAATCCATCTAAAAAAGGCCTCTGATTATTACTGAAACTGGATTACTGGATTACTGGAACTGAAACAAAGCAGTGTATACTCTCTAGAGAAGTGACGGGGGAAAATATAATTTACATCTCGACAAGTATTTTGGCTGCACGTTTTTTTTTTTTTTCTCACACTTAAAGAGCTTAAATGTCGGTCCCGTGGATACGAAAATATGTAAGGGTAACTGTCATGGGACAGATTATTCTTGACAAGGAAGAAATTTTCCATATTTGAGATTTTTCACTTCTGCGTGGAAGGTATTTTAGGGGCCTCAATAATTTTTATACTGTTCTGACTACTCTATTTGTAGAAATAATTTTGAATCTATTAAATACATGGTAAAAGCTGCAAATTCTCAATCGATAACGTGTTTGTCGTTGGTGATTTTAATCTACCGTCAGTATCTTGGAACTTAGGACCAGATTCACCATTTCTCGTTCCGTTGAAAATTTCCGATTTACATATAATATTTTATGAAAATATAGACTGCAACAAAAAAACGGGGAACCACACAAATAAAATAGAGTTCAAAACTCGCGTTAACAACAAGACAAATATGGCATTGCCATTTGTACGAATACGATTTTTGTTATATACTATGTGAATACTCCGCCATCTAGTGGTCGAATGATATGATACTTATTATTAAATAGACAGAAAATTTTTTAGAAATTTGCTTATGCGTGGAATATTTTGTAATTTTTTTATTTTTATCGGGTGTACGAGTATGGGTTTTGCATACTGTATGTCTCTATCAAATAAATCAAGTTTATGATATTAACAAAGAGCTTCTGGATCGTGTTTTTGTCAACGAGCCTCCTGACTGTTCTACAAACAGATCCCTCTTTTGTCTGATTTTTTCAAAAATCAAAAAAAATATATAATTTTTAATGTGCCAGTTATGAATTAATGAACTACCAATTCAATAATGTCAACTGCAGCAATATGTTAAACGGAAATAATGGCTGTCCCTTAATTATGGAATATTTTTTGACTACATTTTATAATATTACCTCAGCCATTACAGAAATGTGCATCCTCCTTGGAATACTAAACAACTTTCGATGTTAAAATATTAAAAGAGACGATTAATTCCCCAATTAACTATGTAAACTATTCTGTCCGTCGAGTTAAGTAAAGGGTCCGCCAAATAATTATTTTTGTTTTGAATGCTATAAAATAACTACTGAATATTTTCTCAAATTCATTTTTTTATTTGAAGGTACAATTCTTCCGGTTAATAATGGAAAGTAATTTCATTCAAATGGCTGCTTCGACTGGCCATGCAGTAGCCTACATGATCAGTCCAATTTTTAAGCACATTATCGAGTGTGTGCAGCTGGATTTCACCAATGGCTTCACGAATATTGTCCTTTAAAGCGTCAATTGTCTCTGGCTTGATGGCATAATACTTATCTTTGACGTCACCCTACAAATAAGAGTCCAACGGTGTCAAATCGCAGCTCCGAGGTGGCCAAACGATATCAGCTCTGCGGCTGATAATGTGATCTTCAAAAAGAGGGCGTAAAACATCGAATGTAGCTTCGGCTGCATGGCATGTAGCGCCGTCTTGATGAAACCAAATGTTGCTAATATCCTCCTCTTCAATTTTTGTGAGCAAAAATTCGTTCAGCATGGCCCATTTTCGAAGAAAAATGGAGCAATTTTGCCTCTGCTCCAAAATCCGCACCAAACAGTGACTCGTCTTGGGTGTATCGGCTTTTCAATGTATGCGTGCGGGTTTTCTGTGCCCCAAATGCGACAATTTTGCTTGTTTACATACCCACCAAGATCAAAATGAGCTTCATCTGCAACATTAATGTGATTTTGAAAGTAATATGGCAATATTTCCCAGCGTTGTTTAAGCATATACACAAGCACATTCTTTCAGCGGAAGGATAAAACTAATTATCGGTCAAATCAGACATGGGCTAAGTGTTACCATTCACGAAATAAGCACTATTTAAAAAGAAAAACGTTAGACGGCGGATCCTTCATGTATAATTTTAAAAGAATTATGCAATAATTTCTTTCTTAAAATTTATAAATAATTTGTAATGAAATCTGTGTAAACTTAGTTTGAGCATTAAATATTCGACTTTAGCAAGCAAAAAAATATATATTTTTTTTGAAAAAGGGAAATGTCAGTACTGTAGTTATGCTCCAATAATTTCCCTACTCACTCAGCCTTAAAGGCTGCAATATCATATGCCATAACTAAATGCCTACTTCTTCTATGCTCGAGGCAACAAATCATTGCTGCCGCAAGCAATCTAACCTTTTGTGGATTAGGCCGTTATGTCTACATCAACGAAATAACTTTCTAACATTGTTGAGGTCAATGCAGTGTCATTGTCTATAGCCAGACTAGAAAATATTCGACAATAAATTTTCTCTATTTTTTATATAGAAATAAAATTTTATTTATTAACGTTCATAAATCGTACATAAACTAATAGCATATGTGCACTTCAAAGTAAATATTTCTCAAATAAAAACAAAATTGCGTTTCACAATTATATGTTGAGTTGGGTTGCATGTTGCTTCTATTCTTGGTTTTCTTCTAAAGTTTTTATGGCCGTCATAAAAGAGCTTGCAGTTTTAAAAACCTGCAATTAGAATTGTGAAAATTAAGTTTAAGTTTCTGTGAAAAAAAAATAAAAAATAAAAAAAAAATACCCATAAATATAAAGCCAAATCCACTTCAAAGAAAACAGCTCTTAGATTACAGCATTTCGTGGAACGCAGCATAGGTATAAGAAGCATTTTCTTATACGATTTATCCAATAGAGACCAATCAAAAGCATTATATATCTCAGTTCCAACTAAAGTACTCTTAAAAGGAACGATAAAAATAATTTAAAGTCTGCTTCTCATTATGAAATTACCACTTACTCGTACCTCATCTTTTATCCTCTGGCCACTGTAGCAATATAAACTTAATTGTACAGCCACTGCTGTAAGATATAAAGTCTTATTGGCCATAGCTAACCATGTATCGTTTAAATTTAAAATATAAAATGCTAGACAACATATTTCCGTACAGACAATAAGGAATTTTATACAAATAATTTCACTATAAACTTTATTCAATTTCACAACCAAATCTAATGTTTGACAATGATGATGTATACAGTTGACAAAGACTTTAAAGTGTGTTTCGGGACTATTGTCAGTACTTGTCGTGTTCATATTGTGAAAACGATGAAAAAGTATATGATATTGAGCTAAAATATTACGCACAAACCAAGAGAATAGTGTATCAATGGCTAATGAAACGCTGCAAAAAAATAGTACGGCAGCCATATTCATAAGGAAAACGAGAGAGTAGCCAGCTAAAGTAGAATGAGGCCAAAAAACGCTAAAGAGGAAAATTGAAACTCGGGAATGAATAAGATAACAAATAGGCCTTAAAATCACTACAAACGTAAAAAACAAAATTAATATAAAAATAAATAAAATAAATAAAAATCCTTAGAAAGAACTGATTTTTAAATACTCGTAGGCCTGCTTTCAGAACAATGTCTTTACTTACGATGCCTTAAAGGGATTTATTAAAATCAATTCGCCACTTGACAAATACACATACGTGCCATATATAACCGGATGTGCTATAGCCGTAGAAGCGCTTGCAATAACTGCTCGAAAATATATGGTGGAAATAAAAATTTCCTTAAGATTTTCCTGTCTCACAATAGACAATTCTGCGCCCTTAGCTGAAATTAATAAGAAAAAAAATTATTATGTAATTATTCATAAACAATAATCATGAACTAACCTGTTACATTTAATTGATTTATAAACTTGATAAATTCCATTATTTCATGACGTTTCCTAATGAATATACTGATCTTAACCATTGTTAGTAATGACTGACAGAAGAATGGCAAAACATCAGTTATTTCCACATAATCATTACCATGCTCATAAATGTAATGGCCCACAAGTAAGAAGTTAAAGAAGGCTATGGAAAAAAGACCATAACACAATAGTGGCCGTTCGATGGCTGCTTGGGAATCTGTAGCCAGAGGATTAATGCCCAAAATAGCAAAATTGAATTTTTGTACAAAAAAATAACGCGACGGCATAATCTTTGCAAAATGGTGTGACATTTTTCAGTATCCGCAGCACAAGTGACACTTTCAATAGCAAGTCGTGTTGATATTGTGATTATTTTTAATAGAATGTTACCACTTATAAGGACCACTAAAATATTAAATAATTTTTTTTATTGTCTTCAGCTTAATAATATGGTACGTAATACCTGTCATTATTTATAAAATAAAAGCAAATGTTTTTTGTTCAACAATTTCCAATCGATTGTATTTTTAAGCACAAAAAGAAAACAAGTATGTGTTCGCAATGTTATGCCATTAAACCGCAAGCAATTGTCAATAACAATAGTAATTCGTAGTAAATAAAGGCCAAAAGCCAAGTTATATAATAGGGTCCGCCAAATAATTTTTTTTTTTTTTCGAAAATGCTGTAAAAAAAACTACTGAATATTTTCTCAAATTTCTTTTTTTATTTGAAAGTAAAATCTTTCCGGTTAATAATAGAAAATAATTTCATTCAAATGGCTGCCTCGGCTGGCCATGTAGTAGCCTACACGATCGGTCCAATTTTTAAGCACATTATCGATTGTGCGCAACTGTACGAGTATTTCACCAATGGCTTCACGAATATTGTCCTTTAAAGCGTCAATTGTCTCTGGCTTGTTGGCGTAACACTTATCTTTGACGGCACCCCACAAATAATAGTCAAACGGTGTCAAATCGCGGCTCCGAAGTGGCCAAACGCCATCAGCTCTGCGGCTGATCATGTGATCTTCAAAAACAGGGCGTAAAACATTGACGTAGCTTCGGCTGTGTGGCACGTAGCGCCGTCCTGTTAAAACCAAATGTTGCTAATATCCTCCTCTTCAATTTTTGTGAACAACAATTCGTTCAACATGGCCCGATAACGATCGCCATTGGCTGTAACGGCCACTCCTTGCACATTTTCGAAGAAAAATGGCCCAATTATGCCTCTGGACCAAAATCCGCACCAAACAGTGACTCGTCTCTGTATCGGCTTTGCAATGTTTGCGTTCGAGTTTTCTGTGCCCCAAATGCGACTATTTTCGCTTGTTTACATACCCGCCAAGATCAAAATGAGCTTCATCTGAAAAGATGGTTTTTTTTTTTGGCAAAATCGGCATCTTCTGTAAGTCGAAGGCAGGCCCACTTAACGAAGCGTATACACAACCATATTCGTTCAGCGGAAGGATAAAACTAATTATCTGTCAAATTAGACATGAGCTAATTGTTACCATTCACGAAATAAGCACTAGTTGAAAAAAAACGTTAAATGGCGGACCCTATATAATCATTATCAATAATTTCTGTTAAGTGCTCGTCCCACTGTGCGAAAAGAATTTCTATACGCAATACTATTATTGAGATAACAACAGTTACTTTTCATCAACCGACAGCATCAGACGTTGCTTGATCTCTTTCAGTAAATTAATAAATTATTTGTCACCAATAAATATTTCTTCAAATGAATATTTTTGAATTTGTTACTTAAAAGCGATTTTGTTTTATTAAATCAACCGAGATTCAATACTGGCAACGAGGATGGGAATACCCCAAAAAGTTTGAATCGCTGTAATAGTTTCAATATTTAAATTTGTAATAATTTTTTCTAATTACGAATCTGCGCTGTAAAACTCAATTAAATCTCAATACCGACCACTGACTTTAAAATTGGTGATATTCGATGCTGCCAAAGATTGAAAAGGAATCATCTGAATTTAAAACTTCAAACGATATTATTGTGAATCCTACAGCTTCGACCTTCAGCCCACATATATATAAAAACCACAAAGTGGCATCCGCGGGAATGATGAAATAATTTGACCTCAATCATCCGGAAAACTGGAGATCGCCAAAAAGCAGTTTTCTTAACGTTAGCATCTCCTAAAAAGGTGAGTGATCTTGATATTGCTGACAAATTACTTTTCTCTACGACTATCGGAAATTGCCTCATTATTTAAATTTCATAAAAGTGATCAATTACCAAATGACAATTTTTCGGTATATGTTGCTGCCTTGAGGAAGCTCGCCGTTGACTGTAACTTTGGCAATGTTTTAGATCTTATGCTTCGTAACCGTCAAGTGTGTTTGCTGAAACAAAACTGAAACTGCAGACGGTCATAGATCGGGCCACATCGGCCTAAGCATCGCTAAAAAAAATATAATAGTTATTCGTCGGGCAGATCAAATCGATCAAATTGGTAAAAGTAACCAGCAGTCTGCTAAGCACAAATCCTGTAATGGATGTGGAAGAAATCATGCCCGCTCACAATGCGTTTAATAAGGAACAGTCTGCTTAGCTTTTGGCAACAAGGGGCATTTACAACGCGTCTGTTGGTCTTCAAAACAGGGTGCTACCTTTTCGGAACAATCGAAAATGTGTAACAAAAACCAGCAAAAATTTAACAGATCAAAACCACAATCAATTAATCATATTTTATGGTCGGAGGTCCGTAAGTGGGACAACAATTGTTAATATGACTGGATAACCTTGTAAGTTTGAGGTCGATTCAGGCGCGGATTATACAATAGTGTCCCCACAGGCCTTTAGGCGGCTATGGCCCAATGTTCAACCGACGCTTTGCGAGTGTAATTTAAAATTGACAGAATTTCAACATAATGAAGTGCCTTTAAAAGGCATTGTTGAGGTCGATATTTGGTATAGCGGAAGATTGCTTAAGGCTCTACCTCTTATAGTTGTGAATGGCACTCAAACTAATATATTATTTTTAACTCACACAGCTAATAAAAAAAAACTTTTAATGCTTAAATATTATCAAAGATTTTTCCCGAGTTTTTATATTCAACTTTTTTTTTTTTAAATCTTTTTATGTTTTTGTTCCATCAACGCAACAGGAAAATAATTATTTTGTTTATGGTCCACTAAAACAAGTTGCGTAATTATTTATTTCCATTTGCATAGAAAATGTCCTTGCAAAACAATAAAAATCAAACAAACGCTCAACATAATAAACTGACATGAAAAATATGCTGAAATTACGAAAAAAAATCCTTTTTTATGAAGCCCCATCCTTTTATTACCTTTTCCTCTCCTCCTGCTGGCATTTAAAAGTATTTTTTGGAAATTTTCAACAATGACGCTGTATAGTAGAGCAAACCTTTGAAATTTAAAAAAAAAGGAAAAAATTATTTGATTTTTGCAATAGCAAATGGAAAATGCATTAAAATAATAAAATCTCGTAAAAGAGAGTAAACGAATGAACGTTTTTAGTGGCAGTGGTGTGTTTTACTTTTATTTGAACATCGTTTTTTATTATCAGTGTTATTGTTGTAGTTGTTGTTGTTGGCAAATAAACTATAAAATACAAGTAATGCAAGTAATAATAATGGCCCAACATTTTGGAATCATCTTCGCTATACTGTCTGTCTGTAAAGACTTTTAGCTTTACTCAGTATTACTACTCCTGTACGTACTACCCCTCTCCAGCACAACTAAACACAGCTGAACGCACCATAACTAATGAATAGAATGGAATGAATGAATAAATGAATGCAATAAACGTAAGAAGGATGCTTTAAGGAAGCAAAGTAAGCAGCATACAGTATTTAGCCAATGTTGCAACATGACTTTTTAATTAAAAAATATTTGTAAACATTTTCATGTTCATGCAACATTAAAACAAAAAAAAAAAAAAAAAACGAAACGAAAAAAAAAGTAACAACAAAATTAATTTCAACAAATGGTGGCAAACAAAATGAAATTTTTATTTAATTTCTTGTATATTTCTTTTCAAGTTTTCCTAAAAAATTAAGTCCAATTGTTTCAAGGCAAAAGTAAATGTTCACAAAATGCCACTTATTACTGCTCGACTTCATTTTATTTTATTTATTTTTTTTTTAATATTTATTTAAGCCATTTACGCTAAAATGAATTAAATGTCCTTTTGCAATTTCATTAAAATCATCACTGAAAAGTTAATGGCAAACGATTTTTAATCTTCTGATAGTTTTCTTGGCAAACAGTTTATCTTTTTGACCAGCAGGTGAAAAGATACAAAAAATGACTGCCTTTAACGCCAAAAGCGAACTCATTTCATTAATGGATGGAATTTAAATGGTTTATTAAAGTTGATATTAAAAAAAAAAAACAATTAATAATAAGCCAATAAGTCGCTGTTGCACGAGCTGATAAGTCGTTTAATACTTTGCAAAGAAATAAATTTTAAACTTTTTGTAGAGCAGGAATATGGTGTGCAAGTAGTAGACGCTCACCTGGGTTCAACGAGTAGGCCCCATTGTCCTAAGATGTGTTGACTATCATATCAATATCCTAACAGCTCTTGGCTCACTTCATTAGCCACCTAATCGCTTTAATAAAGACATGGATTTTAATCAAAATATCTATTGAAAGAATGTATTTTGTTATAATATCTTTTCCGACGCAGCCGGGCAATTCTGCAGACTTCATCTCCTCTTACCGTTCTTAAGTTATACCAAAATCAATATCTACTTTGTATGGGAGGTACCACGCCCACTTGTCCAATTCTGCTCACTTGTTGACTGCTGATTTTTATTGACCTTAAAGCTATTTGGACCCAATACTGAAAATTGGGCTTTAACCGTTCACGAGATATACTAAAATCAATATTTAATTTGTATGGGAGGTACCACGCCCACTTGTTTAATTTCAACCAATATTTGACTGATGATTTGTATTACAATGAAGTCTTTTAGAACAATAACTGAAACTTTGGCTTTAACCGTTCTCAAGATATAATGAGATCAATATTTAGTTTGTATGGGAGGTACCACGCCCACTAATTCAACTTTTGCCAGTTTTTGACTGATGATTCGCATTGACTATGAAGTCAATCACGCCATATTCTGAAACTATAGCTGTAACCATTTTCAATATATCATATACATACTGTACTCAATATTTAGTTCGTATGGGAGGTACCACGCCCACTTGTCCAATTTCCCTAACTTTTTGACTGTTGATTTTTATTGAATATGAATCGATTTGGGCAAAGCTTGAAGAGTTTTTCTGTTACCATTTTGAAGATATAGAAAACAAAATATTTTCTTTGTATGGGCGTGGCATTGCCCAGTTGGAATATTTACAATTTATATAACATATATTTCCTAGCAGATTTGCAGAGAGATACTGTTAAAATTTCAAGAAACTCGGTTCAGCTGTTCAACTGTATATAGATCCAAAGTTTAAGAGTAACCATCGAATGTCTCACAATATTATCCAGAGACACCCGGTATTAATAAGCAATTTTCGTTGAGTTATGTACACTTTCCAATGATCTTATGGCCATTTTGATAAGTAAATATGAAGATATCCTGTTGATCATTCCGTAATGCAAGCTATACTGTGTGGAAATATTTATGATCATAATTTCGGCTCTTAGAGCACAGTAATAGTCTAAAGGCCTTCAGGACACTTTGATCTCTATCAGCTTGAAAAGTTGGCACGGCCAGCATTCTCGTGTCTCTTCTGTATATATCATCGCTGCATATGTCAATGACTTCTGCATGGAGAGTCATACTATATTCGATTTGTCCGGATATCGGTTGTGAAAACTGGATCAAAGTGTTATTTTGGTACCATCTCGTAGCATGTTCATAGACTCGAATCATTCATTAATTGGTAGCCTTTTATTTTCTTGCTTAAATGAAGGCGATCAGATCAAAATAGTCAGCAACGATTTTAATGCGGTGACGTCAATGGCTATCCCAATTGCCGTACGTTCAAAGTCAAGTTGGATCCTTTCCTCAAGTGCCGGCTATCGGACAACTAATCTGTAAAGTAAATAAAATTTATTTTATGACCCATTCGCATAGACAGTCTGCTTTTCTCAGCGTGAGTTTGCAGTTGAGGGTAATTGCCCTCTTGCAGCAGTATAAACTACCCCTGTTTTATGTTCCTTCGAATAGGTTTCAAATTTCAATTGAGTTTGTTGTCAAAATTTCTAGCCGGCTTAGATTTAAAAAAAAAGTTCATCGAGTCCGATTTTTACACTCCTCTGGTTGCATACTGCACAGACTTACAAAGAAGATCACAGGTGTAGGTGAGCCACACCATGATTTTAGCGCATTGTGGCAAATAATAAAAACACGCCACTTGCTGGAAAAAGTTACAATACTAAAGTAAAAATCACCACCAGTTAGCCAGAATCTTCACCACTACGCAAAAATCATATGGAGAGAGCTACAGTGGATTAACAATCATCTACTTAGCTTGAAAGGTCAAATTAATTAAAGAAACTGAAACAAAGCAATGATGCTTTCTGGAAAGCAAAAAAAAAAACAAAAAAATTTTGTCAAAAATATTAACTGTTTTTCAGGGCAACATTTTTCCACTGAGATTTTTCTCAGGGCAAAAAGTATTACATTTTGCACTTTACTGGGGCAATGCTTTTAGAATAAATTTTTAGAAAAGAACACAGAAACCTCTCAGATGCTACATTCTTTGTCAAAGAACAGAGGCGAATACGTCATAAGTCTCAGAAAGGACGAACTTGTATATAAACTCTGAATACAAAATTCTTGAGATGATATTTTATAACCTTTTGTGAGGCATTTTTCTTGTACAATAAAAAAATTAAATTTTAGATCAGTTGGGGACAATAAGGTTGCCACGATCGTTACGGAAACAAGTTAAGATGCTCAAGCATTCTTAAAAAAAATTTTAAGCTGAATTTTAGCTGTGGCTTTCTACGAATAGAACGGCGATTATTAAGATACTGTACTTCTTGGGCATCTATATAAAAAAGCGCGTTAATAGGTGCAAAGAGAACTCGCTTACATTTTGGTTAAGATAAATCGACTTTAAAGCGAGTTTGACAAATTAGCCTTAAAAAGCAAAGATGGCAAACCATTGGCACCTAAGATTTTTAGAATATAATAGTAAAATGAACGGCTAAGTGCATTATATTAAAAATAAATGAAATCTGTATTAGCTTTTAAAACAAGAATATGTAGAACTCAAGACTTCGGCCAAATAGTAACTAGAAGACCACTATTTCGAAACTTCGAATGGGATAGCTGATTGGATTTGAGTCATACATTCACCGCTGATGTAAGTGATGGTTGCAATGTTTGTCTATTTTTAAAAAATAGAAAAAAATGCAAAACATTTAAAAACATTTGCAATAAATATTTAAAAAAAAGTGAAAAGCTATTGTCTAGTTTAAGTTTTTTATGTTCAAAAAAAATAAGAAAACCGCAGAACTCGTATATGAACTTAAAGTACGTAAATCTCTTTCTTTAACTTGCATGTACAGTGTCAGCAACCACTTGGCATGTACGATGCACAATTGAACTGTCTTTGGGTTAAATTCAACATCAGAGCACATCTTTTGCATTTCGGGTTCCTGTATAGAACCTGCATAGAACGCGGGAAGAGAGGTTTCCATATCTGGCTTTGACTCTCTTTCGGATTCCATATCGAGTATCCTTGCCAATTACCCGAACAGTGAAATTGTTGTTGCTGGTGATTGCAATGTTCATAATCCGTCTTGGCTACGCCATTCAGGCCGCACAACTTCAGAAGGCCTTGTGCAATTAGTGTTGGGCACCAAAATAACACCCTCGACCTTTCCCTGAAAAGTATGTAGTTGAGGTCCTTGCACCTCTCAGAAATTCGGATCACTGTACTATTTCTGCCATTTTCCCGTTCTCCACTCTTCGAAACGCTTCACATACAGCTTCGAAGCGCTTGGTTTTGGCATTTCAATTGGAAGCTTTATTTGTTTTATACTACCGTGAGTGCCATGGCCGAAATGGTTGTCAATATAATAAAGCCAGGGATGGATAATTTCATACCATTCAGAAAGCTTCCGATTAAATCAAGTAATAAATCTTGGTTTAACTAGACGTACAAGCTTGCAGTCAGATCAGAAATTGGCGAAATAACAAATACAATCATACTGATTCGCTACGCAAACAGGCGAGATCTTCGAGTGCCGCAGTACTTAGGCGCGAAAAGACTCTATAGGAACAGCGCCTACGTGCTAAAGTTCTTACTTTTCGCGGGGAAGTAAGCGGTTTTGGTCATTCATTAAAAGGCTTAAGAACAGCGCTAGTTCGGTTCCAGTACTTATAAAGGATGACCAAACATTCATTAACCCGGTCGATAAGGCAAACCAGTGCTCTTCGACGCTTGTGCGTCCATTGGCTAATCTTTTCAGTGCGTCTTATCGTGCGGGTGTTTTTCCATCTTGCTAGTGAGGCTAGTAACCCTGAAAACTACCATCCGAAAGCAGTTTGTTCGGCACTTTCCAAAGTTATAGAGAATACGATTTATTACCTTCTTGTGAAATATTTAGAGTCCAACAATTTGCTGAGCGATCGGCAATATAGTTTCAGTAAAGGTCGCTCTACTGGTGATCTGCTGACGTTACTCTCTGAAGGTTGGAACAGGTCCGTTCATGGATTTGCTGAGAGTAAGGTTGTGGCCCTGGATATTTCTAAGGCGTTTGACAGAGTCTGGCACGAGACTCTGATATCCCAACTTATTGTCTTTGGTGTCGGTAGTAACTTCTCTCGATTCATATCGAGCTTTCTCAGAAATCGCACTATAAGAGTGGTTATAGTCGGGATTTCATCCGACGAGTTCAGGAAAAATTCAGGGGTACCGCTAGGCTCTGTTCTTTCTCTAACTCTATTTCGAATATTTTTTAACGAATTTCTTTTTCTCACTTCCAGTCCTATCTACTCTTTTGCAGATGACAGCACCATTTGCATTAATATTCCTTTGATCGTAGGCCGAGCCTTTTGGAGATTGGGGCGAAAAGACGAAATATGCACGACACACTTACAAACGACCTGTCAAAAATCGCTGAGTGGGGTCACGCAAACAGGGTCGACTTTAATCCGCGTAAGACCCAATGTTGTTTTCTGACACACAGACGTGGTGGTGTGTTGTCATTTATATCCGTGGGTAATGTAGATATTGAGAAATCAGATGCTCTTGATGTTCTGGGCATGAGAATTTACTGTGACGTTCGTTGGAACTAGCATATATTTCGAATGTCGAAAGAAGCATTCAAATGTCTGGGCTTTTTAAGACGATGTAAGAATTACTTCACTTCATCTGATATACTTAATATTTACAAGACCTATATCCGATCCAAATTGGACATGAGCAAATTTAAATCGAACGTTCACAGACACTACTCTATCAATCCTCCTTCCCACAACTTATTTTCGGAGTACCAGCACAATGCACTGCATTAGTAGGGGTTATCCCCTGAGTATTGGTCTTATTGAAAAACAAAAAAAAAAAAAAACAAAAATACATATTAAAAATATTAAGACACGTGAAGCTTTAAAAAATAATTTCTTCGAATAAACTGTTAAAAGCAATTTTTACAGAAAATTTAAATATAAAAAATTCAAAAATTTATAACAGAAATTCAGTAGAATCTGTTTGTGTTTTATTATTTATTTATTTCACAAAAAAATTCAGACACAACTCTACACTCACTACCCATGAATTTCAATTATTCATTGCGGATATTTCATTTCTTTTGAATACTACTTTACACATACGCACAAACACACAAATACACACTTATACACTTAGTTGATAGCATTTTCCTTTTTATTTAACCATTTAAATGATATTTGCCATTTGCAAACGCATACGCACAACATACATATGTATACTCGTTCTGAAGCAATACTCAGAATATACTCACACATAAATAAAATATCAAGAAAAACAAAGCAAACACCAATACATTTGCAAAACGAGCAAATAGAGTAAAACAATTTGTAAAAACAAACAATTTACACTACCTACGCTCTTTATCTTCTTCTACTTCATCTCTTAGTTTACTTTACCCACTGAATAAGGCTTGTTTTTTGCATTGTTGTGGTATGTTGCTATATATCTTGGTAAACTTTAAATGAAAACACTTCTCTACCTTCATCGCCTTTCCTCAGCGTTGTCATACTTCCTTTTGTATTATACGCCTTTGCTCTCCCTCTCTCTATAATACTATAAAAATAATGAAATTTGTACAGAGTGTGCTGTTGTTCTTCTTCTCTCTGTTTTAATAAAACAGTGGCAAATATTGCAGTTTTTTCCTCTTTCTCTACCACTCTCTCCCTCTCCCTAAGTAATATTTGCGTTTTTGTGATGAACATTAGTAATAAAAAGAAAAGCTTCAACAGCAGCATTAATAAAAACAAGCATTTATTTATAAATATTTAATACATTTAATACCTGTCTACTTTAATAACAGCATAAGAGAACAAATAAGCTCAATATGTTGACTAATTGATACACTACACAGCACAAGTAAATATACATACTTGTTAGATAGACGAAATGCAATTGAAAAACCAAACTCTGAATCATGGCTGTTAAATACAAAACTTCAGTTCGATATAAAATCGGTTTAAGACATTTGTTTAAGACATACAAACACGAACACTTGATTATATTCTCTTCTATTTAAAGTATGATTCCATATTAGCGGATTAATTAATGACCCACAAACAACAACATAAATCCCGTAAACTCATAACACATATAGTAGCAGTAGTAGAGTATACTACCTACACCTGCTAATAAAGCACAAGAGTTAAATACTAAACATAAGCATGCTTAACGACTACAACAACTTAAATAACAAAAATACAAAAAAAAAAAAGAAACAAACAATAAACAATAAACAACAAACAACAACATATATTATTATTTAATGGTAAACAAACTATTCTCATTTGTGCATTCTCATGCATACATGTGTGTGTGTGGTTACGAGCTGAGGTTATTTTATAAATGGAATCCATTTGTTTATTTCATAATTTCACCACTGATGCACTCATACAATAACAATGCACTATAGTCTGCCATACTATTGGCAATACAAAGGCAAAGACAACAGAAAAAAATGTATTTTTCGGGCTATGAAAAGGAGGCGCATTAGAAGGGTTCATAGTGAAAAAAACAAAAATTAATTTCTGTTTTCGAAGTGTGGGAAATTCAACTAAAATTGCAACAAAATTTGTATAAAAATTTGATAAATCGATAACAATTTTTATGAATATGGGGCGAAATATTTATAAATAAGCCGAGCGGTGGCGAAATAACGAAAAATTATTTATTTTTTTTAATTTGAGTAAAAAGGTTTCAGGTTTTACTAATTTGGCAGTGACTTGATAAAATGAAGAATCAAAAAAACTTCTACTTTAAGTAGAAATCTATCAATACGGGATTCGATTATCACCATTAACTCTTACTTGTTTCACTTTATCGAATACATAAATATGTAATTTATAAATAAAACATGTTCAGATATTTAGTCTTCTTTCTAAATCGAAAACGAAATAATGTGCCTTCCAATAGGCACACTTGATGACTGCTACATGAAGCTACATATGTCGATTTCGCTGTCATTTATTTAGTTTTTTATTTTTCAATGAGACCAGCACTCAGGGGCTAACCCCTACTCATGCAGTGCATTGTGCTAGAAAATAGGTTGTGGGAAGGATGATAGTTAAAGTAGTGTCTGTGGATGTTCGATTTCAATTTCAATCAACTACAAAGGGATGCGCTCTACGAAAAATACGAGTACTACGTAAAAATATACGATTTTTAAGAATAAATTCCTTAATTTCGTCGGAACACATGCCGTTATAGTACCGATAGAACAATGAAACGCACGCCACATTGCGACAATGCTCTAATGAATCGAAGGAGTTGGCTACCCTAACGTCACTAATGAGCAACATCGCCCTCTCTTGTATGCGGTCGAAAGACTCCAAAATAGACTTTGAAGCACCGGCCCATACATGAGAGTTGTATTCGAATTTGGGTCGAATATAGGTCTTCTAAATAATAAGGAGATCAGATGAAGTGAAGTAATTCATACACCGTCTTAAAAAGCCGAGACACTTGAATGCTTCTTTCGACACTCGAAATATGTGCTCGTTCCAACGAACGTCACAGTGTATTCTCATAACCAGAACATCAAGAGCATCTGATTCCTCAATATCTGCATTATCCATAGATACAGATGATAACACAACACCACGTCTGTGTGTCAGAGAAGACATTAAAGTCTACCCTGTTCGCGCAGCCCCACTCAGAGATTTTCGACAGGTCGTTTGTAAGTGTGTCGTTCATATTCCGCCTTTTCGGCCCAATCACCAAAAGGCTCAGCCTACGATCAAAAGTATATGAATGACAAGTGTTGCTGTCATCTGCAAAAGAGTTGATAGGATTAGAAGTAAAAAAAAAAAAATCGTTAAGAAATACAGTTGGGGAAAGAACAGAGCCTTGCGGTACCCCTAAATTTCTCCTGAACGCGTCGGATGAAATCCCATCTATAACCACTCGAGAGAAGTGACTACCAACACCAAAGACAGTCGTATCAATCTTTGTCAAGCGCCTTGGAAATATCCAGGGCCACAACCTTACTCTCACCAAATCTATGAATGGACCTGTTCCACTCTTCAGAGATTAACGCCAGCAGATCACCAGTAGAGCGACCTTTACTGAAGCTATATAGGCGATCGCTCAGCAAATTGTTGGACTCTAAATATTTCACAAGGTGCTGATTAATCATTCTCGCCATAACTTTGGAAAGTGCCGAACAAACTGCTATCGGGCGGTAGTTTTCAGGGTTACTAGCCTCACCCTTTTTAGGGATTGGCCTTACATTGGCAATTTCCCAGCAATATGGAAAAATACTAGCACTAAGAAGAGAAGCCAATGGACACGCAAGCGTTGAATAGCCCTGCTTCAGGACCAGTGCTGGTATGCCATCCGACCGAGAAGACTTGTTAACTTCAAGATTTGCAAGAATCCTTATTTTGTCCAGAACATGTGTAAATTATGAAATTGTTTTATCAAAATGGGCATTCTATTCCCAATATTCGATCTACCTAGAGTACTTTTAAATCAGTCTACGTGATCCTAAAAAAAAAAAATATTAAGAATTCCATTCTTTGGAACATTGTTGTTCCATTTATAAATTTTAGATCATAAACAATAAAAGAGGCATTTTAATCTTGTTTTTTAATTTATTGGACCGTAAACAATATTTTAAAAACGTAGATTGTTCGGGCCCGCCATCTAACTTTTTTTTTAACTAGTGCTTATTTCGTGAATGGTAACACTGATTTAATTTGACAGATAAATAGTTTTATCCTTCTGCTGAACGAATATGGTTGTGTATACGCTTGAACAACGCTGGGAAATATTGCGACATTACTTTGAAAATCATGGTAATGTTGCGGAATGTGTGTTCATCTTTTCAGATGGAGCTCATTTTGATCTTGGCGGGTATATAAACAAGCAAAATTGTCGCATTTGTGGCACAGAACATTGAAAATCCGATACACCCAAGACGAGTCACTGTTTTGTGCGAATTTCGGTCCAGAGGCATAATTGGGCCATTTTTCTTCGAAAATGAGCAAAGAGTGGCCGTTACTGTCAATGGCGATCGTTATCGGGCCATGTTGAATGAATTTTTTTTCACAAATATTGAAGAAGAGTATATTAGCAACATTTGGTTTTAATAGGATGGCGCTACGTGCCCACAGCCGAAGCTACACTCGATGTATTGCGCCCTGTTTTTGAAGATCGCATTATCAGCTGCAGCGCTGATGTCATTTGTCCACCTCGGAGCTGCGATTTGACACCGTTGGACTATTATTTGTAGGGTGCCGTCAAAGATAAGTTTACGCCAACAACCCAGAGACAATTGACGCTTTAAAGGACAATATTCGTGAAACCATTGGTGAAATACAGCTGCACACAATCGATAATGTGCTTAAAAATTGGACCGATCACGTAGGCTATTGCATGGCCAGCCGAGGCAGCCGTTTGAATGAAATTATTTTCCATTATTAACCGGAAGAATTGCACTTTCAAATAAAAAAAGAAATTTGAGAAAATATTCAGCAGTTTTTTTTACAGCATTTTCAAAAAAAAAAAAAAAAATTTAGCGGACCCTTCAGTTAAAAAAAAATTAATCTTGTTTTTAGTTTTTAATTAAAATCCTCTATTTACACAGTTTTGTACAACACTGTTTGTATTGCTTTTTACAGGCAATAACAATTTCTGTTCTTAATTACTCCGTCCATTTACAACTATGTAAACAACAGCAATTACTTGACAGATTTCTCTGCTTAAAAAACAACCAACCCGATCGTAGTTACAACTTAAGATCGATTACAACTTAAATTTTCTTCAACCGAACTGAACTCTCTTTGTAATGACTTCAAACCAATAAACTTGTCCCCTGACTTAACTTTATTTAAACTGATTTTTATTCGCACTGATGTGCTTTTTATATGGCTGAGTAAACAATACTTAAAAAGCTCTCATACCTCTGGATATTTCAGGCAGATTACATTTCTTTTTCTTTAGATCTTATGCAGCAATCAAATCGTAAACATCTGTCTGTTTCAGTGCTTGTTTCAGTGCTTGTTTCGTATTTGTTTCGGTGTCTGCAATGTAACAAGCGATAGGGGCTCCCAAACTTGATTTTTCATGTCTTGCGATCAGGTCACTTTATATGCTTTTCTTTTCTAATTGTGTTAATAATGTCATAAAGACCTTAATAGCACTGATTACAGGAAAATATTTAATGTCGCGAAGGTATTTGGTAAAATTGTGACAGCATTTGCTGTTTATTATAGTAAATAATTAACTTTAAATGGGTTTACTTTAAGGGTAACACAAACATGTCTCTTATTTCTGTAGGAGAAGTCAATTTTTGTTAAAGTTTTAAAACCAAAAGAAAAAAGACTGTTTAATTGTTAAAAGTATCATGCTTTTAAGAAGCTTATGTTTAATCACTGTGGGTGGTGGCTATTAGATTAATACTTGAGAGCTCTTAAGCACCAGCGAAAGTTTAACCAAACATTTTATAACCCTGGGAGATTAAAATAAAATAAAAACATGAATAAATTTTACTAAAATTCATCACAACAATTTCATTTTTTACTAAATAAAGAAAGTCCGAGGGGTACCATTTATATTTACGGAATAGCAAATAACAACAAATATTTTAAAATGAAAATGACTTCCTTGATGATCAGGCGTATAAACCTTTTCTCAAAGCAGTTTTTCCATTCCTCTTGAGACACCTTTAAAACATGATTCTTGTATACTTCAACTGCTTCTTCGGAGGTCGTAAATCGTTGAGCAAGCAGTTTATCTTTGATTTTCGGGAACAAGATGAAGTCATTAGTTGACAAATCAGGACTGTACAGAGGATGTAACATCAATGCGATGTTTTGTCTGCTCAAAAATTCACCTGCTTAACTAGATGTGTTTAAGCTCGCATGGTCTTGATTTGTCTTCGGCGGTTGGTTTTACGAACTTCTCTGAAGGTTTCCGGCAAACAAATGGACGTGTATCATTCAGAATTGAACCTCCTACGTTGCTCCAGCGGAACGGTGGCCACATGAAGCATTCGGCCGAACAACTTTTGTTGGATTTATATCGCCTTAAAATACCCGTACGATCGATTGCTGCTTTGTTTCCGGCTTATGCGCATATATCCATGAATCACGATATATCTGTCACGATTTTACAAACGTGTTTTGAAGCTCCAGGGTAAATTTTTTTAATCATTTTGTTACACCAATCCACGCTAGTTTTTTTTTTTTTCTTTTTTGAACGATTAATAAATTATGGTGTTCATGCAAAATCATATGTATTGAAATGAAACTAATGTGCACAGCTGCCTCTATCTCACAATATATGACGTGATGTTCTTGCATCGATATTTTGTGGCACAACAACAGATTTTGGATGGCCTTCACG
Source organism: Wohlfahrtia magnifica (assembly GCA_023159175.1). Taxonomy (NCBI): domain Eukaryota; kingdom Metazoa; phylum Arthropoda; class Insecta; order Diptera; family Sarcophagidae; genus Wohlfahrtia; species Wohlfahrtia magnifica. The sequence continues at coordinate 2,046,725 of JAKWBJ010000497.1, forward strand.
GAACTCGTCGGCGATCGCACTGCGATCTCCATTGAATTCACTATACCAGCGATGTACTGTAGTTTTTAATAGTACTTTATCGTCATATAAAGAACTGAGTTCATCGACACATTCTTGTTAAGATAGTTGCGTTCCACTTTTTTGGCCTAAATGATTGTATTAACTCACTGTACACAAAACAAATAGCACTTGTACATTAAAACGTTGTGAGTACGTTATGCTACACAAAGGCCAACTTTATTATGGTGTTGCCAGATCTTAGCTATTGACATTAGTGTTGCCAGTACCCGAAATATAAATAGTACCCCTCGTACTCACACACACTTCATAGAAATTCAACTTCAGTATTATTTTTTTATATTTTCCATTACATCCGTATCATTTGGGTTATTTTACTAAAAGAAAACTTCAATTTCTATTTAATAATTTAAAGTAAACATTTCAAAAAAGCTTTAATGAAATTCTTGTCTAAGAAAGGCCTTAAAGCAGGAACAAATATGCAAATAATTTGCTGGAAATTTTCATATTAAATCTTGTTTTGTTATAACAAATATGCCTTCAAAATTAAGGCCGAGGTCAGAAGGATTTCTTTGAAGATAAATTTCACTTAAACAATATTAAAAAACACACACACATTATAAGTAATGCATAAAAAACCTAATTTTAAGTTATTTATAGAGTAGATCTAAAAAATTTAAAAAAAAAATTGATTTTTTTTTTGTGAACAATGGAAATAAATAATAAATTTGATGAAAAAAAAAAGAATTATGCTAACAATTCTCCTTTTTCTTCAAGAAGGTCTTTTATTCTTGAATGGCATCTTAAAAATCGCTCAAAGTGCTATTTGTAGAACATAAACTCAGCATTAATCTTAATTGTTTCATAAGAAGGCACGAGGTTATAAAAGGAAATCAATTTTAAAGGCTTCTTATAACGACATTTTATAGAATAAAAGACAAAAAAATTATAAATTCACTCATATAAGTTAAAAGAGTTACAATAGGGCACAATATCTTAAAAAAAATGTAGGGAAATGACTAAGACGTATAAGTGATTTTCAATTTAGTATTGCTCATACGCTGTGTGTGTGTTAAAATATGTTTCTCTCTTTCTAACCCCAGCAAATAAGGACACATTGTGTCAACACACGGGCTGTACAGTCGCGGGCCAAAACTGGCTTTATTTATCAATATAATTTCCAACAAGAGCAATGCAATCATTGCAGCGCCACTCTCTCATTTCAATACAACTTTTGTAGAACGATTTATCGTTTGCTTCAAAATCCGCCTGATAACCTCTACATCCGTGCGAAATTTTTTAGCGGCGAGCATTATTTTAAGATCTACGAGCAGCCAATAGCCAATGCGAGACAACTCTAGCGAATACAGTGAATACGGAAGCAATATTGATATTGTTTCAGGATCTTCAGCACGTTCTTGTTTTTGGTCAACAGTGAGCAAACGCTGCTTCCACTTTGAACAGAGCTTTCTCATAGCCAACTGCTCATGCAATATAAAGCCAGCAGGTTGCTTTGATAACTCACCAGCAACTTGACTCATCAATCATTCAAAACGATTTTGTGGATTTTTTTTAATGTTTTCTGTTGTGACTGCCTCATTTGTTTGTCCACTTCGTTCTGCATTATTTATGTCCCTACGATCACGTTTGAAGTCAGCCAACCAACGTTTTATTGTTCTTTCTGTTGGAACAAAGTCCCCCATAACACTTTTTAAGTCATTGCTTCGCTTGAAAGGTATTTTTTCCCATCAAGAGACAGTGTAGAATTAGGACACAAAATTCTTTTTGATCCCTTCTTCCGAAAATAACTAGAGTGGCTTCACTCTTGGCGCTATAATTCACAAACTAATTAATAGGATATCATGATATCTTAAAAGCTGTCAATTGAAGCTTTGCACTAACTGAACAGAAGGTGAATGCAATAAAATTAGTGGCATTAATAAGTTAGGCGCGGGACTTCTCAGCCCAGGTGTTAGAGTTCTTAATACAGATTTGATTTATATATACATTATATCTAAAAAACAAAGTACACTCATAGCTCTTTCAACAGTCTAGAGAGGATCTAAAAATGTAGACTGTATACCGAAACGCCATAAAACGAATTTCCTTTACCTGCCTTACACTTTTTTTTGTCGGTGATTCCCGACCTTTTAGCCGTATAACAAGATCCATAAATCAAAAAGTGCGTAATAGCAAATTACCGGAAAATAAAGGCCGTATAAAGAGGTATGGGTGTATTTGTAATGCTCTCTCTCTAGAGGTCAGATGCCTTCAATCTAAGCTGCTTGTCTTTTCATTGATTTCATTAACTATTTCTGGACTACACATACATACATAATTCCCGCGGCATTCCAAGGGGGACACGGGGGACTACTCTCATTCAATGAGCAGCAACCCATTCTATTTTTAGGCTCATTGAAAGTGACCTACAATTTAACGACGGCTACGAACGTCTTGTGCATTAATTAGAGAAGGTTTTCTTAGCGTAAATACTCATAACCAATCGCTAGCAGTGCCATGAGGTAATACCGCTGTTGAAAATTATATGATTATCTGCTCTGATATTGAACCGAGGACGGGTGTGTTGCCTACCATACCACAGCTGCATACATTCTAGCATAGCGTCCCATTTTTGACAACTTGAACGTTAGGCATCATTTAAGTTGCCGTGAACTCAATTGAATTGAGGTTCGACTTTCTCTGATTTCTCTGGATATTTTTGTAAAATATGTTTCTGCAAAGTCTGCTCTAAGACTCAGGAAGTCTAGTGGACTGCAGGTGAACGCATTAGTCACGGTACCATCCAAAAGAAAGTCCGCAGTACCTACTTTGAACTTAGAGAGAGCTTACCACAGCAGGATAACTTTTAGAGATGAGTGGGCTGCTGGATCTGTATTTCGATATGATGGTTCTATATCGATAGCTGAAAGACGGAAATGGGTACAGGGTAGGGTTTCTACTTAGATGATCTGGATGTGAGATCTCTCTCAGATTAACTGATGATTGCGCTCTTGTGGCCGTTGGGCCTATTCGGAAACCAAATCCTGAGGTCTCAAAGCCTATTGAGATCTATGCAGACAGTCTCGCCACAATCAGAGCTTTCAAATCGTGCGTGATTAAATCGAAATGCCTCCTCAGCTACATACGCTCAATGGCCCGGCTGGAACGGAATTATGTCAAGCTAACATGGCTTCCGAGTCAACCGAGGGAATGAAATTACTGACGAGTGCGTTACTATAGTGTTCTCTCTGTCTCTCGTGTAAGGAGACGTGCATGCCCCTATATATGCGTTGTTAAGTTTGATAGGTACATAGATGTGCACTGAGCAAGATGGATTACAGGTGAACCAATATATCACCACTGATAGTATATCCAGAATCATTTGGCCTTATTTTTCTTTGTCTCTTCGTCAGCTTGGATGGGGGTCAATCGGGCTTCTTTTAGGGATAATTACGGGACATTGTATTATAAGCCACATGTCGGAGTACATGGGACGCCCCAGTTGAGAGCTATAACTAAAGCACTAGAATGCATATCATTTCCATGGACTGTTTTAGGGATGTATCGCTGTCGGAGTTGAATGACTTCGTCACGGTTAGTGGTGGGCTCCAGTGAGGGAACTGAAATTTTTGGGAATTCAGTTAGGGATCTCTATCATGTCCAGCATTTCGGTCTCTTTAATGGGTCTGTCCTATAACAGGTATCACAATTGACCATAGGGCCTCCGAGTGAAAACATAAATTTCGAGCGACCCATTTAACCTAAACTAACCTAACCTAACCTCCTTTGATAGCGGTAGTAGTTTTATGCTTCAAAATTACCGCTAAATTTGGTTGTCCAGATGCAAAAAATTCGAGCAAAATGACGGTGTGAAATTCAATGACACTGTAAACTATAACAAAAATTATATTTTCTCAACAATAAATATTAAAGCGAATTAAAGCTTTTTGCAGTTCAAATCTTAATTTTATTGATTGGATAGATTTTTAGTCAATGACAATGCAACCATTTATAGGGTAAACAAGTTAATAATGCCGATTTGGACATATGGGTTCGGTCAATAATAACAAATATGGTATTTTGTAGGGTAAACATCTGTCATTATACTTCAGTACTCGATAGATGCCAAAGAGTTAGCACACATTTGTTTCATTCGCTATAATAATGTCGAATTTTGAGCCTAAAAAAAAAGAGTTTTGCTGGGAAGTTTGTAACCTTCTTTCATTTGAAGAAAACGGCTGCTAAAAGTTATTAATTGTTGGTAGTAGCTTACGGTCAACATGCCCCAACTCAAAAAACTTGTTAGCGATGGTTTGCGCGATTCAAAAATGGTGATTTCGACATAGAAGACAAGGCCTGATCAGCCGAATGAGGAATTGTAAGCATTACTCAACAAAGATTGTGGTCAAACGCAGGAAGAACTTGACTTATAATTGGGAGTCACACAGCAAGCCATTTGAATTCATTTAAAAGCAAGTAAATTGGGTCCCATATGAATTGAGGCCGAGAGATGTTTAAAGGCGATTTTGCATGTCGGAAATAATGCTTGAACTCTACAATAAGAAGTCATTTTTACATCCTATTGTTACTGGTGATGAAAAATTAATACATTACGATAACCACAAGCGCAAAAAATCATATATAAAGCCCAGCCAAACAGCAACGCCAAAGAAGAATATTCATGACAACAACGCTCTATATTTGGTGGGATCACAAGCAAGTTTTGTTTCGTGAGCTGTTGAAATTGGGTCAGACGATCACAGGAGATCTGTAGCGAACACAATTAATTCGTTTGAAGAGAGCAATCAACGAAGAATGACCAGTATATTCAACCAGAAACGAGTCCATAATCTTCCATTATGACATTTGTTTCGTGAGCTGTTGAAATTGGGTCAGACGATCACAGGAGATCTGTAGCGAACACAATTGATTCGTTTGAAGAGAGCAATCAATGAAAAACGACCAGTATATTCAACCAGACACGAGGCCCATCTTCTATCATGACAATATTCGGCCCCATGTTGCAAGACCGGTCTAAAACCGGTTTTGGCTCACCCGCCTTTTAGTCTAGAACTTGCCCTTTCTGACTACCATTTGTTTCGATCGATGCAGAACCTCCTTACTGGAATACGCTTTATTTTAGAACAGGATATCAGAAATTGGTTTGATTCATTCTTTACCTCAAAAGCGAAGCAGTTTTTTTAGGCACGGATTCCATATGCTACCAGAAAGATAGGAAAAAGTAGTGGCTAACGATGGACCATACTCTGACTAATGTGTTAATTCAATTTTGTTATTAAACTAAATGCAAAATATCGACATTATTAACTTGTATACCCAATATATTTAAATAATTTTAAAATATAAATTACTGTGAAATACATTCTATGTTATGCTATATAATATTAGCGGTTTTGGGTGACAATAATTCTCTTGTTCTTATTTATTGAATAATTAATTATTCTGAAGAACAAGCAAACAAATAATACTGTAACCCGTAGAAATGAATTTTTGTTTTCGAATTACTTTTGGAGAAATTTAATTTTATTTTTGCAAAACAAACCACATTTTGTTTTTCAGTTACAGATGTTCCTTTATTTATGGTTGTTTTATGGCTTGAAGTTTAACTGAAAAGTTTTGTAATCAATTTAAAATTTTATGGTTCTTTCTTACTTACTTCCAGTAAAGTATTTATTTATTTTTTTTTTTTTATCAGAACAAATGCCTTAATGGTAATCCCCAAAAAAAGGAATAAAATAAGTAAAAATACTTCGAATTTTTTGGTGGTTTACAGACATCTTACTTATTTTTTAAATTAATTTTTTTTTTGTCCTGCGCTATTAAAAGTGACAAATTTTGTCTTTGAACAAGAAGGTCGTGCCTTTTTTTTCTTTACAGAATCAAATACATTTTAAACAATAAAAATGTATTAATCACACAAAAGCAAATGAGGCATAAAGAAAAGTTTTTTAAAACCATCAAATGAGTATTTTTTGGCTTTCGTCTTAGCGGTGCGTATAATCAATATTTAATTACATATCACTTATACGCAAATTTCTTTTAACTCATGTGTATGAAGTCAAGCTACCCGGCTACTATCAAGTCTTTTCAACTAAAGTTTTTTTCTATAAGTTGAAAAGCTTAATTACTACAATTTCTTGATACTTTATAACCTTTAAACAATCACAGCTTTAGTGCTACAGTTTTAGTTTCAAAACATTTGACAGCTCGACTTATTCTCAACACCTTTAATAGCACAACAGGTGTATTGTAAACAAGGGATTCCTTTAAACAAATGCTAGTTTTGGCGTCTAAGCTAGTATACCGATGGCTCCAAAATGAAGAACTGTGTCGGTGTCCCAACCTAGACTTTTCGACCCCAATGGCAATATCGGTGACTGTTTTACAGGCTGAGATCATGGCCATTGCTATGCTGTGTGGAGAGCAACCTGGACAGAGGGCTCAAGAGTAAGACCAATAATATATAATCTTATAAAGGCTCCGCCATCTAACGTCTTTTTTTCAACTAGTGCTTATTTCGTAAATGGTAACACTTAGCTCATATCTGATTCGACAGATAATTAGTTTTATACTTCCGCTGAACGAATGTGGTTGTGTATACGCTTCGCTAAGTGGGCCTGCGATCGACTTAGAGAAAATGCCGATTTTATCAAAAAAAAAAAAAATAATAATCTTTTCAGAAGAAGCTCATTTCGATCTTGGCGGGTATGTAAACAAGCAAAATTGTCGCATTTGGGGCACAGAAAACCCGTACGCATACATTGAAAAGCCGATACACCCAAGACGAGTCACTGTTTGGTGCGGATTTTGGTCCAGAAGCACAATTGGGCCATTATTCTTCGCAAATGAGCAAAGAGTGGCCGTTACAGTCAATGGCGATCGTTATCGGGCCATGTTGAACTAATTTTTGTTCACAAAAATTGAAAAGATTCAACAGGACGGCGCTACGTGCCACACAGCCAAAGCTACACTCGATGTTTTGTACCCTGTTTTTGAAGATTTCATTTTCAGCCGCAGAGCTGCTGTCGTTTGGCCACCTCGGAGCTGCCATTTGACACCGTTGGACTATTATTTGTGGGGTACCGTCAAAGATAAGTGTTACGCCAACAAGCCAGAGACAATCGACGCTTTAAAGCACAATATTCGTGAAGCCATTGCACACAATCGGTAATGTGCTTAAAAATTGGACCGTTCGTGTAGGCTACTGCATGGTCAGCCGAGGCAGCCATTTGAATGAAATTATTTTCCATTATTAACCGAAAGGATAGTACTTTCAAATAAAAAAAGAAATTTGAGAAAATATTCAGTAGTTTTTTTTTTGTTTAGCATTTTCAAAAAAAAATTTATATGGCGGACCCTTTATAATGTATGGAAATTGTGGAGAAACTTAAGCCATTTAAGGACTATTGGAAGAATATATTTTTTAATTAATAACTCTTGTCTGAGTTTTTAAATATTTTTTTTACAAAAGTACTTACTCTTTCCCTTGGTGTTTATAAAAGAAGTTTTTTTTTTTGGTTACAATATTTCCTTTTTCTTTTTATTTTTTTTTTTGGTATTTTCTCACATATAAATATAAATATGAAAACTTTCCTTTTTGCCATTTAATAAGTTCCTTAAAGAAAAACTTTTACAGAAAGTATGTCTTTAGATAAAAGAAAGAAAAACTGTTACGAATTGGCATACTTAAGCCCACAGTTGTATAGCCAGACAGGAAAGAACTTATAAGCGAAACAAAAAAAGTAGAAAATTTCTTACAATATTCTCTTACTGCTTAACATACGAAGATATATTTCTTTAAAAAAAAAAAAAAATCAGGTTCAAGACACCTAACCTGTGAGTGTCTGTTTCATTTGTTCCCAAGGTCATAGTGCAAAAATTTTGAAAGTAAATTAATTAATATACTCCTATGAAGCTCCTTAGCTTTTATTTCGCCCCATGAATAAACATGGGAAATAATTGCTTTTTCAATAATGATTTCTTATTTTTTATTCTTTTGTTAGTAAAAAAATATCAAAATAGAAGTATATGGGGGAGAAAAATATTTCAGTTATTGTTTAATTAAATTTTTAACAAAGAATTTCTGTACTTTTTTGTGTATTTTCTCCTACAAAGGCAAAAAAAAACCAAAAACAAAGAAATTTTTGTTTAATTTAATACATCAACTGGCCAAAGAATCAAATATACAGTGTGAAGCATAATTCTAGGTACCCCAGTAATATATTCAATTTTAAGAAATTTTTGCTAAAAATATGTAATATGACTTGTGTCACTTCTATTTATTATAATGACTTATTTATCAATGTGATAAAAAAATAAAAAGTATATCTAACGTTTTTTTTCAAATAGTGCTTATTTCGTGAATGGTAACACTTAGCCCATGTCTGGTTTGACAGATAATTAGTTTTACCCTTCCGCTGAACGAATATGGTTGTGTGTACGCTTAAGCAACGCTGTGAAATATTGCGACATTACTTTGAAAATCATGGTAATGTTGCAGAATGTGTGCGATGTGTTCAGATGAAGTTCATTTTGATCTTGGTGGGTATGTAAACAAGCAAACTGTCACATTTGGGGCACAGAAAACCCGCACGCATACATTGCAAAGCCGATACACCCAAGACGAGTTACTGTTTGGTGCAGATTTCGGTCCAGAGGCATAATTGGGTAATTTCTCTTCGAAAATGAGCAAGGAGCGGCCGTTACCGTCAATGGCGATTGTTATTGGGCCATGTTGAACGAATTTTTGTTCACAAAAATTGAAGGGGAGGATATTAGCAACATTTGGTTTCAACAGGACGGCGCTACGTGTCACACAGCCGAAGCTACACTCGATATTTTGCGCCCTGTTTTTGAAGATCGCATTATCAGCCGCAGAGCTGCTATCGCTTGGCCACCTCAGAGCAGCGAATTGACACCGTTGGACTATTATTTGTGGGGTGCCGTCAAAGCTAAGTGTTATGCCAACAAGCCAGAAACAATTGACGCTTTGAAGGACAATATTCGTGAAGCCATTGGTGAAATACAGCTGCACACAATCGATAATGTCCTTGAAAATTGGAGCGATCGTGTAGGCTACTGCATGGCCAGCCGAGGCAGCCATTTAAATAAAATAATTTTCCATTATTAACCGGAAGGCAGACCCTTTATTAATTTATTGCATTAGACAAACGCAAAATAAACTTAGATTTCTGATAACCCCATATTTTTCCACAGCAAAAGTGTAGGTACCCCCAAAAAGAAAACCGTAAATTTTAAATGTACGTTTGGCTAATGTATTATAATATTGTACCTGATACTTAGTAGGATATCCTTTAAGAAGAATTACTTCATTTAACCGACTTGGCAATATAAAACCTTTTATGTGATATCTCGTGATATTTGCTGCCATTCAATCATGAACAAGTCCTTGAGTTCAGTTTTGTTGGAAATTTTATGATTCCTCAATCGGTTTTCCAAATGATGCCACAAGTGCTCAATTTGTTTCATATCGGGACTTTGTGGGGGTTGTTGTGGGTAAGCCACATATTCACATCAGCAGCAATGTGTTTAGGATCGTTGTCCTGTTGAAAGTAATAATCATAGCGAATTTGTAATTTTTTCACATTTTGGTTAAGGTTTTTTTTCGGAATAATTAAGTCTACTATTTTATTCATTGTAGATGGATTCCCAATCAGCTAAACCTACTGCTTACCTCCATGCTTAAATGTTTTGGGAGTGTTCTTTGGTTTAGTTCTTCGCTTTTCTTCTTTCAGACTAATGCACGTCCGTTCGAACCAAGAATGTTGTATTCGGACTCGTCCGAAAAAAATTCTTTGTCTCAAAACTCATTTGTTTTTGTTCTGTTTTATTCATTGTTTCCTCCATAAACACCCAATTACCTAAACCCACTGCTGACATACACCACCATACCATGACCATACCACTACCTCCATGCTTAACTGTTTTGGGAGTGTTCTTTGGATTTAGTTCTTCGTTTTTCTTCTTTCAGACTAATGCATCTCCGTTCTAAAACTCATTTGTTTTTGTTCGGTATAGGTTTGCTAATTCTACACGTTTTTTTTCTATTTATTTCGCTAATATAAGGCTTCTTGCGTGCTGTTCGAGCATTATACCCGGCTCTTTTTATTGATCTGCGTACAGTGTCTGCAGAAATACTTTTATTTGAAGACTCTTTCAACTCTTTAGCAATCTTTGAAGCACTTTAAAAGGGTTCACTCTTAATTATAGGTCCTACTTTCCTTTCTGTTCTAGCACTTAACTTTCTAGAGCGTCTTTTGCCTTTTTAAAACGACTTCTTGCTTTTTGTATTGTTGATTTACGCCCGTTTATATATTGACAAATGATAAAGGGTACCTAGACTTTGCTGTGCAGAGCTATGGGCTTACCAGAAATCTGTTTTATAATAAGTAATACGAATTGTATTATATATAGTTTGCCACAATTTGTATAATTAGTTGTTACAACTGTGGTTCCTTGAATTTTGCTTCACACTGTATGTAGTTAAGACTGCCGTAAAATATTTCCAGACATACTATGTGTTACAGGAATAAGCCAGTTTTGTACAGGCAATATCTGGCAAATTATTTAATAGTGTATTTAATAACTAAACGCATTGGGTATTGTTGTTAAGAGCTGCATAACTTTTAGTTGGCAACACTGCTTTAGTTTACAACCGATTTAACAGCTTATAGTTACTTTTTGTTTAATTTGGTTTGATATTTCATTATGAATGTACTTACAGCAGAGCAACGCTTGCAAATTGGGTTGAAGAGCCAAAATGGGCTGGCGGAGCCATTGTTGCTGTCAATGGTTAATGGTATAGGGAATAATTAGGAATTTTTTTGTACCTCAATTATATGGCATTAATCTTGCTGACATGTTGGTTCAATAGAACGAAAATTCTAACCCACACAGCGCGCCTAGAATTGATTTATACCCATTGGATTATTTTCCTTAAAGTTCATATAAAGCCACTCGTCTACGTCTATAAACTTAAGAGAATTGAATAACGGGAGACTAATATTCAAACAGTTAGTTATTGATGAAATATGGCCTCATATGCTGCGACAAGTTTGTGAAAATTTATGTTCCAAATTGCACCTTGTACACGCTGCCACATGGCCGAAATTGAATGTCATAAAATTTGCTATCCAACAAAGCTCGTTTCATTGATATAAGAAAATACCACCGATCATTCCGATTTTATTTTTTTATTTTTATTTTTTTTATTTTTTGAGTTGGAACATTTGTTGTTGATATTCTAGCTAAGTCTTAGCACCTAGCTTTACATTAGCTAAAGCTAGGTATCCACATCTATCTCTACGCGTGTTGGCGATTTTTAACAATTTTTGAAATGGATGCAAATTTGTATTAAATTTTGTGTAAAAAATGGATTCAAAGGCGCGCGAATGTTGAAAATGTTGCAAAAGAGTTTCGGCAATGATTCTCTAAAAAAAAAACCGGTCGTTTACCGGTCGATCATGAATCAATTAAAGATGATGAACGTATTGGCAGACCTTCGACATCGAAAACCGACGAACACATTGATAAGGTAAAAGAAATGTTGGTCAATAACCGCAAATTAACCAGCAGACAGATAGCGGAGGACTTGAACATTGCCTATGGATGCGTCCAAGACATTTTGGTTAATGATTTGGGTTTTCGTCGTGTAGCAGCAAAGCTGATACCAAAAGACCACAATTTCGTGAATAAAAGGTATCGTATTGAGGTTGCAAAAGACAAGATTTGCGAGGCTCAATCCGAACCAACATACATCAAACAAAACTGGACACGCGTTGGCGTTCACCAAATGAGCCGAGACCACGTCGATTTCATTTAAAGGAAGAAGGCAATGCTCTTGAATTTTTGCCAACAAGGAGCATTATTTGCGCTCAATGAGACATTGGCATAAGGCGATTTGCCGAAAGAGACCAAAATTGTGAGCAAAAAACTCGTGGATTTTGCACCAGGATAACGCGCATATATATGAGATGCTTTCAGTCATAATACAGGGCTGGTTGCAGAACAGAATAGACAGCATACTGCGTGACGAACAAGCCAGCTTCAGACCAAATAGAAGCTGCGTAGATCAGGCCAACAGTCCATAGAATCTACTGTGTCTACTGTTCGTCGATTACAAAAAACGTGTGATACCATCAGGCTAACGGCTATATGGAAAGCACTAAGAACCAAAGCAGTACCCCAGAAGATAATACGAATAATTGGATCGATGTATTCACTACTTCACGACGGAAATATCAGCCAACCATTACACACTAATGCTGGAATTAAACAAGGCTGCTCACAATCACCTCAGCTATTCACCCTCGTGCTGGATGAATGAGAAAATTGTGTTCGAAAAGAAGAGGGATCAAATAGAGTCTCTCACGTCAACTCGAAGACTTGAGCTATGCAAATGACATTTGTCTACTCTTGCATAAGATATCCAATATGCAGTTTAAACTGAAGGACCTAGAAAGATTGGCTCGTTGTGTTGGACTTGAAATAGACATAAAAAAATCAAGGCCATGAGAATAAACAATACAGGCACGGAAAACATCATGCTACAGTGTTAACCAGTCGAGTAAGTAGATGGCTTATGATATCTAAGAAACACAATGCCTACAAACGGAGGTGCAAAAACAGACATAGAAACAGGCGTAGATAACAGGCTCAATAAGGCGAGAGCGACATGAAGAAGCTCACATATATCCAGACGAACTAAGCTCAGAATATTGAACTCATGTGTTAAATCAGTACTGCTGTACGGCAGTGAAACCTGGCTTGTATCGAATAACATCACACAGAAACTCCAGGTTTTCATTAACAACTACCTCAGAATCATATGCAGAATATTCTGGCCTAACACCATAAGTAACACAGAACTGTGGAGCATGACTAATATGGAACCCATCTGAAACAGATAAGAAAAAGATAGTGGGGTTGGATAGGTTACATCATCCGAAAAATACCAGAAAGTATCATTAGAATGTCACTGGAGTGGCAACGATTATCCAAGAACTGAGACAGAACCACCTAACATGGGAGGAGGCAAAGTCAACAGCAGTACACTGTGTGAAATGGAGATGCTTTGTGGGAGCCATATGCTCGCAAGAAGAGTAACGGAAATAAAAAACGCACCGTCGCTCAGTGTCATAATTATTCGAAATTGTTTGACGAAAAATGCAACGAATACCACCCAACAGCCACCGAATTCATCCGATTTAGCTCCCGGTGACTTCTTTCTGTTCAATTGAGTTAAATAACCTTTAAGGGGAACACATTTCAGCAGCCGAGAAGATATAATGGAAAAATCGCTGGAAATACTGATAGACATACCAAAAACCGAATATAAAAATGCTTCGAGGATTGGATCAAGCGCTGGCATAAGTGTGTTACGGTCGAGGGGGATAACTTTGAAGGGGCAATATAGATTTAGATGAATAAACTTGCATTTTTAATTTTCTGTATAAATTCCGTAAACTTTTTGATCAAGGTGGTATATTATTACAGAAATAAAAATAATTCTTTTTAGAGTGAGCTGCTGCACTACTGGGTATTCATCAACCAGCGTACATTTTTCCCAGTTTTATTATTTGTTGGTATTGCTCTAGTTTTAGGAATTGGAATAAAGTTTACTTTTCCACTAATTAAAGGCAACCAAAATTATATGTCAAACATTTTGGCGTTGATGCCATATAAAGGGTTCGCAATCTAACGTTTTTTTTTTTTTTTTCAACTAATGCTTATTTCGTGAATGGTAACACTTAGCTCATGTCTGATTTGACAGATAATTAGTTTTATCCTTCCGCTGAACGAATATGGCTGTGTATACGCTTGAGCAACGCTGGGAAATATTGCATGCGATTGACTTACAAAAGATGCCGATTTTACCAAAAAAAAAAATCATCCTTTCAGACGAAGCTTATTTTGATCTTGGCGGGTATGTAGACAAGCAAATTGTCGCACCCGTACGCATACATTTAAAAGCCGATACACCCAAGACGAGTCACTGTTTGGTGCGGATTTTGGTCCAGAGGCATAATTTGGCCATTTTTCTTCGAAAATGAGCAAGGAGTGGCCGTTACAGTCAATGGCGATCGTTATTGGGCCATGTTGAACGAATTTTTGTTCACAAAAATTGAAGAGGAGGGTATTAGCAACATTTGGCCAAAGCTACCTTCGATGTGTTGCGCCCTGTTTTTGAAAATCGCATTATCAGCCGCAGAGCTGATGTCGTTTGGCCACCTCAGAGCTACCATTTGACACCGTTGGACTATTATTTGTTGGATGCCGTCGAAAATAAGTGTTATGCCAACAAGCCAGAGACAATTGACGCTTTAAAGGATAATAATCGTGGAGCCATTGGTGAAATACAGCTGCACACAATCGATTATGTGCTTAAAAGTTCGTCCGATCGTGTAGACTATGGCAAGGCCAGCCGAGGCAGCCATTTGAATGAAATTATTTTCTTTTATTAGCCGGAAGGTTTGTACTTTCAAATAAAAAAAGAAATTTGAGAAAATATTCAGTGTTTCTTTTATAGCATTTTCAAAAAAAGAATTTTATTTGGCGCACCCTTTATAACCAAATGAAACACAGCCTATAAGTATGCTAACTATTTGGCAATATGACTTGTGCGTACGTATTATTGCGTATGTGCTTGTGTATGTATTTGTGTACGTGTTTTTGCGTTATAATTAAAATATTTGCAAAATTTCCAATTAAAATTCATTTATACACTATCGTGTTAATTAACATTTAATTTAATTTTATTCTTTATGACTAAAATCAAAATAAATTTGGTGGCAAATATATTTGCTGCCTTTTTGCCTTCTATTTCACGGTGATCTGGTTTGAATTATTCATACAGGTGTTAGAGCTTTTTTGCATAAAAAAAAATGACATGAATTTTCGGAAAACTATTCATTTCATAATAACATATTTTAAGGGAATGTAACTAAAATATTTGTATTAAAAAATTTATATTTAATAAACATGTAGTTGGTTATTAAATATTTTATAAATTTGCTTTCGATTTATTATTTATAAATGGAATTTAATTTGTAGCCTTTAAACGTTGGTCATGCATTTTTCGTTTTGAATGAAATATTTTTATTTTGACGTCAAAATATTTATATTGAGGCATCGAAAGAGCTAAAAAATATGTAGAAAAGAGTCGTTTAAAGTGAATTTAATTTTAATATTAAACCAAAATAGAATTTGTTTTGATGTGCACAGCAAAAACAAAAAACAAAAAGAAAAATATCTGAAAATGTAAATGAGTTGCAGGTGTATCATAACAAAAGTTTTATGTCTCAAATTTAGAGGGTAATTTGAAGCATTTAGTTTTACATTTAAAGCAAACAAATCACGAATTTGCATTTCAGGCAAAAGTTTCCAATAATCAACCGCATTCGAAAGCAGACAGTTTTTATGTCCCAAAATTATCACTGAAACAGAAGAAAGTTCTTACAAATACTATGGAGACTCCACATCATTAAAACAAGTTGGTCGCTTGTGTTCTATCGCGGTGGTATCAGCACAAATTATGCCAACATTTACAGGTCACACCAAAGCGAGGCAAAAAAATCAATAAGAATTCACTTAAACAATAAAAAAATAGAAGAATTGAAGCCAGAGCTAAAGGTAGACATCTACACCAAGCAGTTATATTATGTTTATATATATAACAGGGTTATGCATATTGCGATTTCAAAAGTTAAGTTAAAAAATCACGCATAAGCCATGCTTTTGATGAAACTTTCATTTCGTTATAATGCTTGGATTTAAATATTTTACCGAATACTATATTACGCTTTAATGACTGCCTCTGGCCATAGCGGTCTGAATAGACTAATGGAACAAATCCATTCATGGTGTTGGTGAGAGTAAGTTTGTAGCCCTGGATATTTTTAAAGCGTTTGATAGAGTTTGGCATGGCGCATTACTGTCGAAACCTTCTTCTCTCGATTTATATCGAGCTTTCTCAGAGATCGCTCTATAAGAGTGATTATAGATGGGTTCTCATCCGACAAGTTCAGGTTAAATTCAGAGGTACCGCAAGGCTCTATTCTTACTATTTCTTAATGACTTTCTTCTTCTCACTTTCAATGCTATCTACTCTTTTGCAAATGACAGCAACATTTGTCATTCGTATTCCTTTGATCGTAGGTCGAGACTTCTGGAAATTGAGGCGAAAAGGCGGAATATGAATGACACACTCACAAGCGACTTGGCAAAAATCTCCGAGTAGGGTCGTGAGAATCGGGTCGATTTTAATGCGCGCAAGACCCAATGTTTTTTTCTTACACACAGGCGTGGTGGTGTGGTGTCGTCTGTAACTATGGGCAATGTAGATATTGAGGAGTCAGATGCTCTTCATGTCCTAAGCATGAGAATTCATTGTGATGTCCGTTGGAATTATCACATTTTCCAAGTGTCGAAAGAAACATTCAAGTGCCTCGGTTTTTTAAGACGGTGCAAGAAATACTTCACTCCATGTGAACTTCTCAATATTTTCAAGACCTATATCCGACACAAGATGGAATACAACTCTCATGTATGGGTCGTTGCTTCAAAGTCTCTTTTAGAGCTTCTCGTCCGTGTACAGGAGAGGGCGAAGAGGCTCATTAATAGAGGTAGGGTAGCCAACTTTATTGATTCGTTAGAGCATCGTCGCAATGTGGCGTGTGTTTCATTGTTCTTTCGGTGCTATAACGGAATGTGTTCTGACGAAATAAGGGATTTAGTTCCTGATAATCACATATTTTCCTGTAATAGTCGTTTTTCCCGTAAAGATCATCCCTTTGTAGTTGATTGTTCAATGAATCACACAACGCATTATAGGGAAAAATCGTTCTTCAATCGCACAGTTTGTTTGTAGAATAGTGTTCCAGCGAAAGTTTTTCCTGTCACTTACGATATGGGTAAATTCAAATCAAACGTACATAAACACTACACCCTCTATCCTCCTCCCACTAACCTATTTTCCTAGTACCAGCGCAATACACTGCCAGACTAATGCCAGCTGAGGCACGAAAAAATGTTTAATCATATCCCCATACCGTTCAACAATGACAGTAACATTCTGACCATCATCGTTTTTGAAGACATATGAACCAATAAATCCGCCAGCCCATAAAGCGGCAGTTATGCTTGTTTACTTGCCTATTCGACAAAAATAGGCTTCAACGGAGAACAACATTTTGAATCATTATTTTGATAAAAAGAATTCTAACAATTTGCAAGCGTTACTCTAGTGTAAGACTATACGTTATAAAATGTCAAATCAAACTAAAAAGAAGCAATTATCAGCTGTTAAATCGGTTGCCAAATTAAGCAGTATTGCCAGCCTAAAGTTATGAATTTCTATAACAAACACCCGATATAATAATTTCTGCCAAAGGTATTAATATTGTCTCTGAAAAAATGTTAAAAACTATTTAATGCCAAATGACCTGATGGTCATGTCAGGTCTTATTTTTAATACTACTTTTCCTCCTAACAATCTTATTTAAATATCCCCTACAATAATCTACATTATCACTGTTTAAATAAATATAATAAATAATTTTTTGTCTTGATTGACTTCTTTTATTTTCTGCTTAAGGGGCCTATATAATGAAATTAAAAAAGGTTTCAAAATCAATTATTTATGAATTATTTGCCTTAAAGGTCTTAAAAATTAATGAAATATTTTATAACCACAAATTGGTTTAAAATAAACATTATGATCAACACTTTATTAAGCAATTTGATTTGTGTTTGTATTTATAACACACATACACACACACACT
Source organism: Wohlfahrtia magnifica (assembly GCA_023159175.1). Lineage (NCBI taxonomy): Eukaryota > Metazoa > Arthropoda > Insecta > Diptera > Sarcophagidae > Wohlfahrtia > Wohlfahrtia magnifica. The sequence goes on from JAKWBJ010000497.1 coordinate 2,064,565, forward strand.
CACGCATACTTAAGAAGTTAACATTAATCTTCAATCAAATTAAAAGTATATTTTTAGACAATTATATAAAGGGTCCGCCAAATAATTTTTTTTCTTTTTTTTAATGCCAAAAAAACTACTGAATATTTTCTCAAATTTCTTTTTAATCTGAAAGCACAATCCTTCCAGTTAATAACGGAAAATAATTTCATTCAATTGGCTGCCTCGGCTGGCCATGCAGTAACCTACACGTTCGGTCCAATTTTTAAGCACATTATCGATTATGTGCAGCTCTATTTCACCAATGGCTTCACGAATATTGTCTTATAAGTCGTCAATTGTCTCTGGTTTGTTGACGTAACACTTATCTTTAACGGCACCCCACAAATAACAGTCCAACGGTGTCAAATCGCAGCTCCGAGGTGGCTAAACGCCATCAGCTCTGCGGCTGATTATGCGATCTTCAAAAACAGGGCGCAAAACATTGAGTGTAGCTTCGGCTGTGTGGCACGTAGCGACGTCCTCTTGAAACCAAATGTTGCCAATATCCTCCTCTTCAATTTTGTGAACAAAAATTCGTTCAACATGGCCTGATAACGATCGCCATCGACTGTAACGGCCACTGCTTGCTCATTTTCGAAGAAAAATGGCCCAATTATGCCTCTGGACCAAAATCCGCACCAAACAGTGACTCGTCTTGGGTGTATCGGCTTTTTAATGTCTGAGTGCAGGTTTTCTGTACCCCAAATGCGACAATTTTGCTTGTTTACATACCCGCCAAAATCAACAAAAATCCGTACGCAACTTTCGCACACATTCTGCAACATAACCATGATTTTCAAAGTAATGTCGCAATATTTCCCAGCATTGTTCAAGCGTATACACAACCATATTCGTTTAGCGGAAGGATAAAACTAATTATCTGTCAAATCAGACATGAGCTAAGTGTTACCATTTACAAAATACGCACTACTTGAAAAAAAAAAAAACGTTAGATGGCGGACCCGATATAATTTTGTTTAAGATAATAAAATAAATTGTTGTAAAAGATACTTTTGTTTTCTTAATATTTTAATTGATCCTATCTTGGTCATATTTTGATTGCCAAAATTAATTTCAATGGCTAACAGCATAGACTATTACAAACCATTTTGCAAATGATTTTATTAAGACAATATTTGTTTATTGAAAGTGGTTTTTGTTAAACAAATTTCTATATGTATGTGATACTTTAGGCTACAAATTATTCTTTAAATTCTCTCTTACGTATGATATTTATTAGAGGAAATAATGAATTTTAAAAGAAAAATATTAGTTAATGTCGTATGTTGCGTATGAGTAATATTTAATTTATATTTAATTTAAGTATTACGTATACGCACACACATGCAATAGTATGTAACACATGGACTGAAAAGTAACGGACCTAACACATAGTTGGCGCTAACTTTATGGCATTCATCTCTTTTTCCGTTAGTGCTAACCTTCAGAAGACGACTGTTAAAATTTCACTACAGACTGTTAATTAGTTTGCGGGTTATTGAGAAGCCACTTTTGTTCCAATTCTGCACTGCTTTTTAAAGGGAAAAAATACCGTTCAAGCAAAACAATGGTTTGCTGACTAAAGACACTAATAAGACAGATAGCTGTGGGTGTCCAAAAGAGGCGGTAACATCACAAAACATCAAATAAATCGGCAAAATGGTTTTAAATGATCGAAAAGTAAAGTTGCTTGAGTTCGCTAACATCGTATAGATGTCAAAAGAACATGTTGTCTTTATACTGTGTAAGCATTTGACTATGAGACTCTGTTCAAAGTAGGTGCTGCGCTTACTCACTTTTGACCAAAACAACAATGTTTTGATGGTGGCAAAACTACAGATTTGGCTCCCAGCGTCTATTGGCTGTTCGCAGACCTCAAAAATATGCCCACCGGTAAGAAATTTTGCACGAATGCAGAGGTTATTGCTGAAACTGAGGCCTATTTTAAGCCAAAAGATAAATCGTTATATAGAAGTGGTGTTGAAATATTAAAGTAGAGCTGGATATAATGCATTGCTCTTAATGGAGATTGCGTTGATGAAGAAGCGAACAGACACTTCATTATAAATTGACTTACACAGCTGTCAAGTCGGCGAATGGGCTGAAACATAAATTGATAATGATATTGAATTTCTATTCCAAAATTTTTTCTCCGATGAAGAATATTCTTTGTTGAAGGGGTACATAGATGTGTTGAAGCTAATCCAGAAGTTTTTGTCGAAACACCGTAATGGGCTAGCGGAGTCATTGATCCATATGTTTTCAAAAACGATGATGTTTAAAAAATGTTATTGTCAATGGTAAACGGTACAGGGACACAGCGTGTGCTACAAATGATTTACTCAAAGAAACTTTTAATGAATGAATACACTCACGATCTTGTGATTTAACCCCGTTGGGCTTATGTAAAGTCATTTGTCTACGACGATTAACCATTGATGAAATAACGAATGCATAGACTGCGAAAAGTTTGTGTAAATTGGTGCTCCAGATTACGCTTTGCATGCGCCAGTAGCGGCGGTCAAACAGTGTAATGTACCATAAACAGTGACAATTAAAAATATCCTGCAATAGCAATTCTTCCAGATTTCGTAATTGAACGAAGCCAAAAACGAAACCACGTAAACTAATTAAATTTGTAGGACTACGGGAGCCTTTGTAAACTAGCAACATCGGTATGGGGGAGTTCCGTCCTTGCTCTTACAAATTCTTATAATTTTGGACTTCCGATTTATTTCTATTGAAAAAAATTCTCAAAACTCCAGCAGACTTACCTATAATGTTCAAGATAATCTACCATATTAATATACACGTGTATATGCATTTCTCTAATCAACCCATGATGTTGTTGGCGAAATATGCCTCTCAACCCTACCCTTCCTATGGTTTTATCGGCACTAAAATTTTTCTATAAACCCCTCAAAGAAACAATCTACTGCTCAACCTATATCATTGTCCTTGTAAGACAACACTACGAATCCATATTATTCCGTATTAATATCGGGTCTGCCATCTAACGTTTTTTTTTTTCAACTAGTGCTTGTTTCGTGAATGGTAACACTTAGCTCATATCTGATTAGGCAGATAATTAGTTTTATCCTTCCGCTGAACGAATATGATTGTATATACGTTTGAACAACGCTGGGAAATATTGCGACATTACTTTGAAAATCATGGTAATGCTGCAGAACGTGTGCGAAAATTGCGTACGTATTTTGGCTGAAGAGAAGCACCGTCAGCTCCGTATGTACGTTACCTTGTGAAAAAAGTGAAAGAAACGGGCATCCTCATCGATAAACCAAAGCGTGACAAACCAAAAACAGTACGTACACCTGAGAATATTGCAGGTGTGGCAGAAAGTGTGCGTGAAGCGCCATCAACATCAATTCACCGTCGTTCTCAACAATTGAACATTTTGGAGACGAATTTTGCATAAAGATCATGGTATGACGCCACACAAAGTCCAATTGGTTCAGGAGTTGAAGCCAACTGACCATCCAATGCCTTTTCCCTTCTCTAAGTGGGCCTTCGATCGACTTACAGAAGATGCCGATTTTGTCAAAAAAAACATCATTTCAGATAAAGCTCATTTTGATCTTGGCGGGTACATAAACAAGCTAAATTGTCGCATTTGGGCCACAGAAAACCTCAAGACGAATCACTGTTTGGTGCGGATTTTGGTCCAGAGACATAATTGGGCCACTTTTCTTCGGAAATGAGCAAGGAGTGGCCGTTACAGTCAATGGCGATCGTTATCGGGTCATGTTGAACGAATTTTTGTTCACAAAAATTGAAGAGGAGGATATTAGCAACATTTGGTTTCAACAGGACGGCGCTACGTGCCACACAGCCGAAGTTACACTCGATGTTTTGCGCCTTTTTGAAGATCGCATTATCAGCCGCAGAGCTGATGTGGTTTGGCCACATCGGAGCTGCGATTTGACACCGTTGGGCTATTATTTGTGGGATGCCGTTAAAGATAAATGTTACGCCAACAAGCCAGAGGCAACTGACGCTTTAAAGGACAATATTCGTGAAGCCATTGGTGAAATACAGCTGCACACAATCTATAATGTGCTTAAAAATTGGACCGATCGTGTAGGCTACTGCATGGCCAGCCGAGGAAGCCATTTGGATGAATTATTTTCCATTATTAACCGGAAGGATTGTACTTTTAAATAAAAAAAGAAATTTGAGAAAATATTAAGCAGTTTTTTTTATAGCATTTTCAAAAGAAAAATTTATTTGGCGTGCCCTTATATATTGAAATTACCTAGCGCTAGATGGCAGCACAAACACAAAAACTTTTTCTATATTAGAAATTGCGATCTGTCAAACGTCAGCTGTTAAAATTTTAGCCAAATTCATCGATTAGTTTATTTGTTGTAGTCGTTTGAATTAAGCAACTTTTGTGTTTCTTGGAAAATGGAAAAAAGTGGACGTAGTGTAGTGATAAAACACTATTATTTATATGGCAAAACGGCGAAAGAGACAAACGAAGAGCTTGATCAACATTACGGCGAATATGCTCCGTCAGATTATATGGTAAAATATTGAATGGCTGAATTTAAATGGGGCCAAACAAGCACTGCAACAATACTATCAACAGGAAGGCTAAAAGAGCTGGTTGCTGAAGAAAATATCAAGAAAATCCTCGATATCATTATGAATGATCGCCGGGTCAAAATCCGTGAGGTTGCTGAAATGATAAGCATATCATATGAACGTGTGTTCAACATTTTGCATGAACATTTACATATGAAAAAGCTATCGGTAAGATGGGTGCCGCGTTTGCTCCGTGTTGAACAAAAATGAGTTCGACAGATCAATTCACAGCGGTGTTTGGACATGATAAAGCATAATCCTGCTGGTTTTTATCGTAGATTAATAACTGTTGGTGAAACGTGGGTCCACCACTACACACCTGAAACCAAAAATCAATCGAAGCAATGGGTGCAAGCTGGTGGCAGTGCACCGAAGAAGACGAAGAGAGCGTAATCGACTGGCAAGATTATAGCCACTGTATTTTTGGATGCACACGGAATATTGCTCATCGATTATCTTGAAAAGGGATCCACAATCACAGGAGAGTATTATCGTGCATTATTGGATCAATTGGTTGATGCAATCAAGGAAAAACGACCACATTTAAACAAGAAAAGCACTTTCTTCAAGACAACGCACCGGTTCACATAGCATTAGAATCGATGCTAAAACTACGAGAGATCTACTTCGAATTGGTTGATCATCCACCTTATAGTCAAGATTTAGCCTCTAGTGACTTTTTCCTATTTCCACACTTGAAAAAATTGCCCGCAGGATAAAGATTTATCTCAAACGAAGAAGTGATTACCGAAACTAATGCGTATTTTGAGGAGTTCCCAAAATCGTATTATTCAGATGGTATAAAAAAAAAGTTGGAAAATCGTCTTTCTAAGTGTATTGAACTAAAAGGAGACTATGTTGAGAAATGAATGGTTTTTGAAACAAAAAAATGTTTTTTTCCTACTTAGGTAGCTTCAATCTCAATCCACCCTCGTATATATATATATATAAGTACAGAAGAAACTGTTAGCTGTTCTATTGCTTTAAAATTTCTGTTCTGAAAAATAATTCTAGAAAATGACCACTACAATAGCTTAAATCATATTTAAGCATTAATGTTATAAAATGTTCTATCCAACAAAGCCCATTTCGTTGATATTAAAAGTACTTAGATGTCTTTGTTTTGTTATGATATAAACTTTTTTAACTGTAAAAAAACACCAGTTAATTACGAAATCAACAAGAAAACTATTGTATGGGCTTTTTGGGAAAATAAATTGTTTTTCCATATAAGAGAAATAGCCTGATAGCTTTTTTTCTAGCTGAAAGTGGAGAATATGAAATTGATAATTAATTTTTGTAATTAAATCGATCATTTCAGACACCAAAACTTATACTTGTCAATGCAATAAAAGTGATTTTAACATTTTTTTTTTAATTCCTTCTTTTATTTGTTAAATAAGTCTTAAATAAATCATTATAATGATAAGAAACAAATTTCTCAGTCGAAATAATTAAACATTAAAAAATTCCTGTTTTTTGAAGTAAAATCATTAGCATACCGTAATCGCCTTGTTTTGTCATCAAACACCACTCGTTAATTTTTTGATATCAAATCAAACCTATTTATCTTCGAATACCGGTAGTTTTTTAGCTGTTTTGCTTATACTTTACTATCTTATTTCTAAATCGTTTGCTTTGCTTTACATTTGGTTTCTAACTGAGTATGTACGATGTTCATCGTACATTCAGAGGAAATAAATTATTAAAAAAAAAAGTACTCAAATCAAATAAATATCTATGTTATCTTGGAGGAAGCAGATTTGCAAACTACATTTTCTTCAGTTTTGCAAACCCCTATTCCATCTATCATTCATTTGCTTAGTTTCCTATAAATTTACTGCATTTAGTTGTCTGTAGCATTTCGATTTGATTGCCGGGCATAGATTTCTATCAGAAGCAACTTAACATCATAGAACAGGCAGCCACCGTAGTAGTCTATTGAGCCATTAAAAGATGAACGAGATTTAAATGATAGACAAGCACACACACACACACAGACACTTAACAAATAGTATTTGGAAAGAAACTCTGGCTGGCTGGCTGACTGACTAACTGTTTGAATAATTGACTGACTGAGTAAATGTTTGTGTAAAAGACTATTAAAATAATTTGTTATTTTTGCTCTACGTTTTTATGCTCCTCCATTATTCAATATGTTATGGCCACTTTAACGTCAATTAATGGTGGTAAGTTGTTGTCCAGCTCAACTTTATTAACCTGATTTAATTGAAATGGAAAGTATCTTTTAGCAGCATATTTAAACAGATATTTGAATTATTTATTGGATGAATGCAATAAATCCATATTAAATGAATGTTTATTTTGGCAAAATACTTATGTGGTACTATTGCTCTATTAGAGAAAAAGTTTGTTATAGAAATTTGGTAATATTGTCAGTAATATTAGGTTTTATCATAAATTAATATCTTTTGGTTTAAAAACTCTAGAAGCTTTATAAGAATAAGATTAATCACAATTTGTCCCATAGCTCTGATGCGATTATATATGCGACATCAAAGAGGTCAGAGCCTATCTAAGAACTACGCTGTTTTATGTGTCACAGTTTAGCCATAGAGCACAAACAATACTTAAATTTGTTTTTAATCTTCTCTTAAGTAGGTTACAAGCCAGGTTTTCCATCTCTTCTGACAACCGTCAAACCAAAGCCACAGTTGGACCTAAAATTGTATGGGACTACCGACACACATTACCAGCTGAAAAATACAAGGAAACGTACTCTATACGGCAACTACCAGACCAGCAGTTAATACAAGCTTCCTCATGCAGTACTCGTTTGTCAATAGCCTCTGATATAGCGGCGTATAAATATGCCATAACTTAAGTAGGTTTTAAATTCACGAAAGCGCACAAAACGCAGCGAGCTACTGACATATGCTATAGCAGAAAACCCTCTATAATCAAAGATAACCAAAATACCACAGTTCATACACACACACATATAATTCTCGCTAAATATCAAATGAAGCCAGAAGAACTGCTCTTAGTGTAAGAGCTGCACGCGATTTTATATTTTAGACTCATTCAAATGTACCTACAGCTGGGCTCCGACTGGTAGCTACATTAGGTAATTATTATCCTTATCGTCGGAACTAGCTATAGTCCAGGCTATAGTGTTTTCAGCAGATCTGCAGCCTTTGCAACGAACAGCAGCAGATCTAAAATCATAATGGAAGATATGTTGCCCAGTGAGACCCTATGTCTACCTGAAAATTTTCACTTAAATCTATCAAGAACCCCGCATTCACACAATATAGGTTCTGCTATCTCTAATGTCTGTGAGCACAATCAACAAACAGCCACATCTGTGACCACCATCCTCTTCAGATACGCTCTCAGTCTACAGTGGCCCGTAAATAACTCCGTCCGGCCTACCATACTTGGGAACTTCAGAGCGACGCCCAAATGGCGGACTTCCAGTATTCTAAGCAATTTCCTGATCCTTGTTTAGATTGAGGATGGTAACAAGTGGTGCTGCACAGCAACGTTCGTTTTCTGACCAATGGCTATTTTATTAGCATCTATTCCACAGTGTCCAGGTACCCAAAACAATAGCACCTCATTTCAAAGCGAAAGCTTTTTCAACGTATCGTAGCAATATTTGACCAGTCTAGATTTTATATGATTCATGCCAAGTGACCTTGATCTCCGCACATAAAGCAAGGGCCAGAATCTCAGTCTAGAAGACACTCAGCGATCTTGCCAGTGGGGTCGCCAATGTAGGTTGGGTCCATAAACACCAGCAACGACACAGACATTCATTTTGGACTCATCGGTATACCAGTTAAGGTCAAACTCGCTCCGAACTAAGCTCCATTAGATTAACCATCTCAGTTCGGAAATTCAACTCTGAATCTTCTGCGAAAGTACAGATCCAAATACATAACATCCAGGACCGAAGATGGTCCGCAGCGTGATCAGATAATGAACAGCATTTCGGAATCCCTTGGCGCAAAAAAATTTTCCGCCGTACATGTGGCCACATTCATCACATAGATGTGAAGCGGTTTCAAACCAATCCAGGCCAACAAGTCTGTTGCGAGACAGGCGGGTTTCTGTACACCGCTGAATTTATTCGTGGTGGTGGGTTCCTCAGCCTTTCTCTATGAGGTGATAGTGCTGCTTAAAATTGTTAGATGTTCAGGCGTGGGATTAAATGAACGATCTCCTAATTGTTAGGCGGGCATCTTACCTATCACACCACATTGACATACAGTATTCCTTATTAAAGGAATAGCGCTTCAATTTGTCATCGTGTGTTTAACATGATCCGTTTCACCATCAATGGTAACGCTCATACCATCTCGGTTTCTAAAATTACTGTAAAGCGAACATGTCTTTTATTCATGTATACAGTACTCAGTTAGCTGCTATCTTACTCGGGCCTCTTTTAAATGAAACAGTATTGTGGTCTATCTTCTCTCAATACAATACTGTAATGGATAACCTAAAAGTGTTAATGTAAAATGGACGGTGTTGGTCAGGGATATGCAAAAGGCAAGCACGCTCTGATACCAGCACATTAGCTCACTCGGTTTTCAAAGCCTCAATATTCCCTCTTCCACATATGTTATCCAACAGAAATTTTAATTCTGCGTGCTTAATTATGAAAGATTTTTTTTCTTTTTACCAAATCTCATATTTCCTAAGAACAAAGTTACACCAGCAAAGATATTCAAAGTACACACCAACCTATAAAAAACCCGATAGTCAAAATGTTAGTCATAATAAAGTTAAAATGCCCTAACACCTCATTAACAAAATACATAATGTCCGCAATATCACTACAACCAGCTTACACACTTCTTTCGGCAAACAGAAACACTACTATCTAGCAAATCATTATAAATTTATTGTAATTAAATAGAAGTAAACAAACTGTTGGCATGATTAGAGAAAAAAAATAATAATAATATAAAATAATAAAAATTATTAAAACATTAGAAAATATAAAAACAATAGATAAATGAAAATAAATAAAATAAAATAAAATAAAATAAAATAAAATAAAATAAAATATAAATAATAAAAAAATTAGATTTTGAGTTAGAAACTAAATAGAAATTGTTAAATGAAAAAAATTAACTAAATTCATTTAAAGATGAGCAGCAAAAAAAAATATTTTTTCCAAAAACTAAATTATTAAAACGTTTTAAACTATTATTTTCAATCTTTTTTTCTTTTTGCTGGTCACCTTAAAATCAAAATGATTTCTCCAAATCAAAATAATCGGCAGCAACTATAAAAACAAATAAAACAATTTACAACTTACTCGTTGACATCTCACCATAAGTACTTGTGATGTGACAAACGATCAAAAATGTTGATAACCGGTGATTCTCTTCTGCAACAAAGTTTGATTAAGAGAAATGTACATAAACATTGAAAAATTTTAACTTCACAAACACTATACATATGTTGCACAAAATGATGTATTAACAAGATTACAAAAAAAAATTGTTATAAGAAACCAATAACATTCTTTTTTTTTACAGTGCATATATAATAAATACATTTGAGTTTTCTCACTTGTCTATCAAAATGTATATAGCAACCATAAAACAATCATAATTGATACACATAAAATATATTATATATATATACACATATAATATATATATATATATATATATATATATATATATATATATATATATATATATATATTTACATAAAACACCGTTTTTCTCCGAAAATTACTTCCACAATTTCCTAATTTTTTTCCTCGTTAGCGTATAAATATTTTTCCTTTTTTTTTCTAACAATAATAAATATAAGGATCGTATCACATTATTTCATATTTTAAACTCTGCACTTCTCGATAATTCTTCCCTTAACATTTTCCACACTTTAAAACTTCAATTTTCACTATGCCGTGTCTCTCATACTCTTTATTCTGGCCGTTTCTTCCTTTTAATTTGCTCCAAATTGGTTTAAACTCTCCGATCTTAATGTGATTGTCAGACGACGATGGTAAAACTGAGCAATATCAGGTTTTTATGTTAACCAATGGTAATGTGTCAAAATAAGAATTTGGAGACTTATAAAAGAGAGTATGTATGACATCTTATTAGTAATTATAAGACATAATTACTTGAATTTAAAAATTATGTATATTTATGTATATTATGCACTAGGTGCCAAATCTATATGATTGGAGAAATTAAGTATAAAAAGAAGAAAATAAATATATGAAATATATACAGGAAAGAGAAAAATTTTCGAATTTCTTACCCTCTGGAGATGGCACCTTGGAGTAAAAAGACACTAAAAATGTAAAAAGACTTCCTATTATTTCGCCCTTGCAAAAAAAAAGGTATGCATCCTAAAGCATAAAGATGTTCAATATGGTGCATCTCCAATAAAAACTGAAAGCAATCTTACCAAATAAATTTATACAAAAAAATATTAAATTGTAAAATCAACAAAACTAATGTGTCACACTATTTTTGCTGCACTCAATTTTAGCAAAATTAAAGTTTCTCTAATATATACTTATAAGACTTGTTAACACTTTGAAAATCTGTAATGTAATGTCCATCACGCTTGTCCTCTAGCTAAAACAAGGCGTTGGTCAAAGATCCAATTATTTTGGCGGAAAAATAGCTAACGTTTTATTTCCAAAAGATACAATTACATTGCCAATCCAAACGTAATAAACGTCAATTAAAAGGTAAACACCCGCAGGTACAATATACAATTTTCACATATAGATGGTGTTCATTAAAATCGAATTTAAAAATCTACCCGTTAAAACCAATAAGGGTGCAAGCTCATTACAATACACAAACCCAGGGTCAAAGTCTTAGCCGAAATATAGACATTCCGGTACAAAAATCACACTTGCCAAATCATGCGCTAGAAGTAATGGTCCTTTCCAGCTATTTAAGACATCAATTTGTTCTTGTAAGTGGAATTGTATTGTAATCGTTCTGTAGTGTGACTTAAGGTCGACTTCATATATTAAAGTTGCACCAATAGCTTTACATAAACTTCTTTAAGCTTGAAACAAATTAAATTTAAATCCGTTCGTGTTTCCAAACATTGTGTAGCAGACCCTCTTGAAGTAGGTGACCATAAGCTGAACCAATTATCTTTAAAAGATACGTTCATATAATGCCATTTATCCCATGGTACGGTTTAAAATTGGAATTATGAGAGTTAAGCTAGCGTCTGCTCTAGATCCCCTCTGTTTTGCATAATAGAGGTGACTCGAAGAGGCTATGGCTCCGCATCATGCGTAGATGGTAAAGAAAATTTAAAAGGTTTAGGCAATTTCAACCTAATGGCTATGTTGTGCACTACAGATGCCAGAAACGTAAAAGGTCACCCAAGTTGTCCGTATGATAAGTAAAAGAATATGACAAAATTCACCACTATACCACTATTTCTCTTTCCAGACAAAAAGGGCCTCAGTTTCAGCAATTACTTCACTATTGGACTTAAATTACTTTCCAGCAAGCATTCTCTTGAGATCTGAAAGCAGGAAAAAGTCGCTGGTGGCTAAATCAGGAGAATACAGTGGATGGGTTAGCAATTCAGAGACCAATTTATTCAATTTTGCTATTGTTTTCAACGATTTGTGACACGCGGCTACCACTTTTAACAGAGCTCCGCATACCTAAATGTTCGATAAAATGGTAAAAACACTATCATCTGATATCTTTACAATGTCAGCCAGCTCATGCAACTTAAATTTGCGATCGTTCATAACCAATTTGTGGATTTATTTGATGTTTTCTGTAATAACAGCCTTAATTGATAGTTTACTGCGCTCTGCATCATTTGTGCTGGTACGACCACATTTAAATTCAGCAAACCACTTCTCTGCCATTCGTCTCGATGGAGCAGAGTTCGTATAATGTCTATGCTTGTTTGCTTTCCACTGTATTTTTTTCATCAAAAAAGAAATGCGTTATCGAAACTCAAAATTCGCTCTTTTCCATTTTATTTTATTTTTTTTTTGTTGTTGTTTCAATAACAATAGTTGCTTCACACAAAATGCTATAACTCACGAATCAATTGTCAGATTGCTGCCAAATTTATACACGTATTGTTTAAAGGTTAGTATTAAATAAAAATCATATGGTCAAAATTCTAGTAATGCCATATATGTGTCATCCTACGGTCTTATTGAGTGACCTCAAACTTTGCAAAAACTGCTTTGTGTAAATAAGGTAAAACGCTACTAAAGGCTCTTATTACTGAAAGTCAATAGCATTTCCAACCGAACTTTAATCGAGACTCTGAGTAAGGTCTTAGATCAGAAATAATAATACATATGATATCTTATTAGATGTTAGGTATTGAATGGTAGCAAAATACTAAATATCTTAAAATTACGTGGCGTATGGGTTATTTTGAATTGCAATTAAATATTAAGCATACGCCGTGGTGTATGCCTTTGCATAAAACCATAAAATACAGTGATGCTTGTGCTCTGCATATGCAGAGGGTGTGTTTTTGTAGGGTGTTTTTTATAGAGGTATAGAACTTTAAGTTCCAATAAAACAACGATGAATTATTCGATTGACATGAATTTTATTTATCCGAAAGATAACCTTGTGGCATTAAATTTTAAATATTATTTGTGGCATAATCTGGACGTCCAATTTTCGATGATTTCTTCCAACACTTGTGGCCATATATCGGCAATAACACGGCCAATGTTGTCTTCCAAATGGTCAAGCGTTTGAGGCTTTACCGCATAGACCAATGACTTTACATAGCCCCACAGAAAGTAGTCTAGTGGTGTTAAATCACAAGATCTTGGAGGCCACACAGGTCCACCAAAAGTGTCTTTTAGTAAATCTATTGTGGCACGAGCTGTGTGACATGTTGCGCCGTCTGGTTGAAACCACATCTCCTGGATATCATGGTTATTCAATTCAGGAATGAAAAAGTTAGTAATCATGGCTCTATACCGATCACCATTGACTGTAACATTCTGGCCACCATCGTTTTTGAAAAAGTACAGACCAATGACAGTCAGTTTTTCTGGATGTAACGGTGATTCCACATACACTTGAGGATTACCTTCACTCTAAATACGGCAGTTTTGTTTGTTTCATTCAACCAGAAGTGCGCTTCATCGCTAAACAAAATTCGCTTATGAAAATCGGGAACAACGGTAATCTCGTTTTGGGCCTATTTGACGAATCTACGTCGGGCGTGAGCATATTTACGATGAATTGCCAAGCCAAACTGAGAATAAATCACTTGACAGCTGTTAAATCGGTTGCCATTTGACAATTAATGCCAACTTAAAGTTTAATACCTCTATAAAAAACACGCGATACATAGGCCTTTATTTTCTACATAATAACTCTAACTTGGTTAATAGATCCTTGCTGATACAAAGACAAGCATTTTTTTATGTTTTTAAAGTTATCTTTTGCCACATTTAAGTGACAATTTTATTTTGCAATTCACTCTCTTGTTAATATCTTAACCCTTAATTGTGAGCTGAATTGCATTAATCACCATACAAAATTTTAAGTGGGCATCGTCCAGATATTTAGTAATTCTGTTAAAACTAAAAAATCATCGTCATCTGTGGCTTTTATCGGGTGCTTTAATTTAATTTTCTAAACTTTTTTTCAATTTAAAAACACACTCCAGAAAAAAACTGTCAAAACGAATCACAAAGATGTTATGTAAACGGAGTAATTCGTTTAAGTAGTTCAAACAGCAAATAAAGTAATTCAAAGTCCATAGAAACATGTCATTTAAGCGAAAGAAAAAACAAACAAAAATTCCATTTAAATGACAAATTGTCATATTAACTTGTTTCCTTATATTTGGGTCCTCTTTTATTTTGTCACCAAATTTTTCCCCATGTTTTATGTTGTTGTTTGTTTTTTTCGAAGCTCAAACATTATAAAAATTGTTTTTAATTACTTTTGCATTTACATTTCATTTAGTCTTCATAAAATTTTAAATAAATAAAATGAATAAAAAATTTAAAAAGCGATTAACCATAATAAAAAAAAAAACAAAAAAAAATCACTCACAGAAAGCATTAAAAACATTAAGGGCTATTAAGTGATTAAGGGAATATAATGGTTACAAAAAAAAAAAAATATGGAACAAAAAATGATTTTATAAAGAGAAAAAGAAATAAAAATTAAAAACACAAAGACATAAATAGCCATATGAGACCCAAAAAAAATTTTTTTTTTTTAAATATATTGTTGCGAAAATAAGGTTGGGCACCACAGCGTTTATTTCATCGCTAAAATAAATAAATAAAAGCTGCAAGAACAACTATACGTGCTGTTTACAAATAACCAAATCTACTACAACAACCATCAGCAGAGATTAAGTAAATAAAAATAACACGGCAATAACAATAATAAAACAGCAAAGAAAACAAGCAACAGGCAATAAACAAGCAACAACAAATACTAAGAGCTGAAAGAGCTAGATGTTCACATACGAGGGCGGATTGACACTGAAGCCACCTAGCGCTAGATGGCAGCACAAACACAAAAACTTTTCTTTCTTAGAAATTACGATCTGTCAAACGTCACCTGTTAAAATTTTAGCCAAATTCATCGATTAGTTTATTTGTTGTAGTCGTTTGAAGTAAGCAACTTTTGTGTTTCTTGGAAAATGGAAAAAAGTGAATTTCGTGTAGTGATTGAACAAAAGAAAAGCTTGATAAACATTAGGGCGAATCTGCTCCATCAGATTATATGGTAAAATATTTAAACGGGGCCGAACAAGCACTGTAACAATAGCATCAACAGGAAGGCCAAAAGAGGTGGTTACTGAAGAAAATATCAAGAAAATCCTCGATATCGTTATGAATGATCGCCGGGTCAAAATACGTGAGATTGCTGAAATGGTAAGCATATCATATGAAACATTTTGCATGAATATATGCTATCGGTAAGATGGGTGCCGCGTTTGCTCAGTGTTGAACAAAAACCAGTTCGACAAATCACTTCACAGCGGTGTTTGCATAATCCTGCTGATTTATGGCATAGATTAATAACTGTTGATGAAACGTGGGTCCACCACTACACACCAAAAATCAATCGAAGCAATGGATGGAAGCCGGTGGAAGTGCTCCGAAGAAGGCGAAGACAGCGAAATCGGCTGGCAAGGTTATGGCGACTGTATTTTGGGATGCACACGGAATATCTTGAAAAGAAGAGTATTGTCGTACATTATTGGATCAATTGGTTGATGCAATCAAGGAAAAACGACCACATTTAAACAAGAAATGAGTGCTCTTTCTTCAAGACAACGCACCGGTTCACACAGCATTAGATACGATGCTAAAACTACGAGAAATCCACTTCGAATTGGTTGATCGATCATCCACCTTATAGTCCAGATTTAGCTCCTAGTGACTTTTTCCTGTTTCCAAACTTGAAAAAATGGCTCGCAGAAAAAAGATTCATCTCAAACGAAGAAGTGATTACCGAAACTAATGCGTATTTTGAGGAGTTTCCCAAATCGTATTATTCAGATGGTATAAAAAAGTTGGAAAATCGTCTTACTAAGTGTATTGAGCTAAAAGGAGACTATGTTGAGAAATGAATGGTTTTTGAAAAAAAAAATGTTTTTTTCCTACTTAGGTAGCTTCAATCTCAATCTGACCTCGTACGCATATCTACAAAAGAACTAAAAAGAAATTAAAAGAAAGAAATGGAATCTACCTGAAATATCGAGATGTTCGAGAGCTTTCGATGTGTTGTGATGTATTGTGATTGCGATCAGCAATCAGTTTATGTGTCGTAAACTCAGCGTGATGTAGAAAACCAGTTTAGTTGGAGCTAACTCAGTAAATTGAGTTAAGTGTGGATAACCTCTGGTTAAAAAGGTTGTGATCGAACCTAAGTTATAATTACGATCGAGTTGGAAGATCTTTAGGAAGAAAGATCTGTCGAGTAATTGTTGTTGTTTACAAAGTTTTAAACAGACAGAGTATTTAAGAATAAAAATTGTCATTGCCTGTAAAAAGATTACAAGCAGTGGTGCACATAACTTTGTTGAATAAAGAATTTTTAATTAAAACCAAACACAAAATTTATTTTATTTTAAGTATAATCTATGAACTCATAAAGACACGTTTTTAAAAAGGTAAAAAACCTAACAAGCTATACAATCAAAAAAACAAAGTTGTTAAACATTAGTTGAGTTTATAATACAATACGTTAATCTCTAGTTCAATGTTCACTATGCTCAAAAAAAATTGTTTAAATTTGTTATCCAAAACTGAATACTGAGAGGAAAAAACTTTTAAAGAGTCCGCCATCTAACTTTTTTGTTTTTATTTCGTGAATGGTAACACTAAACTAATGTCTGATTTGACAGATAATTAGTTTTATCCTTCCGCTGAATGAATATGGTTGTGTATACGCTTCGCTAAGTGGGCCTGCGATCGACTTACAGAAGATGCCGATTTTATCAAAAAAATCATCTTTTCAGTTGAAACTCATTTTGATCTTGGCGGGTATGTAAACAAGCAAAATTGTCGCATTTGGGGCACAGAAAACCTGCACGCATACATTGAAAAAACCGATACACCCAAGACGAGTCACTGTTTGGTGCGGATTTTGGTCCAGAGGCATAATTGGGCCATTTTTCTTCGAAAATGAGCAAAGAGTGGCCATTACAGTCAATGGCGATCGTTATCGGGCCATGTTGAACGAATTTTTGTTCACAAAAATTGAAGAGGAGGATATTAGCAACATTTGGTTTCAACAGGACAGCGCTACGTGCCACACAACCGAAGCTACACTAGATGTTTTGTGCCCTGTTTCTCAAGATCGCATTTTCAGCCGCAGAGCTTATGTCGTTTGGCCACCTCGGAGCTGTGATTTGACACCGTTGGACTATTATTTGTGGGGTGCCGTTAAAAATAAGTGTTACGCCAACAAGCCAGAGACAATTGACGCTTTAAAGGACAATATTCGTGAAGCCATTGGCCATCGATAATGTGCTTAGGCTACTGCATGGCCAGCCGAGACAGCCATTTGAATGAAATTATTTTCAATTATTAACCGGAAGGATTGTACTTTAAAATAAAAAGAGAAATTTGAGAAAATATTCAGTAGTTTTTTTTATAGCATTTTCAAGAAGAAAAAAATTATTTGGCGGACCATTTAGTAATTGAGTATAACTTAAAAAAGCGGGTTTTTTTCTGTGATTTTTGCCATTTTTTATAAGATATTTAACAAATTTAAATTTATTAAAAGCATACGCCACTGTTTGCTATAATTCCTTTTCATCTTTTCGACAAAAGTAGCGCTACTTTGTTTGAATCCACTCAATATCGGATAACCTGCTTTAAGCTGTAGAATATTTCAATGGTAGTCGGCAGAGGAAAAGACTGGATTATAAGGCAAGTGATTCGAAACTTCCAAACTACTGTTTGCTAAATAGTAGTGAACTGGCCTTGCATTGTAATGCTAAAATATTATAGCTTTATAACTGATCGTATATTCCTGTTGTTTATTGCTTGGAACAAAAAAGCATAATGATTTCCATAGAAGAAGAGAGGGAAAGCCCCATATACAAGCCCCACAACAAGAAATAAGATCCATGTCATTTAAAAATCAACATCATGTCAAATTGTCAGACTCTTCTTTTTAGCGGTCAAGTTATGGTCTGGACATATTTATTTTACAGTGTGAAAGCATTCTTTTTTAAGCCCAAACATGAGTTTAAACTGAGAATTAACTACTGTGGTGACAAGCTTATAGTCTCCTGGTCAGGCGCTTCTGGAGCACACTGTGAATATTAGAATCGATCGTAAGGCATCTGGTATATAGCTCGTTAAACAGATCGATTGTAATCCTCATGAAAGCCAGCAGACCTGAAACCATAATAGTGGATATGTCACCCAATGAGACTGTCTTAAGATGCGCTCCCAGTCTACAATGGTCTACAAAAAATCGCGTTTCTTGACCCTTGAGAATTCCAATCGAGTGACGTTCTGGTGATACTCTCTGAACTTTTTCAGATGGTGTGACGGATTCATCCATCATGATCTACAAGAAATCGTATTTCTTGAGCCTTAAGGATTTCAATCGAGTGACGTTCTGGTGATACTCTCTGGACTTTTTCAGATGGTGTGACCGATCCATCACCACTTTCTTTACCTTTTCTGTTTCTGTATGGGTTTCTCATTAGTCATGCTCTACAGTTCTGTGTTACTTACATTGTTAGGCCAGAATATTCTGCATATGATTATGAGGCACTTGTTAATGAATAACTGGAGTTACTGTGTAATGTTATTCGATACAAGCCAGATTTCATTGCCATATGGCAATACTGCTTTAACACATGAGTTCAATATTCTGAGCTTAGTCCGTCTGGATAAAAGTGAGCTTCTCCATACTGAGTGGAGTCGTCCAAATGCCGCTCAAGCCTTATTGAGTCTGTTGTACTTACTAGATAGCAGAAACTATCTACATACTTGACTGGTTGACCCTTTAGCATGATATTTTCCGTGCTCGTATTGTTTATTCTCATGGCCTTAGTTTTCTTGATGTTTATCTCAAGTCCAACACTACGACTAATCTTTCTAGGTCCTCCAGTTTCGGCTGCATATTGGAAACCTTATGCGAGAGTAGACAAATGTCATCTGCATAGTCCAAGTCTTCGAGTTGGCGTGAGAGACTCCAAGTGATCCCTCTTCTTTTCGAACAGACTTTGCTCGTAATGTCATCCAGCACGATGGTGAAACGTTGAGGTGATAGTGGGCATACTTGTTTAATGCCAGCATTGGTGTGGAATGCGTGGCTGATGTTCCCGTTCTGCATCCTCATATATCGCCCTCATTATTCAAATTATCTTCTGGCGTACTCCTTTTGTTCTTAGTACTTTCCATATAGCCGTTCACCTGATGGTATCAAACGCTTTCTTGAAATCGATAAACAGTAGATACAGGGGGATACGCCATTCTATGAACTCTTCAATGATTATTGGTAGCAATGATTGATCTACGCAGCTTCTATTCGGTCTGAAGCCAGCTTGTTCATCTCGCAGTATGTTGTCTATTTTGCTCTGAAATCTTCCGTGTATTATGACTGCTAGTATCTTATATATGTTGTTAAGTAGAGTAATACCTCTGCAATTATTACAGTCTTTCAAGTTGCCACTTTTTGGCAACTTTACAATGATGCCCCTCTTCCACGTAGGAGGCAGCCTCTCCTCCTTTCATACTAATGTGATGTGAGGCAGTAGAAGATCAGCTGTGGTTTAGATGTCAATCCGTAGAATTTACGTTGGTAGTCTATCTTCGCCTGCCGCCTTATTATTTTTCAATTGACCAATCACCTCTTTTCATTCAGATTGGGAGGGTTGCATGGTATTCTTAAACTGTTTTTCTCATCTACGAGTATTTTCTCAACCTTTTCGCTGTCCTCAGTAGTGTTCGTCTCATTACGAATTTCATTGAAATGTTCCCTCCATCTCTGTGTTTGTGTATCGTTGTTTTGTATCATTTCTACTAGCAACAGTATTTGAAATCTATTAAAAGAAAGTTTTTTTGTATGAAAAATTTGATATGAAATGCATTTAAAAATAAATGTTATATGCTAGAATGCGGCTGATTGTATCAGCCGCTATTTACACTATTAGTAACTATTTTTTGTTTTTTTATTAGAATCTAGATCTAAAAGTTTTTATCTATCTTTTTATTAAAATAAATTTGCTGCTTTGTCTTTGCTTAAAAGGAGAAACTTAATTTATCCCTTTCTTAAGAGCTTTGGGTTAACCAGCTAAGAAAGAAACCCCAATTCAGAACAAAATCTTTACATCTTCACTTTGTTAAGTAGAAACAAACAAGAAAAATAAAATTAAAATAAAGAATGATTCTCAATTTTTTCTTTCACAAACCGCTGCAAAGGCTGACCACACTCTAAAACATGGCTGCATAAAAAATGACACTTAAGCATAAACGAGAGGTGTCGTGGCAACACCCTAACAGAAGTAAATATTCTCAAGCGAATGTTTTTTCAACAAAGTGCAACAAAAGTTTGTTTACTTCTAGCTTCAGATGCACAAAATGTTGCAAATCCTTTATAATAACATTTGCAATTTTTATTTTAAGCCCCCATCTTACAAAGCGTGCTAAGCAATTGGCAAAAAAAAATTAACAGACAACATTGATAAAGAAGCTGTTTGGAAAAACCAAAACAAACAAAAAATAAAATTTTTTATCTTAATTTTCTATCTACGAGTAAAATATATCCTCAGACACTCCTTTTTCTTTTTTCTTACTTCTCTTTCAAAGATGTCATTGCTAAAGTAACTTTTCTTAATGATAAACAACCATAAATTTCCATTTATTCTTAACCGAAAAGATGTTTCTAAGTTTTAGTTAGAATTGTGAGAAATATCCTTCGAATGGAATTCAATACGAAAAACAATTTATCGATAAAATATAAGGAATTTTGTATTGCAAGAAAGCCTTGCTTGTGTTATGTTATTTGGTATCGTGTTATTCGGATAATAAATTTCAATAAATATAAGCAAATTTAAATAGAAACTGCAAACATAAATTAAAATGAAAATACAAAATTTATAAGCAAAAAATAGGGTGGCTTTTATTGGACATATTTTTTAAAAACACATATCCTGGTATATACTCGTAAGTGCTCTTTGTAGGAGATATGTTGTTGCTATGATATTTGGTCTCTGCAGTTCCGGTAATAAGTATTGAACCAATAGTTAATTGATGTGTTTTTCTGCTTAATAATTTTAAAAGTTTATGTATAAAAAAAAATATTTTTTTTTTCGAATTAGCGGATCCAAGTTCGAATCCTAAATGATCTCTAAATTTTACAGTTGAAAACATTATTTTTAAATACTTCGCTTTGAGATCATAAGGATACTTATTTTCTACGTGAACAGAAAATTGTTTCTTAAAATAATTTATACAAGAGAATTGACAACCGTGAAGGAATATGCAACAACAACATCAGCAGAACTGAACATGTTTTCGAGCACAGGTACGGTCATCAACAGAGATATATTCATCTTTAAAACATCAACCATTTAACTCACATTTCTCAGAAATTACCATTTTGAAATGACCAATTTTTATATATCCAATAAGTTAATAGAAGTTCTGTCATCACGTTATTTAAATGTCATTCTCTTTTTATCATTGTCATGTTCCACCATCATACTCCGACTGATAGGTGCATCAACATTAGGTTAACGCCACACCATATAGTGTCAATACATAGTTGACATGAAATCGTGTACATACAATGTCACAGCTCGCTATAGCTCACGTTACATACTTTTTTGTTTGAACTGGAAGTTCCACTTGATGCGAACTCCAACGCATAATCGGACACGTTTTTGTCAAATAAATAAGTCCTCTAAATGTTAAAAATATAATAAATATGTATATAGTTCGGGATAAAGTGTTGTATAAACAAATATTAAGTGCAAGATAAATAAATTTCTGCATTAATAAAAGCTGTATAGAGATAAAGTGAAAAATAAAAACTGGTAAACAACAACAAAGTAGTGTTTATTTTATTTTGCAGTGGTTAACACGTAACAATACTCAAAACTAGTCTTAAAACTAACCTTAAAATTATATAACAATATAATGGAAAATTAAAAAAATTAATTCCTACTTCAGACTATCTATTAGGTACATATTTATGTATACCAGATCCTCAAGGTTCAAAGTATTAACACCTCCTATGAATAAATAGGTCTGCATTCGTATGGAGGAGATTTCCATTCCTCGTTGCCGAGAGATACACTGGCTTCTACCTATGGCCTTAAGATCGGATGCCCTGTTGAAACATCCCATTACAAGCTCATTTCGTAGAGAGGACACGCGCACCAAAACCCTAACCGCCAGGAAAACATCCTAAAATCAACCCTACCGTAGATTGTCTCGCATGCCGGTCTTCGGACACTTCCATCAGCGCGTACAATAGTAGGGAGATACAGGCACGAACAGAGTATTCTCTTCTCTTATCCGGAACCAAATTGGAAAGATATAGGACATAAGTGACCTGATAATCTGGCGGTATGTCAGCAGTCCGATTTTGGTGCCAAGTCCCACTCTAAGTCCAAGTACTCCATTGTACATGTGACAAACAACTTTCACTTTCTCACGAACGTGGTTTATGTGACTATAAAACTCAAAGTTTTCATGGAAGAGTACCCCAAGCTACCCTAACGTATAGTCAGAAGAGGAACATGAGATCTGTAGTTCTTATAAAGGAGACCATGTCTGCCCTCTTGAGTTCAAATGTTTTAAAGGGATTAAAACGTAACACTATTATTCATAAAAATAAATATCTGAAATGTAAATAACACTTAAAAACGTCTATATTTTTTGCGTTTAGTGGACTTGTCTATAAGAAAAAAATTTGCCCGATTAGGGGTTGGAGTCACTGTATATAGCTGCGAAGTAATTAAAGAAAGAGTTGTATAGAGTTTTTTAACAAGACTTTTGTTTTCAGCAGTATATTGAAATGTCATGACAATTTTAACATTCTATTTAAGCGTTTTTTTCTTCAACTGGCAACTGCCGGTATTGCAAATGAACTTGGGTGCACAGAGTATTCCCCGTTGCTCTACCATTTGTTCATTTTCGTACTAAATATATCACAACTCCGGATTAGCTTTCGGGGATTTGTTTTAAATCCCCATTTTTCTGAAGCCATCCTTAACTCTTTAAGTGCCGGGCTAAGGTAAAGAAGATATTCGTAAAATCTTTTCGGTCTTTAAGCGTGTTTACCAAGACCCTAACTGCCTGTTATAGTCTATATAAGGTTACTTGCATGCAGTCTAGTCAATTTTTATATTTATTTTATTATTGAAACACAGCCAGCCTTGCTTGTCTTTTTAACCTGATTTTTGTCATCAGTGCTTTTTTAAGCTCGGGGAGCTCGGTTTTGTTTTAAGTTCCTATCACTTCTGGTTATTGTTTTTATTGAAATTGCATTGGGTTTTATTTGTTTCATCATAACTATTTGCATAACTATTTATTAATTAAATAAAATAAAATATCAGCAGATTATACTCTTGATTGAGAGCATTGATCAAATTTAATAAATTCGGAACTACAGAGTGTAGATTATTAAATAGCTGCTAACTTTAAAACGAATTTAATCAAATGCAATAAACTACTATTTGCAATAAGTCTCTCTTAAAATGAATAATTTAATATGCTTTCTTGCAGAAAGCTTTTGGGGGAAAATATTTCGACATTATATTTCTTAACCTGAAAAAACCTGAATAATTTTTTCAATTTAGTTTTAGCTTAACTTAATAAGACAAGATAATAAGCACAAGGCAAACAACAACAAAAATAGAGAAATAAATTAAAAAATTTACTTTGATTTGTCCTTCTTTAGATGTTAATATAACAAAGGACATCAAAAACAACAGTCTTGATAACAAATATTTGTTCTCATTTTTATCATTTTCGCTTGTCTTGGTCTCTTTCATTTTGCTCTTTTAAGTGACGGAGAATTAATTTCGTTGAAAAATCTTATTAAAAAAGAATTGTTAACATTTGGTCTTATCTCGCTAAATGACTATTGTCGTTTACATGCCTAAAAGTAGGCAGGAAAATTCTTTCCTTGCATCTCCCATTAAACAGCCTACCTGTAGGTAAGTAGCCAATGCTAAGAAGTGAATAATAAAGCTTTAGAGATTTTAATTAAGGATAACAATAAAACGATTAGTTGATTTAAAATGCTATTTAAACCTTAGATATAAAAAAACCTAAAAGTAGGCAATAAAATATGTATTAACGAAAAATTATTTAAATAAACAAATTTTACATACTCTAAGGCAAAGACTTTTAAAATTTATAAGGGAATTTAAAACAAAAGGCATTTTGGTTGTTATGCAGTATTGAGACTGAATAATAAATCCTAAAAATAGGCAATATATTTTGTGTTACGTACAAATAATGTAAATAAATAAGTTCTTACATGCATTAAAGCAGATATTTTAAAATTAGTAAGCGAATGTTTAGAAATTCAGTCTTAAGGCTGAAAATAAAATTAAAAATAAAAAATAAGCAATAAAGGTTGCATTAAGAGTGGAAGTGATTTAAATAAATAATAATTGTAAAATTCTCCAAGACAAGTATTTTTTAAATTAATAAGGGAATTTAATACAAAAGAACTTTTTTATAACCAGCCTTGAGGGGTTTCATCTTAAAATCTTTTACTTTTTCTTTTCTCCAAAAAAAAAATAAAAATTCAGTTACTCCCTTATAAACTTTTATGGCATTTAAATGTTTTATTAACCGTCAAAAGCATGTAAAACATTATTTTAAAATTATGATACATTTTCACTCCCACTACCCCTCCTTACCACATTTTAAAACACCGTATTTTATTAACAATAATACTTGTGTGAATATCTTTCTTGTCATTGTTGTTATCGTTGTTTTTTAATTTCTTTTTTATTGTTTGAACAAATTGTGCTTGTTTAGAACTCTAACCTCCTATCCTCCACATTATAATGCTTACATGTCTGTTTAAATATCAGCATAAAAATCATAAAAGGCCATATAAAAACCCAACAAACCATTATTCGTTAAAATAAATTTTAAAAATTATTCAAATAAAAATATTAAACGATGTTTTATTAAATCATTAGAAAATTATTTTATGATTTGAGTATCTGACCAAATAAAGTATTTGGATTTATATATGGCTGTATAGCGTTTTGTAGATTTATCAACTATACTAATAGTAAAATTTAAAAAATATATGTTTTTAAATTCAAAAATGTTTTTCAGAGAAATTGATTTAAAATCTTTCAATATTTATGTTTGCTGGGTTACAAATTGTAGCATAGAAGTATAAGTTTAACGGTGTAGGTATTTGTATTTAACAAAACATATTTTAGGGTAAACCATGCAAAATTTATTACTTTACATAAAAGCGCCTAATGTTAGACTTCATATTAATTCATATTCATATGATGGCCTATTGGTTATACAAGTTAATAATGTCGATTTGGACAACATATGGCATAATAACTGTTATATATGGTTTGTGTCAATACTAATACTGTGGTATTTTTGAGGGTAAACATCTGTCATTATAATTCAGTACTCGGTAGACGCCGAAGTGTAAAAACACATTTCTTTCAATCGCTATAATAATGTCGAATTTTGTGCCTAAAAAAATAATTTGCGGGGAAGTCTGATAACCTTCTTTCATTTGAAGAAAACGGCTGCTAAAAGTTATCAATTCTTGGTAGAAGCTTACGGTTAACATGAACCAACTCAAAAAACCTGTGAATGATGGTTTGTGCGTTTCAAAAGTAGTGATTTCGGCACAGAAGACAAATAGAGGCCTGGTCAGCCGTAAATGAAGAGCGTAAGAAGAACTTGTATCATCATTGGGTGTCACACAACAAGCCATTTCCCTACGCTGGAATTCATTCAAAAACAATGAAATTGGGTGCCATATAAATTGACGCCCAGAGAGGTTAAAAGGAAATTTTGGATGTCTGAAGTGATGCTTAAACGCTCCAAAAATAAGTCATTTATGCATCGTATTTTTATTGTTGATGAAAAATTGATACGTTACCATAACCCCAAGTGTAAAAAGTCATATGTAAAGCCTGGCCAACCAGCCAAATCAACGCCGAAGCCGAAAATCCATGACGGCAAGATAATGCTCTGTCTTTGATCAATTGATTCGCTTGAAGAGAGCAATCAGTGAAAAACGACCAGAATATTCGACCAGAAACGAGGTCATAATCTTCCATCATGACAACGCTCCGCCACATGTGACAAAACCAGTCAAAAACTATTTGAAAAACAGTGGATGGGAAGTTTTATCTCACCCCAAACTTTGCCCCCTCTGACTACCATTTGTTTCGATCAAAACGCACTTACTGGAATACGCTTCACTTCAGAACAGGGTATTAGAAATTGGCTTGATTCATTCTTTACCTCAAAACCGGAGCAGTACTTTTGGCGTAGAATACATACCCTACCAGAAAGATGGCAAAAAGTAGTGGCTAACGATGGACAACACTTTGAATAATGTATCAGTTAATTTTGTTATTACAACAAACCCCGCCTATTTTGCGGGAGTTATGTTTATCGAAGGTGACAAAAAAATTCTTTATGGAAGAACTGTTTCTTACGTGTTTTTTGTACAAACGTATGTGCTCAACGAGAGATACGAGGAATAGTGTGGATCATTGATCATTTTGGCAAAAGTATAATATAAAACGAACAGGTTTTAATTGTTACCTATTACTAGGCTATTGGATCTACTAGTCTGATTAAGAGCAAGCAACCCGGTTATTTAAAAAAAAGGTCTTCAAAAATACTTGGAGATTTCCAACCAACAGTTTCAATGCAAAAGGTGGTTTGCTGTGTTTTTATGTATTCGTTAGAACATAACCGGCGACAAAAGGAAAAAATTACAAACAAAAAATAACAGCACCACACTAAATTAAACGTAAAGAATGGCCTTAGGCAATCGGTCAATGAAAGTGTATGATATGACTTAGATAATGCGCATCTTAGTCAAGAGGGCACTGTATACTCTTCTTAGGCCTGCAATAGGTGCCTATATTTAAACATAAGCTTAAGTGTGCAGCAGATTTATTCAATATTTAGGTAACACAGACGCGAGAGCACAGTGATGAGAGACAAAAAGACCTAAGGTGGGTAAATATCAAGAATTTTACGTAGTAAAGTCTTAGCAGATCCAAAATTTTCATAGCAAAAATATTAGCAACATTTGGTTTCAACAGAACGATGCTACATGCCAGACAGTAGAAGCTACACCCGATGTTTTGCGCCCTCTTTTTGAAGATCGTATTATAAGCCGCAGAGCTGATGTCGTTTGGCTACCTCGGAGCTGCGATTGGACACCGTTGGACTATTATTTGTGAAGTGCCGTCAAAAATAAGTGTTACGCCAACAAGCCAGAGACAATTGACGCTTTAAAGGACAATGTTCGTGAAGCCATTTGTGAAATACAGCCGCACACAATTGAGAATGTGCTTACAAATTGGACCGATCGTGTAGGCTACTGCTTGGCCAGCTGAGGCAGCCATTTGAATGAAATTATTTTCCATTATCAACCGGAAGGATTGTACTTTCAAATGAAAAAAGAAATTTGAGAAAATATTCAGTAGTTTTTTTTATATTATTTAAAAAAAAAATATTTTGGCGGACCCTTTATGAATGCATATATGCATGTATGATTGGACTTTATACACAGCTAAACGGCTGACCCGATTTTCTTAAAATTTTTATAGTATCTCTCTATGTTTTTAGAAGCAACTATAGATTATATAGATTTCAAAAATTTCAAGCGGGCGGTGCCACCCCCATACAGGGTAAATGTTTATTTGTCTGTATTAAAAATGTAAACACAAAGAATCTCTTAATATGGTCCAAATAGCGTAGTAATCAATACAAATCATAAATAAAAAAGTCGACAGTATGGTACCTTCCATTCAAAGTCAATATTAATTTTCACATATCTTAAGAACGGTTAAATCTAAAGTCTCTGAACTTGGTCTGAATGACTTCGACTACAAATCGTCATTTGAAAAGTGAGCAGAATTGGACGAGTGGGTATGGTACCATACAAATAAACCAAATATTGGTTTTTGTATATCTTGATAATGGTTAAAATGTAAGATTTCAAATTTGATCTAAATTACGAAGTAGTCAATCAAAATCATCAGTCAGAAAATAGGTGAACTGGATAAGTGGGCGTGGTCATAACCCATATACAGTAAAAACTTGAGTACTTTTTTAACTTGAGTACCGTAGTAGTAGAAGCTTGTAAATTTGATGAACAATACACACATGTCATCAGTCAAAAAGTAAACGTGGTACCTTTCATTCATGTTAAATATGAAGAACAACAATTAAAGCTTCGTTAAACATACATACATATATACATATATTCACATAAACCAAAAGGCGTTAAAGATTGGATACGCAGTTATTGCATAAAGCACACCGGGCTATCTATACACATATACAACATATATATGAATGTGTTTTTGTTTGTAAACTGTATACAGCTAAAAAGCAGATTCTACACAGTCTTTCTGGGAGGAGCTCTAGGCTGCTTTAAATTTTTGAGTTTGCACTGGAAGGAGCTAAAATTAGGAAAAAGTGTAGAAACTTATATCAATGAAAAAATAATAAAATTGGGATTAGCGAAGCACACCGGGTGTTATCTAGTAATATATAATATATGTATATAAATATATATTGGAATATAGAAGACTTGTTGAAAAAGCGGATACAACTGTTTTCTAGTAAATTCCGTAGTTACATAGGTAACGTATACGTAATATTTGAATAAAATATTACTTATACGCAACATAAGCTTGATTTTTAATATAGAGTTGCCTTCATCATTAATTTTTTCCCATTTCGTTTCTATTTAATACAGATGAATAACCATGAAGAGAACAATTAATACTCGTTAGTTAAGAGACAAGTATAGTGAAGTTTGTGTGTTCACTAGGGAGATCGATTATCCGACTTTTTTCAAAATCGGTTTTCGAATTATTCGAAAAGTAGCAATTTAAGAAAACCAGTTTTCGGCTTATAATAATTCAAATATAACCGGTTAACCTGTTAACCATTTCTTTTATTTAAATAAAATTGTTCTTATTTCTTGAAGCGCAGAGCTGCACCACGTCGTTATAAAAATAAACAGAAGCTGACGGAGAGCTTAAAATTAAGGTGGCAATCAATACTATCAATAATTCGAAAAAATCTTATAAAAACTGTGGCAAAACGGTGTGCGAAGGCCATAAAAAACAATGTTTATTACACATAGTACTGAACGTTGCTTAAGTTTCGAGCAGCTACTCAAGGAGCTAATTTCGGTTTTATTATTGTATTACTTGGTAGGGAATGGAATTAAAGTTTTCTTATTATAGTTTTAATTTAGCTTCCTAAGATAACAAGAACTAAATGCTTTACTTTGAATAAATCCATTACTAATATACGAGTCCTTAATTGCCTCGACTAGAAAAGATGTTTAGGTTTCGAACAGCACTGTATTTAATAGTGTGTGTGTCACTGTGGTCCAACCTAGATGTTGTCGGTTCAATCCCAGGCCACACCATCTGACAATTTTCAACAGCTCTATCACCTCACAACATTACTAGCTTCTGGTGAAGTAAGTGCATTTACACTGTGAAAAACTTCACTAGGAAATATATCCGCCGTTCGGAGCCGGCGTTTGTGGATTGCTTTCAATAAGTCTATTTGATCATTATTCGTATATAAAAATCAATATTTATTTACAGAAGATGAGAAAAAGTTATTGTTGCTCAAGTGTGCATATCTCTTTTAATCCACCTTGGTTTCCACATTCAAACCTATAAATAAAAATACTCATTTAAATTAACCACTTATTCGTGTTAGATCAACCGATTTATTCGGTATTTATTTTTCGAAAGATTTCCAAAAAAACGCTTAAAACCGGACGAATAATAACCGTTCGATTTCCTTAGTAAATGAACAGAATTGTGGCACTTGAAGTGAGAATAATCCGCAAGCTTTTGTTGAAACACCATTATATTCACAGAAAATTACTGCTTGTTACGCTTCGTAGGCTGGCGGAGTCATTGGTCCATATTTCTTTAAAAACGATAATAGTCAGAATGCTACAGCCAATGGTAAACGATATAGGGACTTGATTAGCAATGTATTCGTATCTCACTTAGCTGGCAATAATAGTGCTGATATTTGGTTTCAACAGGAAAGAGCTACAAGCCACACAGCGCCCACTACAAGTAATTTACGCAAAGAAAGTTTTGTTGAAAGAGTAATTTCACATAATGGTTCCATGATCCAGTTTTCTTTGGAGTTACATTTGTAAAGGCACTAATCTTGTAAAATAGTGCTTATCTACCACCGAATTGCTATCAGTTAGTGATCAGAAGCAAATTGCAAAGAATTTTCGTAATAATAAATGGAAATGGGTTGGTCGCAAAAACCAGCCTATAGTAGAACCCCCAAGGCAAGCGTAAAGTGGAACGCCAGAGTATCACCTGGCACAGATCAGTGAAGACTGAGCACTGGCGCAGTATATCCTGGTCATAGGTATGTCATGTGGAGCAGGTCAAAACCAGCTGGAGAGACTTTGGGAAGTCTTTATAACTTGACAGAGAAAGTTGAACGTCTGAGTCACTTGCTATTATTTTTGTTGTTAGAAGCTCTATCTCTGTGGCAGCACACAAGAATATCAAACTAAATGAATAGTAACTTAATAAAGCCACTTGTCTATATCGATAAACCAGAGGCAATTGAACCAAACAGCATTCGAAGAGTTATTGACGAAATAGAGCCGCATTTATTGCGAAGTTTTTGTGAAAATTGGTGTTGCAGCTTAAGATATTATATCCGTTCAAAGAGTCAATAGTCAGAAGGAGTAATATTCGGAGAATATGTCGGGTGCCGTAATTTTGCGACTTAAGGTCGAGCGTTGTCATGCAAAAGAATAACTTAACCATGTCTGACTTTATATTCCAGCCGTTGCACGATTCAAATGAAATAATTGCAATCAGTTCCGATCGGCGGGCTTTAGCATCTAATAATACAAAATGCCGTCTTATTCCTACCAAGACTGCAAAATTGTATTTTAAGTAAAGGCAGCTCAACTGTCTTCGTCTAACATGTTACTGTCCACCATGAATCGACGACTTACAAACGAACAACACTTGCAAATTATTGAATTTTATCATCAAAATTCAGTATTCAGCGACGAAACTCATTTCTGTTTGCATGGATACATGAACTAGCAAAATTGCCGTATTTGCCATATTGCAGTAATGCACTGTTTGGTGTGGATTATGGACCGGTGGCATCATTGAACTCTACTGTTTCAAAAACGACAAGAGCATAATATTCATAAATATGAAACAGAATATGTCTTGAACAAATTTCGATAAAGTTCACGCTAAAATAACATGCTTTTTAAGATCAGTGTTGCCAGATGTAGGAAAAAGGCAAATCATTTAAGAAATACTTAAAACATACACAACGATTACATGATTTTACCAAATTGGCAACAGAGAACTACGAAATAAAAATAGTTTCAATGAACAATCTCTTTGTGTTAACAAAGTGAAACAACATTTGTTCACTCATGCTATGAATAAGGCAATAGTTTGTTTGGTGTCCTGATTTTTATTCGAAATATGATGAACACGTTCACGCAACTCAATAATTTTTAAAACATTTCATAACAAAATTTATATTTTTTTCTTTCTAGAAGGAAGGAAAAGAAAACAAAATATTTATTTGCGTAAAATAAGTGGAGGCTTCTGCATTACGATAAATTTACTGCGCGTTCAATATCTGCTATCAGCAGGACTTAATTTTTATGCAAAAAAGTGCCTGAAAAATGGCTTTTTATATCGGGTCCGCAATCTAACGTTTTATTTTTCAACTACTGCTTATTTCATGAATGGTAACACTTAGCTCATGTCTGATTTGACAGATGATCAGTTTTATTCTTCCGCTGAACGAATATGGTTGTGTATACGCTTGAACAGCGCTGGGAAATATTGCGACATTACTTTGAT
Organism: Wohlfahrtia magnifica; assembly: GCA_023159175.1. Classification (NCBI taxonomy): domain Eukaryota; kingdom Metazoa; phylum Arthropoda; class Insecta; order Diptera; family Sarcophagidae; genus Wohlfahrtia; species Wohlfahrtia magnifica. The sequence goes on from JAKWBJ010000497.1 coordinate 2,096,770, forward strand.
CGATCGACTTACAGAAGATGCCGATTTTATCAAGAAGAATCATCTCTTCAGATGAAGCTCAATTTGATCTTGGCGAGTATGTAAACAAGCAAAATTGTCGCATTTGGGGCACAGAAAACCAGCACGCATACATTGTAAAACCGATACACCCAAGACGAGTAACTGTTTGGTGCGGATTTTGGTCCAGAGACATAATTCGAAAATAAGCAAGGAGTGGCCGTTACAGTCAATGGCGATCGTTATCGGGCCACATGTCGAATGAACTTTTGTTCACAAAAATTGAGGAGCAGGAAATTAGCAACATTTGGTTTCAACAGGACAGCGCTACGTGACACACAACCAAAGCTACACTCGATGTTTTGCGTGTTTTTGAAGATCGCATTATCAGCCGCAGAGCTGATGTCGTTTGGCCACCTCGGAACTGCGATTTGACACCGTTGGACTATTATTTGTGAGGTGCCGTCAAAGATAAGTGTTACGCCAACAAGCCAGAGACAATTGACGCTTTAAAGGACAATATTCGTGAACCCATTGGTGAAATACAGCTGCACACAATCGATAATGTGCTTACAAATTGGACCGATCGTGTAGACTACTGCATGGCCAGCCGAGGCAGCTATTTGAATAAAATTATTTTTCTTTATTAACCGGAAGGATTGTACTTTCAAATAAAAAAAGAAATTTGAGAAAATATTCAGTAGTTTTTTTTATAGCATTTTCAAGAAAAAAAAATTATTTGGCAGACCTTTTATGACGTTAACTTATAAAGAAGAAACAACTGTAATACATAAAGCAGTCTTGTTTTTTTGAACAAACCACCTATTGCTCATAGATTTGTATTTTAAAAGTTAAGTTTTACTTGAAGTTTTAGCTTAAATTTGTAACGAAAATTTAAACTAATTGAGCAATTAAAGGCCTTTTTACTTAAGAATTTTAAAAAATTTATAATTTTCATACCAACTGCCTTGAATTTTTTCATTTCTTTTTTTTTCATGTGGTTCATCCTATTTTGCTTTATGCTTTTCATGTTATAAAACTAAAGTGTTTGTTTTGAAATTATTATTTCCATTTGGTTTTTTTTACCAGGATTTTATATTCATTAAGTGCTATTCATATGCGCTAATGATAGTTACGTGCCACATACACTTACAATTATGCAGCAATAGGGGTAATGAAAATTAATTGGAGAAGAAAACCAGCTTAAGTGGCATATAAGGGAATAAAAATTAACAAAAAGTTGCAAACTTAAACTTTTGTATTTAAATATGTTTCAAGATATTACAATAAACCTAAAAAAAGAAAAAAAATTATTACTATTGCAGAGAAAATTATAGAAAAAATTAATAAAAAATTATTTTCCCGAAATATGTTTATTATAAATCATCATTAAGTTTATTGAAGTATTTCATATAAGTATTGCATATCAAAAGATTTGAATGGCCTTTATTATCGTTTCCGCACGGAACGGAAAATTCAGCGGAAAGAAATATCGATGGATATGCTAATTGAAATTATACATTCCTACGGTATAGTTTTCCATAAAGTCGGTTTAATAGTTAAAAAAAATTAATTCAAAAAGTTTATAAAAATTTTTAACATAAAAATTTGTTTTATAAGCGAAATTTAGGTAAAAACATCGTAACTACAAATATTGGCTGCTGCTATTGATTGCTTAGACATTTTGGCAGAAATCTTAAGATGTGTTACAGATAAATGATAGAAAGTTGGAATAAAGAAATTTATACACACGTTTAAGGCGTGAATTTTATTGTCTGTATATATATGTATACAGCTTTTTACAAAATTTTCGTGTAACTAAGTCAGCATTTTAATGTATTTTCTCTGAGCCTGAATCTGCAAGTTCAGGAAGTATTCGTCAAGGAGAATTTTCTGCAAAAGATATATAAGGTCCGCCATATAATTTTTTTTTTTTTTAAACAGGGCGCAAAACATCGAGTGTAGATTCGGCTGTGTGGTACGTAGCGCTGTCCTGTTGAAACCAAATGTTTCTAATATCTTCCTATTCAATTTTTGTGAGCAAAAGTTTATTTGACATGTGGCCCGATAACGATCGCCGTTGACTGTAACGGCCACTCCTTGCTCATTTTCGAATTATGCCTCTGGACCAAAATCCGCACCAAACAGTGACTCGTCTTGGGTGTATCGGCTTTTCAATGCATGCGTGCGCGTTTTTTGTGCCCCAAATGCGACAATTTTATATACCCGCCAAGATCCAAATGAGCTTCATCTGAAAAGATGATTTTTTTGGCAAAATCGGCATCTTCTGTAAGTCGATCGCAGGCCCACTTAGCGAAGCGAAAAAAGCGTATACACTACCATATTCGTTCAGCGGAAGGATAAAACTAATTATCTGTCTAATAAGATATGAGCTAAGTGTTACCATTCACGAAATAAGCACCAGTTGAAAAAAAACGTTAGATGGCGGACCCGTTACTTTCGCCTTCAAAATAAATTGCCTCTTTTTTGCAATTAGTTTATTTCTCTCTTTTTTTCGTGAAATTTAACGCTTTTTTTCTTTCCGTCAGTCTTACGTTATAAAATTTTAACGTAAGCAAAATGAAGAAAGATATCTATTTTACGGTATCAATAATATTGAAATAACGCAACGGTAAAGATGATTCCGCAACAATGGAAGGATACCGTAGCAACGGAACCAATAATTTTAAAGTTTGCTTTTAAGTCGGTAATGACATTCAATAAATTTCTATGATAATGGGTTAAACACATAACCGACGGCTAGCGGCAAGCAGCAAGTTGTTGTTTGCAGCATATACTGCTATGCTATCGACTTTACAATTATATTCTGAAAGCAGCAGCTGCAATAAAATTGGGTTCCATTGTCATCAAAATATTTGTCATAGAAAAAAATTTTACACTAAAATAAAATCACTTTTTTAAAATAATACTCAAAAATATAAAAATTAATGAAACGATGTGCTTAAAACTTTTTAATTATTAATATAAGTGGGGTCTGCTACAATTACTTAATTTTATACTGTTATTTGCTGATACATAAAAAATAATAATTTTTTACGTTTTTTTTTTTATTTAAAATTTTATATTGTAGTTGTATCACTAACTTTTGTTTTGCTGTAGCAGCCAAGGTTGTTGTCTAGGCTGCTTTTAAAACAATTTTTTTCATTTAATCGTAATGGGTCCGCCATATAACGTTCTTTTTTTAACTAGTGCTTATTTCGTGAATGGTTAGTTAGCTCGTGTCTGATTGGACCGATAATTAGTTTTATATGGTTGTGTATACGCTTCGTTAAGTGGGCCTGCGATTGACTTACAGAAGATGCCGATTTTGCCAAAAAAAATCATCTTTTCAGATGAAGCTCATTTTGATCTTGGCGGGTATGTAAACAAGCAAAATTGTCGCATTTGGGGCACAGAAAACACGCACGTATACATTGAAAAGCCGATACACCCAAGACGAGTCACAGTTTGGCGCGAATTTTGGTTCAGAGGCTTAATTGGGCCATTTACTTCGAAAATAATCAAGGAGTGGCCGTTACAGTCAATGGCGATCGTTATCGGGCCATGTTGAACGAATTTTTGTTCACAAAAATTGAAGAGGAGGATATTAGCAACATTTGGTTTTAACAGGACGGCGCTACGTGCCACACAGCCGAAGCTACACTCGCTGTTTTGCGACTTGTTTTTGGAGATCGCATTATCAGCCCCAGAGCTGATGTCGTTTGGCCACCACGGAGTGCGATTTGACACCGTTGGACTATTATTTGTGGGGTGCCGTCAAAGATAAGTGTTACGCCAACAAGCCAGAGACAATTGACGCTTTAAAGAATAATATTCGTGAAGCTATTGGTGAAATACAATCTGCACATAATCAATAATGTGCTTAAAAATTGGACCGATCGTGTAGGCTACTGCATGGCCAGCCGAGGTAGCCATTTGAATGAAATTATTTTCCATTATCAACCGGAAGAATTGTACTTTCAAATAAAAAAGAAATTTGAAAAAATATTCAGTAGTTTTTTTATAGCTTTTAAAAAAATAAAAATTATTTGGCGGACCCTATATATATTCAAATTTTGATATTTTGCTGTCTGCAGCTTGCTGTCGATTATGTGCATAACGCTTAAGTAAACTATTATATACTTTTTTTCAACCATTATCTTTTGATTTATTGCAAAAAGAAATTATTTGCTTTAGTTTCGCTTTCATCGTAATAATAATTTTTATCATCAATACCAAGGAATCAGAGATGAAAGGCAAAATGCAGACAAAAAGAAAATTCCATTAACAGTGAAAACCATCAACAGAATTATTTTTTATTTTCTTTATTATTAAAATTGAGAAGAATGACCTCGTTTATCTTATTAATTCAGTATACTATGCGGTACTCAATCATTCAAGGCTTATTGTTGTTAAGCAAATCCATAGAAAATTTATTAAGTATGGCATCACAGTTTATTATAAGAAGGAGACAGATTCTAGTGCATTTTTAAAGGGTAATTAAAATTATTTAGAGGAGTTTCAAGGGGAGCTTTTTCCTCCAAAATCATTTAATATCATTTTTAAAATGGACATTAGAAAGAAATTTGTTATAAGGGAGTCGGCTGCAAATATGATACGCACATGTTTGAGATTAACAAACTGCAAACAGAAACAGTTTGCGGATAACTGTTTCAATAGAAAAACCAAGTGTTATGACAAGCCATGATCTGATTTTGGTTCTGCGTTAACAAATTTCTACATGTAGTGCCTAGTGTATGAATATTCGTTTCTCTATTTGAAGTGAAATAAGTGAAATGTTTACCCATTGGTTATACGAAATTAAAATCTCAATATGGGACATATTTCATATAAATTTTATAAGCTGGTAGACCTATTGGCATAAAATTACAATGCTAAGTGCCACCACCACTTAGCAAGGATCTTCAACACCACACTATCATACATCCAAAGATATAATCCTGTACTGAATGTTCTTCAGAGATGCAAAAATATTAAATACTCAAGATAGAAAGTCTAGACCATATAGTGGATGCCTCACAACTTTCCAGCCAAGCTATCTCTTAGTTGCTGTTGGGTCGTAAAAGATGTGTGTGGTCTGGTGAACGCACCTTTTTTATTGATCAATTTTGGCCGTTTTAATTGAATTGTTAACTTCAGTCTCGTTCAGTTAGGTTGTAGCAACTCATAATGAAAAATGCCCTTCCTCTCCCGTCAAACACAGTAGTACCTTCATTGATGCCAATTCTGGCTTTGACACCGTCTGCAAAGCTACTTCAATAAAATTTTTGTAATCAACTTATTGTCATGCGTGATCCATTCGCTTCAGTATTGGTTTGATATCGTTCTGTTTTAGCAGTGAATCGCAATTGATAATTCGTTCCTTCAAAGTTTTCACTGTCAATTTTTGTGTTGATAACTGTTTGGTAATAAATAAATAAATTCCTATCAACGTCTACGCTGCCAGCTGTTCTTTTTTTTATACCACCACTGGATCGAAGGTAAGGAAACCATTTCGCTGCTATTTTCTACACCAATCTAATTTTTTTCAGCAACTAGCGACGCATTCTTATCTTTTCTAAATTAAAAAAAAGAAAATACGATGGTGACATTCGGAATTTTCAGTCATTTTTAAACGTAGATAACGATTTTAGTAATGTCTTCTAACAAAACTAAGCTTAAAATGTTACCATTCAATTAAGTTACAGTGTTGCCTGATGCAATGAACCTTACTAGAGATATTCACTTTAAGAGCCATTAAAAAAAATCAATTTTTAATTGAACTTAATTGAGCATCCAATATATAAGCTTTTTCATCATATTTCATCCATAATAGTATAATATATTGTTACGTTTTAACCTTAAAATAAAATTAAAAACTATTTTATTGTTGTTTTACAGATTTTATTGTTTCACTTTAACTTTTATATAATTTGTCTTAATACAGCAAATTAAGAATCAATAATTTACGCCTAAACCGACTTTACTCTATGAGAGCCAAACAATAACTACTGCTCACCAAATGCAATGCGCCATCTTTTATACCATTTCATTATTAGTTTCGAATGTTCTAGTAAAGACTCAAATCTTCTATTCAGCTACGTTAATTCAAATGGTGTAAAACCATAATACACCAAAAAGAATCAAACTGGCAACACCGTTAAACATGCAAATGATAGCGCTCTTAATTCGTACAGGTTATTATGGCAATGATAAAGCCTTGACACAAACCAATAAAGCTTATAGCTAAAATCTCAAAATATGTCCCTGATGTGGTGAATTTTCTCTTTAGAATTTTCATTTTCGTAACAAGTTTTATCAATTTGCCTTACTATCATTACACCCTCGACTGACATTGTTTTATGTATTATCTTATCTACTTAATATAAACTTATTAAAATAATTTAATTTTTTTTTTTAATTTATGAGCATTTCTCTAACAAGAGAACACACACTGTCTTAATTCCCTCTTTCTTAATGATTAGTGGTCAAAAAAAAGGGGATAATTACATTGCCGCCATAAAAAAGGTACGAATAAACCTTACCTCACCTCTTACTTTAGAAATTGTAATAAAAATAACAAAATTTAGAACTAATACTTTAAAAACTGCAAAAGCTGCACAGTAACAGAAAACTTGATTTCTTAAACATATAACTGCAAAACTGCTCAACGATTCAAAAAAACTGCAAAATACCGATAAATCTGTTAGGCAACGCTGACTCTGTCAGTCTTTCTTAATTTGTTATCTGATTTCATCGACTTCTTTAAGAAATTTACATCTTTAACATTAAAATTATCGGATCGAAAACGAGGACAGCATTTCGCTGTTGTTATTCTACTAACAGCATTGTCTCTGTTAATTTCACAAATTTTTTTCAGCAGCCTGCGAAGCACTCTTAGCTTTTCTCATTTTTAAACTTAGATAACTTTTCTCAAAATAATGCGGTTTTAATAATGTCTTCTAACAAAGTGAAGCTTAAAATGTCATATCTTAAATAAGCTATAGTGTTGGCCGATTAGAGCTGCAAAACAATCGATAGTATCGATAGTTGTATTTTGTCTGACCATCGCCAGTTTTTTTCACTATCGATACTATCGGCAAATTCTAAAGTGGGGTTTACACGATAATACAAGTCGTACAAGTGAGCGCATAGTATCGTATAAATTCAATATGTAATGAGAACGTACAACATTGAGAGAAAATACAAATAAAAATTTGGCAGTCATATGGCTCTCTTTGATTGTGACATTTCTTAAAAATCATTAGATCAGGGGTGTATTTTTATGTATGTAAACAAATAAAATAAACAAAGAAAAAAGCAAATTTTTGCGCTCGCACTGTTGGTGCCTTTTAAAACAGCTGCTTTTAAAGTAAAGTTTCGGTTTAATTACTTTGGCTAAATAACAAGTCTAGCTTCCGTCTGTTTTTTTTTTCTTGTTGTGCGACTTGACACGGTAGCTATAAGTTCATTTTTAAGGTTTTTTTGATGACTTGAAGGGATGCATCTTTAAGGTACCAATTAAAAGTTGATTAAAACTGACAGTTGTTTCACGCTTTCTTCCCATAGTCTCGGTAGTTTTCTTTCACTGGATCGCATTCATTACTTTAGTTTTGGAGCACTTCATGGTCTGAACATTTTCGCTATATATAAGGACTACTCTTCCATCAAAAACCTTCGATACATAAAATTTTATGACGTATTGGAAAAAAAGATACTGTTCCTATTATTGGTTCCAACACTGTATATTTATTATTATACTTTACCCTTTCACTTAAAGTCTAATATTGTTGCCACACGTAGTACTTAAAAGAATTCGATAGTATCGATAGTATCGATAGTTTTCTTGCACACTATCTAAACTATCGATATTTTTGCAGCTCTATGGCCGATGCAATTAATATTACCAGAGATATTAATTTTTAAAGACATGTACTGGCAATTCGTAACCGAACACAACCGAGCACCCAATATTTCAACTTTTATTAGTCTTCTTATTTTATCGATAATAAGCAGCTATTTGCCTTAGTATCATGACCATCCTCTACTAACATTTGTTTCATCTATTCTCTTATCTACTTAATATAAACTTATTAAATAATTTTTTTTTTTTTGTAATTTATGAGCGTTTCTCTATCCAGCGCAGAAAAAGTTAACCATCTCATAACATAAAAGAATGCAAGAACATTGTCAACTTTCCGTATGATTGATGCATCAATCCTTACTGTTGTGTGACAATAAAAAAAAAGTGATGAAACCAATCAACATCACCGCAACTCATTAATACAAGAAAATCCCATTATGAACACATTGAATACGATGACAAAAATATATATTTTTTTTTCTTCTTTTTACATAAATAAACCCGTAAAAAACTCAGTAAAGTTATTCTCTTTGAAAATATTATATCGCCATCATTTTTAATTTTTCTCTTCTTTTTTGTTCAATAACAATTGACAATTTCACGTTGAAATATTTTATTTCTTTGATGTTGCCTGTGTTCACGGCAGTAATTTATCATTTATCAACAACGAATTTTGGATGTTATTTCAAGGGATTAAGTAATGAATGAAACAAAAAACAGGGAACTGCTCAGAATATACACGTATTACAACATTAAATACAAAAGTATACAAAAATATTAATTAAAAACAACAACAAAAAAGGAAAAAGGATGAAATTAATAGCAAAGTAGCACAATATTTGTTTAATATATAAATGTGGAGAAAAATTTGATTTTAACTGACAGTTTGACAATTGTGTCATAAACAAAATTTTTTTTTTTCTTAACAAAAATGCCCACTGCTTAACCTCGAAAGAGTATCAGCTACTGTGCGTAGTATACTCTTTTCTGCTTATGCTGTTGAGTTGGTATCTACAGAAGTTAAGGTGAACAAGTTTTCTAAACTGCATGGTATAGCAGCACTAGTTCATTAGCTAACCTTTTAAGTGCTTCATAGTGTGCCATATTGTCACCGTAGACCTAATACATGTTAAATTATCACAAAGGAACTAAAGTAAGGCAAAGATGCTTTCTAAAGGCCATATGCTCACAAGACGAGTACTGTTACGTGCCAGTCTTTTTTTAACTGACTGAAAAGTTGCCAATGTTACATAAGTTCCTTAAAATGCAAAGGCTACAATCATTAAACTATCGCCCAATAGCAGTTTATCCGGCTCTCTCTATAGATTTGAAGAGTATTATTAATCAATATCATGTAAAGTAGCTAGAATTCGAAGATTTTCTAAGCGATTAATAGTGCGGCTCTTCATAAGCCGATCATATGCCCTCATGGAGACTAATTGTTGCCATTCATTGCTGAAAGTACGACTGTGGTTCTGCATATCTCTGAAGTGCTTGAAAAATTTTAGCACACAACACTCATATTGAAACTTTTTTCTTTTGGTATCCGTAGTCACTTCTCTAGGCTTATATAAGAGTTGTTATAGATGTTATCTCATACAAGGCTCTGTTTTAGTTCCTAATTTATTTCTAATATTTCTTAATGACTTTCTCCTCCTTAATATGAAGCCTGTCTACTCTATCGAAGATGAGAGCAACATTAATGATTCATATTCATGCGAGCGTGGACCGAGTCTTTTGAAGATTAAGACTAAAAGACAGAAAAGTTTCCGGAATAACCCCCGTGTGCGATCCCATCGTTCCAATTTGATTTTTTTTTTTTTTTTTTTTTTGTTAAGTTGATACATCTGTTGTTGATATTCCCACTAAATCTTAACGTCATAGCTTGACATTTGCATTTTTTACATTCGGTTTTCAGTATGTCCGTCAGTGCTTCCTTGCGGTTTTTTCCATTATTTCCTCTTGGCTACCGAAAAGCGTTCCCCACAATGGGTTTTTAACTCGATTTAACAGAAAGAAGTCACAGGTGGCCAAATCAGGCGAATTTGGTGGCTGTTGGATGGTATTTGTTGCATTGTTCGTCAAAAAATTTCAAATATTCTGAAAACTAATCGATCAATGTAGTAAAGGGTCCGCCATCTAATGATATTTTTTCAAATAGTGCATATTTCGTTAATGGTAACACTTAGCTCATGTCCGATTTGACAGATAATCAGTTTTATCCTTCCGCTGAATGAATATGGTTGTGTATACGCTTGAACAACGCTGGGAATCTGGGCCTGCGATCGACTTACAGAAGATGCCGACTTTGCCAAAAAAAATCATCTTTTCAGATGAAGCTCATTTTGATCTTGTAAACAAGCAAAATTGTGGCATTTGGGGCACAGAAAACCCGCACGCATACATTGAAAAGCTGATACCCCAAGACGAGTCACTGTTTGGTGCGGATTATGGTCCAGAGGCATAATTGGCCATTTTTCTTCGAAAATGAGCAAGGAGTGGCCATTACAGTCAATGGCGATCGTTATCGGGTCATGTTGAACGAATTTTTGTTCACAAAAATTGAAGAGGAGGATTTTAGTAACATTTGGTTTCAACAAGATGGCGCTACGTGCCACACAGCCGAAGCTACACTCGATGTTTTGGGCCCTGTTTTCAAAAAAAAAAATTATTTGGCGGACCCTTTACATTTTGATTTCCAACAAAATTGTTTATTGGATAACTTCTGAGTTCAGTGTTACTGGATTCAAAGAATACATAAATTTAATAAAATGTAGTTTTACGATGTTGCATTTAAGTTTTTTAAACAAAACGCTCAGATTCTTATTTTTGTTTTGTTTAATCCTTATGCCAAACGAAGTATTTTACATTTTCTATGAAGAATTTGACTAAATATTTCTGTTTTTCTGAATAATAGTTCAGAGCATAGGTTTGGAAACCATGAAAAATAATCCGAAAAAAACATTTCATTTAGTTTCGTTCAGTAGAATTTTAAATTCATAGTTAGTGCTATAAACACATAGACGACGCCAGGCTACACAATTGCCGTTAGCAGCATTTGTGGTCGCTTAGTCAACTATTTAAATATATTGTTCCGACAATAATGTTGCGCACCCCAGCGCTTATCTGCAACAACAAACATTAGCAGCATTAGTATTGGCCCTATGGTATTGTACAGCCTGAATGGCGTAACCAAGATGAATTATGAACATTGAAATCACCAGCAACAACATTTCACTGTTCGGATAATTCGCTAGGATACGAGATATGGAGTCGGAAAGAGAGTGGAAGCCAAATATGGTAACCTCTCTTCCCGCATTTGGGAACTTCTGAACTTAAACCATAGACAGTTAAATTCCGCATCACACACTCCAAGAGGTTTCTGACATTAGTACACAACTTCATTGCGAATCATAACTGCTGAACGTTTATTTTCAAAAACCAAACATGCGTTCGGTATTTAAAATTTTGAACGCAACTCATGGTATAGTAAGTCTGCTTACAAGCATTCAGTTTTATATTTTTGGAATATTTTGTTCTACACATTTTGTTTTTTCTACGTACATATATATATATACATACATATATACATACATATATACATATATATACATATGTATGTATAAAAAAATATGTAAATTTAGTAAATATGTGTGTGTATGTAAAGGAAAAATAAATGGTTTAAAATAAACCCCATTTTCCTTATCCTCGCTTAGTCAAAATCAGTTAATATTTGTTATTAAGGTCCACACAGCCAAATAGTAATTTTTTTATCTGACGGTTAGTAAAAACATATTTTTTTTCTATGGTTAAGTGTATTGAAATTAATTTCGAAAACTTATCGTTGAAAAAAGAAGAAAAAACTTGTATGCATATGCCAATATTACAAGGAAATAATTTTTTTTTTTTTTGTTTTATAAAATTTATTAAAGCAATACAAGCCTATGAAAAACTGAATATATATTATCTGCCTGGGCAATAAAAATATACAGTTTCCTTTATGATAAAATCAATAAAGAAAATTACAACAAAACAGCCATGGATAAACCAAATATTTGTTGGAAAGAAAAACCTGCTGTAGCATCTTCCATTAGCCAGCAGCCAAAAGTGCCAGAACACTACAAAAAAAAGAAAAAAAAACTTAAATTTTTGTTTCGCCATCACTTTGGCTTAATTAATGCAAGACCATGTACGTGTCTATTATACGACGCAGCTTTAAAGGCTGTCACTGTTACTAAAAACTCATGCTGATGCTGTTGATGTTGACTCTTTTCCTTGTCTTGTTGCTTTCATAGCAGTTGGCATTACTATCATAATGTTTATACAACACCATTATGCCACTTATGCAACAAGCAAAATAAAAGCAAAAAATAGAACAGAAAATAAAAATTCAAGCATCCTTTTCCATTTATAAGCCGCTTATGAAGGAAATAAAGAAGGGCAAAAAGACATTTTTTTGCAATTTTTTGTTTCTTACTTTCTAGCGGATCTTTAAAGAGGGGGATAGTTTTAAAATTTTAAATTCAAAAAATTTTGTAAAAATTAATTTTTAAAGAATTAAATCGACAAAAGAAAATAACAAACTATAGTCGTTCAAGCTAAAGTGTTTTGATATTCTACACCGCGTTTACCAAGTGATAAAGTCAGATATCTATTACTCTCAGTTGTCTGGCTGCTTGAAGCAAATGATTAAACAAAGTTCAGAAATTACTGGAAGTTTAAAAAAAATGAAAAAGTAAAGAAGTCACCAAAAGCAAATAAGATATTATGACACGGTGGAGTGGTTAGAGCGCACACATGTCAACACAAACGAACCAGGTTCGAGCCACAATAGAGGACATGACGGAAAAGATTTAATTGCACTTTACAGTGTTTAAGATAACGAGCTTCAACTTCTCTCCAGACAACTTCATATAAAAAATAAAGGAGAAAACCCCCCACCGTTCCAGTTTACTACTTCTAATGATGACAAACATCAGGCGAATTATCAGGAAAAGACGCCATCTTCTGGGAAAAAATTACAATGCTAAGTAAAGCTCACCACCACGACTTAGCAAGTATTTTCACCTCTACACTATTATATAGAAGGGAGCTACAGTGGATTAGCTTGAAAACTCAAATTGATTAAGGAAACTGAAACAAAGCCATGGATTTTTTATGGAAAGCTAATAAGCTTCCTATAGGAGTGACGGAGAAAAAAAGTTGGATATCAAGGGGTCCACAAAAGATTTTCAGTTGTGTCTGTCGCATGCTAGTAATCCCAAATCAGTAAATTATTAACCAGTTTTCCTAAGAACAGCTTGCTGCCACTTTGTTTGCAGTCTTCTACGCAAGCATTGCTGCTTCACAGAGCAGCTTGGGGAGTGTGCCCAATGCAACCATATTTTATCCTTCCTATTTCAGTGTTAATGTGTAGTTGGTGGGTAGTAATCCCAAATCAGTAAACAATTAACCAGTTTTTCTAAGAACAGTTTGACGCCACTTTGTTTGCAGTCTTCTACGCAGTCGTTGCTGCTTCACAGAGCAGTTTGGGGAGGGCCATCGTAGTAGGGTTTTCGTAGAGTGTTTTCTCCTTCCTATTTCAGTGTTAATGTACAGCTGGTGGGTAGTTTTTCATAGGGGTTCATAAGTTAGTTTCCTTAGTCGAGAGTTAGTTTACAAAACTCAAAAGTTTTGTCTTCATTTCTTTGGTAACAACCCCAGAGACATGGGGTTGAGAGACATAAAGAACAAAAGACTGTCAGGTTGAATTAAAATTTTGGCAATTAGTTGCAGATTGGCAAACGAAAAGCATGCCTTCTGTATGCGACTTTAGATGTCTTGTTTAGCTTCGCCGAAAGAATATAACCCAAGTATGTCAATGGACATATTTTAGTGCTTATAGTGAAGGGTATATCGTTGGTTGGTTTAATTCGCAGAAATTTTGTTTTGTTTATATCGATTTTAATACCAATTTTGAGCGATTCCTGCTGCAAGTCACCCATCTTCGATTGGTTGTACTGATAAGTGTGCGAGTGCGAGAGGAAAGCAATATCATCAACGTTTTCAAGATCTTGAAGGTTATCTTTAAGATGGTTTCCTGTTTATTGTTAGCGTTGCCGTTTTATCTTTAAATTAAGTCTTCCGTTTAAATAATTGTCGCTAATTAGAGGGTTGAGTGTGTAGTACATATAGTACAGTTACTATGCCTAGTAACGTAAATAAGTCATTTGGGCCGAATGGCATTTCAGCACTGGTCCTGAAGCAATGCTCTTTGTTGTTGTTGCAAGTTGAAATCCATTTCCAAAATTGTAAAAAATCGCCAACACATATAGATGTACTCTTGGCTACGTAGCTTTTGCAAATGTCAAGCTATGACGCTGAGATTTAGCTGCAATATCAACAACAGATGTACCGACTTAACAATAACACGGGAGTTATTCCAGGAACTTTTTGTTCAATGTAGTGTTTCGAGTGTCGAAAGAAGCATTCAAGAGCCTGGGTTTTTTAAGACTGTGCAAGAAATACTTTACTTCTTCTGGCCTCCTTAATATTTACACGATCTATGTCTGACCCAATTTCGAATACAACTCCCATGTATGGGCCCGTGCTACCAAGTCTATTTTGGAGCTTCTCGACAGCGTACAGGAGAGGGCGAAAGTACAAATTAATGACGATAGGGTAGCCAACTCTATCGTTTCATTAAAGCATTGTCGCAATGTGGCGAAATGTATTCTGACTAAATTAAGGAATTTATTCCTAGTAATCATATAGTCTTACGTAGTACTCGTATTTCTCGTAGAGCACATCTTTTTGCTGTTGATTGTGCAGTGAATTGCACAACGTATAATAAGGAGAATTCGTTCTTAAATCGCACTGTTCGCTTGTAGAACACTCTTACCTGCCACTTAAGAAATGAGTAAATTTAAATCGAACGTCCAAATTTAAATCTTTGTCCTCCTTCCCAAAACCTATTTTCCTACAGGGTTGTCAGATTTTTTTAAGCTTTTTTGCCAAATTCAATTTCAAAAATCGCCAAAATCGCCAAATCATCTTTTTTTATATTTTAGCAAAAAGTTTATATTTTTTTTAAATAATGATAAAACATTTTCAAAACAAATAAAAAATAATTTGTTCTGAATTCTTAGATTTCGCAAAAAGTGTAAAAAAATCGCCATAATATACAAAAACAAGATAAAATACCTGAAAAGTTATACTATTTTTCTAATAAACGTTACCTAGTACAACAGGATTCAGTTTTTGAAATTTTCTAAAAACCTCCAAAATCTTTAATTACGAGTAAAAGAAAGGATTTTTCGTACCTTCATACACTTATAGACTTATAATTTAGTGGAATACTAGAGAGAGGAGAAATTGACCTTTTAGATGATGCTTTAATATACTTTATAGCCCTGAACACATTAATTTTTTTCACATTTGTCAAGTTTAGGGCTTTTTTCGTATCTTTTATGAACTTAAATATTTCGTCGCCAGTTGCCTAAAATTGTATTACATAAGTAAACTGGAACCTAAAAATCTATTAGTTTCAGTTCCATATAGGCAACTACAAATTTCTCGTTGCTAAGAACATAATTGAAGTTCGGTTGCCATCTACATTCGATACATTAAAACGACCATGTTCGCGAATTTCATACATAAATATACCAAAACAATAATTTTAATTTTTCGTATTTTTTTATAAAAAATAGCCAAGAAAATCATCAATTAATTTAAAAATCGCCAAAAAAAAGTCGCCATGCTGCCAAAACGAAACTTAGGATGCTACATAATTCTTAAAATCGCCAAGTTTGGCGAGAAGTCGCCAGATCTGACAACCCTGTTGTCATGGTACCAGCACAATACCCTGCATGAGTAAAAGTTATCACTTAAGAGCTGCTCTCAAGAAACGAAATATTCCTTTGAATTTTAACCAATATTTTTTAAAAGCTTTAAAGGGTTAAAATTAATTTTATACAAAAAAAAGTCTTAAAAACTTTGTTGAAAGCTCCAGAAAGTGGTCAAGTTTTTAAGAAATTTACTTAAGCTATCGCTTAAATAATTTAAATATGCTTATAAGTTTTTCTAAATCAAAAATGTTGTTAAAACATTCTGTAAGCACTTAAATATTTTAATCAAAACTTAATATATTTTTTCTTTAATTTTTTTTTTTTTTTTGCTTTATTTCTAAACCAGCCAAAGAGTATACTTTAAAACAAAATACAAATTCTGTTAGCATTGCTGCCAAACTAACCAAAAGAAAACTTAAAACAGTCATATATCAACAAATAAAAAGATTTATTATTATAAAAAAAAATTAAATAAAAAAATGAACAACGAAAAAAAACAAAAAAAAAGTTAAACAAATTTTTCTACATTTTTATTTGAACTGCAGCTATTGCTGACTGACTGCTACATAAGAAGTAATAGCGTAAATAAATCACAACGCTTTTCTTTCTCTTTGGATTTTTTTTTTTTTTTTTTTGAGTTTAAAGTTAAATTAACAACTAAAAGTTTAACATAAATTTTACATTTTTTTACTTATATTTTCATACACTTTTCCAGAGAGATCATCAAAAACTGGTGCGGAAAAAATTATTTAAAATATGTTGTATAAATGTACTCCCTAGAGTAGACTAAAAAAATGTATTGTTTTCTACTATCAAGGTATTTTAATATTTCTGCATACTTTTGGGATATGAAAAAATATATATCGTTGTTTTCATTAAAATAAGATTTATTAAATTTTTATTGCAAAATAAAAAAAATTAAAAAAAGCGTGAAAAAAATTCCAGGAATTATTATAAAATTTGTTTGTTTATTTTAAATGCCTTCAAATTAAATTGCTTTCAAACGCCATTCAGACCAGACTGCTTGACTCGCTAGTAGTTTGGGTAGTTTGCCTTAATGTATGCTATAAAAAATAATATTTTCACTATGTACCGTAAAAGGTAGTATATTATTATTTCACAGTTTTGGCAATAAAATTATATTCATTTTACTTTCGAATTAAATAGCAATTTTTATTTAATTTTTTGGTTGGGCCGTCAACCTGGACACAGTGGCGCGCCGGGAAATGAGACTGCTAATGAGCTGAGCTGACAAGAGCGGGCACGGTCAAGTGTATTGAACTGGCGGATGCATCTGTCAGATCATCGTTTATGTTCTTTGTGAGCTTAGTGGGTAATTGGGCACGTCGTAGAAAAGTGTAGAAGTTATGGAGGACCATATGAGACTGTTAGGTCGCAAGGTTGCCTTGGCCTTAACTCGACCGCTCCAGGATGAAAAGGTTCCTTAATCTGAGAAGGGAATACCATAGGGCTCTGATAGATTCTCTGACTGGGCATTAAGCTCTAAGGGCAAGTGGTAGTGGCCTGTGGGAAGCTGGCACCCCTAACCAGAGACCGTGGAACATATCCTTAGTCATTGCCAGCACTTCGGAGGCGCAGGCCTAGGTTGTTAGGCCAGTACCTTTAGGGTTCTAAGTGATATTGCGTTAGTCGGGATATGTGACCTGAAAGGTTATACATATATCGGGTATTGGCGGCTTACGAGGTGACGCCCCTCTTATTTTGTGCCTTTTTTCGTCTTTCTCATTTTTCTTTTTTTTCATTTTCGTACTTATCTTTTTATTTAATTTTTTCTTTCTGTTTCCTAAAGGCTTTCCACAATAAACCTTTCTAGTCTCTGAGTGAAGTGCGACTACATTGTCTTTTAAGCCTAACCTAACCTAACCTAACCTAACCTAACCTAACGTAGAATATGATATTTTTAATCAACAGTTGATCGTAGGGCTGTAGCAAATTCTTTCCAGCTGTGCCTATGTAAAGCCAATATGTTGTATGGATCCAAGTGAGCGTATGGAAAGCTGCTTAGTATTTGCCTCCTCCAAGTATGTGTTGGTTTATCAATTCTTCGTTTCTTCAATTCTAAAGCCGAATTTCATACTATGTCTACATTCGTTAGCTGCCATACAGGTTGTCTTAGCGTGTTCTTAAACTATAGACAATTTCTTCATTAAACTGCCTTTTTTACTGGAACTTGATGTGTTTCTTGCCCGTGCGGAATAGTTAGATATCGTGGGTGGCCAGAAAATTTGCAAATTTTATCGTAAATAACGGTTGAATAGTGTCTTAATGGCATTAATATCTCCGACTGCTGCGTTCAACGACTTGCGAATGTTTAATAAATAAAGAGACTTCAACTTCCCTCCAGACAAATCCTTCTAAAAAATAAAAAAGAAGCCCACCTGACCTTCCCACATATCTCTTACGATGCTGGCAAACATCAGACGAATGATCGGGAAAACACCACAACTGCTGGAAAAGAATTACAATACTAAAGTAACGATCACCAAGGATCTTCACCACTACGTAAAATCATATGGAGAAAGCTACAGATTAAAAAACTGAAACAAAGCAAAGGATACTTTGAGGAAAGCCAATATGCTCCCTAGAGGAGTGACGGGGCGAAGCCATGACTTTCTAGCAGATTGGGATTTTACTTCTATAGAAGCAATATATGTATGTAAACATTTAACCTCACTACGGTATAAATCCGTATGTCTGGAAGGCACTACAGGCTATATAAATATCAAAAACTCAAACTTGGTGCTGCCACGCTCAAACAAAGTCTTTATTTATTTGTCTATATCTTCAAATTATTAAAAAAGATTCTTTGAATTTGGCCAAAATAAAATCATAGTCAAAGCAAGTTATCAGTCAAAAAGTAGGCGGATTAGACAACTGAGCGTAATACCTTCCATACATAGAAAATATTGATTTTAGTATATGGTACCTTGAGAATTGTTACACCTAAAGCTTCGAAATTTGGTCAGATTGACTTCATAGTCAATACAAGTGATCATTAGCAAAGTGGGTGGAATTGGACAAACAAGAGAGCGGGCATACAAACTAAACTTTAATTTCTCTATATCTTGAAAACGGTTAAAGCTAAAGTTGCAGTATTTTGTCTGAAAGACTTCATAATCAGTGCAAATCATAAGTAAAACATTGGGCGAAATTGGAGAAGTTAGCGTATTACCTGCAATACAAACATAATACTGATTTCCAAAATTTCAGTATGTGGTCTGAATAACTTCATAGTTAATGCACAACATCATTAAAAAGTGGGCGTGGTACCTCCCATACAAACTATATGTTGATTTCTATATATCTTGAGAGCGGTTAAAGCAAAAGCTCTGAATTTGCTCTGAATGACTTCATATTCAATAAATATCATCAGGAAAAAATAGGCGAAACTAAGCAAGTGGGCGTGGTACCTCCTATTTAATGTAAATATTTATTTTTGTACATTTTGAAAACGGCAACAGCAGAAGTTTCTCAATTGAGTTCAAACAATGTCGTGTACAATACACATCATCAGTCGGAAACTAAACAAGATTGCATAAGTGGGCGTGGCACCTTGCATTCATACTATATATTGAATTTTGTATATGTGGAAAACAACAACTATTAAAGCTTTGTTGTTTATCCATATCAATCAAAAAGCAGGAATTGCAGAAATCAGTCTGTATAAAGTCTATCTATATACGTATACTATAGTATATGAAATTGAATGTATGTTTGTTTGAAGACTGTTTGTAAAGCTATAATCTACAGTGTCCTTATGGAAGGAACAAATGATTGAATATTGACCTGAAGTAGACAAAATGGGAAAAAATGGTAAAATATGCAACTAAGAGAGCTTTTAAGATATTAATTAAGAAAACGGTAGCGAAGCACAACGGGTTTTAGCTAATAAACATATAATTAGGGCAGTTTGTAACACACTCCCCGCAAACAAATATCGCTGGTTTGTTTTGTGTTTTAAGGTGTCTATGTTTACTTGCTCTGGGATCAAATTTGTGTTCTGGAATAGTCCCGTTATAAGTTTTTTCATATTTTGTTTTGTGGCTGACCAAAATTGTCTACATTTTTTGCGTCACTTTATTAGGACCACCCGCATTACTTTCATTTTCTTAAGCAAAAGAAAAAATGCAATTGGAAAATAGAAATGCTTAAGGCAGATTAAGTTATTTTAATAAAAACTTTTTCTGAAATAGATCGAGGAAAAGCTGAAAAAATTAAAATTTATAAGGAATCTGGACACGATCGATTGATCCACAAAATTGCTGAACGAATTAAAAGAAGCCGAAATGTGGTCTCTAATTTTCTACGGAATAAGTCAAAAAACGGGAAAAATATGAAAGTGCACTTTCGACAACTGATAAGTGTGCAGAGCTCAGAGTAGCATCAAATTTTCATGTCTCGTTTGCACAAATTAAAGCTAAAACTGGTGTTTCGGCAAACGTAAGAACAGTGCAGCATATAATTTCAAAGGCTGAACATCTGAAACGATTAAAACGTAAGAAAAACCCATTACTTAATGATGCTCGAAAAAATAAACGCTTGGGTTTTTAACGACTGGCACCGTATCGTTTTTCCGACAAAAAAAAATTTAGTTTAGAAAGCCCTGATAGATTTAGTTATTATTCTCACGATCTCTGACAAGAGAAGCGTCAGTTGGATCGTTTGGATAGCAGAGTGGTAGAGGTTATGGTACCTGCTAATTGCTACATTGGAATGTTACAAGAAGCTTTTCCTCACTTTCATAACATTTTTGGAGGCTTACAGTGGACATTCGAGCATGACAATGCTCTAACTTATACTGACCGGCTGGTAAAGTCATGGCTATACGATCAAAATGTTAATGTACTCGATTGGCCCCCTTACTCGCCTGATCTTAACATCATTGAAAATATTTAGGGATGGCTAGCTCGTAAAGTGTATGCTTCTACAAAGCATTATACCACAAAAGAGGAACTTATTGAAGGCATAAAAGTGGCTTGGTCGACCGTTTCGCTCGATTACATAAAATCATTGTATAATTCTATTCCCAGTCAAATTTACGAAACAATCTGTAAAAATCGAGGCTCTGCGCATTATTGAAAAGGCTTTAAAATGTACAAATTTTCATAACAAATTAATCAAATTATTTTTTTTATAGTAGAGCAGTGTCCTATTCATATGACGCAAATAGTGAATGCATTTTTGTATTCAAATTAAATTTAAATTTTATTTTATTGTGTTAGGGGATCCTATTCATGTGGCAGGGAGTGTACCTTTTATATTTTATCGACGCAGTTTCCACAAAAATAAATTGTGGTATAGGGTAATGCATTATACTTATTTGTATCTGTTTTACGATTTTAGCTTCATAAAATATAAATCCATTAAATCTATGCCAAAAGTATTAAAAGTAATTTTAACTAAAATATGTCGAAAATCACTTACAGATTCTACACAAGAAAAAGAAAAATATTTTATAGCAGAATATATTTTTTATTCACTTCTTTTCTTCTCAAATTATTCATGGTCCATCAAATAGAAAACTTTCTCCTTTAGGCAGATTATTATTATTTTTTTTTTATCCGTTTCCAAGCTGAAACAAATTTTTACCCAAATTTTTGCCCCAAAAAAAAAATTTTATTATGTGGTTATTTTCTTACATTAGATTGTAGTAAAATTTTTGAGAAAATAGCAATAACAACAGGAGAAAAAAAGTACTATATTTTAATGTGTAAATAAGGGCCATAAAAACTAGATTTTTATTTATTTCCTTCAACAAAAAAAAAAAAAAAATATAAAAGAAAAGTTGTTTCTTCTTATTCGCTAACGAAAATCTATGCGTAAAGTTTTTCAACGAGTTTGTATGCGGGGTTAAGCGTAAAGCAGAAAAAAAAAATATTTCATTGAGTAAACTCGTTAGAGATATTTGCACTATGGGTTGGTCAGAATATATGTGCATCTTATTGCACATATTCTTTCTTTATCATATCGCACACTAAATCATGAACAGTCACTACACAAAATTTGTAAATATTCAGGAGAGGCCGAAAACTGTTTCTAATAACATCGTTTTATTTATATTGTTACGAAAATAAAAATGCTAAAGATAAAATTTCAAATTCACCACATCAGAGGCTTATTATGAGCTTTTAGCTATAAAATTTATTGGCTTGTGTCAAGGCTTAATAACTACTAAAATTACCTGTACCAACTAAGAAGGCTATCACCCACATAGAGTTGCCAGTTCGATTATTTTTGTGGTTATAAAGTTATTTTAGACCATTTAAATTAACGTCGAAAAATCGAAGATTCGTGTCTGTACTAAAACATTCGAAACTAGTGATGAAATACTATAAAAAGATGGTACATTGTGGCTGGTGAGTTAGTGATCATTTGGCTGTCAATAAGTAAAGTTGCTTTCAGGCGAATTTGCTGTATTAAGACCAAGTGCAGAAAAGCTAGAGTTCAGTAAACAAAAAAAGAGATGAACTATAAAAAACAACAACAACGTGGAGTTTTATTTTATTTTAGCGCAATATAAACGAACTGAAACGTTTTTAAAAGGTTAGAACGTAACATTGAAGTGAACCATCTTAAAAATCAGTTGTTGTTTAACTTTGTATAATAATTTTGTAATTAGGAGGTAGTTTTGAGTTTAACTGAAAATTTATTAAAATTTTTTTATTGAGTTCTACTTCTTTAACTGGATATATATTTTGATTCACTCCAAATTTTAACGTCACAACTCCAAATAATACTATTTGTGTGAAATAAAACTATTCAGTTTAACTTAGTCTCAGTGTCAAAACTGGAAATACTACTCCTTAGTTGATAATGTACAAGCGGCAAAGGGAACATAAAAACAGTCATAACAATAATGTCTCATATAAGAAAGATAGTAATCCAAACGAAATATTCGTAGCCGTTAGAAATTAGATCTGTGAATTAGTTTATGAAAAAAATGCAATTTGGATAAATTTAAGTTGTGACTATTAATGGTTTAGTGTGCGATATGAAGGAAGTAAATTGGCTGTCAAATGATAAAATTTCAAGAACTGAGCTGTCAACCTTTGACACTTATTTGGTAAAAAATTGGGAAATTTTATTTATACAACAAAGAATTTTCATTGTGAAAATTTTATATTTGAAAAACTGAACGAAAACAAAGGATTTTGTCAACAAAATCATCTTCAGTGATGGGACCCTTTTTCAATTAGGCGGCTATGTAAACAAACAAAATTGTCGCATATGGGGCTCACAAAATTCACAAACAGTCCTCGAAAAATCATTACATCCAAAGAAAGTGACCGTATGGTGCGGTTTGGGGTTAGGCGGCATCATCGTCCCGTATTTTTTTGGAAATGAGCAAAGAAGCGCTGTCACACATCGCACACTTTTGTGGGATGTATTGGACTCTGTTATATCTCATGTGGATTTGTATCGTTCCCAGTTCAACAATTTTCTTTGTTGAAATGCCCATTCATTCAGAAATCAGTATCATAATTGGATTTATTTTTTTATGAATATTATGATCAGTTTTCAACTGCCCTAGGACCCATTTATCAAATACACGTCGTTGTCTATTGTCGTTTACCTTCAGTTCGACTTCTGCTCCTGACTTATTTTTGTGGGGATATCTGAAAAGCAAGGTTTATGCAAACAACCTAGAAACGCTGGAGCAACTCAAACAAAATATTCGTGAAGAACTTAATGAAATACCGCGTGAAATGTGTGAGAATGTAATGAAAAATGTGCTAAAAAGCGTTCACATTTGTGAGGCTAACAGAGGCGGGCATTTATCTGATATTGTATTCCAATATAGTATAGTATCCAATATAATATAGTATAGTATAGGGTCTGCCATCTAAGGTTTTTTTTCAACTTGTGCTTATTATTTAATTAGTTTTATCCTTCCGCTGAACGAATATGGTTGCGTATACGCTTTTTTCGCTTCGCTAAGTGCGCCTCCAATCGATTTACAGAAGATTCCGATTTTGCCAAAAAAATCATCTTTTCAGATGAAGCTCATTTTGATCTTGGCGGGTATGTAAACAAGCAAAATTGTCGCGTTTGGGGCACAGAAAACCCACACGCATACATTGAAAAGCTGATAAATCCAAGACAAGCCACTGTTTGGTGCGGATTTTGGTCCAGAGGCATAATTCGAAAATTAGCAAGGAGTGGCCGTTACAGTCAATGGCGATCCTTATCGGGCCTGTTGAACGAATTTTTGTTCACAAAAATTGAAGAGGAGGATATTAGCAACATTTGGTTTCAACAGGATGGCGCTACGTGCCACACAGCCGAATCTGTTTACCTTCCCGGCGGACATCCTGTATTTATAAATAGCTGTTGATGTGCTTGAGCTCTCTCTCTCTCTCTCTCTAACTCTCTTTTTCTTTGTTAGTAACATTAACACAGAGAAATTAGATATTTGTAAGTGATTTAGACACGTTTTGCGAACATAGACACACAGCTACACTTACGTACAAATATTTGTATAAACTTTTGATATTTTAAATGAAAAAACATATTTGAACAAAACACGAAAAGTATTTTTTGAAAAGTATTTTTTTAACTTAATAACTTTTTGTTGTTGTTCTAAATTTTAATTTTGTGTATATAATATGTACTTTGAAGTCTTATTAATTTTTTTTTACTTTCTTGCACTTAAATTTTCATTAGTAGTTACTCAAAAGGAAATTCATTAAAAATGTTTTAATTTTATTTTTATTTTTTTTGTTTCTTTGTTTTTGTTCTCTTAAGCAAACACCAAGAGCAGGAAAAATTTTTGTAGCTGAATAAATGCCAAAGTCAACAAGCAGAAAGTGACAAATAAAGTCAGAAATAAAGTACAAAACTAATAAATATCATGTAGACACTTGAAAACTGAATTTAAATGTAATTTCACTTATTTTGGGAAAGAATTTTGTGGCACAATGCCACAACGGAGGGTGTTAACATGACACTATTGATTTTCTTTAAGCAAATCATCCTGCCTTTACATGCTACCTAGACTGCCTCTCTTTTTTTGCCTTTTAAATTTTCTTGTGTGCTCAGACAGACATACAGTTTTCTTCTCAAATTAAATGTCTTTCATTCAACCTTGATTGGTTTGACATCGTTCGACATTTATGTGATGAGGCAAAGCTCCTCATTATCTCCCAGATCTGAGATCATGGCCATTACCATATGTGCGTAGGGCAAGAGTAAGACCATTAGTATATTCTCCGACAGCCAGGCTGCCTTGAGGTCTTTTGGCACCAACTTTACTGCTACATGACGGACACTCAAATCATTAACCAAAATGTACTGAACGGATCCATAGCCCAATGTTCAAGTTCTCCGCTATATTTCGGATGGTTAATTTGTAGTTATTGAGCAACATTTATTTTACCTTATCAATGTTTTTGTCAATTTTCAATGTCGATGATCTGCCACTGTGTTCATCGTCTTCGATTGGCTCACGATCACTTTTCAACCGCTCGTGCCACTGGTAAACGACTGTTTTATTTAGAGAAACACTTTTTCCAACATTTCCAACGTTCGCGCACTATTCTTTGTTGCAAATTGAAATCCATTTCTAAAATTGTAAAAAATCGCCAACACATAGGGATAGATTTACTCTTGGCTACATAGCATCATATGAATATCAACAACAGATATACCAACTTTACAAGAAAAATAAAAATCTTAATTCAGAACGATGGGACCGCCACACGGGGAACTTTTTTATCAAGGTGATATTGCTATGATACATTGCCAAAAGCTTTCGCTTTGAAATAGAGCTCAGTTGTTTTGGTAGCTGGACACCATTGAATAGAATGTAATAACTTAGCGGATGCAATGGCCAAAAAAGGTTCCATGACACCCTATATCAGTGCGGAACATTACTATGCAGCACTACTTAAGGACTTACTAAGCAGCACTACTACAGGCATCTCCAGTAGAGCCCCAATACCAACAACGTGCGCACCGAAAAACCTGTGTCTAATTCCCGCCAACGCCGGACATTCCAACAACAGATGCTCCGTAGTCTCTACCTCCTCTTCTAAACCCAACCTAATGTATTTCTCTCCACTAAGCAGAGACCTGTAAGTGCCCCTATTACCGCAGATATGCTGCCCCTCGGCAAGTTCAGCAATTGACCTGACCTTCTCCCGTCCACCCTTGGCCAGAGAGTTCTAGCCTGTCTATATTGTCCTATACGCGGCCGGCAGGAAGAGATCGGTATACCAAATCTCTTCGCCACCAAATTCATCCCGGCCGCAGTACCCTGCCTAGCCAGCTCATTCGCCACACAGTTGCCCGCATATAAAAACACTCCGACATCACCCCCAATAATTCGTGACTCCCCTACCGTCCGAGACTTAGTATACATAGCCCTCAGGGGTTTAATGGCGGACTGACTGTCCGTATATATACAGACTTTCCGAATCGTCATGGCACTATCTCTCAGTAGTTCAGCGACCCCACAGATAGCAGCTACTTCAGCCTGAAACACACTGCAACGATCTGGCAGCCTGTAAGACTCATTGACATCAAGAACAGGAGAATCCAGCTTTGACCCGTCCGTAAAGAATCTGATGCTACTCATGTTAGCCTTCACCGACCTTTTCCAGGTATTATTTCCTATTCGGAACATATATCCTCAGATTAGTCGTTGGTAATAGGCAAGAGATACAGTAGTCCGTCCTAACGGTAGCCAAACCCATTCGGTGCAGCAGTCTAGCGGAATTCTCCGATAGTCTTATCCCACATTCCCTTAGTCTAAGCAGAGCCATGAATGCGGTCGATTCGGCTACAATATCAGGTGTCGAGATGTTCATAATGAAACTGAGCGCCAGATCTGGCGTCGTACACAGTGCTCTGTACCCTCATCAGGGAATTAAATATATACTTCCTAGGTACGGAACTCCACCAAACCACTATACCATAGAAAAGTATAGGTCTGACTATAGCCATATAAATCCCCATTGTCATTTTCGGAGAGAGTCCCCAACGCCTGCCAATTGCCCTCTTGCATATATATTCGTTTAAGAAGACGAAGAACCGAACGAAGCAGTTTACACAACATTGAGTAGAAATATAAAAAGTCACCAAAATAATAAACTGCTTTTGTAATTCATGAAATGCTGTGGGTAAAAGTATTACTTTAAAAGAATTTTTCTTTTTTTTACTTTCGAAGGACATGGTAAGCTTTATAACATTTAAGCTCCCTTTCAATGTCCTTTGGACTTAATAAAAAATTTCATTTCGCATTTGGCAGCTTTGACTATTTGTAATAAAATGAGTGGGTATCCATTTGTCTACTTTTTCTCTTTCTCTCTCTTGTTTTTTAAGTAACAGAGTAAAATTACGGTCACATTAGGCAAATATTTGACGCAAGACATGTAACCATTATTTTATTAAAAAATATTCATTTCACGTCAATATATTTTTTAAAAAACTTGTCTAAAAACAAATAATAACAACAAATTATTTTTAAATTTTTTAATAATTTAATTTATAAGATACTAGCAGACCCGGGCAAATGTTGTTTTGCCTTCGAATTTTACTTTCACTGTAAGTCTGGTTTGCATGCAAAGTCATGGCTGATTGGTATTTAGAAGAAGAATGAAAGGTGCACTAAATCGACATAACAATTATTGTTCAAATGGAATTATATATTTTTGATAGCTGAGCCCGATCCGCGTTGCTGGCCCCAAATTTTTCTTTTATGTCGAACTGTTTCTTGTAAATAACTTTGGTATAAAACTAACATTCGATTTCTCTTGTGTCTGCTGTGAGCGCAGCACTCTCATATAATTTGTGTGTCGTATACGGCGATCAATATTTGCACGTAAGCGTGGCATTTTGTACTGCAATATACGTTTCTTATGATATTTTTTTTAATGTTATTGTTGGGGTAGAAAGGCTGCCCTTTATTGTCTTACCTGTTTCTTATTTACTTTTTTCAATAGCTTTCAACAATACAATTAATTTACTTTCACTAGCACCTTGGGTTAATTTATTAAAATGTATGGAATATTTAATTTAAATAAATTAATCTTCAATTTAATAAGTTCTTTTTTTCGTTTGACACTCACAAACTTTTCACGAAAAGAGGTTATGTAGGAGTAGGTGTCGGGATACTTAACGCCGCTATACGCCGCCACACGGCGATCAAACACCTAACGCCTTCAGCAAAACATAAAATAGGCTTATTGCGCAAATAGAGTTTAAAAAAGAGTGATAGATATTTATTTACTTTTTTTTCACAAAAAGATGTTAGGTTTCAGTCGGTTCAGTCCACTGCACGCTGATTAACGAACCAACGCCTTCAACGAAACACAGCATAGTGCAGTAGTTCTTGAGTTACAGTGCAAAAACACAAAAAAAAACAAATATTGCACCATCTGTCGGACGAACTTCAAACTACACAGAAATACTCCTCACGCCCCATAGAACGTATATTAAGTTTGGTGAAAACCGGTCCAGTAGTTTTTGAATTTAGCGATCACCAAGATACACGTCATTTATATATAGAGAGAGATTTGGTTATTTTTTGTTTTGCCAAATATTTGCCAAATTTTATCATAACTTAAGTCAAGCAAATTGGCAACGTATTACTGAAAGAAAAATAAATATTTTTTCAGAACTAAAAAAAAACATATTTTTATGTCGAATTACAAAAAGAAAAAGTATGAAAGCAGATTAAATTTTCAAATACATATGTATGTATATGTATGTATGTAAGTCAATATTTTACAAATATTTCTACTCCCAAACGCAAGTCATTAAAAAAAAATAATTTTCTTATTCAGCTTTTCTAAGCCATTTCATTTCAATGGTATTTTTTCTTGACAATTTCCCTTGAATGTATATAATTCTCTGGCATAAAAGCAAAAATTATTTAAATTTAAATTAAATACTTGAAAGTGTTACATGGGAACAATTTTGATAAACTATTCAGGAAGTTAGGGTATTCCTTAAAAAGGAAAACTTTCTAAAGAAAATCTTATGAATGGAAATACCATTCTATACTTATTTGAACGAAAAGAAAATCAGAAGTTTTCTTTACAAATTTAATAAGAAGCTTTTCAAAGGGTTTCTCTTCAATATTTTGAAAATGTAAAAAAATAAAAATAAAATTAATACCAATCATGTTATAATAAATAGAAGTTAGTTCCACTCAAAATTGTTTGACAATAAAGGAGATTCTTGAAGTTTGTTTTATATGTAAACATTTAAAAAAACGTTGCCACATGCAGAAAAAGGATCAATATTCTCAGAAATTTTTCACAATTTTGTCTAATTTAATTAAAATTTTAAATTTAGAACATTATTTAGAATTTTGCAGCTTAAGTACCAACGTTAATTTCGAATATATAATGTAATGTATGTTTCTCAACCCAGGCTATTTCAGAATAAATACTAAAAGATATGTATTCAAATGGGAAATTTGAAGGTGTTATTAAGGATTTGTTTTAAGTTGTTTTCTTTTTGATTTTTTTTCTTTGTTAGCACATTTAACATTTTGTTTTGTCCTATATTACGGTCTAATAAACAAATTCGAAAAAAAATTATGTCAAAAATGGCATTTGTGAGCACTGTATGGTAGCACAAATTTCAACATAAATGTCAGTTCACCTTTATTGTCAAATGGTAATATGTCAGAAAAAATGAGAGAGTGGCACTACCTTGTATTTTCTTATATCATGATTCCAATCATTGATATAAGTATTAAATAGGGTGCCTCTTGAAAAAATATCTAATTAGTATAGGGGCGCCATCTAACGTTTTTTTTCAACAAGTGCTTATTTCGTGAATGGTAACATTTAGCTCATGTCTGATTTGACAGATAATTAGTTTTGTCCTTCCGCTGAACGAATATTGTTGTGTATACGCTTTTTTCGCTTCGCTAAGTGGGCCTGCGATCGACTTACAGAAGATACCGATTTTGTCAAAAAAATCATCTTCTCAGATAAAGCTCATTTCGATCTTGGCGGGTATGTAAACAAGCCAAATTGTCGCATTTGAGACACAGAAAACCCGCACGTATACATTGAAAAGCCGATACACCCAAGACGAGTCACTGTTTGGTGCGGATTTTTGTCCAGAGGCATAATTGGGTCATTTTTCTTCGAAAATGAGCAAGGAGCCGCCGTTACAGTCAATGGCGATCGTTATCGGGCCATGTTGAACGAATTTTTGTTCACAAAAATTGAAGAGGAGAATATTAGCAACATTTGGTTTCAACACGACGGCACTACGTGCCACACAGCCGAAGCGACACTCGATGTTTTGCGCCCTGTTTTCAAAAAAAAAATTATTTGGCGGACCCTATAAAATATATATTTAAAATTTCTTAAAACGTAGTAGTATCGGTTGATCGGTTGAAATGTTGCTACAAAATTTTTAACAAAAATCTCTCAATAGGAAGCATATCTCAGGGTTTATTTATACAAAAGTGCATCGCTTAACTAAGGATTTAGGCTTCTCAATCGAGCAGGTACGACATATTTTTCATATAGGGAGCACTGCGATTGTTTATCGTTTAACATATGTTCAGGCAAAAGTGGATTCCACCATATTGTAATTGTGGATAAAGTATGCTTTAGTTTCTATACAGTGGAGTTTAAACAAAAATACAAGCAGTACGTACATATGGGTAAACTTGGAAAACGGTGGATCTCAATAAGAGCGATTTTAGATTACTAATGGATCTGTTTGGATGGTGGTCTTAGATACCTATGGTATACTCATATCTTAGGAAGTATTAAAACTAACCTATACAGCTTCTGAAGGCGTACTATGTAAATATACTGCTATTTAAGCTCTTAGAATAAAATAATTTAGTAATTCACTCCCTCTCATAATTTATCCCCAATTATGAACCGAACTACATATTTTCCCATATAATATATTTAAAGCGAATCATTAAAACGTGGATTACAAAAAAATCAATGTGATCCGCAATTTTTATCGGGTGCCTGCTTTTTATTTAATTTTATAATCTTTTTTTGTCGATTTTACAAACACAATTTACCTTCAAATAACATCAATGAATTGAAAATAACAAGAAAAATGAAATGAATTACAAAAGTGTCATGTAAACGTATAAATTCTTATAAGTAATTCAAGCAGCCAATAAAGTGAAGTCTCGTGTAAACAAGCTTGAAGATGTTTTGAGTGATGGTTGATTCAATCAAGTTGATTAAAGAAGCTAGAACAGTGCTTTGTTTCGTTATCGGGAATGAATACAATCAATCAGTTTTTAAAATATTTTAAAAACAAATTCTAATCCATCTATACCTTCAACTCAAAATATAACTAAGCTTTAAAATCTGTGACTTGGAACTAAAAGAGCCGAAAATTGCCCGAGGTAATAATAAAACCCCTCTGTGCAACTCGTTTCTCTTACCGTAAGACACGAGTTCTTATGCCGAGAATGACACTATGGATATTTACCGCTAATATTACCATTATCACTTAAGAGGCGATAGCTTGGTGGAGAAAGGCTGAGAAAGCTACTATCTATGAATAAATTTGGCAGGGTACAGAGTCTCGCCTGCGTTGGTATAACTGGGGCAATGAGAACATGTTCCACAGCGGCCTTGAAGGTCTTGATTGATTTAACAGCGGCCTTACATCTATATGATGAGGGTGATGGCATGTTCGATGGTAAAGTTTTTCATCAAAGCCTGTCCCTTTCACTAAGGGTGATCGGAGCACCATCTTCGGTCCTGGATGTTTATGTTTTTGGATTGGTTGAGTTCCCGAACCGGTATTCGTGGTCTAATGTGGCCTTAGTTGGGTACGAGTTTGATCTAAGCTGCTATACCGATGGCTCCAAAAGGATTGACTGTTTCGGTGCTGGTGTTCATGAGCCCAACCGAGAGAGAAGAGTGCTGAATGTCTTCCAACCTGAGATCATCGCCTTTGCTATATATGAGGATATCAACTTGGACAGTGGGCTCAAGTGTAAGACCATTAATATATTCTCTGACAGCCACGTGCACTTAAAGCAGTTTGGTCTTTCAAATATTGCTATGATACGGTGCAAAAGCTTTCGTTTGGAAATAAGGTACAGTTGTTTTGGGTTCCTGAACACTGTGGGAAAGATGGCAATGAAATACCGGATGCATTGGCCAGAAATTATTCCATTGCACCCTATATCGGTCCAGAACCTTTCTATGTAGCAGCACCTACTACCATTCTCAGCCTAATGGATGATTACGTAATTTCCAAATGATGGGAACACTGGAATGCTCAAAGGTGTCTTTGCCACTCTAAGACGGCGATCAGTCCGCAATTTGGGCGTCGCTGTGGGGTTCTCAAGTATGGCGGAGCGGACTTGAAACTCCTTACAGAGTTTCTTAAACGCCACTATAGACTAAGAGCGCATCTGTAGAGGATGGCGGTCACAGATGTGGATGTTTTTAAACTCTGCTCACAGGCACACGAGAGAGCGGAACACATATAGTGTAGGTTCTTGATAGGTTTAGGTGGAAATGTTTATACTGACATGTGGTCTCACTAGCTGACATATTCACCAATTTGATCCGCTTAATATATTAAAAACCAGAAGGGGTATAATAGATCCCATGGGTCGCAGAGTTCCGCAATACATAGTTGCTAGTCTATATGATGATAATGACAGTGATACTCCAGGTTATGATGCTTTTACTAAAAACTAACTGAGTTATTAAATAACTAAATAAGTAAATAACTAAATAATAAATGTTAATAAAGTTTTAAGCTTTTAGTTTCAATCACGAAAGTCTCTTACAACTATGCTCCTTATGTACTCATCATTACTGCTTGTATAAGTTTATTGTAAAATGCTGGAAAATAACTTTTCAAATAATTTCTTATCATAATGATGATAATGGCGATGATGGTCTTAACTAAATCAATTTCTTTTTTCTTACAATTTTACCCAAATACTAAACTAAACTTTATATTACAAAACATTTATCTGCACGATTGAAATCTCAGCCCGAAAGAGAATTTGTAGTCAAACATTTTGAAATGTTTTAAGTCATAAGTTTTTGTGGAATATTTTATAACAAATATCTTTTCTGATTTTCTTAAACAAGAAACTATTTGACTTCCAACGAAGTACGAAAGTATTTTCACAAAATACTCATATGGCAAGAATATAAAGCAACATACTAAACGTTTTGAGCATTAAAGCCACATATAGACTCTGGGCTAAAGTATTGAGGCAAATATTGCCAACAGCAACTGTATATGTATTTGCTTACGAATAAAATTCCTTTGCAGATTTGATTGCATCTACATCGTGCAAAGCATTTGAGAAATTTATTCAACACTTGGCTACTAAATTTACAAGTAGCAATAGGCATTATGGTAAATTCAGTTTGTTTAAGTTACGTAAAATACTATACTATACTTTAATAACAGAAAAACTTACCCAATAAAGTGATTTAAGTAATGGTTTTTTACCACTTAGCTACTAAATTTGTAAATAGTGGTATATATAGGGTCCGCCATCTAACGTTTTTTTTTTTTTCAACTAGCGCTTATTTCGTGAATGGTAACACTAAGCTCATGTCTGATGTGACAGATAATTAGTTTTATGCTTCCGCTGAACGAATATGGTTGTGTATACACTTGAGCAACGCTGGGAAATATTGCGACATTATTTGAAAATGATTGTAATGTTGCAGATGAAGCTCATTTTGATATTGGCGGGTATGTAAACAAGCAAAATTGTCGCATTTAGGGCACAGAAAACCCGCACGCATACATTGAAAAGGCGATACACCCAAGACGAGTCACTGTTTGGTGCGGATTTTGGTCCAGAGGCATAATTGGGCCATTTTTCTTCGAAAATGAGCAAGGAGTGGCCGCTACAGTCAATGGCGATCGTTATCGGGCCATGTTGAACGAATTTTTGTTCACAAAAATTGAAGAGAAGGATATTAGCAACATTTGGTTTCAACAGGTCGGCGCTACGTGCCACACAGCCGAGCTACACTCGATGTTTTGCGCTCTGTTTTTGAAGATCGCATTATCAGCTGCAGAGCTGATGTCGTTTGGCCACCTCGGAGCGCGATTTGACATCGTTGGACTATTATTTGTGGTATGCCGTCAAAGATAAGTGTTACTCCAACAAGCCAGAGACAATTGACGCTTTAAAGGACAATATTCGTGAAGCCATTGGTGAAATACAGCTTCACACAATCGATAATGTTTTTCAAAATTGGACCGAACGTTTAGGCTACTACATGGCTAGCCGAGGCAGCCATTTGAATGAAATTATTTTCCATTATTAACTGGAAGGATTATACTTCCAAATAAAAAAAGAAATTTGAGAAAATATTCAGTAGTTTTTTTTTAAGGCATTTTCAATAAAAAAATATTTGGCGAACCCTTTATGTATATGATTTATCCACTGTAGCCTCCTCCATAACGACTGTATAGTGGTGGTGAATATCCTTATTAATTGGTGGTGACATTTACTTTAGGTTTGTAGTTTTTTCGCAGTAGATGGCGCTTTTTTTCCTGATTATTCGTCTGATGTTCGTCATCATCTTCAGAGGAGAGCTGAAAAGTCAAGGGGCTCTTATTGTATTTTTTTAGATGGCGCTGTCTGGAGGTTGCAGCCTCTTCATTAAACACTCGAAACGAAACTATAATTAAATTATTTCGTCATGTCCTCTGCTGGGGCTTGAAACTGGCTCGCTTCTGTTGTTATGCGTGCCCTCTAACCACAACACCACGCCACCATCTAATGCCGTATGCATCTCAAATGACTGAGAGCATTTTGTTTTGCATCAAGAATTACAAATAAAAAGCTTTCTGCAAGATGGGTACCGCATTTGCTAACAGTTGACCAAAAAAACTCAATTCGAATAAAAAAATTTCTGAAATTTTTTTGGATCAATTTTAGCGAAATAAAATGGATTTTAAGCGTCGTTTCATAATTTTTGATGAGACATGGATCCATCATTCTACACCAGAGACAAAGGACAATCCAAACAATGGACTTAAGCTGGTGGAAGTGTACGAAAGAAAGCAATAACAGTTCAAATGGCCGGTAAGATCATGGCAACGGTTTTCTGGTATTTAAAACGTATTTTATTGATCGACTATCTTCGAAAAGGTGAAAAAATAAATACGGAATATTATGGTAAACTCTTAGATCAATTGAATTTAAAAATTCAAGATAAACGACCTGGTTACAACACATAAAAATAATAATTTTTCATTAACACAACGTACCTTCTCAAAAGTGTGTTTTAATCATGGAAAAATTCAACGAATCGAAGTACGTATTGCTTGATCACCCACTCTCCCTCTGACTTCTACCTATTCTCGAATATAAAAAATTTCCTTGCCGGCAAAGGTTTTACCTCAAATAATAATATAATGGCAGCTGTTAACGATAATTATAAAAATTGGTATTAAAGTTTACTTTAAAGTTAAAATAAACAAAATCGTTTGGAATTGCAAATACGGAGTCAAAACCATTTCAACCGAATTGTGTGACAAACTCGTATAGTTGTAATAAACTACAACTAATCATGTTATTACACATAAGATACCATGCATTTCAAGCTGTATATCGTTGAAAAACAGGATGAGGTGCAAAACAATAAAACGTTTAGACATTTGTAATAAAATACATCAGAACCACTTTGTACATTGTATTTACATTCCCAACGATACCGTGTAAAAATCTTGTTAAAACGCGATTACGTATAGACTAAATAAAACTACTGACGCACAAGAAACATGAATTAAATAAATAAAACAGTCTGCCGCGCCGGCAACACCACCTTCTTAAATATACGTTGTATAGAGATGTTTAGGAAGGCAGGCATAAATTTACATAAAATTTCATTTCTTAAGAATTTTCCTTTAAAGACTTCACAGCCAATTATCCTTTTATTCTATCTTTTTTAACTTCCCTTTTTCTTTTTCGTTTTCTTTCTTCCTCTCTTCGTTGAGCAGCTTTAGTTTGATGCTTTATAAACGCCTTAACAGCTCGAACTTCTCGCAAGCTCACAGGCAGAGTCTGACATTTAAAGCCTGCAGGGAAATCCTTTTCTAAGCGTATGAAACGATTACCGATACAATAGTATATGGGCAAACAGGCTACTTCGCGTAAGCGCGCGTATGTGGCCAATCCTTGAAGTACAAATCTGGTTCCATTATACATTTCATTTTGTCGCAATCTAAGTCTCTCCAATAATGAATGGTATGTTCGCCCTGTAAGGGCTTACGATGCCAAGACTTGTCGGGAGTTCAACAATATAATGCCCAAAAAGGGGTAAATATCCACACAAAATCTACATCAGATGTGGGATAATAGTGCTTTGTTCACTGACACTGAAAATTTTATAAAATTTTTTTAATTTCTTAAAAAAAAAAAAAATATTATTATCCACGAAAATGTTTCAATTAGAACAAGGCGAATTCAAACCAAGTGACCTTGGCTTGCTACGTAAGCAACAGCTGATAAGTGACTATATGTCAAAACGATTCGCCATTACTATTTTTGTGCAACAAATATTGTATGTGATACGCAAATAATTTATTTACTATTTGCTTACTACAGTGTTACATTATTTTGACACAACGTTAAAGTCTGTTTACAGTGTTATATTCGTTTTTCAAATGAGACCACCTTGTTAAATTCGCCTTGAATTAGAAGAAAATTAAAACCGAATTAAAAGAGAAAAACTAAAAGTCAAAATGTAAAATATTACGTGGTGTCAGTGGCTATAGTAATGGGATGAGGCAGGGCACATTGAACAAGGTAGTGTTACCTATACAACGACTAACTTTTTAATAAAAACAACATACATTGTTGCTTTCTTTTGTGAATTTTGAATGCCAAGCAATTAATATAATTTATATTTTAAATACAATACACCTAATGCTCTTCTTACACTCTATATAAATTACAAACGATATCGTTACAAAAATGGCGTAAATACAGGATTAGGTGTAACATATAAAAATATTTGACATTTATAATAAAATACTCCTGAGCATGTTTTTACATTTTACTTTCGTTCGAAACAATACCGCGCAAAAATTCATGCACAACCCGAATAAGTATCGACAATGAAGAATCATGGCATTACATAAAAAAAAGACAGCCAGCTGAACCGGCAACACCACCTGAGTGTAAATCATACATTTTTAGTACCAAATCTAAACAAAATTCTCTCGGGTAACCAACATTTTCTTACACAATTTGTAGAACATTTTATAACAAATTTATTTTCTGGTTTTCTTAACCAAGAAAACATTTAACTTCTAATGAAGTATCCAAGTATTTTCACAAAATACTCATATGGCAAGAATATAAAGCAACATACTGGCCGTTTTGAGCAATAAAGCCACATATAGACAGACTGCTTTAAAGTATTGAGACAAATATTGCCAACAGCAGTCACATATGTAATTGTTTACGAATAAAATTCCTTTGCAGATTTGATTATAAATTGTGCAAAGTATTTGAGGAGTTTATTCGACACTTGGCTACTAAGTTTAGAAATAACATTAGTCATTATGGTATCTACCGATTCCGAAGGATTTCAGTGAAAAGAAATAGTGTTATATTCTCTGCATATGTGTTATACTTTGCCCAAGAAGTAGGCTAAGAAAAATTAAATCACTTTTAGTCTTAAAAGCGGTTTCATTTCGAAGCAAGTTTTCGTTTACCGTTTTGTGTAGAAACTAGTTACGAAACTATTTCCACTTTCAATTGGAATTGAGTTCCGTGACAGTTTAATGGCTCTTTACTTTAATTAATGAAAAAAAAATTCAACTCGAGGCTACTTTCGAAAAAAAGTGTACTCGATTTTAGTTGTTGACATCATAACATGTACTTTTTATTTACATACATACATTCAAATTTTTTTTAATTTATATTTTTGTTTTCATTTTTTTTTTTAATTTTTCTTCTTTTAATGTTCACATCACTTTCATATGTAACATAAAATGTATGTTTTTTTAGATATATTTTTAGCCTTTTTTTTTAACAAAACTAACGAAACATTGGTTTTCTTGGTACCAAAAATAAAAAGTACTATTTCTGGCACCACAAACAAATACATTTACATAGAATTTCATTGCTTAAGAATTATGCTTTAAAGATATCTTAGCCAATTATCTTTTTAGTCCTTCTTTTTCGTACTCCTTTGTTCTAGTTTTGCCCTTTCTTTTTCTATGCGTTCTCTTTCTTTCTCTAGTTGTCGGTCAGCTTTAGCTTTTTGCTTTAAATACTCATTAATAGCTTGAGCTTCTTTCAAATTCAAAGGTAGAGTCTGACATTTAAAACCCGCAGGGAAAGCCCTTTCCAAGCGTATGAAACGATTACCCACACAATAATACATGGGCAAACAGGCTATTTCGCGTATGCGCGTATAGGGCCACTCTTTGAAATACAAATCTTCTTTCTTGATAAATTCCATTTTAGAACCCTCGAAATCACGCCAATAATTGATGGTATGTTGACTCTGTAAAGGTTTACGATGCCAAGACTTGTTGGGAGTATGACAATATAAAGCCCAAGATGGGGGAAATTCCCAAAAAAAATCTACATCTGATGTGGGATAATAGCGCATTTTGAACTGATACTGATAATTTTAAGAAAATTTATAAAAATGTTTATTTTTTTCTCCAAAAAAAAAAAAAAACACAATTATTAAATCCGAAAAATTGTGTTGATGAGAAGAAAATTGAAGTCGAATTAAATTCAAAATTAAAAAAATTAAAAGTCAAAGTGAAAAAAAATGATATGTGTCGTTCATGGTGAAATTATATAAGGTGAAGTTGTTAGTCCGGCTCATGGTGAAATTACATAAAGTGGTGGCACTCTACAGCAATACAAAATCAATGGGGGGTTTTTTGAATCGTTTATGTCAAAAAGAGCCCGTGGTGACATAAAATAGCAGCTGTCAAAAGCGAAAAAATATAAATAAACGAGAAGAAAAACACAAATAAAAAGTTAAGTTTTAGTTATTATTAAAACAAAGACAAATAATAATAAAAAAAATGTTTAAAATAATGATGATTTCTCGTAAATCACATCAAAAGACACCAGCGCTTCTATTTGGCAATGCGTTTCTTAAAATATGTATAAATACTCCAATTGTTGGTATTTCGTTCAGAAAAGTTTGGAATTATTTATTTCTTATTCATTTATTTTTTAAAAAACACAAACATGCTGTAAAAAACACGCATATTCACAAATTTGACACAAAGTTATGCAACTGTTTTTCAATAAGAAAACATAAATATAAACAAAATCATGAATAGTAACTAAACTGTTAGCAGCTACGGAATAACTAAAAAAAACAGCTGGTTGTTCAAGACCACCTTCTAAGTAATTTCACCATGGTTCGGCTGGTAGCTTTTTTCTTGTTGACATGCTGTCAAAACATTTTCTTGTACAGCAGAGACTTACTAAAAAGGGTTATCCAAGGATAACGTTAAACTATATCTTATTACAAAAAAACATACTTCCAAACGCATTAAAAATAATATATTTATAAATGCGTGTAAATATTTAATGTTCATAATTGAAAAACGTCCAAAATACTACATATTTGAAAAT
This sequence comes from Wohlfahrtia magnifica, assembly GCA_023159175.1. Classification (NCBI taxonomy): domain Eukaryota; kingdom Metazoa; phylum Arthropoda; class Insecta; order Diptera; family Sarcophagidae; genus Wohlfahrtia; species Wohlfahrtia magnifica. The sequence continues at coordinate 2,136,044 of JAKWBJ010000497.1, forward strand.
TAAAATTTAAAAAAAAAAAATATTTGTAATTTATAAGTATTAACTGTATACAACTCATGTTTACGTTATTTTTATATGAAATAGATTTTGACATCTACAATACCATGGTAAATTACATAAGGTGAGGCTGAGGTAGCTTCGCACAAAAAATATTGCCTGTCATTTTTGCACAATAATTAGTTTTTTTTTTACTTCACCTTATTTAATTTCACCATGAACCGGACAAACGACTTCACCTTGTATAATTTCACCATTAATTAGTTCTTGTGCAGCAAGGCGAATTTATTAAGGTGGTCTCAAATTGGAAACGAATACAACACTGTAAAACCAAATTTCGGTGTGTCAATATAATGCAACACTGTAGTAAGCAAGAAGCTGTGGCATCAAAAATATTTTTTGTCAACAAAATATAAAATGTATGTGTTTTTTTTTTATACACGAATATATCAGCTGTTGCTTACGTAGTAATTTAGGGCCACCTTATTGAATTCGCCTTGTTATGCAGGCAACTTCACCTTATTTAATTTCACTATGAATGGGGTAAAATGTACGTTTTTAATAACAAAATTTTGTTTTTAATTGTCAAATTTTTTAACTGCCTGTTACAGAAATTTTTGTTTTGTAATAAAGGTATTTCTCAAACAATGGCCCCTATGAAATGAAATCTGTTCCTTGATCTTGATTGCAGAACAAATTGTGTTGCTTTGACTGTTTCTTTGCCGTACGTACGGCAACGTGGGAAGTGGTGTGACCACTGTCATAACCATGGTTACTAATCGACGCAAAAGCTCAGCTTTATTGCAGTGAAATATTGCAAAACACCGTTGTTTTTTGTTTTTGTTTTATTGTGCGCACAACTTTCTCATCTCATCATTTCCACCTACAAATTTGTCGATTACAGAGCAAAAATGTGTACAGAATTGAAATAAATTTTATATATAAAAATTAATGTGTGTTTGTATGTTTGTGCGTTTGTTTGTTTGTGCCTTATGGACAGCTAAACGGCGGAACCAATTACTCGAAATTTTTACAGTATCTTTCTGTATGTCTTGAAGGAATTATAGGCTATATAGTTATCAAAAATTCCATCTTCGTGGTGCCACGCCCATACAATGTGTTTTTTTTCTATATCTTCAAAATGGTAACAGAAACATTCTTTAAATTTAACCAAACTAGATACAGAGTCAAATATCATTATTCAAAAAGTGGGCCCAATTAGACAGATGTGCGTGTTACTTATCATACACCTGAAAACATCATTATTAGGATTTCATTTAGAAATAAGGGAATACAATAATAGTTGGTTAAAAAAAGAAAAGAATAGAGCAAAGCAGTGAATACTCTGAGCAATAATAAGACAATCAAGTTACTTTCTACCCAATGAGCAAGGAAATCATGGAGAACGGTTACACCCAAATTTTCCGAATTTAGTCTAATTTACTTCATAGTCAGTGCAAATCATTAATCAAAAAGTGGGCAGAATTGAAATGTGGGCGTGATAACTCCAATACAAACTAAATATTGATTTCATTATATCTTGAGATCGGTTAAGCTAAATTTCAGTATTTGGTCCAAATTTCTTCATAGTTAATGCAAATCGTCAGACAAAAAGTAGGCGGAATTGGGCAAGTAGGCGTAGTACCTCCCATACATACCAAATGTTGATTTCGGTGTATCGTTTTAATTTGGTCCGAATAAATTCATGGTGAGTATAAGTCATTAGGCAAAAAATGGACGTGATTGGACAAGTGGGCGTGGTATCTCCCACGTAAAGTAAATATGAATTTTCCATCCTAAGAATGGCAATAGTAGAAGTTTCTAAATTAGGTTGAAACAGCGTCGCGAAAAACACACATCATCAGTCAGTAACTGAGCGATATTGGATAAGTGGGCGTGGCATCTTTCATTCATAATAAAGTTTGAATTTTGTATATGTAAAGAACGACAACTATTAAAGCTTCGTTATCTATCCACATCAGCCAAAAAGCGGGTATTGCAGAGATCACACTGGATAAAAGCTGTCTATATACGTTTACCATCTTGTAGACCATCAATGGGCTTAAATTTAATTTTAGTTATTCTGTTATAAAATTCAGTATATTATCTCCATTGAACGAAATGAATCGATTTGCGCTGGAGCAACGTTGCAATTTATTAGAAATTTATTTCCAAAACAAAGGCAATTGGTCGAAAATTGCAAACAAATAAAAATAAAATAATGAAAAAAATTGCAAAAAAAAACCTCTTTTCGGATGAAGCTTATTTTCGCCTCTGTGGATAGATTAATAAGCATAATTGCCGTATTTGGGGCTCAGAAAATCAAAACGTGGTCTTACAGAAGCCAATACACCCATTACAAGTGACTGTTTGGTGCGGCTTGTGGAGCAAAGGCATCATTGGTCCATATTTCATATTTTACAACCGTTACTGTCAATTGAGACACCCATCGCAGCAAGATAACCGATTTTTTTGTGCCCGCTCTTCATGGTATTGATGTGAACGATGTTTGGTTTCAACAGGATGGTGCAACTTGCCACATAATGGGCGTTTAATTAGCCGAAATGTTGATGTCACTTGGCCGCCAAGAAGCTGCTCCGTTAAAGACAAGTGCCATTGCCGAAACACTACCCCATACACTCGAAAAAAGTTTTCAAAAATTGCTCCGTCCAAATGGGGTACTGTGAGGCCAGCTGCGGCAGCAATGTGAATGAAATAATATTTCATTTCTAACCGGAACAACTGTTCTTCACAACAAAAAATAATTTTGGCAAAATTTCAAACCGTTTTTAAATTTAAGCTTTTAAATAGAATAGAAAATGAATGTGTGTCTTTTTGAAAGAAACAACTGATTGGATTTTGGCCGAAAGTGGACATAATGGGGAAAAAGGGTTAAAAATATAACTAAAATAACATTTATGATAATAATTAATATGGGGGTAGTAAAGCAAACCGGGTTTTAGCTAGTTTTTAATAAATAACAAAGGCTTTTTTATATACAGTGGTGGAAGAAATAATAGGAACATATAAAAATTTTCTTAAATTTGTATTCATCATTACAAAAATCAATTGAAGAATGCATTGTAATTGAAAGCAGTTCGTACATACGATTCTTCATCTTTGTTTCTTTACACCATTTCACGTAGTTCTAGTTATTTGACATAAATGTATCTCTATTATTTCTTCCACCACTGTATATATGTATTTTATATAACCGCTATGTTATAATTTCACCTCAGCGCAAAGGTATGTTGAAATTTTAATAAAATGAACAAAATAGTTGCGCTAGGCCGATTGAAATTTCTTTACTTGCTTCTCTATTTCTATTTTTCTAAAATGAACGCTCATATAATATTGTCATTATCCACCCAGTACTGTAATATAAGGCCCTACGTCTTGTTGTACTGTATTTAAGGATTTAAATAAATAAATAAATAAATAAATAAATAAAAATAAATAAGTGGAAATGAAATATTTATTTAATTAAAATATTAAAAATCTGTAATAAATTTTAATTAAAATTTTGTAAAATTTTAACATTAAATCTATAACATTTTGTGTAAGTATTTGGTTTAATTTGCTTACAAAACAAAACAATAATTTGAAAAAAAAACTTTATATTTTAAAAAATATTTTTATTTTTTTACGCATATTTCCACCTCTAGTAACACAAAGACTTTTTCTAATCAAAACAAATATGTTATGAATTAAAAGCTTTAAATATTTTTTAATGAAATTAAAAAATTAAAAATAATTTTAAATCGACATGCACTTCAATCATGTGACAATAATACGTAAACGCACAACTTAGTAATGAGAATGAACAATTAAAAGACATTTTTTAAATACAATTTAAAACGCACAGCAAAGCGCAAGCAAACAGCACAGCACATTAGCAAAAAGAAAAAACAAGAAACGAAAGAGAAAAATAAATATAAAGAAACCAACACAGTTAAGCTTGAAAAACTAGTCGTGATATCACAGAATATTCAAATTTATGTGTCTTTTAGATGTTTATAAAGCAGCAATAAAAACAAAACAAAAATAAACGAAAATTAAACTAAATGACTGAATTATTGTTTGTGTCACCTTTGCAACATACACACACACTTTAATGGCACAATAATAACAATAATAACAATAAATTATTAAAGAAAAAGTAATAAAAAAACAGAAACCCAAAATACCTTAAACCCTTCCCTTAATAACCGAAAAAATAAAGCACCAATAACGAAAGCAAACAAACAGATAAGCACCCTAAAGTAAAAAAGCAATCAATACCTGCAACAATATTTAGCACCAAAACAACTCTTTTATTAACACGCCAATCTTGCTTGTTTATCCCTTAGTGCACTCCCTTCTACTATTTTTCTCACTCCCCACACCACCAAAACAATAAAAAAAATTAATTAATTTTGTTCGTCACATTTCGTATAAAACGGCCGCACAATTGCACACAATTATTACCATAGATATCCACAACGCTATTACTACCGCATGGAGCGTGGCACCGGCGGTGGTCAACAGCAGCAACAATATTATCAACACCACCACCATCAGCAACAGCAACAGCAGCACCACCACCACCATTCACAACAACAACAGCAATTATATTATCAACAACATCCGCCGTATCATACGTTTATGACTACCAGTTCAGCTGAGGAACAACATACGTCGTCAAGTAAATCCTCATTTGATAATCCCGCCACTAAGAAGAAACCTCCCAAATTAAAAGCCATTAGTCGTTCTCTCTCAATGGCTATTGATAATTACGAGGGGGCGGTGGGTGGAGCTATAGACGATTCGTCTTTGATTGTGGAGCCAGCGATAATACATCGTTCGGCATCGCCGGTAGCCATACGCTCAGCACCGCCGCCACAAACGCTGGCCATACCTAGTGGCGCTTTAAGGTCCGGTGGTAATGGCGCTGTGTCACCTGCTTTGTCTGCACGTCAGCAACAACAGCACCTACACACGTTTCAGCATATGGCTGGTCAAGCACGCCAATTAAGTCAGCAACAATCGCATGCCAGTAACACCAGTTCGCCTATTTCGCACACGGTCAGTCCGGTTTTGGGGAGTGGCAGTCGTCTGGAACGGGGGGACAGGGAAACATATCACCATCAGCCGTCGCAACATCACCAGCCGGACATATTTCTCGTCAGCAGTAGTAGTCTGGCAGAGAATGTGGGCGGTTCGGCGTCAATGCGTAGTGGCATGGGCGGCTCTTCGTCGCCTATACAATTTATAGACGATTATATGCTGCCACCAGCACCATCAACACATCGTCAACATCAGTTGCTGCAGCAGCAGCAACAACAACAACATGCTGCCACTCACCCTTTAAAAAAATCACAATTTCGTCGTTCCGACACAATTGATGTACATCCCGCTTCTACTTTTCAGATGAAGAAAACGCATTCGTTTCATGCGCCACACGATACGGAAACCATCATGGATCCTCTACTGCTTAGTGCGGCTCAACCTTCTTCAGCTTCGTCTTCGCGGCGCACTAGTTCTGTAAGAGGCAATTTCCTAATGCCTGGCCATGCCTCCGCCAAAGATATCAGTCGTTCACCTTCGCCCAGTAGAAGAGGTGCACGTTCACATCGTTCTCTACACGATCCCACACGCAGGCCCAGTGCTAAACCCGAATCTGTGGTGGATTCACAAATACGCCATCCCTCTTTAAATGACGATCTAATGGAGCCCATAGACAGTAGAGTAAATTTATTGGTACCCACCAATTTATCACTGGAAAATGAACTTTTCATAGAGTCCAGATCGCGTAGCAATAGCCATACCAAAATGGAAGATGTGGGCTTAACGGAGGTACGTGGCACTATTAGAAAAACTTCTGGTTCCTTTGAAGAAGCTGCATTAGCTGCAGTACCAGCTGTCACCACCAGCAGTTTGAAGAAAAGAGGTGAAACACAAAAACACTCCAGTCGGCAACATAGTTCGCATAGTTTGGAATTGGATGGCCGACCCTCAACATCAGCAGCCGCCGCTGCAGCTGCTACCCACTCGTCATTGCATTTACATACGGCTGCAGCTGCTGCCACTGCCGCTTACCACTTCAAGCGAGGCACTCAGCATGGCCGTTCTCTTTATCTATCGCCGAACAATCTGGAAGAGGTACAAGTCCACCATCGACCTGCTGTCTTGGCGGCTGCGGCCGCTTTTGGCGGCACCAATGCCAGTGCCTCGAGTATAAAACAAGCTAAAGCTTTACACAGTGCCAGCATGCGACTACGTACCTATCGCGAAACTTTAAGTGCCACGAAAAAATCGAAAAGTTTCATAGCCGATAGTCCGTACCCACCAACTGCGGCACCGGTAAGTGTTCCAAACGAATTTGTGGAACTAACCTCACCCCACCGACGCAACAGCAGCCGTGCTCTAGCCAGTTCGACTACCTCAGGTGGTGCGGCCACCATAGACGAGATTAAACGTAGTCCACGTCCTCTCTCGTTGGGCGGCGCCGCAATGGCTGTAGCGGCCACCACCGCCTTTATGGAAGACAAAGAAAAACGTCCATCATTCGAACGTAAGCCATCGATCACCTACGAGCTGGGTGATGCTGCATTTGAACAAGTCCTGCGGCCATTTCACCATAAAGCCACCACCGGTCTAGGAACACGTAAATCCTCTTTAGCCACTTCTCACAAAGCTTTGAAAAAGAAATCTCTTTCAGATGACACCGACGATGACGAAGAAGCCGACCGCAAGCGTAAACGTATCGTCTGCATTGTCATGACTGTTTTTCTGTGTCTTGTTTGTGCTTCGATATTTGTGGTCATCATGACACTGACACACTCATCGGGTCAATCGCATGCGCACAGTCATCAGCATCATTTGACGACAAAGAAGACTTATACGTACAATCGTGATGTGCCTGTACACTATAACGGTAAATTTAGTTTTAAGGGAAAATTGGTTTTTAAATTTGTTCAACAAAGGAGGGATGACAAAAAAATATGGTTGCACTATGGGTAAGTTAGAAAAAAAAATTTTCTTTTTTTATTATTTTCCTGAAATTCAACAAATGCTTTAAATTCATGATGCATAGAAATACTCTCAAAACTTTGTGTTTTATGGGGAAAATGTAATATTTTCCCTCATCTCCAATGCATTTTAAACAAGACAAATGGTTTCAAGTAGCAACTTGATAGCGGATGCAACAAAAAACTAACAAATCGTTGAAATTCTCCAGCACCACTTCAAAATGTCATTCGAAAAAATGCTTAAAAAAAATTATATTCTGCATAGATTAAATGCAAAAAACCATCAGCAGGGGAATATAAATCTTGCAACACAAACAATTATTCATGAAAAAAATAAATACTTCGGCAAAAAATTTTCTTGACAAATATTTGTGCAGACAATTATACAAAAAATGGTTGATACAAACAGAGGTGACTTTTTTCTCTTACTATTACTATTTAAAAAATGACAAATAGTTTGAAAGTGAAATAGAAAACAATGCTGACAGCTCATTGAGTTATAAGTGGCAAATCATTGAAAAATTTAATTAATACGAGAGCAGTTTATTAATTTACCATGTTTGGAACCAAAAATGATTCGAAATCTGTTAGTTATGGTTGCAGTTTGTAAACTAGTTCATGCCTTTTTGCCATAGTGTACACCCGAGTGTACATCTCTGCTCTAACTCGATGAAACAACACATATTTCTTTTACTTAAAAATATTCTTCGGTTATCTTTTTATCCTTTTGAAAGCTACTGATGTTAATAAGAGAACAAGCCTTCCAACAAACTATGGCAGAATATTCAGCAGCCTTATTTAGTGCTTGTTCACCCAAATAAATCAACTGAATTGCTTAGGCTTTAATCTGTAGTGTGGTTTTATAGTCCCATGTTTCGTTTACTGTTACAAAACGTCAAGATATCAAAAATACGATATGCTCTCGTTTACTAAATTTTACAATCTATTTCTTGGGTGGCGCTGGGCATATTTAAAGCTATTTGTGCTGTCAAGACCAAGTGAAACTAAATAAATCACTACTTAACCATTGAAATTAACATTGCGAAGTTCCCAAAGTATTTATCAAGAGTTTTTTGGTTTCAATGATGATTTTTGATACATACATACATACATATTTCCTATTAATGCTATAAGGAGTATAGGGCCCCAAAAAATCACGTGAATAGAACCACGTCCGATGCATTTATCCCCACTTCTTCCAAGGATTCGGCGATTATTCTTGTTTCTGCTTCAATTTGTCGTCGAGCGGGTGGCGTGATGTTGTGGTTAGAGTGCACGCATAATAATAAAATCGGCCCAGGTTCGAGCCCTCGCGGAGGACATGACAAATTAACTCCATCTACCTTCCGGATTACCTCTGGCAATAATGACAAGTATCAGACGAATGATCAGCTAAAAACGCCACTGGGAAAAAAAATTCAATGCTAAGTAAAAATCAAAACCACCACTTAGCAAGGATTTTCACCACCACATAATCATATGGAGGCAAGCTACAGTCGATTAATCATCTACTTGGCTTGAACAATCAACTTGATTAATGAAACTGAAACAAAGCAGTGGATGCTTTGTAGAAAGCCAATATGCTCCCTAAAGAAGCAATAGAGAAAAAATTCCTGCTCGCCATCATTCTTCCTTCTTCCATTACCCTGTGGATTGTATTCTATAGCACTTCTTGTCATCCTTTAGTCTTTTGAGAGTGTGCGCAATCCAGCGCTATTTTCGCCTTTTCAATTCTGTGGCGTTAGGCTGCTGATAGAATTATTCTGCAGTAAGAAATGACTATAAAGCAAAGAAATTTTACAAACACATTGATTCACAAACACTCGCATCTTCTGTATGTCTCGGGAGGACAGTTTTCTATGTTCCGCGACTATGGAATAGGGTGGACTTTACATTTGGGTTAAAAATGTACATACAGGTCTTAGTCGGCTGAATGTTTGAATGTTTTGACTTGTCATAACCCGCGACCTACCATTTCACAAGATTATTCCCTCGAGATACTAGATTAATTAGATGACATCCTCTGTACGCCTGACGCTAATGGTGAACAAATCTTGAATTGACAAGCTTACACAAAGAGATTTAGTTTCGGCAGTAGTTTTTTTCTGACCCGTGAAAATATCCCATAAAGATTCGCTTCCATGTCTGAGAAGCTCTGTGCCAAACGACATACATATATCATCGTTGAAGTCCGTATTGTTTAAACTTAACTGCAATCGCAAATTTATTTCTCTGGTATTATGCATTGCTACCCTTGGCGAACTTCCGCTTTCACTTTTATACTGATATTTACTACAGCAGTTAAGTAAAGTACAATTGTTCCGATTAGAAATGAAATATTATTTCATTCATATGGCTGCGGCGGCTGGTCTCACAGTACCCTATTCGATCGGGGTCATATCTCGGCAATGGTATCACGAATGTTGGCCTTCAAATGCTCAATTGTCTCTGGTTTGTTGGCATAGACGAACGGTGTTAAATCGCAGCTTTTTGGTGGCCAACTGACATCACCATTTTGGCTAATTTAGCAGCCAACAAACTTTTGACGCAATAAATCGATAGTGGCATGAGATATGTGGCAAGTTGCACTATCCTCTTGAAACCAAACATCGTTGACATCAATACCATTAAGAGTGGGCACAAAAAAATCGCTTATCATGTTGCGATAGGTGTCTCTATTGACCGTGATAGTTGCGCCGTGCTCATTTTCAAAGAAACATGGGTCAATGATGCCTTCGCTCCATAAGCCACTCCAAACAGTCATTCGAAATGGGTGCATTGGCTTCTGTAAGATCACGTTTGGATTTTCTAAGCTACAAATGCAGCGATTTTGCTTATTAACGTACCCACAGAGTCGAAAGTAAGCTTAATCTGAAATGATTTTTACAATTTAATTTTATTTTTGTTTACTTTTTTGAAATTTCCGACAAATTTTCGTTGCTCTAGAAATAAATTTCCAATAAATACCAACATTGCTCAAGCGTAAATCGCTTCATTTCGTTCAGTGGAGATAATATACTGAATTTTGCAACAGAATAGAATGACATAAGTATTGCCAAGCTCGAAATAATCACTGGTTCAAATGTAAACCGATAGATGGCCCAACTGATAGTTGCAAGAAAATTATAAATATTTATGCATATTTTTGTACAACATATGTAATTTTATCATAAAAAAGATTCCACTAAATATTTACGAAAATATGTTTTTCTATATATTTTTTCTTATATAGTAACGAGCTTTGATTTTTGATTTATTTTAAAAAAGAATATTCTCTCAATGCAACCTTATTTTTGCGTGCCATCCTTTCTCCTTTGCAACAAATCATTTTTTATTTAAATATTTTTTTTTACATCGAAGTAAAACGGTGAGTTTTCTGAGTGAATTTCATTTATTTTTATCATCAATCTCAAAGTGTTTGTTGATCTCAAGTGTTTAAAAGAAAAAAAAAAGCAAAGCAAAGAGTGAAAGCATTTCGTTTATCATTTTCTTTATTTTTCTTTAACGCGTGTGTTACTGGACAAACAGAAAACCAACCAAGTCAAGCCAAACCACACCACCAACCATTGAGTCAACCGCCTTGTGTGTGTTTATTTAACGTTTACCATGCAAGGATATAGCAAAGAAAAGGACAATTCAAAATGTACGGAAGATAGATTGCCTTGTGCTATGTATGCATTGCAGAAGCCAACGTATGATTTGCATATGGGCAAGCTTAGATATACAAACACGTACTGTTAAGTGCATGGCATATTTATGCTGTACACGTAGCACATGAGTTAAAGCTTGGAGGTGTCACAACAAAACCTTAGAGGCTTAATATAAGTGCAGATATTCGCTTAAACAGCACCAACTAGGTGAATAAACGCTTTTGGAGTAGCGATTTAAAAGCATCATCTTATTAATGTTGCCAAGCACAGTGGGGAACCTAATATTTAAAGCTTAGCTTGACAACCGTTGGATTACCTTCAGCTCGGCTTCTGTGGACTTCTTAGTTTACTTGGTATTTCAACAAATTTGCTTAATCTTTTTAAAGCAAGTGGGTACAGTTTTGTAAAACAACTTGTGAGGAAAGAATTTAGAGAAGAACAGTATTGGTACGAGTAAATTCCCTTTTTTTTAATCGTACCAAATATGGTTACTATCGGTACTTATATAAATCAAACCCATATTTAAGCCCATTCCACCTTGTTGAATTCGCCTATTTCGCTACGTAAGCAACAGCTGATACATTCCCATATGTCAAAAAACACAAACATTCTGTATTTTGTTGACACTACAGCTTTTTGGTTACTATAGTGTTGCATTATTTTGATATACCGAAATTTTTTTAAACAGTGTTGTATTTGTTTTCAATTTAATACCACTTTCTTCAATTGGCCTTGTTTAAGCCTATTGAGTCATAAAAATTTTGTGCTCACCTGTCTTTCAGACAGTTTCTAAAACTAGGCCTCGATACAATGTAACTGCTACTCATGCTGAGGCCTCTGCCAAAAAAAAAACAACTGACATGTGAAATAAGTATTTTACGTTGACCGATTGGGGCACTTACTACGCCTATTTGTACCGCTGTGGTATGCTAGATAAGACACCCGCCCACCAACCAGAAGGACCAAAAAAAGAAAAAAAAAATTTCAACAGCGGTATCACTTCATAACTTCTCAAATGCATTTGCCGTTTGGAGGCGACGTTAAACTGTAGGTCCCTTGCAATGAATCTAAAAATAGAATCGGGCGCAGCTCATTGACTGAAAGAAGTACCCGTATTCCTTCATGCAATCTTATGGGAATTAGTATAAATATACATATACTACGTCTATATACGGAGAGATGAGAGTCTATCTAATTTTTCGCTATACCACAGTGAAACATTTCTTCACTGAAACTTCACTTAACCTCCTCTACACGACTATACTTACAAAGTTTTAGAAGTACAAGCTTCACAAAATTTGGAATATGCCTCTCTTAGTGGCAAACACTAAGTCCATCGTCAGTTAGATGACATTACCCAACCTTATATCAGTTTTCAATTGTCGATACTCCCTTTCGAAAGCAAATCTAAGACAGACAAAGCAAATATCTGAATCAAATCATGACAGCAGGTAAACAAAGGTTTATTGTCTAACCGGAAACTGTAAAGACATTATCTCTTAAGCCAATTTTTTAGGTTAGAAATACGTATGGTGCACCAACTTCCTTTTATGGCAGCCGATCATCTTTGCTTGCCAAATTTCTGTGGTTCTCGATCAAGCTTCTGACTTTGTAATAAATAGCAATTGATTAATAAGCCCCAAGGTCTACACTGAAATGCGGTTACCAGAGTTCGAAGGGCTCTTATTGCCTGTGATATCAGTATAAATCTGTATTTAGACTTTAAGAATTCTCTTCTTTCCATCGGGTCACCACACTCTCCAATGTTGGGTGGTTACAGTTTGCTGCAATATAGTAAGCTGCCAAGTAGAAACGAGAGTGCTCCGTTTTGATATCGTTGTGTGTATCAATGTGGTATTAGATCCAGCCTATAGCTGTAAAATATCTTAGTCTAGAGAAAGATAACAAACTAAAGTTGAACAGGTAGCTGTTTCTGTTGACGGCTAGAGCCGGGAATTTGCAGAGAAAATGAAAGACTATTCCTCTCGTTTTTTCTGTTATTGTAACTGCGACATGTAAGCTCACCTAGTAGCCAAGGTCCATTTATTACTGCCAGCAAGCTACTATGGGCCATAGCTCAAACACAAAACGATTGATTGATTGATTGTTTTATAAGCCTATTGGCAAAGTCTTTAAAAATTAGTAATATGCTACAGCTGGAGACTTAACTTAACACCTTAAACAGAATTTGGTTGAAGTCGACCCACCCACTTGTCTTCCCTTTTCTTATTCTCAACATCTCATATTTTAGTTTGCAGTTTCTGAATATTGCCAAAACTAATATTTATTTTGCAAACATTCTGCTGGTCATGCATGAATCTTCTTAAAAATCGCATAAAATTTCCATGTGTAAGCTTGTGTATGTACATATGTACATATATATGTATAAAAGTGTATGCGTGTGTGTGTAAAAATGCATGCATATTGATAGCAAAGTGTTATATGGACTTGATGGTGTTGGCAATGGTTATGACGGTTAGTGTTTATTTCATGTTCGGTAGTCACTTTACAGAGCTGGAGTTAGTGATTCATAACAGATATGAATATAAAAGCAAAAAAAAGGAAAAAGTGCAATCAAAGCGATAATTTAAGTGAAAGTATAAAAATAAAAATAAAAAATATCCAAAAAATAAACTATTTTTTAATTTTTTTTTTATTTTTGACTGCTCATCACTATGAACTACAATGAAAAATTGACTCTTTTTTAAGTGACTTTTAATTTGTAAATGAAAATATTTTTTTTTTTTTTTTTTTTTTGTTTCTATTTCAACATTTCTCTGGCTTTTATCATTCAAAGAAATAAAATAAAAAGGAAAAATGGAAATATTTGAGTTTTTTTTTTTCAACATTTTTATACTTGTTGTGGCTTAAGGTCTGTCTGGTCTTTTTTATTTTTTTGTATTGCAATAAAACGTGAAAAACCTTTTAACAGTTTGTCAAGTATTAAGTGTTTTCAAAAACCGAAAACCTTCTCTAGTGGATCGATGGCAAATGGTACATTAAACCTTAATTTCTGTTCGTTTTTTGCTGCTGAAAAGTTTACAATCAAATCAGAGAATTATTAGGGACGTTCATAAAATAACATGCAACAAAAACACAATCTTATTTGAGCTTATAAATAAATGATTTGTTAATGACTTAATAACTTATATGGCTTTTTGGAGAATACAGACATTTCACTTAGTCATTGAACGAAAGAGTGTAATGCCTTCTTCACATGAAAAAGTTTTGCGTAATCGCTCTCTCATTCATAATTCAACCCCCAATTATGAATCGGATTACATTATACCACGTACAAACTTTTGGGGGTAAATCTTCCAATTGTAAGTAATACAGTTTAAATTACCCTGTGGATTACTAAAAAAAAAACAAAGATGATCTCTAATTTTTATCGGGTTTGTGTCCACGATAAAAGTTTTTATTTAATTTTCCACGCTTTTTTCCACTGTTAAAGCACAATTTATAGGCAAATAACAAAACAATAAATAAAAATAACAGGAAAAGGAAAAAGATTATGAACTAGCCAAACGAATCACAAATTTTCCATATAAACAGGGTAAATCGTTTAAGTAATTCATACAGCGAACAAAGTATAAGTGGCTGGCTTAAGTCGCTTATCGTTAATGTTTTTCTAATGAATTAAGTAATAAATTACAGCATTAGAATCAAAAGTAGAAATATAACAGAGTTTATGGAAATTAAAACGATAAGTAATTAATAAAATAAAATAAAAAACAATAAGTGATTAAAAAATTTATACCAAAATAAATAAATTATAAATTAGCATAATTACTTATTTACAAGCTTTTAAATTGCACTGCGTTGCTAGCAAAATGTTTATTTGGGGTGAGATGGTTCCAGAGATAACTGGTATATATGTATATAAAACTGGTGATAAGAAGCACTCTTTCGATATCTAAATATTCGAATATTGTTGTTCCTTGCAGACGATGTGAAAACTAATTTGTCATAAAGATAATAAGGATCTTTCGTTGTTATAATTTTGTGTAAAAAATAAGAGTTTTTAGCTTCAGGTACTCATCGATGTACACACCAACGACGCATTTTAAATACGGGGATATATTATCACATCTTTTTAAAGCAAAAATATATCGAACGATGTTTCGATCCAAAGTCATATTGCAGCCAACATAAATCTCAGAGGCATATAAAAGAGTTGGAGTAAGATATGTTTTAGCAAGCATACTCCTTATCCTCATGGGAGTAAAGTACTGACTCTGCCATAGGGTTCTGATCTTTCTATAAATTTGGCAATATTCTTGATTAATATTTTTACGTTCTAACCTTTCTAACACGTTTAAGTTCTTTTTAATTGCGCCAAAATAAAATAAACACCAGTTTGTTGTTGTTTTCAAGTTTTTACTTCTTCACTTTATATTTATACAGTTTATCTTACTACAGCAGCTTATTTTTCTTGCACTCAATATTCGTTTATACAACACTTTATTTACGCCTAAAAACGATTTTATTTTATGACAGCAAAACGATAATTATCTGGAGGTAGGTAAGGCAGCCCCCTTATATACCTAATTGCCTACAGTTTGAAAAGTTTCGGAAAAGTCTCAAATGCTCTCATATCCTCTATTATATATCCATTAATTTTAAACATATCAGATTGTGTTATACAAAAACGGTCGAATTGGCAATACCGTCAAATACACAAATCAGTATGACAATACTTGGGTAACATATTATAAAGTTTTACACAAACCAATAGACAAAAATCCCACTATACAGTCCCTTATGTGGTGTATTTTCTTTTTAGGTATTTTGACCATGTTAGCGTGCTATTAAAAGTAACGCCCAAATTTTAAGCCGTATTTACCAATTGTATTTTAGTTATAAATAAATATTCAAATTCTCTCATAATACGGCAGGAATTGTGCCAATTATTAAGTATTTCGACTTAACTGAGTTAAGACATAATCCATTCGCAGATGATTCGCATTGATTCATTCATTCTATTCAAATCAATATTAATTTTGCTTACAGCAGAAATTATAGATGTTTTTGAACGGCTTAAATAAAGTTGAATATTACCAGCATAGAGTATCTGAACTGCAAAGGTCATTTGCATACTTAGAGTAAAAAAGTTGGCGTAATTTAGATCCCTGGAGATCTCCTCTACATCTAAATAAGGGTGAAAAACTAATGTCACCGTTGACAACTATCTGCGATCTACCAGTTATATACGGAGATATTAACTTTGTAGCAGTTGTTGGGAGCTTGAACATTTGATAATCAGCCGTATCAAGTGCTTTGGAGTGATTAGATAAAATCAATAATGTCAACTTATTTTCATCCTATCGGTTAATGCCGTAGTGCAGCTGTGTTGTTGCCCAAAACCAGACTGACGATCAGTTAGTAAATTATTGTCTATGTTTACAAATTTGTTTATGTAGAATCTGGTCAAAAACCTTATATATATAGGCACTGGAACAATTTTCGCCGACTTCTACTCAAATGAGAACGAACTTGTGGTTAAAAACGTGTTAAAATTATGATTAATAATGCGTTTTTTTATGACAATACTAGCTTTATGAAACGAGAATGAAAGTTGTCTAGACCAACAGCATTAGATTTAATCTTTAGAAAACCTTCCATAGTGTCATCCGAGCTAAGAAGTTGAAAGTGGAATTCATTTATTGAAGATATATTGTTACCATTATCGTAAAAATTAAAATTTATCGGTGGTTGTGGGATATTAGGAAATTCTGTATTAAGAGCATTAAAGCTGGGATTGCCTCAAATATACAAATCTAATACAATTTCTATTGTGACAAATTAGCGCACAATAATAAAATTGTCCCAATTATAAATTCTGAATTCACACGGTTGTCTTATTTTATACAAAATTTATTGTCACAAGATGGCGCGCAGCGATGTATGTATTGACAATAATTGTCCCAACGCTGTCACACGATTGTTCTAGTTTACGGCAACTCTGTGATTCAGCTGTTGTGTTAAATTAAATTTATTTTGTGTGATTCTAGTTTAACATCTAATGTGCCTAATTTATGGCTTGTACTAACAACACCCATTTCACGAAACTGCCTCCATGTGTTTTTAGTATTTATGTCATGCTGAAATTTGTTACCATAGTATATTAGTTTCTCACGCCTTGTCTTCGTTATGACTTCTCTTCTCGCCCTGCGAAAATCTGCAAGGTGTTTAATGTGTTCATGTTGCAAACTTTATTTCATAGTAAAAGGTGTCATCGATTTCTATGATGTGTTTTGTTAAATTTGTTCATAAAAATTAACAAAGTTATCCGCTTTCAATGGCTATCAAGAACAAGCTAATGGACACGGATTGCTTAAAATTCCACAGCTGTCCAATAGGAGAAAACAATTACCTAAAAATACAACATTATCCCACAAGCCCTCGTATAAATAATTTATGGCTGCATGCTATAGGGTATAACATATTTTTCATTGTAATTTTTGTGTTTTTTATAAAAAAAAAAGTGCCACAGCACTTTAGACGATATCGTGTTTGTTTTTAGTTACGTTTTAAAGTATAAATTCCCATTTAATTTTTACTGTCGTGTGATTTGTTCTCTTCATTCCTATTATTTTCTTCTTTCAAACTATCAAGCTTTTGATTTTAATTTTTGTTTAGCACTTGTTTGTAGATTTTTTTTTTCTATTTTTCCACTTCAAATTTTTTTTTCTGTCCATTAAAATCCTATTTACGTGCCCCTGCAACAAAAATCTCTATTATTTGCTGCCACTAGTTTTGATACTTTACTATTTTATTTAGTTTTTTTTTTTCATTTTGAGTATTCACAGAAAAGCTGTTAACTGTTCTTGACATTTTTTTAATTGTTGAAACATTTACAAAAAAAAAAAACAAAGAAACAAAACAAAAAATATTATTAAAAATAAGAACATTTTATATGAAATTGTTTAAATGTTTTAATTTTACAAAATTTAAAAAGAAATTAAAATCAATCAAATTTCAGATATCCCTGTAGTCAGCTTAGAACCACCTGTGTCTATGTCAACACTCTATTTCTAGCGACAGCTGCAGTAGCTAATATATCAAAAACTTACATTTTATGAGTGAGTAAAGATACGTTAGAGACAACAGTTCTAGTGTATTTCTGGTGACATTGCCAACAAACGTGCTAAAATGGACTATCTGCATATGATCGCAAAAGAACTACCTCGTCAATAGTGCTAAAGTCTACTGGTTGATTTCCAAAGACAAGCTAATGTTAAATGTCAATAGATGATTGCATTGGCTGGGGTAAAGCACTAATATTTCAATATTAACAATTTTTGCAGGGATTTTGTACATTAATAAATAATTTAAGTAATTTTATTAATTTCGATATTTTGTATAAAATAAAAATTATTCCTGCATACACACAAACATACTAACATACACACATATATTAATTTATTTAGTATTTATGAAAGCGAACAGTAGCAAATATTTACTTTAAATACTTTATTGCTTTCGGTACTATGCAGATATCAGTCTTAAGATTTTTTACTTATTTCATAATATCATTCTTTCTTCAATATCAGCGAAAGGCAAAACAGTGCTCCGAGGAATTTTTCTCTTTTGACTACGTGCTTTTTTAAGTACGTACTTACACTTATAGGTAGAAAAGAAAGAAATAAAGAGAAAACAAACAGAAAAATACAGGGAAAGAAATGCTTAACTGATGATATTATCAAACATTTTATTTAACATTTGATTTTTAATTTTTTCTTAAAAGTTGGTATTTTCGTAATATATTTTTGTTATCGTTTTCTTTTTTCCTTAAAAAATTTATTTTACAATATCTAAACTTACTTACATATGTGTAAGAAAAACTTAAAAATTAAAAAATTTAAGTTTTTGTCTGAGAGGAAGACTTTCAAATTACTCACACAATTATAAAATGCTGTAATAAAAGTTTACCTATCGCTGTTCTTTATAGTTATTATTCATTAACGTAAATGAACCATAACGCAGTGGTCGCTGTCATAGGCCGTAAATAAAAAATCAAAGATTAAATTATGTTACCCCCTATATAATTAATATATCTAATAAGAACAAGTTCTTAAAGAGCCTATATTTTCTTTTTGTTGCATTGTTACATAAAGTGAAACTTGAAAGGGTCCGCCAAATAATTTTTTTTTTTGAAAATGCTATAAAAAAAAATACTGAATATTTTCTCAAATTTATTTTTTTATTTGAAAGTACAACCCTTCCGGTTAATAATAGAAAATAATTTCATGCAAATGGCTGCCTAGGCTGGCCATGCAGTAGCCCACACGATCGGTCCAATTTTTAAGCACATTATCGATTGTGTGCAGCTGTATTTCACCAATGGTTTCACGAATATTGTCCTTTAAAGCGTCAATTGTCTCTGGCTTGTTGGCGTAACACTTATCTTTGACGGCACCCCACAAATAATAGTCCAATAGAGTCGAATCGCAACTCCGAGGTGGCCAAACGACATCAGCTCTGCGGCTGATAATGCGATCTTCAAAAACAGGGCGCAAAACATCGAGTGTAGCTTCGGCTGTGTGGCACGTAGCGCCGTTCTGTTGAAACCAAATGTTGCTAATATCCTCCTCTTTAATTCTTGTGAACAAAAATTCGTTAAATATGGCCCGATAACGATCGCCATTGACTGTAGTGGCCACTTCTTGCTCATTTTCGGAGAAAAATGGTCCAATTATGCCTCTGGACCAAAATCCGCACCAAACAGTGACTCGTTTTGGGTGTATCGGCTTTTCAATGTATGCGTGCGGGTTTTCTGTGCCCCAAATGCGACAATTTTGCTTGTTTACATACCCGCCAAGATCAAAATGAGCTTCATCTGAAAAGACGATTTTTTGGCAAAATCGGCGTCTTCTGTAAGTCGATCGCAGGACGAGATTCCCAGCGTTGTTCATGCCTATACACAACCATATTCGTTCAGCGGAAGGATAAAACTAATTATCTGTCAAATAAGACATGAGCTAAGTGCTACCATTCACGAAATAAGCACTAGATGAAAAAAAACGTTAGATGGCGGACCCTTTCTTGGAAACTAGCTATTAAACCAAATATGTGCTGTCTTGATTTTGCCAATTATTCCAACCATTATTCCATCAGTGTAAAACTTCTGGGCTTACTGAGCGATATACCGATTCAATAGCCTTTTGTAAGCCTTTGTAAAATTTATTTTTACACCATTAAGACAATTCAGCAGATATCGAAACAAATGATAATCTGAAAGTGAAAGGTCCGGGCTGTATGATGAATCCATCAAAACTTCTCAACCAGCCTCTCTCAAAGATGTGTTTTGCCTATTTTAAATGGCGTTAGTTCTAGGTTTGTCACCATCTGCGAAGCTAAAACTTGCTTCGGAGAAACTTTGCCGTTATTCGATCAGTGTACAATTACTAGGTTTTCCGAGCGAGAAACTAATGGAATTACGTTTTGCAAGCCACTACGGAATTTATATGTACACCATTGAGAAACTTCTGCAAAGATTGAAACTAATGATAATGTGAAGGTCAAAGTCCGGGCTATATGGTGAATGTATCAAAACTTCCCAACCAAGTCTCTCAGTTTCTGCCGGGTCATCAAAAATGTGTGTGGTCTGGTGTTGTCATGATGAAACGCAGTACCGTTTCTGTTGATCACATCTACCTATTTTGATTGCATTGCTTGCTTCAATCCTGTTAATTTATAATAGAAGAGATTAAAATTAATCATTTGACCAGATTATAGAAGCTCCTTTTCCAAATCCGCCACACACACCGCATTACATTTCTTGGCGTCAATTTTGCCACCGTCGGCGAAGCTAAACCTTGCTTCTTTTGTGATCTATTTAGCACATTATTATCATACGTTATAAAATGTTTCTCGCCCGTAATCCTTCAGAAATGTTGTGATGGAGATATGAATGGAAATTTGGTCATTGAATTATTCATTGTTCATTCATGTGGCAGCCAAACATCGAGCCTCTTTGTGTATGCAGCTTTCTTCAAATGATTGATAATTGTTTGTTGCTGAATGTCTAGTTCCTTAGCAACACCCCTGCTGCTTATGTGCCGGTATTTCACAATTCTTTCCATGACTTCATCTACTTTTATACAGATTGCTCGACCAGACATCAAGATTGTCAAATCGGAAATGAGCAAAACATTTTGCTGCTATTTTTAAAGTTCAAGCATCGTTTCCGTAAACTCTATACATTTTTCCAGCATTATGCAGGCTTCTTAACTTTTTTGCAGTAGAAAATCAACACACGACGGTAATGTTTTGAGTTTTTACTTATTTTTAAACGTAAATTGCTTTTCACAGAATAGTGCGATTTCAATAATGTCTTTCTACGAAATAAAGCTCAAAATAAAGCCTTTCAAACAAGTTATAGTGTTGCCTGATGCAGTCAATAGTACCAGAGTTATGACATTTTAAAGTGATTTACCGACAACTTGTGACCGAACTTTCTTAAACATCCAACATTTTGAATAATCTACTAATTGTTTTCAAAACTTGAATGCATGTTTTCTGCATAAATACGAGTATAATAATATATTTTTTACTAAAATATAATTTTAAGATTTTTACAGAATTGTTTCTTTCAATTCCTTGTAGTTTTTTCTAAATTTTATTTTGTTTTTCAATCACTTTTCCTCTTTTTGCCATTCAAGACCAACTTTAAAAACGTCCACAATGAAAGTAAAAACAAAAACCTTAAAAATAAAACTTAATATTTGTCTAAAAGCTTTTTTATTAAAAACCTATTACGTCTTTAGCACTAACTTAAACACAATACTTTATTACCGAGTATTAAAAGGGGTTTCCCTTTTAAACTTTTAAAAACAGAAGAATTCTTTTCACCAGCACAAACACTCACAGGCTCATCCTGTATTTGAAATCAAATTTACAATGAAACATCAACAGAAACTTTCTTCTACTCATACACACACTCACAGCTTTACTTTCTTTGTGACACAAAAAAATTCTTTGTTTTTACTAATAAAGAGGAATGAAGAGAGAATTAAACAAGTAAAACAATGTTAATTGGTTATGAAATTTGTTACACATTGTGTTTACCAAAAAAAAGGAAAAATACTATTTTTGTTTAAGTTTTCAACTTTTCTAAAAGCAAGAAAAAAATTACAGTTATTTTTACTGTTTTCCTTGTTTTTTTTTTTTTTTTGTTTGTTTGTTTGTTTGTTTGTTTTTTGTCCTTTTTTTTGATGTTGGCAATTTGCAAGCAATTATAAAGTGGTTGGCAACATTAGCTTACATTATACATTCAAAGCAAAGCTCTTCTACAAAACAATAAAAAAAGAGAAAGATAACGAACAAAGAGAGAAATTAAGTTGGAACAAAATTCATAAGCAAGTATTAACGGCTTATAGTAGAAAACGGAATTAAAGCATTAAAGCAACAAAGCGAAATTTTTTTATTTTAATAAATTTTTAATTTATTTTACTATTGATATCAACATAAAAATATGACAAGTATGTACACCATCTTAAAAAGTCTTTATACGACAATTATTATATTCACATTCGCTATGTTCTCCAACGAGTGTAAATTGAATCTGTTTGTAAGAGATGGACCACCAAAAGTATTGTGTAAGTGAAATGTTAAACTTCAGCTGAAAAATATTAAGCCAACGGTCAAAAGTGGACTAATGATGGTATGGAAATAAATGTCAATGGTAGCAAATAGTGTGGTACAATAGCGGTTTATTGTACAGATATTTTAAAAACAAATTTTCGTTGGAAGTGCTAAATAGTTTCAGCATAACGGAAAACGAATCATGCAAATCTCAGCTTAAATAAGTCATCTGGGTTGACTGAAGCGCGCGTCCATTCGCTTCGGTCTTTTTCCATCTTGCTGGGAGTTTGCTAATTTAACACCAAGCCCTAAAAAGACGAGCCTAATAACTCTGAGAACTAGCGCCTAGTAGCTATTTTTTCCGCTCTCTTTAAAGTTATGGAAAGTATGATTAATCACTATCTTGTGAGGCATTTGCAGTCCAACGATTTGCTAAGCGAACGTCAGTAGGGTTCCAGCAAGGGCCGTTCTATTGGTGACCTGTTGGCGTTGCTCTCGGAGAAGTGGAACAGCTGCATTCAGGGTTTTGACGGGAGTAAGGTTGTGGCTCTGGATATTTCTAAGGCATTGGATGGAGTTTGGCATGATTTTCCCATTTCGAAGCTTATTGCTTTTGTGTACGATATTCACTTCTCTCGATTTATATCGAACTTTCTCAGAGATCGCTTTATAAGAGTAGTTATAGACGATGAGTTCAGGATAAACTCAGGGTTACTGCACGGCTCTGTTCTTTATTCTACTCTATTTCTAATATTTCTTAATGATTTTCTTCTTCTTACTTTCAATCCTTTCTAATCTTTGGCAGATGACACCAACATTTCTCATTCATACTCTTTTGATCGTAGGCCAAGCGTCTTGTAGATTGGGGCGAAAAGGATGAATATGAACTACATACTCTCAAGCGACCTGGTGAAAATCTCCGAATGAAGTCGTGTGAACAGCAAGACCCAAATTTGTTTTTTTAACACACAAATGTGTTGGTGTGGTGCCATTTGTGTCTATAGGTAATGTAGTTATTGAAGAATCAGATGCTCTTTATGTTCTAGCATAAGAATTCATTGTGATGTTCGTTAGAACAATCACTTATTTCAAGTATCGAAAGAAGCATTTAAGTGCCACGGTTTTTAAGATGGAGCAAGAAATACTTTACCTCATCTGAAATCCTTAATATTTACAAGACCAATATCCGAACCGATGTGTCAAATTCTATTTTGCAGCTTCTCGACCGCATGCTGCAGATATGAAGGTACTCATTAATGACGGTAGGATAGTCAACTCTATCGATTCATTAGAGCGACGTCGCAATGTGGTGTGCGTTTTATTGTTCTATCGGTACTATAACGGAATATGTCCTGCTGAAATTAAGGAATTAGTCACTTATAAAGATATAGTCTCTCGTAGAGCGCAACCCTTTGTAGTTGTTTGCCCAGTGAATCGCACAATGCCTTATAGTGGGAATTCGTACTTTAGTCACACTGTTCGTTTGTAAAACAATCTTCCAGCGAAAGTCTTCCGTGCCACCTACGACATAAGTAAATTTAAATCGAACGTCCATAAACACTACTATTTTCCACACAACCTCTTTTCCTGGTACCAGCACAATACACTACATGAGTAGGGTTTATCGCCTGAGTGCTGGTTTCAAGAGCAAAAAAATGTATTCATGTATAATAATGATCTGAAGCATTATTCAGGTTTGATTAAAGATCGTTTGCTATGTAACGAGATATTGAACTTTATCACCTTTTGCAAACTCCAGACTCACATCATTCAAATCGCTTTAACTAATTTGGTTACAGGATGAAAAAATAATTTCGATAATTGTCGTCTTAACCAGCACGTTATTAATGCAGTAAAGGTTTCGATTATAAATGAATCATATTATGGCATAAATGTGAACATGCATATGTACATAGCTTTATATATATATATAATTCAACTTTTTGGAATTCCCTTCCGGTGTAGACTTTTAAACTATGATGCATATTAAAAAAAAAATCACAATTTCTTAAATTCATTATTACTATAATAAAAAGTTTATACAAAATAAAGTAACAATTCCCATTACTTATGTTAAAATCAAAAGGCAAATAACTTTCGTATAACATACTTTTAAGAACAAAATTCCTACTTTGTTACAAGCACATCTTAAGGCAACATTTTTTTTATCATCTTAGCTTAAGAAAAGAAAAAACCAAAACAAAAAAACTAAAGCATATTTTAAGGAAAAAACTATTCAACTTTATTTAGGCAGAAAGTTACTTAAAATAAAAGAAATTTAAACAATTCTATACAATGCGAGCAAAGATGTATGTAAAATGATAAAGAAATTTTTTTAACAAAACATACTTCTAGGAGCAAGAAAAAGTTGTAAATAATTTTATGTATAAAAATGTATTTATTGAGAAAAAATTATTAATTAATTAAAGTAGAACAATACATAGTTTTTACTGAACTCGACTAATCTGGATCAAATTTCGTCTGCGTCAATTTTAAGCCTTATATACATATTTTAATAAAATACTTACTTATTGATTGATTTTGCGGTAAAATTTTGTATTGCAAACAATGCCTTATACAAATCGAAATTTACTATATTAGCTGTTACGTTTATGATAAGTATAAACCAGGGTTGCCAAAAACTAGGGTTTAAAAAAATCCACCCAGCATATTTTATTGGGTTTTTTGATGGATTATTTAGGGTATTATAACTGCCTCCAAATTTCGTTCAATTCAACAATATTTTTTGTTTATTAATACAATTACGTTTGGAGTTCTTTATGCAGTTTTATTTTATTCCCAATTTAACTTCATACAGTATTTAATTTATTTAACTTTCGCTTAATACACAAATTTATTGATTACTCAACTCTTAGTACGACTTTACTCTGCGACAGTTAAATTATAACCGACTGACTTAGCAGAATGTGGCGCTTTTTATAATAAATTAACATTAGTTTGGAATGTTCTAGTATATTCCACAACCTACTATGCAGTTTCCTTTATGAATTTGCATTACATATTCGACTTATAGTGTTATTGGCAGCACTGTTCAAGCAAATACAGCATTGGCAGAGTGAGCGTAGCCTTGAACAAGCCAATAGAATAACTTCCATAATAAAGCTTATAGCTTTAAATGTACAAATGTTGGTGTATCTTTTTAGACGCCTTAATTTTTTATAATGATATTTTTATTGCACTTTTGCACTCTTTTAGTGGAATCAAGAAGACATTGTGTACAATGAGTTGCTGACCCTGTATTACAAGAAAAACGACCAGAATATAAAGACAGACATGATTAAGTTATTCTTTTGCTTGACAACTCTCGGCCTCACATTGCAAAATATGTTACACAGTTGTTAGAAATCAAATGAAATATATTGTCACACTCGCTGTATTCTCCGACTGACTATTAGATGTTTCGATGGATACTACATCTTTTGATATGTCTCCGAATCACTTCTTTTAAAGGAATACAAAATTGGCTTCAAAGTTTGGTTAGACAGGATTTTCCCCAGGTCTGAGGAAAAGATGTAAGCAGTGATTTGAAAAATTGTTAATTAATTATCTTTTCGGAGTTAAAAAACGGATCGAATTAATTTGTACCCTCAATACATAAATTATAATTATTTTTATTATAAGCTACGAGAACCTTTATATAAAAAATCTACCCGGCTTTTTTTAATATAATACCCAATTAAGTCCGTCTGGGTTTAAATGGGTTACCCAGTGAGTAGTCAACTAAGGTGTAAGTACAATACAGTCAAAACCATCCATAATTTAAATTAGGTTGAGCAGGATATGATTGCTCCCATTCTAAAAATAAGCCGAAAAGAACATATACCCAGCGAAAAATCGGGCAATAAAGAAATGTCAGCCTCTTGAGCAATCTGTCAGTAGTCTTTAACAATAAACTCTTTAATCCAATTCTTCGGAACACCAAATATTGCGAGAAGGTATTATATTTTGAATATAAATTTTACTTAAAATATACAGGGTGGCCAAATTTGAGGTTAGGAAGTAAATTAACTGTCAAATGATGAAATGTCAAGAATTGAGCTGCCAACCTTTGGCACTTATTTAGTAAGAAGTTTTAAAATTATAACTGTGGAACGCTACACTCTTGAACAAATAATTTTAATTAAGAAAATTTACTATCGATATGGTGAAAATTTTACTGTATCACTTCGTAAATTCGAGCAGCTTTTCCTCGTAACCAGGCGTCTCCTGAAACCGCTGTGCGTAATTTGCTGACAACAGTTCAAAACAATATGCTCGTAGTGGCCGTAGTGATGTAAACATAACCGCTGTACAGCGAAGTTTTAAAAATGAGCCTGAAACATCAACTCATCAAGGTTTGCAACAATCGGGCATCACCAGAGGAACTTTGCGCAACAGTTTGCATAGAGATCTTCATCTTCATGCTTATCAAGTTCAACTCGTTCAAGAATTAATGCCAGCCGGCCATTTTTTGCATCGAACGTTTGTGAATTGGCTGTTTGAAAAACTGAACGAAAACAACGCATTTTGCATCAAAATCATCTTTAGTATAAACAACTAAAATTGCAGCACATGGGACTCACAAATTCCACAAACAGTCCTCGAGAAACCATTACATTCAAAGAAAGTAACCGTATGGTGCAATTTATGGTTAGACGGCATCGTCGGCTCGTATTTATTGGAAAATGAGCAAGCAAATGCCGTAACCCTGAATTCTCAGTGCTACCAAACCAATTTTAGCCTAGTTTTTGTGGCCACAATTAACTTAGGTTGACATCAGTGACCTTTGGGTTCAAAAGAATGGCGCCACAGGCCACACAGCCAGCCAAGCAATTTAGTTATTGCATGAACAATTTCCTGGCCACGTAATTTCTAGAATTGGAGATGTCAATTGGCCTCCTCGTTCTTGTGATTTAACGCCGCTGGACTATTTTCCTGGGGCCATTTGAAAGACCGGGCTTACGTGAACAAACCACAGACAACTGACACTCTGTATGATAAAGTTCGGCGCTGCATTGACGAAATAAGCGAAGCTTTGTTGCAAACTGTGATTCAAAAATTTATGAATAGAGCTGACGTCAGCCGACTTGTTAGAGGTGGACATTTGCCCAACATCATATTCCATTATTAATTTCCATATTTCTATTTTATATTGGTATGAATAAAATTGAATTTGTCAAAAAAAAATGTGTTTTTAAGCCAATTTACTTTCTTACCTCAAATTTGCCCACCCTTTATATTAACAACTTATTTTTGAATTTATGTATAAAAAACAAATTATTTCTTTTAGAAATATTTTCTCATTGTAAGCCATTAAAATATATAAAAAAAATTCCTAAAGCATATTTTAAGGTGTATTTGCATATAAACAAACTATTTTATTTTCTATTTATACAAATATACACATACATATTCATCTTTTCTAATTTATCCCTTCATAAGCCCTTTACACACTTAAAAATATACTCTTAACCAAACCAGTTGTGTAAATTCAAGCATACTCTTAGGTTTAATGCGAAGGAAGAAGGAAACATTCAAAAGCTAAAGAAAATATGAAAAAATATTTTTTTTAAAAAGAAAATTTGAATAAGAAAAATTATATCAAAACCTTAATATTATATAAAGTTCTAACATTTTTAAGATAATTTTTAGGTTAGAAAAAAATTGTTATTAAACAAATGCCTATTTTCCAGCTAAAGCTAACGTTGGCCTTTGTTTTAATTTTTTATATTACTATTTATCATATCAAATAATTTTTAAAAATATTAATTTCTAAATTTGTTGCATATGCTTAGACTATGTTTAATAATAAAAAAATTATAAATTCTTATCTATTTTAAGGTGTATCGCTCTTTCGCTGAAGAGAAATGTTGATTTTTTCTTTGTCTATTTGTTTTTTTATAATTTTACATTCATTTATAGCCTATTTTAGGGTGTTTGTATTGAATATAAATTTACAGCCATTGTAAGTGTGTGTTAACGAGTAAACAGTAAAACGTTTAATTTCTATCCGTGGTAAATTGTATTTAAAGTAAATAGTCTGGATTGATGAATTTCTTTGAAAAAAAGCTTATCTTACAAATATTCATCAACAGGCATTTACTTTGACTACAGTTTCTTACCAAAAGCATCAAAAAGTTAAAAAAATCCAAAACTAAATTAATGAAAAATACAAAAAATAAAATGTTCCATTTAAAAAAAAAAATAATAAAACAAATTTATTTTAATAATTTGTATAATTCTTTTATGTATAAATATTTTTATTTAATTTAATAAATTGCCTAACTCAGATAACTAATCATCATTTATTTTTCTTAAATTTCATTGCCTGTTTTTTAAAACGATTCTAGTTCGCCAAGAGAATGAACGTTTAATGAAAGAGACCATGGATAGAGCACGTTTTGGTAAGAACTATACAGAGACTGCTTCATCGCTATTGGCAGCCACTACCTCAACATTGGCGGCGGCGGCGGCAGCAGGAGCAGCAGCAACTGCTACCAATGGGGCTCAAAATCAACACCAACAACAGCAAATATTATTGCCTCAGCCACAACAGTATCCTTTGCCTCATGTGCAACAAATTCCATAACAAATGATAAACGATAAATAGATGGTTTAAACAGCAACAAAATACAACTAAAATAAAGAGACAAAGACCAAAAACAATATTTTTTTTATTTTTTAATAAAAAAAAAACGAAAATGATTAATAAAAAATAAACAGCAAATAACGTTGACAACGTTGCCAACTTATTATTATACCTCTTCTTTATTTATTTACACGTATTTGTGACAATGAGCCCTAAAGCTGCCATTAACATGAACAACTACCACTACTACTACTATACACAACAGCAACTGAGAAAACAACAATAAAAAATCAACATGATATTGAAACAGCACGAGAATGGACTTCTCTTATAAACAATCTCAACTAAATAAAAATAATAATAACAGTAAACAATCTTAAGGATAAGAGAGCAACACCAACAAAGAAAAGCAGCAAAAGGCAGAAATTATACAATAAGAGAGAGCGTAAAAGAGATATAGAGCTTTACTTAATAATAAGTTTGAAATAAAAAAAGAAACAAAAAAGGAAAATAACTGTATAACTGCGTAATATAAACAAAAACAAAAAAGTAAAAGATTGAATTGTAAATAAAACTCTACTTGTCCAATAAGGAACACTTGCTTTTATTTAAATGTATACAAAAGCACAGTGGGTTGAGTGATAATAAAAAGCAATGAGAAAGTTTTTCTGTTTGTTTTTTAAATCTTGCTTTGAAAAAAAGTATTTAAAAAAATTTTTAAGAAAGAAATTAAATAAAATTTTATAAAAAAAAAATCTAAGAAAATAATGTGTACCCTAAAAATAAAAGAAAATTTCAAAAAATTTGTATACAAAATTGGCAAATATTAGACCTAGAGTGCAGGCACTATTTTACAAAAATTTCCGACTTAAGATAATCCCACAAGAAGAAGTCTAATGAGGTCAAATCGTATGATCTTGGCATACAATTCATTTCAACTCCATGAGTGATATACAGAATGCATGCAATGCGGCATGAGCTTTGTGCAACGTCTGTGAGAAAATTACGGCAACTGTAAAAAGGACGAATCATGCTTAAGATTGCCTAAACATAGCACTCATATTTATAAAACTATATTATCATGTCCACATGTTGTTGAATGCTATATGCGTCCATGGTGATTTGTAAAAACAAAGTTGTAGCTTCAATAATATGTCCACTATCAACTCTCAAATTTCGGAAGCCTCTTTTGGAAGACATGCTATTAGGGCATATTTTATATATTAAACAATTCAAGTTTTTAAGCTTAAATACAATTAGTCAAAAAAAATTTTTTAAATTATATATTAAAAATATTTAAAATATTTAAAATAATTCCATATTACACTTGCAAACCACTGTGCTTTTGGAAGCATTTCTTTTTAATAATATTTCGTTCATGCTTTACATAAAACAAACAACCTGTGGCATTCAATGAATGCTAAATAATGACCGAAACCAGTGTTGACAGATATTGTATTTTTTCTAAAATCTCCAACTTAAAGCATAAACAAAAACTTATGTTTAATAGTACTGTACAGTATAAAAGTTATTTTTAAATTTTAATTAAAAATAAGTTTGTTTTGAATTTAAAAAAAAAAAAAAATTATAAAATTTAAACAGAAACACAAAATTGTCGGTAAAACTTTAATCTCCTTTTGAAATTCCTAATTTATAGTAAAAATTATCTCAACTGGCAACACTGTTTTGGACTACCATGTCGGCTATTGCTCTTTTTGTATAATTTTTTTTTTTGTCTTTACTTCTTTTTATATTTCTACCAAAGAGAAAAACATGTTGTTTTGTAATCACTAACAAAAAGGCCGAAAAAAGCATAACAAAATGAAAAAACACGCACAAAGAAAAAAAAAACAAAGCAAACAAATTGTAAACAGCAAGAGCATAAAACATAAAAAAATCAAACAAGAAAATGTAAACAAATTGTAAATATTAAAATAAATAAAAAACAACACTATAAAATAAACTCTTGGCAACACTTACTCATTTCCATACTCGTACACACGACATAAACACTCTTCACTGTAGAAAAAACAAAATACTCACAACTCGTGACAGGCAATACATATTAGTGATGGCCAAAGCAAGTAACACTACACATACATAAACACTTTAAAATAAACAACACACGCACATTTACATGCACTGACATTCTCTTTTTAAAACAAAGAAGTGGTAAAGAGAAATGGTGATGAAAAAAAACGTATTAAATGTAAACACTTTATGAATTGTAAGCATTTATTTATTTTATACTCCTCGGCACACACTTACGATCGTGCTTTACCACTCGTTATTAAATTCATTGCAGCTATTCAGCTGTATGGTTACGCTTCAACATAAACAACATTTATTCAGTCAATTTATTTGTTTGTGTAATAATGACCGTTAAATAAACTTTTATTTATTTTTCGTTTTTAAATTATTTATAATTTTAAAGCGTATAATATAAGGATGTTATATAAAATGGCTACTAAAATATAAAAAATTAAAATTGTTTAAATATAAAATTTTTATACCATATATGGTATGTATTTTTAAACGTATAAGTAATTTAAAAAATATATACATACATACACTATGGGACAAAATAAAGTGCAAATTATTTATGTTATATTTCATCATAGAAAAAAGGAGACAAATTCAATATTATTTAAAAAAAAAAATAATTTAACTTATTAATTTCGATTAAATTTATTAATTAATTTTGATTAATTAAACTTTTTCAGCAAATCAACATAAATTAAAATACTCCCTGCTAAAGGTTGGACAAAATAAAGTGCAAATGTAAAACATTGGATGCTAACCGCAGAAATATGAAGGCATATTACAATAATCAGCATTTAGACCCTTCCCCCACCCCCCCCCCCCTTATTAAATATGACATTACAAAATATTTTAGTCCTTGAAGAAATTGCCGAACAATTAACATTTCTTCACTAGAAATTAAACTAAAGCCGTTGTCGAAAACTATTAAAGAGGTATAGAACTTTAAGTTGGCATTACTTTTCAAGATGGCGACCGATTTAACAGCTGTCAAGTGATTTATTCTCAGTTTGGTTTGGCAATTCATCATGAATAGAATCACGCCTGAACAACGCTTGCAAATAGTGCAATTTTATTTCGAAAATAATGCTTCTGTGCTGATAATGTATCGCGCACTACGTCCATTTTATCGTCGACAAAACTGTCCATCAGAGCAGTTAATTCGATTAACCATGTAACGTTTTCGCACCACGTTTACTCTTATTGATAACTCGCATCCCCAGAGATGCTGTAAGGTGCGTACAGAAGAAGATATTGTTGCTGTAGAGCGTAGCATTTAGGAAGATCCGAATGAGTCCATCCGACATCGAGCACAGGAATTGGATCCACTTTATGGAAGATTTTGTCGTATCTTGGTTTGCGTGCTTACAAAATCCAACTCGTGCAAGAATTGAAGCCAAACGATCATCAACTAAGGCGTAGATTCGTCGAATGGGCCCAAAACGAGATTACCATTGTTCCCGATTTTCATAAGCGAATTTTGTTTAGCGATGAAGCGCACTTCTGGTTGAATGGCTACGTCAACAAACAAAACTGCCGCATTTGGAGTGAATGTAATCCTCAAGTGTATGTGGAAACACCGTTACATCCAGAAAAACTGACTGTTTGGTACACTTTATGGGCTGGTGGAATCATTGGTCCGTACTTCTTCAAAAACGATGGTATAGAGCCATGGTTACCAACTTTTTTATTCCTGAATTGAATAACCATGATGTCCAGGAGACGTAGTTTCAACAAGACGGCGCAACATGTCACACAGCTCTTTCCACAAGAGATTTATTGAAAGACACGTTTGTTGGCCGTCTAATTTTACGTTTTGGACCTGTGAATTAGCCTCCAAGATCTTGTGATTTAACACCGCTAGACTACTTTCTGTGGGGTTATGTAAAGCCACAAACGCTTGACCATTTGGAAGACAACATTCGCCGTGTTATTGCCGATATACGGTCACAAATGTTGGAAAAAGTCATCGAAAATTTGACGTCCAGATTGGACTACATCCGCGCTAGCCGTGGCGGTCATATGCCACAAATCATATTTAAATTTTAATGCCACAAGGTTATCTTTCGGATAAATAAAATTCATGTCAATCCAATAATCCATCGTTGTTTTATTGCAACTTAAAGTTCTATACCTCTGTAAAAAACACCCTTTATTAGGTATCTGTTAGTAAAAAAAAATAGGGTAATTAAATGAAATACAAAGAATTGTTAAAAAAAAATAGAACATATTCAATTTCAGAAGTAAGAATAGGCATTGCGATCTGCAGGATTTGAAAATTAAGTGAAGGCTTAAAAATGTCTGAGAGAAAGCTCAAGACTACAAAGCGTAAAGATAATGGTATAATTGATGATCTTATCCAAAACAAATATTTTCTTCTTCTAGGGAGATTCAGGAAGAACTATATTTAAATGTTTCGTCACGTACAATACGGAAAAGACGGCCTAGCCAGAGCAGTCTAAAAGGTTTTTACACAAAGAAAAAACCTTTACTAGGACACGTAAAAATAAGAAAGCCTTTGGCCTTCGCCAATTGTACGTAACTGTGCCAGAAACATATTTGAATCGAGTGATGAGTCGAAAATATAAACTAAAAAATTCAAAACATGTAGAATGAATGAAAAAAACTTAAATCTAAACACATTGCATATACTATAAAACATGTTGGCTGAAGTCTCATGGTTAAGGGCTGGTTTTCTTTCTTAGGTGTGGTTCGATACTCTTGGTACATGGGCTTGTGGTACTTTATTTTCCCACAAGATAATGACTCCAAACATACGAGCAAGGTCGCAAAGAACAATTTTCAAGAAAATTATATCGAAACATTGGAATAACCGACTCAAAGCATAGATCTAAACGGCGTAGAAGGCCTGTGGACCAAACTATATAATTAAATTCCAATGCAATAGCGGACTAACAATTTGGAAAAAAACGCATGCCGAATTGAGATAGATTCCTATACAAATTTTTGAAAACTTGACTTCAAGTATACATAAAACACTTTGTGAGGTCATATTTAATACAGAGAGAGCTATTAAGTACTGATTATTATATAATCCCTTCATATTTCTTCGGTTATCATTTAATATTTTGCATTTGCACTTTATTATGTCCAAACGTTGGCAGTGAGCATTTTAATTTATGTTGCTTTGCTAAAAAAGTTTAATAAAAATATATAAGTTTTTATGTTTTTTACATCGAAATGTAATCGAAATTAATAAATTGAATTAATTTTTTAACAATAATATTGAGTTTGTCTCTTTTTTCCTCTGATCAAATATAACAAAGTTAATGTGCACTTTATTTTGTCCAATAGTGTATCTAATTTTATAAATTTTTTATCTAAAATTGTCTTAATTAAAGCCCATATATATTTGCTTTTATTATCTATGACCACCTTTTGCATTCTCCTGATAACTGCGGAGATTCCACTGCCTTAAGGCTTATCGACGAAAAGCCTGGACAAGTGATTTACAGAGTTTCATCGGCTGAAAAATTTTTAAAATCAATAAAAATTTCGCAAAAACTAAAACAACATATTCAGCCTTTTCATAAACAAAATTTCTTCTCAAAAATTCTCTACTTGTTAATACTGGGTATCGCAAATAAAACATGTTGTGAATATTTTCGAATGTTTACATTTTTAAACTCCGAAAAAAAATTGTTTGTGGATTTTCTTTTCAAAAAAAAAAAAAAAAAAAAAAAAAACTTCACAAGATTTTGATTAGATCCCATGTGAAATATATTTTAAACTTATAAAGAAAATCATTCACAAAAATTTGTTTGTCGAAAAAAGTGAAATCTTAAGGCCAGCTATCATGCAGTGCAATAGAGTGATTAGTGTTTATGAGCGCTAGATGTAGACTTATCCATATCGTAATTGACAGAGAAAACTTTGGGATGGCCGAAAATGGAACGGTGTAGCCGAAGAAAGAATTCTATCTATAATGCGTAGTGTGATTCATTGGACTATCAACTACAATTGATGTGCTATAAGGGAAAAACGAATACTGTGTGAAATATGTGATTATTAGGAATGAATTTGTATATTTCGTCAGAACACATTTTGTTATTGTATCAATAGAAAATGAAACATTGTGACGATGCTCTAATAAATCAAATTGACTACCCTACTGTCATTAATCAGCACCTTCGCCTTCTGCTGTACGCGGTCGAGAAGCCCCAAAATAGACTTTGAAGCACCGGCTCATATATAAAAGTTGTAAAGCGTTTTAGATCGAATGCAGTAAGGTATTGCCTGCACCGTTTCAAAAAACCGAGACACTTAAATGTTTTCTTCGATATTCGAAAAATGTGATCTGATATCAGAATGAACTTTCGTGCCCAGAACATCAAGACCATTTAATTTTTCAATATTTTCATTACCCATGAATCAAATACTACAGATTGCATCTTTAGTTTTTTTTTCTCTCCATAGAAGTGTGCGTGACATCATAAGAGCCCTTTCTATTTTGTTTTGAGTCCAGTGTCCAGGTTGATCTCCGCACATATAGCAATTGCCATGATCTCAGCTTGGAAGATACTCAATGATATTCCCAATGGGATCGACAAGTCTCGGTTGGGTCCATGAATACCAGCACCGACACAGTCATTCATTTGACAGCCATCGGTATACCAGTGTAAATCAAACTCACTCCGAACTAAGGCCCCATTAGAACAACAATCCCAGTACGGAAATTTAACCCTAAATCTCCCGCCAAAGCACAGATCAAAAGGCTTCACATCTAGGACCAAAGCTAGTTCTCTGATCACCCTGCGTAGAATAGACAGACTTCCCGACGCATTTCGGAACTCTTTGGCGAAAAATTGTGTCACTGATCATGCAACCACCCTCATCATATGGAAGTAAAGCGGTGTTAAATCAAGAGGCGTCCAAGGCCTCTGTTGGGCATGTTCTTACTACCCCAGTTATACCGAGACAAGCGAGTCTCTAGATCCTATCTAATTTATTATTTTATTTATTTTCTTCACCAAGCTATCGTCGCATAAATGCTAAAGTGCCAAATAATAGCGATATAGATCCACCGAATCATTTTTAGCAAAAGACCCCATATCTTACCGTAGGAGGAGCAACTTGCTCCGAGGGCTCTTAGAACTCTCTTTACTAACAATGTAACATGAAATATTACCTTTCAAACACCTTCGTTCGTTACACAATCGAATAAGTGCTGACCGATATATGGTCTTGAACACCATTTAGTAATGAAAAACCCATGACGCTTTCTAAGCTAAAGGTAAGAGCTATATGGTGAAAAGGGCCTTGTTGTAGCTGTTTAATATAGCAAAAGCTAAGCTAATGCGCTTTACTTTAAAATTTAACAAATTTTTGTATTTTTTCTTCCTTTTTGTAAACTAAGTCGTAGAACTTGTACTTTAACCTAAAGACGCAATCGAACTCTGAAACACAGACTATAAATCTATTTTATCAACTGAGTTATGAGTTCAAGTTTAAGCCCCCGAAATTTTGTAATATTTGGCAAAAAGAATTATTTGACTACATACTCACACCACACAGAAATACTTTTCTACTACACACTCTCACATACATACTCGTACAGATGAATACACTAAGCCCTACAGAAACAAATAAATTTGAATTGAAATTTGTGAAAAGAAAAAAATGCTAAAAATTAAGAAAAATTATATTAAAAAAATTGAAATAAATATTAACAAAAAATTAATTTACGAAACATAAACAACAATTTTAAGTGTGTAGTTAGTTGTTGAAATAAATCGAGCTTGTTTGTTAATTATTTTATAAATTAAAAAAAAAAACATTAAAATTAGTAATAAAAAGGCGAAATAAATAATTTAAGAGAAAATAGGTGGAGAATATAAAAAACAAAATTAAATAATAATTTGTGTAAATAAATTAATTGAAAAAATAATTCTAAATGAGATAACAAATAAAATAAAACAAGGAATGTTAAATAGTTTACTTATAAGAATTTCATAATAAAAATTAAAAAAAGAATTGTTAAAATTATTAAAAAGAAATAAAATTTAAAATACAATTAAGTTTTAATTTAAAATAAAAGTTTTGAAAAACAGGGTCTTGATTTTTTTATAAAACTATTAAAAATAAGTAATAAAAAATTTCAAAAATAATTACAATAATTCAGTATTAAGTTTATAAATTGTTAGCATACTTTCAGGGTATTCTTTATATAATAAAAATAGCATACTTTTAGGATTATTTATTATTAAATCTATGCTTAGATCATTTTATCGACAGAAATTTATTTTATTTAAATAATAATTTTATAAAGCTAGTGATTTTTGTTGGATAAAGCAAAGGCTGAACGAATCACTTTAATGTTGTAATTTAACAAAGCTTTTTTCTACAGGAGATTACTTACCCTTTTCACCAACACACAAGGGGATCATCGGAATATAATAAATTCCTTCCAGATGTGTCTATCCATAGCTAATGTAGCTGTAGTTTCAGTTTCTTTCTCCCACTGTCTTCTACAAGCTAGTGATTTCTTTCAGAACAGAATAGAATATGTTTTTAGAAGTCACCGTAGATAGGGGTTAACAAATGCCTGGATTTAATTAAAATCCACACAGCCATACAAAATTGTATACTTTGCATGCAAGTTAAAGATAACCCATGGACTGAAGAGTCCCAGGCCTAATAAAGAAAACACTTCTTTCTTCTTCAAAATTGGCTATTTTCATCAACGTGATCCCAATCAAGAGCAATGTAATCGTTCCAGCGCCGCTCTAACATTTCAATACCACTTTTGTACTACGATTTATCTTTTGCCTCAAAATAGTCCTCAGTTTCAGCGATAACCTCTTCATTCGTGCAAAATTTCTTACCAGCGTGCATTCTTTTTAAGGTCTATGGCGAATACGGTTAATATGAGAGTAATTCAAAGTTCAATTCATGTAGTTTTGCCATTGTTTCAGAATTATGAACACGTTCTTTATGTTGGTCAACAGTGAGCAAACGCGGCACTCATTTGGAGCAGAGACTTTTCATAGTCAAATGCTCATGCAATATAAATCCAACACATTCCTTTGATATTTTTACGATGTCCACAGCCTACTGCATCATCGACGTATCTAGAACGACGTTTGAGGTCAGCAAACTAACTTTTTATTGTTGTTTTTGATGGAGCGGAGTCCCCATAACATTTCTCAAGTTATTGCTTCGCTTGAACGGTATTGTTTCCAATCAAGAAGAGTTAAAATACGAAATTGTTTTTGATCCATTGTTTTGAAAATAACAAGAGTAGCGCCACTCTTAGAACAATAACTCACAAACTAATTAATAGAATATCATGAAATTTTAACGTATCTTTTTAAGGTGTCTTTTGAAGGTTAGCACCAACTGAATACGAGGCAAATGCAATAAAACTAGCGCCATTTATGTGTTAGGCCCGGGCCTTTTCAGCCCATTTGTTATAATGTGTGCCCATGTGTTGAATTATATGTATGGGGAAGATGGTCATATGGGATTCAGACGGGCAAAATATGGGCTGCTTAAGTTTATTCTATTTCAAATGCTGCCCCCATATCAAAAGGGCAAAACTTCCTCCAAAATTTTATTCCCAATTTGTAGGATCGCTATATTACTAGCGTAGATTCGCAATGAATTTTTGTAATCGGGCCTCCTGTAGTACAGACTTCGGTTTCGCTGAATGTGTTAATATGTTTAAGTCTAAAAGCGCATATAGTTGACGTAATCGAGGTCGTCCGATCTTGTGTTAAGTTCCTAGTTTATACATATTGACGAGGATAAGGCTTCTAGTAATATTATAGGACAACCTTGTTTTAACACCAGCTTTGATTGGATTTCTGTTGCCCGATGTTTGAGTGCCACATGAATCAACAGTGAAAAATTGAATGCACCGAATTTCTGTTTCCGATTCATTGCTAAAATAAAATAAAATCGAACCATTTCTGAAGTGAATGTTTACTGGCTATAAAAATGGGATCACGACGAAGAAAAAGCTTTGCAGACGGTGGCAAGGCCAGGATTGACATCAGGAAAGTTAATGCTGTGGTTTAAGCTTCAACATCATGATAATGCCAGACCACACACATCTTTGATTACCTGGCAGAAACTGAGAAGGCTTGGCTGGGAAGTTTTGATATAACGACCATGTAACCTGGACCTTGCACTCTCAGATTATCAGTTGTGTCGATCTCTGCTGAATTATCTTCGTGGTGTAAATTCAAATTCTACAATTGGATCAGATTTTGCTCAGAAAAAAAAAAACGCTGTTGAAATAATAGCTTTTCGCTAAAAAAAAACGGAAAAACGTTCTCATGATACTCGAACACCCAATCTTCAGTAATTTTAATGATTTTTGACTACATATAAGGAGTCCGCTAAACTTTTTGACAATTTTTATACAAAATTATACAAAAATTAAATTTGTTTCTTATTTTATTGTAAAATTAATTTACTTATTTTATTACAAACATATATAATCCTAAAAGTAGGTTATAGTATTATTATAACGCTTTACAGACTGTCTTAAAATAAATATTTACCTAAAAATATGTTTATTATTATTTTTTTTTTTAGTTTTTGGTTCGAAGGACCATTGCGAATTATCTTAAACATTAAAAAAGAACTTTAAGAATCCAAAAAAAAGTTCTGTAACTAGTTTGCTGTAACAAAAGGTTTCAATTAGGCTTTGTTTTAGAAAAAAAACACTTAAATGAAATTGTATCCACTAATTCAAATAAATCAAACAAAACCAACAAAATATATAAAACCAAAATCATTTATGTAGGGTGACCAATAAAAAAAGCAATTTATTTTTTTTTTTTAATTTTTAAATTAAATTATATATATGACATTTTACTACGTTATTTGTACCATTTTTGAAAAGTTTACAGTCCAAATTTACGGTTAAGTTTCTACTAATAAGTCAATAAATTTGAGCAATTTTTAATTCTATTTACACCAATTTTGCATCTATATGAGACTTTCACGTAAAGCGCGCAACGAGATACATATATACCCAGGTATTATTTGATTATTTTATCGAATAGGAGAATTGAAAGTTATATGTGAATATCATTCAGGCATTTTTGTAACTGAAATACCACCTGTGGGCTT
The DNA here is from genome assembly GCA_023159175.1 of Wohlfahrtia magnifica. Classification (NCBI taxonomy): domain Eukaryota; kingdom Metazoa; phylum Arthropoda; class Insecta; order Diptera; family Sarcophagidae; genus Wohlfahrtia; species Wohlfahrtia magnifica. Next base: position 2,176,021 of record JAKWBJ010000497.1, read on the forward strand.
TTATGTACGTTTATAAATGCAAAATCGTCAGCAAATGTAGAAGTATGAACATGTTCACTGCTTGGCATGTCAGAGGTGTGTACTTGGCCCGGATAAATTTCCACTTTTCTTTTGAAATTTGTATCAAACAAATAGCTTTTGTAGAATTTATTTATGTTGGCAGGAAAAATTTACTTTAATTTGTATATTAAACCTTTATGCCGCACAGTTTCAGAGGCTTCAGAAACATCTATGAAGTCGTAATAAGTTTTAACAATGTTTGGCTATTTGTACTGAAAACGTTGTCTTTCTAAATCAATTATCAATTTTTAGCTATCCGACAGATCAAAAGCTCTAGATCAAAATTTCTTTTTAGCCGCTAGAAAATTCGGCTTTTGAGTAATAGCTCATGAAAAAGTGAATATCTTTTAAATCAATTTTTATCTTTAATTATTTTCGTATTACAAAATGGACTTATGTTCCGAATCTTCATATAAATATGAACAATTTGATGCAAAGAGTGACCCATATACATATAGGGAAATTGTACCCTGTCTAGTCAGTTGCACGAAGATATGGTACCTGCTATGTCTCCATAATTCTATACTTGACAAGGAAAAAATTAGACTAATTGTTCTAAACTGAAAAAAAAAAAAAAATAAAGTCTTGCGAGTTTTTCTTTATGGTGACGCTTTTGGGACCAACGAAACAATATCAACCAATTTTCGTACGATCTTTACCTAGTTTGGGTATCATGGCAAACAATATTTGAACATTAAGCGATTTTACGCAATTAAGGCCTTAATTGAGCTCAATTTACCATACAATAGTCATTTAATAACTCAATTAGCACATAAATGCACAATTAATTGAGTCAAATTTAAAATGCAACCCTGTGTAAAGTATGCGGAATGAGTGACAACCATATACAGTATGAAAAATCCTTATTCATACAAATGTTCAAAATTTTAATTTTAACATAATAATAATTCAAAAATAATATTTTTTATACGATTTTGAGCAATAAGGTGTTTAATAATAAAACTTTTTTTAATAATTACATTAAATTTTGGTTGTATGAATGCGAATTCCTCACACTCTACAATGTGAAAAAAGTGAACAAAAATTTTGTGTATCATTTTGTGTATTGAATTTCTCTTTTTTCTTTTTTTCTTTAAATTTTACACTCTTTTTAAAATTAAAGTCAAATTATTTATTTTATTTTTTTGTTTCAAATTCCCTAATTTAAGTTTATACAGACAAAATCTGTCTTAGTATTTTCTGCTGTCAAATGTTAATTGAACAAAACCTAATTGCGGTATATGTGAATACCAAACTTGAAAGCTAAATTTACATTAATTGACTCCATTAAAATCTATGTCTGAACATGGTATAATAAAAACTAAATCATTTTTATTGCTATGCGAGGTAATTAAGGCACTTTCCTTTACTTCTGAAATCTCAGCTATAACAGGTAGAGAATGAAATATTTCGGTACATGTATTCAGAATAAAAAATTCTTTAATTGACTAAAAAATAGAGTCAATCGTAAATGCATTACTGCACTGCACCATCACATTTAGCGCTTTAAGACAACATAACTTCATTATTTTACTTCAAAATTTGTTTATGTAAATAAAAGTCAGAGCTGCCGTAAATACATACATATCGCACTTGATCAACAAAGAAATTTAAAAAATTTTGAGTTAATATCCTGTTGATGATCAAGTATGCTATGTAATAATAACGTTTTTTTTTTATATTCTGTGGTGAAAGTTTAAAGTCGCTATGCAGTCCAGTGATCGAGCACGGCCATAAACTCCTTTTTTCGACTTCATTTCTTGCCCAATTACCATTCAGGTCATGCAAAGGAAATTCATGCACAAATATATTGGCTTTCCACAAAACATCCACTACTTTGTTTCAGTTTCAGTAATCAAGTTGATTTTCAAGCTTAGTAGATGATTAATCTACTGTAGCTCGCCTCCATATGATTGTATATAGTGGTGAAAATCCTTGCTAAGTGGTGGTGGTGATCCTTACTTAACGCAGCATTTTTTCCCAGTAGGTGGCGTTTTCTCCTGATCATTCATCGGATGTTTGCCATCATCGCCAGATGAATTTGTTTAGAGGGAGGTTGAACTGTCTTTGTTAAACACACGAAACCGCAGTTAATTTTGTCGTTATGTCCTGCTGGTATTCGAACCTGCGCTCTAACCACAACACCTCTCCACCCATATGCAAAAATATAAAAATCTTTTAATAATTTTAAAAGTTTTATTGAAACAAATTTTACAAAATAACAAAATATTTAATTTATTTCTATGGTCACCTTACATTCAAATTTAAAATTATTTATAATTTAATTCAAATAAAAAATAGTAGACAAAAAACTTAAAATTATATTTGAAAAAAAAAATTGTTGTGAATTTTAGCAGAGATTGTGCCTGTCACCAGTTAATTAAAAAACATTAAAACAAAAGCTATTCAATAATTAACAATTAAATAAAATCAAACAATAATTCAAAGTCAAATAAATTAAGGACTTTTAAAACGTAACATTAAAATTAAAAAAAAATCAATAAAACTTAAGAAAAAAAAGCTTTAACAAACATTACATGAAAATAGAATTTTATTTTAATTTTAAAATTATATTTTTTTGTTATTATTTTATTATTATTTTCAAAATTACAACAACACAAACTATTTGTCTAATATTTTGGTTTGTATTAATATGCTCGACTATTTCTGCTTAGCCATGAAGAAACCAATTACTAACCACGCTTTAGAAAGCCCAGCATGTTAACAGATCATTTCATGTTATAGCAGTCATGTAACAGCAAAAGCTGTAAAAGGATTTTTTGCTCAAAAGTATAAGTACCAAACTGTATAATCATTACCAATGAAGGCGTCTGAAGAAATTACTCAAATTGATCGACTCGATCAAATGTTAAGATTTTATTCAACTATTTTCTTCAATAAGTTGGCATAAAGATATATTAAAAATATTTAACTGATAAAAGGAACTGTAGAGTTAAAAAACTTCTAATAAACAGCCAAACCTAAATTAGAGCGTTGAGCGTTGAGCGTCAAAAGCTTTGTAATTGAAAAATCCGATATTAACAGCGCGTTTGAAAGTGATGTTCTGAGACACAGTTAATTTTTTTACTATTTTCTTAATACAGTGTTGCATTATTTTGACATAATGTGTTTGTCAGTGTTGTTTGTATTCGTTTTGAAAGCGAGACCACCTTGTTAGGCGAATTCAAACCAGGTGACTTTGTGTTGCTACGTAAGCAACAGCTGATAAGTAACTATATGTCAAAACGAATCGCCATTACTTTTTTTTACAACAACTATATCCACAACTATTTCTACAGTGTTGCATTATTTTGACACAACGTTAAAGTCTCTTTACAGTATTGTATTCGTTTTCAAAATGAGACCATCTTGTTATATTCACCTTAGTGGAGTTGATTGCGAAACGCTGTTATATAGGGTGTCCGCCGAGATGTAGATACACAAAATTGGCAATGTTGTATTTTTTTAAAAATGGATTGTTATTCTTTATATATTAAAGCAATCTCAATAAACTATTTTCACATCACATTCAGAGATTTAGTCACAATTAAAATTTTATTTAGTTATGTTTTGTTGAAAACTTAAGTTGACATTAATGTTTACCACACAACGTTAACGCTCTTAGTTAAGTATGTCACTTCAGCGTCAGCCGCTAGTCAACGCAACGATCAACGCTCATATTTAAGTTTGATTGTAAGGCTCTGTTAAGACGATTGTCAAAAAAATGTACAGAATATGTCTTACGACCGCGTGTATGTTCAATAGCATTGCCAGATTTTCTGACGAATTTCTTGCAATTGTGTGTATTGATAACATATATCGTGGTGGCAATTTTGCATTGTCTGGTCGTTGTCAACAAATTACACAGGTCCGACAAAATTGTCAAAATATAAAATCGAAACATGTGTATATCAATTAAGGACTGTTTTGGTTCAATAATAGCCCCTTTATGATACATAAAAAATATAAAAAACTAGCAGAGATAAAAAATCAAATGGAGATAATAAGCCAAGATATCAAGATTAGGTAGATTACGGATACCACTGGCCTTTATATACAGACATAGGAATTCATATCCTTTATTCTATATACCATCCTATATACCATATATACATATACAGTGGTGAAAGAAATAATAGGGAGACATCAAAATTTTCTTTAATTTTTATTTATCATAACAAAAATCAAATAAATAATGCATTGTAAATATGGTATATATTCTATATATCATATACATATAGGGTATATAGCAAAAATCCTAATCCAGTTCTAATATCAAGCGTTTTTTAGAGAATCATAATTTTGAAATGACATCACTGATTTTTTTTTTTGACAATTTATTTAACAGCTGATAGCATGATGCAATTATAAGGTGGTCTTATTTTACCAAAACAAGAATAGCTGATACAAAACTGTCTGTACTCTAAAGTCAAAAAGTTGTTATTTTTGTTTTTTTTTGACGTTTATTGCAATTTGAATGTGATTATATTACATTACATTTTTCTAACAGATCATTATTTTTGTTTACCACATCATTGCATTTTTGTGACAGAAGAATAGAGCGTTGATGCAGTGTTGTATTCAAAATTAAAATAAGTCCTCCTCTTTATTGCATCATGACTGATAGTTGATTTTTGTTTAGTTTGGTTTGACATTTCATTGTGGATAGCTTACACCAGAGCAAAGCTCGAAAATTGTTGAAACTTTTTACCAAAATAATGCTTCCGTTCGTCAAACTTCAAGGTTGAAAATTCTGTTCTTCGATGATGAATTGGTTGAATGGGCGCGTAAATAAGCAGATCTGTCGCGTGTGGAGTGAGGATAATCCACAAGCTTTTGTCGAAACGCTGTGACATCACAGAAAATAACTGTTTGGTGCGCTTTATGCGCTGGCGTAGTCTTTGGTCCATATGTCTTCAAAAACGATAATGGTCAAAATGTTACTGTCAATGGTGAACGGTATATGCACGTGTACCTCAATTAGCTGGCATTAATCTTACTGACATATGATTCCAACAGCCACATTCTACACATTGCACGTTACAATTGACTTACTTAAAGAAACCTTTGATGAAAGAGTAATGGTCCAATTAATTGCCCACCAAAATCGTATAATATAAACCCCTTTGGATTATTTCCTTTGGGGTAATGTACAGTTACTTATCTACATCGATAAACCAGGGACAACTGAACAGCTGGAAATTATTATTAATTATTTATTATGCTGCGTAATGTTTATGAAGATTGGTGTTCCATATTGCGCCTTTTACGCGCCAGCCGTGGCAGCCACATGGCCGAAACCGTATTTAAGTATTAAAGAAAATGTTCAGTCCAACAAAGCCCGTTTTATTCATATTCTTTATTTTATTATGATCATTTTATTATGATTGTAAAAAAAACACCAGATATTTCTCAACGACTTTCTCTTTTCACTTGGAGATTTAGGCGAAAAATCGAAATATTGATGATATATTTACAAGTGGCCTGGTGAAGATCTGCAAGTGTGGCCATGCCAACAGGGTCGATTTTAATGGGAGCTACACAAAATCCCTTTTTTAATGCACAGGCGTTATATTGACTATAGGGTCGAGTCATCAGTGACTGTCGATAATATTAAAAATGTTTTGTAGAGGCAAATTCTGTTAACGTTTTTGGAAATTTTCGACATAAGAAATGATACACTTGCTTATAATTAACTCTATCTATACATTAACGCATCGTAGCAATGTGAGGCGTATTTCATTGTTTATCAACTTTTTTCGCCGTTGTTTTCCTCAAGGGAACATATTGGCTTTCCGCTAAGCATTCTTTGTTTTATTTCAGTAGATGATTAAGTTACTGTGGCTTGCCTCCATATGATTGTGTAGTGGTAAAGATCCTTGCTAAGTAGTGGTGGTGGTGATCCTTACTTAACATTGCAATTTTTACCAATAGGTAGTGCTTTTCTTCTTATCATTTGTCTGATGTTTGCCATCATCGTCAGAGCTAAATTAGAAGGTTAGATGGTGTTTTTTAGATAGAGTTGTCTTGAGGGAGGAAGCGCACAATGCATAAGAAAAATTCATTCTTTGGCACGCTGCTCGTTTATAGAGCCACTTTCTTTTGTTTTGTTGTTGGTTTTCTAATTATTTTTTTTTTCTTTTATAATTGAATTGTAAAAAACAAAAAGTCAACAAAAAAATTGGAAAAATATGTCAATATATCGCCAAAAAAAGAGGAAGAACAAATTGTTTAAAAAAAATTCTAAACTCAATAAAACAATATAAATAATAAAAATTAAAAATTATAAATTTTATAAAATAATTAAAAATATATTATATATAAATAAGCTAATAAGTAATAGTTTAATAATTCGAAAACCGAAATCAATATGTAATTTAAGATCAAATCTATAAATAATTTATTGTTTAATAAACAACAAATAAAACTGATTAAATTAAATTTAAAAAAAACAAACGCAAATTTTTGTAGTTTTTAAGCGAAAAAGAAAACAAAATTATTTTTAAAAAAATTAAAAAAAAAAACAATAAAATAAAAAAACCAAATCAAAATGTAAACTGAAATCTAAAATTTTGTCGAAAAAAAAAATTAAATTAAAATGAACAAAAACAAAACTTTAAATGAAAGTTAAAAAGAAAGAAAAGTAAACGGCAGTAAAGTTTTCAAATCAAATACTGCATATTTAGATTTTAAAATAAAAGAAACAAAATCAAATATATAAATAAATAATTGTAAGTATTAAAAAAAACTATATAATAAAAAATAAAAACATTGTAAAGGAAGTGTTTAAAAACAAAATAAAACCTAAAATGTTAATTGTTAAAAAATAATTTAAAAAAAAAAACATTTTCAAATATAAAAGCAAACACCTGTGTAGAAACTATATAAAAATAAATTAAAAATAAAATAATAAAAAACAATAACAATTAATAAAGAAAATAAAATAAAAACAAATTTGTAACTGGTTTGAATAAAAATTGTAAAAAAAAAAAACTAAAAAATCAATTCAAAATACAAACCGAGCATGTGTTTTAATAAAATAAGGCAACGAATTGAAAACGAGGTAAAAAGTTAAAAAAAGCCATGGATACATGTTCAAAATGCTCGACAATCACACGCATTGAGCTTAAAAATGCTCATTATCTAGTAAGTTGTGTACTTCAATTATGTACATACCAGGTTTTATGAACATTTTAAAACTGAAGAGATTTTTATGGACTATGCGATATAAACGTCCCTGTTCTGTATTCAGAGTAGAATCCATCCGTGCGGAATTATAAAATTACTCGTAATCAAAAGTTCGGAAATTACTTGTTCTTCATATTTATATGTAAACAAATTTTAATTTCATAATTTATTGAAATTTTTGTTCAAAGAGTTGTGTTAATAATATGAAAAGTAAAGGAAAACATTTCATTGTCGGCTTGCCTTGGATTAAGGGCTCGCCAGTTCCCCGATGGTTCGTTCCGGAGACCGTCTTGTCAGGCCATTTATGACCATGTGGGTTTCGAGAGGATCGATGTTTTTCTTATGAGGACTGCGCTGGCATTTTTGGAACGATCGTCCGCCCTAGAGTATGAGATGGTGACCGGCTACTTCGAGAGGAGAAGTGATATGGAAACCCTGAGGGTGCGCTGATACCTGTCGTCTGTGGATCCCCTAACGTTGAGAGACGAGGGGCTACTCTATGGCGACGAGGGCCTGCTATTTTATCACAAGAGGGTCAATACCCTGGATTTGGACAGCCTGGTGCATAACACTGCACAGTGAGGTGGATGTCTGCGCCCTGTTAGTTAGTTAGTTACTTTTAAGCATATGAGTTTTTCCGTTTTTCCATTTTTTGCGGAATATGGATAAGAGTTGATTTGTTTTGGTAATGGATTGCGGCTATTCTGTAGTATTTTAAGTTTTAGTTAATAAGTCTATGATAAGTATCATTTAGGCATAGAATAAGTATCTACATGATTAATTAGTTTAAGATGAACTATGTAAGAGCAGAATATTTGGATAAATAAAGCAAACAGTAGGAAAACATTTCAAATTATGGCTTACAGTTAATGTTTTAACAGTTCAGGTAAGTTTTATTAAAAAAAAGAACTTGATTCGATTGGATTTCACTAATATTTTCCTACACGAAATAAAATGAAAAAATTTATTCGGAAATGGAATACAAAACAGCTGAGAAATACGGAATATTCCGATTCCGAATAAAATCTTTGTGATCCGGAATATACGAGGGCGGATTGACATTGAAGCTACCTAGCGCTAGATGGCAGCACAAACACAAAAACTTTTTCTTTCTTAGAAATTACGATCTGTCAAACGTCAGCTGTTAAAATTTTAGCCAAATTCATCGATTAGTTTATTTGTTGTAGTCGTTTGAAGTAAGAAACTTTTGCGTTTCTTGGAAAATGGAAAAAAGTGAATTCCGTGTAGTAATTAAACACTATTATTTGAAAGGCAAAACGGCGAAAGAGACAAAAGAAAAGCTTGATAAACATTACGGCGAATCTGCTCCGTCAGATTATATGGTAAAATATTGGATTGCTGAATTTAAACGGGGCCGAACAAGCACTGCAGCAATACCATCAACAAGAAGGCCAAAAGAGGTGATTACTGAAGAAAATATCCAGAAAATCCTCGATATCGTTATGAATGATCGCCGGGTCAAAATACGTGAGATTGCTGAAATGGTAAACATATCATATTAACGTGTGTTCAACATTTTGCATGAACATTTGCATATGAAAAAGCTATCGGCAAGATGGATGGTGCCGCGTTTGCTCAGTGTTGAACAAAAACGACATGATAAAGCATAATCCTGCTGATTTTTGGCGTAGATTAATAACTGTTGATGAAACGTGGGTCCACCACTACACACCTCAAACCAAAAATCAATTGAAGCAATTGGTGGCAGCTGATGGAAGTGCTCCGAAGAAGGCGAAGACGGCGAAATCGGCTGGCAAGGTTATGGCCACTGTATTTTGGGATGCACACGGAATATTGCTCATCGATTATCTTGAAAAGGGATCCACAATCACAGGAGAGTATTATCGTGCAATATTGGATCAATTGGTTAATGCAATCAAGGAAAAACGACCACATTTAAGAAAAAAAAAGTGCTCTTTCTTCAAGACAACACACCGGTTTACACAGCATTAGATACGATGCTAAAACTATGAGAAATCCAATTCGAATTGGTTGACCATCCACCTTATAGTCTAGATTTAGCCCCTAGTGACTTTTTCCTGCTTCCCAACTTGAAAAAATGGTTTGCAGGAAAAAGATTCATCCCAAAGGAAGAAGTGATTACCGAAACTAATGCGTATTTTGAGGAGTTCCCAAAATCGTATTATTCAGATGGTATAAAAAAGTTGGAAAATCGTCTTACTAAGTGTATTGAGCTAAAAGGAAATTATGTTGAGAAATGAATGGTTTTTGAAAAAAAATGTTATTTTCACACTTAGGTAGCTTCAATATCAATCCGCCCTCGTAGAACAGCACTGAATAAGTTTGAAAGTCAGATAAGCTTTTGTTATAGATACAACAAATCTGTATCTGTTACAACGCATAAAGTAAGTACAGAGCGACTGAATAAAAAGAGAAACAATAATTACATTCTATTCAATTTTTTTCAGACAGTACAGTTTTAACATTACACCGAATGTACTTCACTAAAAATAATTTATTTTTAATTTATAAATGTGGTTCTTATTCATCTTCATTTTCTTCCCCGTCATAATAACTCCAAGAATAATTCTGTGTTTCTTGCCAACCGATTTCAATTTGCTTGTGACTTTCCCGTAAACGTTCAAGTTCTTGACGAATAACTTTCAATTGTAGTATTTCCTAAAGGATATAGACATCTTTATAACAATTGTATTTTCCTATCAAATAGGAATATATCATACGTTTGTATGAATGTATGTATGTATTATGTACGCTAATAATACCTTTCTTTTAAAATATTGTTTTTCATCAGTTTTTCGTTACCTGTTAAATAAATCGGTTAGTTCATCACCTCCAAAGAGAAATTCAACTTAAATGGTGTGAAATAATGCTTCTTTTTTTAAAATTTTTTTTTAATTTTTTCAAATTTTATTTTCCAAAAATAAACCAAAAAAATGTATAATTTTTGTTTTTATAAAAAAAAATGTTGTCAAACGAAAAATTTTAATTCTAAACTGATATCACTGGTATGTACTCGTATATTGTAATTATATTGAAAACAGAAACATATAAAAAGGGTGATCAAGAAAATTTTATAAATAATTAAAAATTAATAGTTATTTGATTTTCTTTATTTTTGAAAAACTTTTTCTTATAAATTAAGGATCTCTCCTACTCATGTATCAGTAGTACCGGCGTGAAATGAAACTAAAACACTAATTTCACGCGGCAAAAAAATACCAGGCAAGTGATATTACTTTTCTGATAGGCGCTGTTTTTGGAATTTTCGAAACACCTCAAAAATCACGAGTTACGGGTAAAAAACCGGTTTTTGTATCTTCATGCACTTATGAGCTAACAACTTAGCTGAATCTTATCGCATTTTAGGTTTCAGATTTGGAAAGGAGAGAAACAGAACTTTTAAATGATATATATGTTGTTTTTCGACTTCCTCGTAGGAATCTAAGTGCTGCAAAGCCAATACGTGTCCCATCGATGAAAATAAATAATGGTCGGAAGGAGACAGGTCTGGTAAATACGGCGGATAGGGTAGCAGCTCTCACCCTAATGCTTTGATAGTATCCTGAACCGGTTTTACTTTATGTGCAGGTGCATTGTCATGTTGCAAAATTACCTTACCGTGTCTTGTGGACCATTCTGGTCGTTTTTCGAGTAATGCATAGTCAAATTGATAATTTTTTGTTGTCAGCGAACTCTATTAACGGTTTCACCAGGTTTTAAGAGCTCGTGGTACACCTTGTTGATCCCACCAGATACACAACATTATCTTACCGCCGAATCGATCTGGTTTTGCAGCCGAAGCAGATGGTTGTCTCGGATTAACCCATAATGTTTTCCGTTTCGGATTCTGAAAAGAAATCCTTTTTTCATTGCCAGTAACAACTCGATGCAGCACTGTTTTTCTATCGTGTTTGCCTCAAAAGACGTGATTTCGAATCTACAAGTTGACTGAAAGATAAGAAAAAAGTGTAGCCAACAATATCATTTACTTTAAATAAAATGTTTTTTACTTTCCCATTCTATTTTCACAAAGAAACCTTCATCTTATACCGGTACACCTGGTACATGTGTTTAGAATTCACTCATACAACACAAGCCGCCCCGGTTCAAATCCTTAGCAGAAGCCATGACAAAAAAAATGTATTGTGGTTTCGAGTGTTTAGGGACTTCAAGCCCCCTTTCAGACATCTCTCTAAAAGCCTCCCTGAGCTTTTCTCTGGCGATGATGACAAACATCAGATGAATAATCAAAAGAAAACGCCACCTACTAGGAAACAATGGCAATGCTAAGTAAGGATTACTACCAACACTTAAGAAGGCAGCTACAGTAGACTAATCATCCACTTGATTAACGGTTTAATATCGGCTAGGCCATCTATCGATTTCAATTTTAACCAGCGGATATTTTGAATCTGGCAATACTTATGTCATTCTATTCTATCACAAAATTCAGTATATTATTTCCACTGAACAAAATGAATCGATTTGCGCCTGAGCAACGTTGGGATTTATTGAAAATTTATTAACAATTGGTCGGAAATTGCAAAAAAAATGCAAAAATCATCTTTTCAAATTATGCTCATTTTCATCTTAGTGGGTACGTTAATAAGCAAAATTACCGTATTTGGGGCTCAGAAAACCCCAACGCGGTCTTACAGAAGCCAATACACCCATTACAAGTGACTGCTTGGTGCGGATTGTGGAGCGGAGGCATCATTGGCCCATATTTCTTTAAAAATGAGGACCATTACGGTCAATGGAGACACCTATCGGACCATGTTAAATGATTTTTTTGTGCCAGCTCTTCATAGTATTGATGTGGATAATGTATGGTGTCAACAGAATGGTGAAACTTACCACACATCTCATGCCACAATCGATCTATTGCATCAAACGTTTGATGGCCGTTTAATTAGCCGAAATGATGATGACAAACCAGTGACAATTGGGCATTTGAAGGCCAACATTCGTGATGCCATTTCCGAGATACAACCCCATACACTCGAAAAGTTTTCCAATGTCGGTACGATCAAATGGCGTACTGTGAGGTTAGCCGTGGCAGCCATATGAATGAAATAATATTTAATTTCTAACCGAAACAATTGTACTTCACAACAAAAAATAAATTTGACAAAATTTCAAGCCGTTTTTGTTTTATTGCACTTTTAAATTTAAACTTTTAAATGGCCCACCCGATATGATGGATACATTCACACAATATTTCGTATAGAATCGGAGAAGATTAAGTGTAAAATAAATAAAACTTTTGACAATGAATAAATCGCTTTTTAAACGATTGTCGACGATATTGTCAGAAAATTATATAGAAAATGTCAAGGCGAATTTAATAAGGTGGTCTTAAATTGAAAACGAATACAGCACTGTAAAACAAAATATCGGTGTGTCAATATAATACAACACTGTAGTAAGCAAAAGTATTTTTTGTCAACAAAATACAGAATGTTTGTGTTTTTTGACAGAAGCGAATGTATCAGCTGTTGCTTACGTAGTAAATTAAAGCCACCTTATTGAATTCGCCTTGGAAAATGTCTTGCGTGTGAACTTACATTTTTTTTTCTTTCAACATTATGAGATTGACAGCAGGTATCGTTAGCATAATCGTAATCGAATAATTCTCAAGTCTAACACCCTACAACATCCATATTATGCCAATTCTCTGCTTTGTAGCTTCTATGTGATAATACACAGCCTTGTTGCAGAAACAATGAATTTGTTTTTGTTACAACGCATGAAGTAGAATACTGTGCGTCTACTATAGATAGTTTTTAAATATTGTTATTACTTGGCAGTGACCGCTGTGCAATATGTGCGCTGAACTAAATTCGGTGCAATAACAGATGAAACATTTTTTAATTACAATTTGAATTAAATCGCTTAAAATTCTTATTACTATTAAAGCTTAATACTTAGTACTTACTTACCTTAATTACGTACCATTAATTACCATTTTTTTCACAAATCTTTTTTTTAATAAATAAGTTTTAACATTATACTGAATTTAATTTACTAGAAATATTTTTTTTCGTCTTTGCATCTTTTTCTTCTTCTTCGTTTTCATCTTCCTCCTCATCTTCTGCTTTTCTATTTCCTTCGCTAATAACTCTAAATATAATGCTGGGCTCTTATCCATTCGATCTGCTAGATCCTTGTAACTTTTCTGTAAACGTTCAAATTCTGAACGAAAAATTTTCATTTGCATCATTTGCTAAAGGATATATAAACCACTTTTACACCAACTGTCTTAACAGATATGTAGGTATATAACATATGTTTATAGGTCTACAATACCTCTTGTTTACAAAATATTTCTTTTTCACGTCTTCGTTTCTTTTTCATCAAATCGGTTAGCTCATCATTTCTAAAGAGAAATTACGCATAAATTGTATAAAATATTATTTCTTTTTGTTTTAACCAGAAATTTGACAAGCATTTACTTATGATGACTTCGAAATATAATTGATCTTGGAATCAGTAAACGAAAACGAGTTTGGCGAAGTCTCAACATGTTTAATTGTTTCGAAGTCTGATTTCGAAATATAAACAAAAAAAAACGGATAATTTTTGTTTTTATATAAAAAAAATCTTAACTGGTATATTGTAAGAAAATTAAAAACAAAAACAAAAAGATATAAAAAGGGTGATCAAGATATAATTTAAAAAATAATAGTTTTTTTAACATATTAATTTTGGATTTTTTTTTTTTTTTTACATCAAAGTCCATAACGAAATGCATTCTGGACGTTCTGTTGCGGTCTACTTTTTCAAGGATTCTTGGCCTCCAAGCAGCGTTGGCAACCCATAGGGTAACCGAATTAAACTCGCCCGAGTTTTATTGGATATTAATGGATCCGCCATCTAACGTTTTTTTTTCAACTAGTGCTTATTTCGTGAATGGTAACACTTAGCTCATGTCTGGTTTGACAGATAATTAGTTTTATCCTTCCGCTGAATGAATATGGTTGTGTATATGCTTGAACAGCGCTGGGAATCTGGGCCTGCGATCGACTTACAGGAGATGCCGATTTTGACAAAAAAAATCATCTTTTCAGATGAAGCTCATTTTGATCTTGGCGGGTATGTAAACAAGTAAAATTGTCGCATTTGGGGCACAGAAAACCCGCACGCATACATTGATATACGATATATCCAAGACGAGTCACTGTTTGGTGCAGATTTTGGCCAGACGCATAATTGGGCCATTTTTCTTCGAAAATGAGCAAGGAGTGATCGTTACAGTCAATGGCGATCGTTATCGGGCCATGTTGAACAAATTTTTGTTCACGAAAATTGAAGAGGAGGATATTAGCAACATTTGGTTTCAACAGGACGGCGCTACATGCCACTCAGCCGAAGCTACACTCGATGTTTAGCGCCCTGTTCTTGAAGATCGCATTAGCAGCCGCAGAGCTGATGTCGTTTGGCCACCTCGGAGCTGCGATTTGACACCGTTGGACTATTATTTGAGGGGTGCCGTCAAAGATAAGTATTACGCCAACAAGCCAGAGACAATTGACGCTTTAAAGGACAATATTCGTGAAGCCATTGGTGAAATACAGCTGCACACAATCGATAATGTGCTTAAAAATTGGGCCGATCGTGTAGGCTACTGCATGGCCAGCGGAGGCAGCCATTTGAATGAAATTATTTTCGATTATTAACCGGAAGGATTGTACTTTCAAATAAAAAAAGAAATTTGAGAAAATATTCAGTAATTTTTTCTATAGCATTTTAAAAAAAAATTTATTTGGCGAACCCTTTATATCATTTTTTTTAATTAAAAATAAAATTTATTTTTTTATTTGTTTTTCTTCTCGTTTATTTACTTTTTCACTTTTGACAACTGCTTTCTTATTTCACCACGGTCACTTTTTGACATTTAGGAATTCAAAAATGTCATGTTGTTTTTGTATTATTGTAAGCTGCCACTATATTATATAATTTCATCATGGTACTTACGTAGGAAGCCAAGGTCACCTGGTGTGAATTCGCCTTGCTTGTGAACTTGAAATTTTTGTTCTTCAACAATATCAGAGAAATAATTGTCATAAATTTTTAACATCTTACACGCGATTCAAACTATGATTTTAGAAACATGTTTGTCAAGCATGTCTTTCGCGTTTCCTGGCGAGAAGAGGAGGAAAGAGGGGTAGAAAAAAAGGCACGATTTTTGTTCATGGCTCTTAGTGTATTCTCCTCTTCGTTTGTTTTTGTTATCGTGCTTTGTTCTTCAATGAAAAATTAAGCAATTATAGTTAAAAAATCAACCCTGAAAGAAATAAAATCATGATATGACAATCATGGTATAAATACCAGAGATTTTTAGAAGCAGATTTAAAACAGAATTGAAAAAAAGACAAGTCATAGTGTGAATTATTAGCCATATATTCAATATATATATGACATGTATACAATATATGACAACTATAAAACATCATTCATAAATACATTCTTTTTTTTCATTTTTTAAATCTTGTGTGCATTTTCGTTTCACGGATTTTTATTAAGGAAGCTTCACTTTCTTAATTTTTTAAATTTATTTAATAAATCATTAGTTTTCCCCAGTAGATTTACCAATTTTTGTTGATTAGCCTCTAAACGTTCAACTTTGTCTCGAAGCCTTCGAATTTTTGCACTTTTCTAAGGGAAACAAAAATTAATTCGTATTTATTTTTGCATCAAATAGAAATGCACGTTGATAATACCTCTGCATGTGCGACTTTAACTTTCAGCATTCTGGATGGATCATCACTAAAATGCAATGAAATTTGTGGTACAGAAAATGAAGAAAATATTTTACCATAAATTCTTTTAAAACGTACCTCTTAAATCTGTTTAGTAAAATTAATCTCTGATTAGGGAATCTTTTTAGAATTTTGATCATTTTGAAAAAAAAAAATTTTTTTATATATACAACGTATTCTACTTTTTTGCTAACATAAAATTAAAATTCAGTTCAAGAGAATATATTTTTTAAATTAAAACATTACGTTTGGTTGTAACAATTCTAAATGAAAGTAACAGGCTGAGTAAGAATTTTTTTTCAATATTGTCGTAACATCACAGTCATTAAGCCAAGACAAGAATTACTAAGGCTGCCAATAAAACTGTTTCTATCACAGAGAAGCTGAAAGACTGTTTCGTCATTTTCCCAGTCATTACAAGTCAACTTGCATGTATACCTTACGCGCCATAAGTAGCATATTACGTTTCTAATCAAAAGAAGAGTCACATGCTACTCGCTGAAACACATCTAGTTCCTGTATTTTTGTATGTGTGTAAAATCATTGATTTTTTTGTTACTGTGCCAGCCCATGACAATTTAATGTGACCTTTAATGCTATAGTCAGATATGTTTATGGGTTATCGAAGTACGACGGCGTTCCTAGCTTAGGAAAAACACTTTAAAGAGTAGCATTTGACGACTTGCCTTAAATATGATTTCAAATCAATACACATACAAAATTGGCCTTTACAATCAGATTAGCGGATTAGGGGTGCCTCCTTCCAGGCGTCTTTGCTTAGCACGAGCCTTCGACAAATGGCTACCTCGGCTCATCTTTCTAACATAGACAACGGCGTCCTCTACGCCGACGTCCATTGACTTCCCAATCAAACACCCTTTTAGCTGAAGCATCTTCCCTCATTCGACTGACATGTCCGAACTATTGTAGCAGCTGGATGGCAATTCGCTGAGCACCAAATCACAGACAAGGCTACCTCGGCTTGATCTTTCTAACATAGAAAATGGCGTCCTCTACGCCGACGTCCATTGACTTCCCCATCAAACACCCTTCTAGCTGAAGCATCTTCCCTCATTCGACTGACATGTCCGAACTATTGTAGCAGCTGGATGGCAATTCGCTGAGCACCAAATCGCAGACAAGGCTACCTCGGCTCATCTCTAACATAGACAATGGCGTCCTCTACGCCGACGTCCATTGACTTCTCCATCACACACCCTTCTAGCTGAAGCATCTTCCCTCATTCGACTGACATGTCCGAACTATTGTAGCAGCTGGATGGCGATTCGCTGAGCACCAAATCACAGACAAGGCTACCTCGGCTCATCTCTAACATAGACAATGGCGCCCTCTACGCCGACGTCCATTGACTTCCATATCAAACACTCTTCTAGCTGAAGCATCTTCCCTCATTCGACTGACTATTGTAGCAGCTGGATGACAATTCGGTGATCACGAAACCACAGACAAGGCTACCTCGGCTTGATCTTTCTAACATAGACAATGGCGCCCTCTACGCCGACGTCCATTGACTTCCCCATCAAACACTCTTCTAGCCGAAGCATCTTCCCTTATTCGACTGACATGTTCGAACTAATTTAGCAGCTGGATGACAATTCGCTGAGCACCAAATCACAGACAATACTATCTCGGCTTGATCTTTCTAACATAGACAAGGGCGTCCTCCATGCCGACGTTCATTGAATATCTCATCAAACACTCTTCTCGCTGGAGCATCTTCCTTCATTCGACTGATATGTCCGAACTATTGTAGCAGCTGGATGACAATTCGCTGAGCACCAAATCACAGACAATACTATCTCCTCTTGATCTTTCTAACATAGACAAGGGCGTCCTCTACGCCGACGTCCATTGACTTCCCCATCAAATACTCTTCTAGCAGAAGTATCTTCCCTCATTCGACTGACATGTCCGAACTATTGTAGCAGCTGGATGACAATTCGCTGAGCACAAATCACAGACAATACTATCTCGGCTTGATCTTTCTAACATAGACAAGGGCGTCCTCTACGCCGACGTCCATTGGATATCTCATCAAACACTCTTCTAGCTGAAGCATCTTCCCTCATTCGACTGACATGTCCGAACTATTGTAGCAGCTGGATGACAATTCGCTGAGCACCAAATCACAGACAAGGCTACCTCGGCTCATCTCTAACATAGACAATGGCGTCCTCTACGCCGACGCCCATTGACTTCCCCATCAAACACCCTTCTAGCTGAAGCATCTTCCCTCATTCGACTGACATGTCCGAACTATTGTAGCAGCTGGATGGCAATTCGCTGAGCACCAAATCACAGACAAGGCTACCTCGGCTCATCTCTAACATAGACAATGGCGTCCTCTACGCCGACGTCCATTGACTTCTCCATCACACACCCTTCTAGCTGAAGCATCTTCCCTCATTCGACTGACATGTCCGAACTATTGTAGCAGCTGGATGGCAATTCGCTGAGCACCAAATCACAGACAAGGCTACCTCGGCTCATCTCTAACATAGACAATGGCGCCCTCTACGCCGAAGTCCATTGACTTCCATATCAAACACTCTTCTAGCTGAAGCATCTTCCCTCATTCGACTGACATGTCCGAACTATTGTAGCAGCTGGATGACAATTCGCTGAACACCAAATCACAGACAATACTACGTCGGCTTGATCTTTCTAACATAGACAAGGGCGTTCTCTGCGCCGACGTCCATTGAATAATATCTCATCAAACACTCTTCTAGCTGGAGCATCTTCATTCATTCGACTGACATATCCGGTCTATTGTAGCAGCTGGATGACAATTCGCTGAGCACCAAATCACAGACAATACTATCTTGGCTTGATCTTTCTAACATAGACAAGGGCATCCTCTACGCCGACGTCCATTGACTTCCATATCAAACACTCTTCTAGCTGAAGCATCTTCCCTCATTCGACTGACTATTGTAGCAGCTGGATGACAATTCGGTGATCACGAAACCACAGACAAAGCTACCTCGGCTTGATCTTTCTAACATAGACAATGGCGCCCTCTACGCCGACGTCTATTGACTTCCCCATCAAACACTCTTCTAGCTGAAGCATCTTTCCTTATTCGACTGACATGTTCGAACTAATTTAGCAGCTGGATGACAATTCGCTGAGCACCAAATCACAGACAAATACTATCTCGGCTTGATCTTTCTAACATAGACAATGGCGTCCTCTATGCCGACGTCCATTGAATATCTCATCAAACACTCTTCTAGCTGGAGCATCTTCCTTCATTCGACTGATATGTCCGAACTATGGTAGCAGCTGGATGACAATTCGCTGAGCACCAAATCACAGGCAATACTATCTCGGCTTGATCTTTCTAACATAGACAAGGGCGTCCTCTACACCGACGTCCATTGAACACTCTTCTAGCTGTAGCATCTTCCTTCATTCGACTGACATGTCCGGTCTATTGTAACCGCTGGATGACAATTTGCAGAACAACGTCTATATCTTTATATTACTCGTACAGCTCATGCTTAGTTCAAATGCGGAATTCATCGCGAAGGATCGCAGATCTTACGTATTGTAGAACTTATATCTCGAACATCTTTAAGTTGGCTACATCGATGCGTGACAATATCTATGCTTCCGCAAGTCTCTACTACTCAAAAGCTTATAGAGACCATAATAACACCTGTGGGCAAGAGAGAGTCTTGATCTTCAGGCTGATATCGTTGTCAAGGTAGATAAATTTATTCACCGCATCGAATGTCTAGTTGTCAACCGTAACCTGGGAACTAATTCTTCGTCTTGACCTCATTTACCGTTAGGCAGGCGCATCTTTGCAGTTTTTTGGTCGATTTCGTTTTGTACGCACAATAATGTCATATCGTTGGCATATATTATATATTAATTTCCATAACATTCCATGAAGGAACATGGGGACTTCTCTCAGTCAATGATTTGCACCCGATTCTATTTTTACACTCATTGAAAGGGACCTACAGTTTAACGCCGATTCCGAACGGCAAATGCATTAGAGAGGTTTTCAATAGTAGTAATACTCATAAACAGTTACTAGCTAATGCAATGAGGTGATACCGCTGTTGAAAAACTTTTTCTTTTATCAGATGGTCTGGCCTGGTGTTGAACCGAAGATCTTCTGGTTGGTAGGCAGGTGTCTTACCTACCATACCACAGCGGCACTGATATCGTTGGCATACGTATGTTATTACCTTAAAACTGTGGTGGAAGGTGGTGCCACTGCAAAGCATACCCGCCTTCTGCAGAACACTCTCCATGACAAAATTGAAAAGGTCGCACGTTAAAAGATCGTCTTTTCAGAACCTTCGAACAATATCAAAAGCTTCTGAGAATTCCATTCCTATCTTGACGGAGCTGTAAGAGCTGCTTGACGTTATTATTTACAGTCTCATCGGTTTTACAAGAACACCAAGCTCAGTTATTGCGGCAAATACGCGACCGGTTTTCATGAGTCGGCAAAAGGATGGTGATTATAGACTTAATTTTCATGGGCGTTTTCCAATATTTAGCATAGTGTAAATATCAAGTCAATGGTGGACTTAACAGGTATGAAACCGCTCTGATAATGTCTAATCAGTGGGTTGGCGAATGGCTTTAATCGTTCATACAAACGCTTTTATGTTTGTATGTGATAAAGAGAAGGCTTTTACCCTCGCAGTTCATGCAAATTGGATGGTTTCACTTATTTAGGACGGATGACACTATGGCTCCCAACCATATTCTACCGGCTTTATACGTAAATAACTAAACGGGCACGCCGTTCATCGATTGAGATCGTTTCGCCAACTTCTCTAATGTCGGAATTGGTGAAGTCATCGCCACACAATAGGCGAGATGTGGTGCGCCCTTAGTACTGCTTGTTTTGCTTTCCGCAATGACGATTTCAAATACACTTATACAAAATCACGTTTGGCCCAGCCACTCTTTTTGAGAGAATATCATTTATTAACTCTCGTTTATGAGATACAAATGTGGTGACTATACAAATGAGTTAAGCATGGCGAGCTCTGTCGGCCAAACAAAATTACCGCTTAGATTTAAACTTTTTTGAAGCAGCACTGTATACGTTGAATGTTGCCGATACAGCAAAGAAACTTTCTCCAATTTTGAATTTTCAATTAAAGAGCTTGTAGTGTTACTAACGTTGATACGCTTCTAACTTCCCTCTGCATGCAATAATGTCGATAAGCTAAGAGACAAATAAGGCCGGCGTAGTAGAAGTCTTTCAACCATATCTTGAGTTGCCAGATTATACTTTATTGAGAGAAAATGGGTTATATTAGTAAAGACTCGAGCACAATAGAAAGAAAACACATCCTTGTCTAGCACCAAGCGCTATCGTATCAGAGTGGCACTCAACGGATAGTTGAATAATGATTTAAAGATTGTAAATGTCATCCGCACATGGCCTGAATTAGATGGATCTCTGCACGTTTGTTTGATTAATTGCCTCAAAGCGGCGTTGGATTAAAATTTGAGCTATGATTTTATTAGTGCTTACCTACAAGTGTGAACTATTTTTTCCTCCTTCACTCCTCTACTTTGTTTAAGTTTCAGTAATCAAATTGATTTTCAAGCTAAGTAGATGTTTGATCCACTGTAGCTCGCTCCATATGATTGTGTAGTGGTGAATATCCTTGCTAATTGGTGGGGATCTTTACTTTAGCATTGTAATTTTTTCCCAGTAGGAGGCGTTTACTCCTGATAATCCGTCTGATGTTTGTCATCATCGCTATAGGTAAGCTGGAAGGTTAGGGCGGCTTCTTTAGATCAAATTGTATAGAGGGAGGTTGAAGACTTTTATTAAACACTCGAAATTAAATATTTTTGTCAAAACCTCTACTGGAATTTGATCGGGTGTGAGCTATGAACCCTGAAAATCAATAACTTTGAGGTGCTTATATAGGTTTGAGAAATTTTATGCGCTCATCTCTTTGGATAATAAGCAGAAGTATGGCTTCATTCATATCTCCAACTGATCAGTTTTGGCTGTGGCTAGTTCACCATCATGTTATTGTTTGTAGCAACCTCTTCTTTTACATTTTTAGACAAGTTGTTAAGCCAACTTCTCTTGTACATTCCTGGCATTTATTTTCTTTCATATTATAAAGTTATGTTTTTAAGTTTTAAATTTGAAATAACAGACATATAATCGTTAACCAACACTGACTGTCTTTAAAAAGAAAATATTTATGAAACGCCCTGTCGTCAAGCACATATATATACAACTCTGTAGAGAACTAAAGAACTAAAGAGATGAAAACGAATATTCAAAAATATTAATTCGAAAAACGTTGTTATGCGCTTAAAGAATTTACAATATTGGCATAAGTGCTAGAGTTATAAAATACAGTGTGTAACAAAAATATTCACCTTAAGTCTAGCAATAGTTTGTCAGTTATAGGAAAAATAATTGACTTTTAATTTTATTTACAAGCCTAAAATATATGAAAAGATAATTTTAATAAAGTTCGTTTAATCATGGCGATACCTTTTTTTTAAACCAAGTGCTTTGTTTGGATCAGGTTAATAAAAGGCAACTGACAGTAAATTGAAAACATACAAGTGTTGTATACTTAGGCCCATAATCATGGTAAGTGAAATCCATACTTTTTGGCTCTAAATCTATTTGTCCTTCTCTTATCATGATAGTTTTGATAAAAAAATCATTGCAAGATGAGCCCAACATTTTAGAGCTAAAAAATATGGCTTAACAGCTTTGCCAAGTCAGGTATTCCAGTGATGTAATTTTAGCATTTAAATTTCATGGAATGATTTGTAATTTTCTTCTAAGAACGGCCTGTTTCTTCATCAGAACTATCTTCTTCCTTATCAGGTGATCTGAGTTTTGATAATAATTCATTAGCCTGTTTTATCTGACTTTCTAATTTCTCTTGAGCACCCTCTAAACTTTTAAGTGTCTCCTTTAGTTTTCTTAATTTTTCTTCTTGCTACAAGTAATGTTAAATTTTCTCATTAACACAGAATGCATATATGTATACACACGTTTATCAAACCTCTTGCCGAAGATATCGGCTTTCATCACCTAGACCATTCTTTCTAAACTTGTCGGCTATGGCACCACTAAAGCATGATAATACCGTATTTATTACAAAACAATTTTTTTATTCAAAAATATTTTCAAAACATACCGATTGAATCTACGCAATGAAATGAAGCTTCGATATGTTGACAGATTTTTGAATAGCAGATTTCTAAACATATTCACCTCCTTAACGTAAGCAACCGGGAAACTTAATTTGTTTGATAATGTTCACTCTTTCTTTCGTTCATCGGAAAAATATCACATGCAAGTCTCGTTCGTGATTAAATTTTGTACGAAAAGTGAAGAAAAAATATTTTTTTTTTTTTTTTTGGTTTTTATAGGCTATGAATATAAAAGTAAAAGTCAAAATAATAGTTTTCATTTTACGAATTGATTTATTGGTGTATTTTGTGGAAAGGGTGATCAAAAAAATTATAACAATAACAAAAAAAAATACCTTTGGGCCGAAACGACTATTTGACAACATTAAACAGAAGGTATTTCAAGCTGAGAGCTAATAAGATGCTGGCAGCAATACGTACATACTTATTACATATTTAATCCCTTCAATTGTTTATATTCTTACCCTGATATCGAAGAAGTTATTGACGTCAATTAGTCATCGGTGGAAGGCAAAATTATCATTGTAAGATAAGCCCATCTTCTAAAATTAAAAGTACAGACTATAAAACGATATGCGAAAGAGCTTAACAGTTTTGCCACTCTTGCTAAGTAGTGCTAGTGTTTCTTCGTAAGAATGAATTTTGTAATTTAGCATTTAAATTTCAATGGATGTATTTGTAATTTTTCTTAAAAGCCTCATATATCATCATCGGAATCATCTTCTTCCGTGGCGGTTAATTTGAGTTCAGTTAATAACTCATTGGTTTCTTGAAGTTCTGCTTTCAATTTCGCTTGATTACCCTCTAAACGTGTAAGTACCTCCTGTAGTTTTCTTAGTTTGTTTTCTTGCTGTAAGAAATGTTAACTTTTCTCAATAACTCAGAATGCATATACACACGCTTTTCATACCTCTTGCCGAAAATATCGACCTTCATCACCTGGAGCTTTCTGTCTAAGCTTGTCGGTTATGTCACCACTAAAGCATAATAAAACCGTATTTATTACAAGATTTTTTTATTCAAAAATAATTTCAAAACCTACCGAAGCATTCTGCGCAATTAAATGAAATTACAATACGTTGACAGATTTTTGAACAACAGATTTCTAAGCATACTCGCCCTTAACGTAAAAAAATATCACGTGATATATGTTCCCTTTCTACGAAATTCCGGGAATTTTAAAATATTTACTCTTTCTTTCGTTCACATGAAAATTATGTTCGTGTTTTTTCCACGATAAGGGTGATTAAATTTTATACGAAAAGTAAAGAAAAGTTTTTATTTTGTTGTGTTCTTATAGGCTATTAATAGAAAAGTAAGTTCCATGAGTAAGTCAAAAGAATAGTTTTCATTTTACGAATGAATGGTATACATTTTTATCGTATGAAAGGGTGATCAAAAAATTTTATTAACAATAAAATGAAATATAGGTTGGGCACTTTAAAAATTTAAATTAAAAAATGTCATAAAACAAAAAAGGGTGCAATTTTGCCAAATTTATTTGGTTGTTGTGAAGTACAATTGTTCCCGCTGGCCTCACAGCACTCCATACGATTGTACCAATATTCGGGAACTTTTCCTAGTGTATTTGGTCGTATCTCGTTAATGGCATCCCGAGTGTTGGCCCTTAAATGTCCAATTGTCGTCATAACACTTTTCTTTAACGGCGTCCCACAGAAAATAGTCAACGGTGTCAAATCGCAGCTTCATAGCGGCCAACTGACATCATCATTTCGTCTAATTAAAAGACCATCAAACGTTTGACTAAATAAATGGATTGTGGCATGAAATGTGTGGCAAGTTACATCATTCTGTTGAAACCAAACATCGTTCACATCAATACCATTAAGAGCGGCACAAAAAAATCGGTTGGTGCGATAGATGTCTACATTGACGGTAATGGTTGCAAAATATCAAATATGAGCCAATGATGCCTCCGTTCCGCCAGCCACATCAAACAGTTACTCATAATAGACCCATTCGCATCCACGTTTGGGTTTTCTGAGCCCCAAATACGGCAATTTTGCTTATTTACGTACCCACCAAGAGGAAAATGAGCTTCATCCGAACAGATGATTTTAAGTGATAATAAATGTCCTATAAATTCCAACGTAAATCATAAAAAACGTAAATCGATTCATTTCGTTCAGTGGAGATTATATACTAAATTTTGTGACAGAATAGAATGACATAAGTCTTGCCAGATTCCAAATAATCGCTGGTTCAAATTCAAACTTTTGAATTGCCCGCCCTATACATTTGGGCTACAAGCTGAGTGCTAATAATAAGATGCTGAGAGCCGTTAGTTAAGATATGCGATTAACATACATATGTAAATACTTATTTTATATATAATTTTCGACCAAATTTGGAGGAGCAGTATCGACAGTTGCGCCAAAAATCAGCGCTAACACTCTCACTCTGATATCGCAGAAGTTGTTGATGTTAATCAGTCATCGTTGCAAGGCAAAATAATCACTCTAATTTAGGCCAATCTTTTAATAACTACAAATAATACTATATAATCCCTTATATTGGTTACGAAATTTGTGTAAAAACATGGACACGGTAGTCTTTTTTGAGGATCGTCTCTACTATTTACTTAGACTATTGATTGCTTAGACATTTGCATTTGAGCTGCAAAACAATCGATAGTACTATCGATAGTGTCAATAGTTTTGTTTTTGGCTGACCATCGATAGTTTTTTTTTCACTATCGATACTATCGTCAAATTCTAAGAGTAAATATCAAGGCGAATTCAATAAGGTGGCCATAATTTACTACGTAAACAACAGCTGATACATTCGCGTATGTCAAAAAACACAAACATTCTGTATTTTGTTGACAAAAAATACTTTTGACGCCACAGCTTTTTACTTACTACAGTGTTGCATTATATTGACACACCGAAATTTTGTTTTACAGTGTTGTATTATTTTTCAATTTAAGTCTACCTTATTAAATTCGCCTTGGTAAATACGGAGGCCACTAAATTTAGTCAAATTTACATGTGAAAAATTTGTTCGACGCAGGTTGTTAGCCGTCTGTAAACTTTTATAGTTACATAGGGGCACAATTTGACAGTTTCTTAAATTTCGATTTATTAAGCCCAAAAAAAGTATGAATTGTAACTAAAATATGTTTGTACCTACGATTTCACATTTGACCCAAACAAATTAATCTTCATTTCGTCAGACCATATAATGTTGTTCTAATTCTTACAGTGCAGGTGTTGCTTCCGTTTACTGAGAATTGATACTTTTCGAGGACTCTTACCATAAGTCTAGCTTCCATAAGTTTTTTTTTTCTTATTGCGCGACTTGAAACAGGTTAATAAGTTAATTTTTGAGGCTTTTGAGTACGAATTAAAAGTTGACAGTTGTTCTACGTTCTCTTCTCATAGTCCTTGCAGTTTTTTTCACTGGATCTTATTAATTACTTTAGTTTTGAAGCACTTCATGGTCTGAGCAATTTTCGCTATATATAAGGATTAATCTTTCATCAAAAAACTTCAATACATAATATGTTATTACATCCTGGAAAACAAATAGTATCCCTATTTTTTGTTTCAACACTGTATAATTATTATTATTCTTTCCTTTTCACTTAAATTCTAATATTGTTGCCACTAATAGTACTTAAAAGAATCCGATAGTATCGATAGTTTTTTTGCAAACTATCGAGTGGGCCGACTATCGATAGGTTTACAGCTCTAATTTGAATATAAACAAAGTTATGCGCTATAAATTTTAAGGTGAGTTACAGAATGTTGTAATAAATACACGTTTAAGGTGTAAAATTTTTATGTATAATTATACAACTTTTTAAAAAATTTTGTAAAAATAAGGCAGCATTTAAATATATTGTTACTTTTGAACCTTTTTAAAACGTTTGAGTTCTTTTAAATTGCGTCAAAATAAGATAAACACCGCTTTGTCGTTGTTTTACAGTTTTTATTTGCTCACTTCATCCTTATGCAGTTAATTTTAATACAGCAACTTAATATTCGTTTATACAACACATTTATTTACGCCTAAAGACGACTTTATTTTATGACAGCAAAACGATAATTATTTTCACTAATGCATAAGGCGCCGCCTTTTACGCTACGTACGTACGAAACTTCAGATTACTTCGTTCTCTGTTTGTATTACTTAATTGCATTCTACCGTTCGCACGGCTAGTTTATGAAGTCAATGCAGCGAGCGGCCTTTGGATTGTTTGTTGTCTTTATTTCGTTTATTTTATTTTTGTTTAGTTTGTTTTATAATTAAAGCATTTTGATTAAGAGCTAACAAGTATGCGAAGCTTTTTTGTTTTAAGTTCTATAAAAATTAGAGATGACACTGATTCTGAAGTAATACAAAGGGTAATTGAAATAGAATTATAAAAAGGAGTGATCGAATGACGAAAATACGTTAACGTGCGAACATAGCATTATATACAATTTATTTTACTTCCGAATGTGCTCGTTCTTCCTACAACATTAAGTTTCCGTGAATACCAAATTTAACACACAAAGATGGCCGAATTGGCAATGTTGTCAAATACACAAATAAATACAGTATTGTATCAACCTTGACACAACACACAATGCAGTTTTAGAGGCTGATGTGGTGCATCTCTCTTTTTTAGGTATTGCTTATTTTCGTAACAATATTTTATCTGAACCCGAGTATGCAAATTCGGGAAGTTGTCGTCAAGGAGCATTTTCTGCTTTTCTACTTACTTTTGTCCTAAAAATAAATTGCCACAGTTTGAAGTTAATTCCTTTGTCTCTTTTTTATGAAATTTGTTCTTTTATTTTTGTTCTTTACGTCAGCCTGGGCAAAATAAAGAAAAAAGTATATTTTGCAGAATCAATACTACGCAAATACCACAATGATTCTGCAACAACGGAAGGATACCTTAGCAACGGTACCAATAATTTCAAATTTTGCTTTCGTAAAAAAATGATCTCCGTAGTCGAGGAACGGAATCAATCAGGTATATGATGGAACTCGATTTTGATCGAAATTGATATCGATAATATTTTTAAAGTCTTGTAAATCTTGCAATTCCTTATTTATTAAGAGCTTTGCTAATCAAGGAAGTTAGGTTAATAGTAATTAATATATAGGTCCACCGATCGACTTACAGAAGATGCTGATTTTGCTAAAAAAAATCATCTTTTCAGATGAAGCTCATTTCGATCTTGGCGGGTATGTAAACAAGCAAAATTGTCGCATTTGGGGCACAGAAAACCCGCACGCATACATTGAAAAGTTTGGTGCGGATTTAGGTCCAGAGGCATAATTGGGTAATTTTTCTTCGAAAATGAGCAAGGAGTGGCCGTTACAGTCAATGGCGATCGTTATCGGGCCATATTGAACGAATTTTTGTTCAAAAAATTTAAGAGGAGGATATTAGCAACATTTGGTTTCAACAGGACGGGGCTGTGTGCCACACAGCCGAAGCTACACTCCATATTTTGTGCCCTGTTTTTGAAGATCGCATTATCAACCGCAGAGCTGACGTCGTTTGGTCACCTCGGAGCTGCGATTTGACACCGTTGGACTATTATTTGTAGGGTGCCGTCAAAGATAAGTGTTACGCCAACAAGCCAGAGGCAATTGACGTTTTAAAGGACAATATTCGTCAAGCCATTGAGAATATATTCAGTAGTTTTTTTTATAGCATTTTCAAAAAAAAAATTATTTGGCGGATCCTATAGTAAGTAAAAAAAAGAAATCAAAATCTTGTCAGATTTGCAAATTATAGCAACTCGAAATTTCAGTTGATTTCAATTTCGATCAAAATCGATTTCCATCACATACCTGAATAAAGAAAAGAACTTAAAAGCTTAGGCTATGAATAGAAAAGTAAAAGTCAAAGGGATAGTTTTCATTTCATGATCAAAAAACTTTATTGACAATAAAAAAAAAAAAACATTTTGGGCTAAAACGACTGTTTGACAACATTAAACAGAAGGTAATTCTGAACTGAGTGCAAAAATCACCGCTCTCTCTCGCTCTAATATCGTAGAAGTTGTTAATGTTAATCAATCATCGGTGCCAGGCAAAATAATCATTATAAGCTATAAAACGATATGTGAAAGCACTTAACAGTTTAGCTCTTCTTCCTAAGTAGTGCTAGTGACTCTTCATGCGGTTGAATTTTTTATTTGTAATTTGTCTTAATAACCTCCTTTTTCATCATCAGAATCATCTTCGTCCGTGGCGGTTAATTTGAGTTGAGCTAACAATTCATTGGTTTTTTGAAGTTGTGATTGCAATTGCTCTTGTTTACCCTCTAAAAGTTTAAGTGCTTCGTGTAGTTTTTTTAATTGTTTTTCTTGCTGAAAGAAATTTTAACTCACTAACTCAGAATGCATACACACATACATATTTATCATACCTTTTGTCGAAAATAACGACCTTCGTCAGCTAGACCTTTATTTTTGAACTTGGACGTGAACTCATCACTAGAGTTTAATAATAATAAAAAAAAACATTATTTATTATAAAGCGAGCAATACTTCATTTAATATTTTTCACAATTTGATACATACTCGTGAATACTGCGCCATACAATTAATCTTCGAAACGATGACAGATTTTTGAATATCAAACTCTGTAACATATTAAATTTTGTACATATTAAATTTTGTAAAGAAAATAAAATAAAATTATTTTTTTCTTTTTATATAGACATTAAATAAAATTGAGTAGACGTAAAAGTCAAAAGAGTAGTTTTCATTTTACGACGGGGTTTGTTGTACAATAAAATTGAAATTGAAAAAAGCTAAAATTCAACACAATAGGGTGATCAGGAAAATTCTACAAACATTTAAGAAACACTATATTCGAGCTAAAACGACCATTTTGATATCTAATTACTGTTACAACATTACACAGACGGAATTCCAAGCTGTGTGCTAATTAACACAATAGTTATTAAGTTTATCCCCAAAAGATAATCCACAAAAAAGCACGTTGTTCTTGTTTTACAGCCTTATTTCCTCTTTTGACAGCATACAATTATAATTATATAGTCTCCAACTTATTTATTTATCTTGCACTTAATATTCGCTTATACAACACTTTTATTTACGACTAAGCACGACTTTACTTTATGAGTGCAAAACGACAACTACGAATATATCGACGTAGGCAAAGCAGTCGCCTTATATACCTAACTACCTACAGTTTGGAAAGTTCCGGAAACGCCTCAAACGCTTTAAAATTCTGCATTTTATGTCCATTAATTTTTAACATGTACGATTGTGTTACCCAAAGAAATACAAATATACAAATCAATATGGCAATACAGTCAAATACACAAATCAGTATGGTAACGCCGTCAAATACACAAATCAGTACGATATTTCCAGGATAACACATTCATAACCTTGATATAAACCAATAGACCAAAACCCCACAATACAGTCCCTGATGTGGTGTGTTTTCTTTTTAGGCATTTTTATTTTTGTAACAATATAAAGACTATGATGGATGCTGAAGGAGAGCTCCTCATTGACCGCGCCGACCGTATATGTTCATCTTTGCTTTAATGTCAGGCTTGATTCTTGGCTTCGGCATTTTGTCTAGAATCACCCTGTCTTTGCTTCATATTTAGGTACAAAATGTTTTAGCTGTTTATGACCATGTAACAATTTAAAAGCGATTTCCTTTTTTGTTTTCGTTATGCACCCAAGACCTTAACTTATCTGATAGCAAGTTGCACTACCCTTTTTCATCTGATAACTT
The DNA here is from genome assembly GCA_023159175.1 of Wohlfahrtia magnifica. Classification (NCBI taxonomy): domain Eukaryota; kingdom Metazoa; phylum Arthropoda; class Insecta; order Diptera; family Sarcophagidae; genus Wohlfahrtia; species Wohlfahrtia magnifica. The sequence continues at coordinate 2,206,986 of JAKWBJ010000497.1, forward strand.
GACCCTACGACCCCTATAAAGCGCCTAGCAAAGCTGAAATCGACGTCACATAATGTTTTTTATAATAAGGTATGAATGTCATTACCCTTGAAAGAAATGCTGCTATCGTGCTGGGTTAATTGGTCCCAATTTCTAAAGAAAACAATGCTTAAATTCATGCCATCTTCACTAGTTTTGGAGAGTGTCTGAGAAGAAAAAGGTTTAAGTTTTTATGTAATGTCCGATAGAGTAGCGCCATAAAAGGCTTTGTTATACTGTAAGTTAGGCTCTAAAATTATTATGAGCTGTGTGAAATCGCTCAATGAACTTGGCATATATATTAGGACTACGCAATGTTTGGGGTCCCCTGTTTGTTTGTTTGGCAAACAAAGAGGGCTGAGGTTAAGGAGGAGGATTAACACTTGGGCTGATGGAGAATTTTCTAGGTGAAATGCCTTCGGTATGAGACAGACGAGGAAGTCGGTTGAATTGATGATTTGTGTAGACTTTGTGCAATATATTTTGGGACATGTATATTGTGAGAGCCCTTCTATTTCAACCCAAAGTATAAAGTTACTAGGGCACGCTCTGGTAACTCCAAGGGACATTTTTTTCTTCTACCGAATAAGATAATAGACCTCTATCAGTCGGGCCGAATTGCTTTTGGTCTAAATTATCATTAACGTAACAGAAAAGCTTAAATGAAAGAAGGTACAGATCTGCTAATAAGCTGACCTTAGGATTGTAAAATGGTGTTTAGATATCACTCATTGAACACGTACATAAGGAAACGAGGAATATGACGGTTGCAGCTCATAACATCATGCTCTCGAAGCAGTTTCTCCTGGGATGGTGGCGTTCCTTATAAAATTATTTAAAAACAAATAATATTTCAATACTAAAAAATATTTTTATTTTTAAATTAAATTAAAAAATAAATAATAAGAGAACAAATACTTCTAAAAATATTGTTCACGTTTTTTTGTTTGTCAAATATTTGGCAAATGTTAGCTTAAGTCTGATATCTATATTTACAAGTCATGTTGCCACAACAACAGAGGCTTAAATGGCACTCTGGTGGATTCTTTTTTATAAAGAAATAAGTTTGTCGTTTTAAGATATAATTTTCAGTGACTTGTAAAATTCCGGCAACAGGTCTCTAAAATATTTTCAAAACTTCAGGCAGTAGAACTTACATATGTTTTACATTTTCTTGGGCTTGATGTTTGTTTTTGCACTTTGTCAACACTTCTAGTCCTAACTGAATACGAGTACAAGCTTTAATATTATTATCCAAAGAAATAAATGATATATAGGGTCCGCCAAATAATTTTATTTTCGAAAATGCTATAAAAAAACTACTGAATATTTTCTCAAATTTCGTTATTTATTTGAAAGTACAGTCCTTCCGGTTAATAATGGAAAATAATTTCATTCAAATGGCTGCCTCGGTTGGCCATGCAGTAGCCTACACGATCGGTCCAATTTTTAAGCACATTATCGATTGTGTGCAGCTGTATTTCACAATGACACGAATATTGTCCTTTAAAGCGTCAATTATCTCTGGCTTGTTGGCGTAACAGTTATCTTTGACGACACTCCACAAATAATAGTCCAATTGTGTCAAATCGCAGCTCCGAGGTGGCCAAACGACATCAGCTCTGCGGCTGATAATGCGATCTTCAAAAACAGGGCGCAAAACATCGAGTGTAGCTTCGGCTGTGCGGCACGTAGAGCCGTCCTGTTGAAACCAAATGTTGCTAATATCCTCCTCTTCAATTTTTATGAACAAAAATTCGTTCAACATGGCCCGATAACGATCGCCATTGACCGTAACGGCCACTCTTTGCTTATATTCGAAGAAAAATGGCCCAATTATGCCTCTGGACCAAAATCTGCACCAAACAGTGAATCGTCTTGGGTGTATCGGCTTTTCAATGTATGCGTGCGGGTTTTCTGTGCACCAAATGCAACAATTTTGCTTGTTTACATACCCGCCAATATTAAAATCATCTGAAAAGATGATTATTTTTTTGGCAAAATCGGCATATTCTGTAAGTCGATCGCAGGCCCAGATTCCCAGCGTTGTCCAAGCGTATATACAACCATATTCGTTCAGCGTAAGGATAAAACTAATTATCTGTCAAATCAGACATGAGCTATGTGTTACCATTCACGAAATAAGCACTAGTTTAAAAAAAACGTTAGATGGCGGACTCCATAGCAAAAATAAACCTATTTCGAGGGAAGAAAATAATGACGATCAAGGGAATCCTTTTTTAGGGATATTATTGCTCATTATAGAATCATCATAGAATTAACAGAAAAATAAAAAGAATTCAAGGGATAATTTATTCACCATTTTTATGTAGAGAAAAGGGAAAGAAAAGGGTTCATTATAGGGGTGTATATAACCATTAGTAAAGAAACTCTAAAGTGCAAATAGTTTTGAATCAGACATACAGTGTGTCAAGAATGAGTTTACACATTAAAAATAATTAAGTACTCACAACTTTATTACTAACAAAATTGCACTTTTTGGTTCTTAACACGAATTTTTTGATTTATAATAATAATAAACATACATATCTTGTTAAATCTTAGACAAAAAAATAAGATAAATTCAATTTGAAACAAATAAGAAATTTACCATAAACAAATTTTACTCACATTTGGTGGTGTCAAATAACTTTATACACAAAAATTCGAATAAGTGCTTACATTATATTTAACGGCTAATGAATACATTTTTCAGGCCTTATTATTTATATTTGATATGACTTTATCTTGCATCTCTTATGCATTATAGTTGCTTTCTCATGAAGTTAACTTACTTTTTTGGATCATAATCTGCAGATATTTTCTGCCACTCTTCAATTATTGCAGTTTAAGTGCTGTAATTTTCTTTGGTTTTGGTCTTTTTCTCACAAATTGTTTCTGGGGGTCAAGTTGGGGTTTTGCACAGAAGTATCATAACTTATTCGCAGTTATAAAGAATCCATATCCTTACTATATACGAATTAGGCTTAGAGTCTTTGTCTTGATAAAATATAAATTGCGGTTTGTTGTCTCTGTTGAGGGTTTTCTCCATACGCTTGTAGGTCCATCGTTGTAATACTACACCATTTCCGTTTCAACACAAAATAATACGTTATCCCAAAGTTAGACGATTGTGAAACGATCATATTGGCAAAGGGAAACGCGTTTTTCATATTTGCTGCAGATATTCACCCTTATTCCATTTAGCGTCGTCGTCATCGTTATCAATTTAATATCAATCTCAAATTTTATCGACATCGTCATCAATTCAGTACAAAACTAGTGTGCCATAAGAGTAGTGTAACGATATCGATGGTTTATCGATTTTTGAAGCACATCTCTAACAATTTAGACAGCTGGTTTTTTATTTTCAGTTTTTTTTTTTTTTTTTTTTTTTGAAGGGTAGCGAAATATTCACAAAAATATAGAAAATAAAAAGAACCTACAATTTAATATAAACTATGAAATTTGTCTAGCTTTTGTTCAGTCTCTCCAACTATTTTTCCTTGATTAATAATTTATTTTTTTTTAATTTTCATTTCGGATTCATGCTGTTCTTTTTTTCTTTCATTTTCCTCCAATAATAACTGATATTTTTTCTTTCCTATTTCTACTAAATCTTTTTGGTATCTACTTAAGTCTTTCAGGGTTCTTTTCATTGATGACATTGAATTATTCATTTCTTTTAACATACACACCTGTTCATCACTATGCTTTTGAAGCAGTTCGTAGTGATCATTTGATGATCCTGGTTTCTTCGAGGTCGATTTTTCCTTTCTTCTTAAGGGGGTGCAATTTTCGGCGCTTCATTTTGAGGAACCAATTCGTCGCTTTCCACAACTTCTATTTCCACATCCTCATGTTCAAAAAATTCCACTCCCTGAACAGAACCTTTTGGGTTCGGCTGCTACTAAAATTGAAGCAGGTTAGCCACGGCTTCTTCCGCCCCCAGTCGACGTACACTCTGCTTTATTTGCCACTAATTTTTTCTTCACTTTGAATTTTAAATCCCGCCAAACTTTTAAAATCAATTTTATTATTCAATAATCTTTTTATAACTATTTATCTCTGCTCTTTTCCCTGGACCAAGAGCATTTAATATCGTTGCAATTCTTTCCCACTGTTCTTTGAAGTCACTGGGAAGGCTGCCTTTTGGAAACCCTTGGCAAGCGGTGGATTTTTTTCCATCTCCTCCACTAATTTATTAAACTGCATACTGTTTGTAATTTTTTTTCTTTTTTCATTTTTTTTTTAAACTTAAAACTGTTTCGACACAAGCCAGACCGACGATAAAATCAGAGCCAATTTAAATCGATGTCGCCTTTAACGTTGCGTACGGCATACGAAAAATGCATCGACGCTTATCGATAAAATTTGATACTGATGATGGGCATACCGATTTACAACACCGACGCAAAACTACATCGTTTCATATTGATGACGCTAAATGGAATAAGGGTGATTAATGATTTCTTGTGTACTGCTTTTGATTGCCTGCCGAATCGATTAATAACAATCAACAAGTTATACGCTCTGAATATTCACTTATAGCAAGCCTACAGCTAATTCCTTCTTTAACTCCAATCTTCCCTTTTCTTAACACGATTTTGTATACAGTAAATTGTATTTCTTAACACTCTTTTTCAAATAGTCATTTAAGTAAATCAACTGAATGACGTTGTAAGATAACCTGTTGTCGGGCATCTTTTAAAGTGTGTAATATTGAGATTTGCATCACAAAAAATTTTTCACCAACTTGTTTGCAAATTTGCAGAAAACAATAACTAACTTCAAACGTAACAGCAACGAATATTTGATCTTCAAATAAATGCAAAACCGAGTAAAACATAATAGGTGTGTAAAGAGTTATTTGACACTAAAAAAATTAAACAATATTTGTTTTCATTGTTTTTCTTTCATAATTTACAAAAAAAAAAATTGAGCATTTTTTGAATGTGTTGCATAAGTTATGTATGTACAACAAAACAATATGTCTGAAGTAATAAACTCTGACTTTTTATTGTCAATGAAATTAGAAACAAGTTTCATGTTATATATAAACTCTTTCTTGACATACTATACTATTTAAAAAAATTTTTTATATATATATTTAATTTAATTTTTAATCCTTTTTAAAATTTATTTATTGTTCGACTTTTTTTTTAAAAAAACCTACATTTTAGATAATTTTTTTTAAATTTAAGAAACTATAACTAAAAGAAAATTATTATTTAATTTATCTCTCGTTGTTTTTTGTATTTATGAAATAGATAATTAAGTTAAAAAATAATGAATAATTTGTTTTCTATATATGTATGTAAAAAATGTAAATAGTAAATGTTAAGCTATTTTTGTTTTGCTTTTATAATTAAAAATATATTTTAAAAAAATATGTATTATATACAATATATATATAAAGTTACATACATACATATACTATATAGAAATGAGTTGTAAGATCTACCAAAAAAAAAAAATAATTAACACAAAATTATTAGTAACTCTTATAAAAAAAAAGTATAATTTTTAAGAAAATTTATAAAAAATATATTCAACAGTCTTTAGGCTTCAATTTAACACAAAAGACATTTTATATGTATGAAATAATTGAAAATATTTTAATAAAAAATATGGCATTCTATACATTTTAATAAAAAATAAAAACAAAACAAATATGTACTCGTATATTAAATAATTTAAGAACAAATAATATAAGTACTTATTATATTAAGAAAAAATACAACGTAAAATTATTAAAGTAAATTCGTTACTTTTTAATGAAAAAAATGTATTAATTATAGTTATTTCATTTTTATATATCGCACTTGATCAACAAAAGGGTATTAACTCAAAATTTTTAAAATTTCACTTTTTGCAAGAAATCAACTAATCTACTGTAAAAATTTCAACGTATTCCGATTACTCTTTCATCTCGAAAACCACATTTGAGACAATTTGACTACCCTTATATCACCAAAAAGGTATTATTTTGAGTTAATACAAAAGTGGGAATAGAACGTATCGTATGCTTTCTTAAAAAATTTATAATTTTTTTGCTTACTACGATGTATTCGGATTTTTAGATTCTCTTATAGTGTAACTACAAACATTTTTTCCACCTCTACGGAAAATTTTATAATTTTGAGCTAATACCCTCTTGTTGATCAAGTGCGATATATATAGTGACTAAAGCGCATAATCGGACAAGAATTTTTCTCATACATAAGACTTCTAAACTTAAAATATGTAATAAATGCTTATATAGATTTTTACGGATCTTAAAATTCAATTAGACGTGAGTTAACATACCATGACGCCATAACCGATCAATTGAATTTTTGTTTGTTCCGTCTATGGTTACGGTCACGTCTAATTGAGCCTTCATACTTCAGGCATGTATCTTTATGCATCTTTATTAATAATAGGAAAATACTAACAATATTCAATACAAAAACAAAAACAATTTAATTTTTTTAAATCAGCGCAATGTTTGAATTATTTAAATGCAATAATCGACCAATCAGTAATAATTTACCAACCTTTTTAATCTAGCACAGTCAGTAATCTTCCGACTTTATGGAGTTCAATACTTCTAATAAAGTCACATTAAGACTCAGCAGAAAACAAATCGACATATATCATCTATTCGTCGTTTACAAGGCTTCTTTTGATAGCCCGATTCGTGCAAAGGTGTTGAGTTTTGAATTTTTGTTTTTTTCTGAATGACGTTAACTGACACAAGATCATCAATTAAGATGGAATTAAATCTCCCTGAATCATTTAATACTAAACTAGGCTTCAAACAGGGTGATTAGATTATCGTGTGATCTTTTGAATATTTTATTAGAAAAGATCTTAAGCGAAGCAGCAGTTAATAATTTAATATTGATATCATTGGTCAGACATTACGAGATGTATGTACCGATTTTGCAAATATTAAAAAAGAATCAGTGGAAATAGGTCTTACTGTGAACGAAGGCAAGACCAAGTACTTGGTTTCACAGAACAGAGATTCCATAAGACTGGGTCTAAATGTCAAAGTTGGTAACTACAAGTTTGAAAAAGTGGACGAATTTATCTATCTTGGTACAGTCATGAATAAAACGAATAACATCAGGTTGGATATAAGACGATGATTAATACTTACTATTCGTACAGGGGCAAATAAGTAAAAGTGCATGAAAATTATCTGTTCCGTGTATGTATACCGAAATGTGCTTTTCATAGAACAATTGCTCACGTTTAATTCACACGTATTCTTACGCTCTTACTTTTAGTCGTCAATGAGACACTGACGAAAGTACATGTGCGGATAATGTACAAACATTTTTTTAGGCACAGAAAAATAATTTAAAAAGTTTCTTACGATCTTGCTTTTAGTTGTAACTGAAACAGAGACTAATGCACCTTAATGCATGGCGCATGCGTGTTGATTTAAAAAAAATTGTTTTAAACATCAACTTTACTCTTTCTGAGAGAGTAATTTCCATGTTCTCACTAACACAACTACATTTTTACTTTTGTACATCATTGATGTATACAAACGACAAAAAACGAAAATATTAGAGAGAATTAGAAATGAACAACAATTTCATTTAGTTGTGTGATAGATTCTGATGCAAGCAGATGTATGTGCATTAAAATTCATTATTTGTGTTGTTGTTTACCGCACACTGCAAAAATTTACTACTACTACAAGTTAAGTTTTCTCGCTGTCCACCATTACTTGCACAGAACAAAGCTCTCTCTCGACAAACGAAAATCACACTGTACAAGATGCTGATACTAATCGAGTTGTTATATGGCTCAAAAGCATGAATTTTTGCGTAAACAGATGAAGCTGTTTTTGGAGTTTTCAAGAGAAAAATTCTTTGGAAAATATATATCCGCATCCGCGTTTGCGGGGTGTATGAACATCGAATGAATCACGAACTGTATGAGCTTTATGCTGACATCGATGTTATTATACTCATCAAAGTACAACGTTTGTGTTTGCTTGGACATGTCATGTATATGAATGAAAATGCTTTGGCGGAAAAATCTTTCGAATTTCTATCACTTCGATGGAAAGATCAAGTCGAAGACGATCTTTTAAAACTATCGAAGCGCTTGGAATTCTATTGTAATTCAGGCTAATGACCAAAAGAGAAGAATAAGACGTAATCGAAACTTTGAAAAATCTAGGTTCTTTATGTTTTTGTATTGAAACTTATAGTTTTTATTGGATTAACTGCAATTTTTCTTATTATTCATACATATCTGAAGATCTGAAGTATAAATAAGACCCGAAAAATCCATACATATATAATTATTATATTATTTACGTTTAGAGGACTTATCTACAAGAAAAATCCTTGTCTGACTATACGTTACAGTCACTGTACATATTTATAATTATTTTTTTTATTATTTAATTAATTTGAAACTAATACATTTAGTTTTTAATTTTTTTAAGTTTATTTTTAAAAATAATGTTTCTTATTAATAATTTTACTTTATATGGCTACTCTTAAGCAAACTGAGGTAGTGTTTTCGTTTTTCTCTCTTAACATCTAAACCGTATCTTTATAACAAGGAAAAGGACAAAGGACATAAAAGGCGACAAAACCAAATGTTTAAATATTTTAAAATATATATTTTTTAATTTATATATGTACTGTCTGAAATACTGTCTTGGCACATGTTTATCATTTAAAAAAGAAAAAAAATATTATTTTTATACATTTTCTTTAACAAAATTTCTGTTTTAACAGGAATGTGTGCTTTTTAGTACTTTTATTTTAAAATACTTTTTAACGATAATTTTGCTGGTTTTTTAAATAAAAACTAACGATTATTTATATTTTATTTTAAGGGCTAATTTCTTAATAAAACGAGCGCAGCTCTTTTTTAAATAAAAAAAGAAAAAACCTGCTAAAATTAAATTAAAAAAAAAAAACTTAAACTTAAAAATTCAACACAAAATAAAATAAAACTTTATGTTGTGCTTAAACGTTTACTGGCATATTCTTGTAGCTTTTGTAGAGCCAGTGTTTTATTGATTTCCATTAAATCACGGCTATATTTGGCCGCCTGTAATTGCACTTCGAGTATGCGCATGCGCATTATATGCTCTTTATTTTGCATTTCCATAAAGGCTCTTAATTCTGTTGAACTTTCCAGACCTTGTGATTTTGTATTCAAAGATGTTAGGGAATTGGCTGAGGTTAGGCAAGTGGTCGAATTGTTATTCAAATTTTCATTTAAATCCATTTCTCCCGTTAGGGAGGAAGGACCATTGCCATTTGATAGTGAAGAGGTACGTGGTCTTTTGGCTGGCGGTAATTGATCATCTGTTTCTTGTTGCTGTTGCTGGTGCTGGTGCTGCTGCTGTTGTTGCTGTTGTTGAACAACAGCAAAATTATTTTGTAAGGCTGCAGCCGCCGCAGCAGCTGCCGATGGAAATTGTCCAGATCGCAGGGCATTTAAAGCTTCCAAAGTGGCTGAAATATTATTCATACTAAAGCCTGGCTGGAAACCTGTCAAATCATTGCCTCCCTGAGGCAAAAACGTTGTATTAGTACTGCTGGTAGCTGCATTATTATCATCGTTGGTGGACAAATTGGTGGGACTCTGCATGCTAGAGCGATCTAAGTCATGTGTTGCTGTGGTTCGATGTGTAGGCGAAAAACTGTTTATTGGCTTGTCAGCCTCTATAAAGGTGTCATTTAAGGTTTCATTGGTCTCTTCTTTAATATCAACATCACATAAATCTTGGGGTGGCGTACGGCTGCTACTTTAGAAAAACATTTTTTTTTTTTAAATTCAGGTTTAGAAAATGCAAAAAAAAAATCAATTTGAACTTACTCATCCATATCATGATCATCTTCATTATTATGATCCTCTTCTCGATACTCGAAATCTTCTTCCAAAGCTAAAGGTATTTTTGAGTAATCTATGCCATCCAATGCCTCCGATTTACAAGCCTTTTTGGCCTCCTGCATAAATTCCCAAACTTCAAAAGTGAATGGTGAAGGTTTCTTACGATCGGCCACTTCGGGCCCAAAACGGGTTAAGCGATTATTGTAATCCAATATTTCATTACGAGTACAGGCTGTCGAAATAAAAAACAAACATTTTCTTTATAAGAATATATTTCAATTCTATGTAACTTACCTTTCATTCGTCGCCATTGTTCCTTTAAACGATTGCACGTTCGATCCGTGCCAAATTGATTTGAGAATTTTTGATGTATTATTTTCCAAGCTTTATTTTTAACAGCCGTCAGACCAGCATCTAATCTCTTATTCTCTATTATTCTCATATCTTTGCGACACAAGTCGAGTAGAAATTTTTTCTCTTGATGATTCCAATTTTGGGTGCGTTCACGTTTTTTGTACATGTTCATGGCTGGGTTATTTAAATATTGTTGCATTTCTATAAAAAACGAAATTAAGAAAATTATTAAAATAGTAAAAATTAAAAAATTATTGTAATCCACACCGAAATATCAAAAATTAAAAAAAAGGTTTCGCATATTTTTTCAGCAAAAAAGTGCTTAATTTTTCAACAGCCTTTTTTCTTACTTTTTTATTCTCTCTAAATTGCTCACTCGTATGACTTAAATATTTCACCAATCAGACAATTCTTTAAATTTAGATTCAAAAAATAGTCAACAAGGGCTCGATAGGGAGAGTATGTATAGATCAGATATTCTGCCTAAAATCTCTAAGTAATATTCGCCGGTAATAGTTTCACCGTTTTTAGGACAATTAATCTGGAAAAATCCACAAATAGCAGAATTTTTGACAGGGTTCTGCGAAGTGCGGCACTAATGATAACAGATGCGCTCAGCTCCACCCCTTTGAAAGCCTTGTTTGTACTGCTGAACTGGCTTCCGGTGGACCTGATGGCTAAGTAAATGGCGATATATTCCCACGACATGGTCTGACAAGGATCATGATGAATTTCCGGACCCCTGCAGTGTCTTACAAGTGGATATCTCGGCGATAAAAAAGGACTGGTTGATGTCTTACAGGGTATTTGATGTTGTTCCGGATCTGTACGGACAGTCAGGCTGCGATCAGGATGCTTTCCGGTGTCTACTAGACATCGCAACTGGTATGTGAATGTCGGGCGTCTCTAAAAAAAATAGCGAAACATTCAGACCTAGAGATTACCTCTTTGACACCCGAGAGAACTGTGTGGCGGACGATCTAGCAAGTGTGGGTTTTTTCCTTGGCAACGTGAAGATTGACCATCTAGTTGGGATGCCCTTTTCCTCTTGAAAACTTCTGGTTCTGCGACACATGTTGGATAGGATACAAATACGGTGGAAGAATGAACCCACATGCTCTCTATCAAAACAAATCTTGCCTCTATACGATCGGGCTCGTTCAGAGTCTATCATAGAGCTGACGCGATATAGGCTGCAAATTCTTGTGGCTATCATAACTGGGCACTGGGTGGTTGATGCGCATACTGGGTCTACCGTTCAATGATTACTGTAGGAGTTGTCAATATGAGAAAAAGTAGAAGACTGTCGAACATTTTTAGTGTCAGTATCCGAATCTTTCGGATGTATATACTGTTTTATTCGGCAGTCCGTTCCCGCATGCTATACCGGAGCTGATGTGAGTATTAGAGGGCTTTTTTTCTTTTATGCATGCGTCTGGTTGGTTCGTTTCGGTCCGGGATGCGGAAATGTAAGTTTGTTAGGAAGGTACTTCAATATTGGACCAAAATGAGCTGGCCCAGTGTCTGGCTACCGGTTGTAAAAAACTAAGATAATTAATGTAAATTAGGATGCTTGCATTCCAGAAAAACTGTAAATATAGTCTTTTTAGCCTTAAGATCCATCTATCATTTCATTACCTACCATTTTCCTTGTTTTTGATTTCTGATCTGTTATGATGGATCCTTGTTTCCATCTACAACTATAAAAACTGTTCGCATTCTATCGGAACATTTTCAAACATTTCTTTGAATTGGTCACTAGCTACTAGCACAAATCGCGCTGATAACGTTTCCATATGAAAATATTTATCCATAATGTGATGGGTTCGCTCGATTAAGATCAACCATATCACTTATTTTCAGCGGCTTTTGATCAGATTGTATATTTACACATATGAGATATCCAGAATGTTCTGGCCTACTCTGGTAGCAAAAAATAACCAGCGTTCCTTGGCCTTTAGTAGAAATTCAATTAGGCTTCTTACGGATATAATAACTGGGTACTATATGATTAGACATATGGTACATATCTCAGAGCGTATGGGTTACTCCATATTTGATTATTTTAGAAATTATTTACATGAGGCAGAAGAAAATCGTTCAATAATCGACAAGTACTCTGGGGATCTCATACAGACGACATGGATTGCTTAGTGTCTAATGATGGGGCAGAATGTGAAAAAAAGTTCAATTCTATAAAAAGAAATACTTCGCAAAAATGTCTATTGTTAATATGTGAAAGGTCCCTAGAGACCTTGTCAGTTAACGCAGGATAAACGGTCTCGGAGATGTGTCTCTGACAAATCTTATGAGATTTCTTAAGTATTTCACATTCGTTGTTTAGTCTTTTTCATGTATTACTTGAGAATGTTTTTAGGGGAACTACAAGAAGCCATAGGGTCTTCGAGTGAGCCCGCATTGGACCCATTTATATAACCTATGCTGGCAACTATTTTTACTATGACGGTCTTTATTTTATTTATTTTGTTCGTCTTTAAATTTTTCTACAACAAGAATACAAATCTTATTTCATAATAATGTGCCGAGAAGAACGCATGTTAATCAAACTAAATAAATATACATGCTCCGTCGGGCGTAATGAAAATTTGCATTGGTTTGTGCTGGTATGACCAGAACGGTTCTCAGTAAAACACTTTCTAACCATTAAAACTGAGTGTACAGATATGCCTGGTTAACTGGCAGCTGTCTGCGGTACAGCTCGCTTGGGTCAAAAGAGTAGATCCTGTTATAATACCATGTATCTATTATCATACCAAAGTTCTCACAACTCCTGGCCATCTTCTGACACCCATCTAGTCGCATTAATAAAGGCATGAATTTTGTCCAAATCGACCGTTGATAGACGGTTCTTGTCGTAAGATTTTCTCCTACTAAGATCTTCAATGCCGGGTAATGGCAAAGAAAATTTTTCGTAGACTTCTACTCTTGAAGCTTCTGTAGAAATCTTTATATATTATTCTTAGCCATTCATACTTATGCAGCAGTTAAGGATGTCAATTTCTTTCTGTTAACGGCGCAGTCTGAAAATATTCTGGCCGGACATAGCGTCTGACCTTATAGCAAAAAACACATAAAGTTCCCATAAAAAAAAAATTGTGCGGATGAAATGAGATGGTTTGGACACATCCTTGTAAATCTGAGTCAGATAAAAGCTTTAGATGGATAGATGGAAAGAATTTGCTATGACCTTATGATCCCTTACGAATCACAGAAGGAATTAAAAATAATTAAAGAAAAAAGATAAAGGGGCGGCGTGGTGTAGTGGTTAGAACGTAGGCATACAACACAAACGGCTCAAACAGAGGACATGACAAAAAAAAACATTAATTGTGGTTTAGAGTTTTTAATAAAGAGACTTCAACCTCACTCCAGACAAATTCAACTAAAGAAGCGCCCCTGACCTTCCGGCTTACCTCTGGCGATGAAGACAAATATCAGACGAATGATCAGTTTACTGATTACTGAAATTAAAACAAAGTAATGAATGCTTTGTGGAAAGTCAATTTGCTCCCCAGAGGAGTGATGGAGAAAACAAAAACTAAAAAAATCAAATATCTTCTGAGCTAGTTCATGTCGCTCATGCCATTACAAACGTTCTTTTAAACCAGTTCATTTATGAACTACTCAAACTCTAATCGATTACTCACCTCCTTTAATATCTACACCCTCTAATAAATTGTGATTTGTATTTTGCCAATTGGCAGCCAATTTCATAAATGCCTCCAAATCGGTGGCCGAATATTGTTTATTAACCTGCAAAAAAAAAAAATTATTATAATTATTAATAAATTATTATTAATTAAATATATATTGTAAATAAAAAAAAAAAAATTCTATAAACAATTCAATTAGACAATGGATATTTTGTTAAAAAAAGATTTATTTTTATAATTTTTAATGTATACGTATATGCATATATGAGAGATTTTAAAATTCAATAAGTGTTTTTTTATTACAGCCTTAAACAATTTATATAAAAAAAAAATTAAAAATATTTTTAAAATAATAAAATTTTTCAAGAAACAATGACCCACAAATTGACAGCACAAAATGGAATAAAATAAAGGATGATTATGATGATGACGATATCGATATTAAAAAAAATATTTTCTTTTACAAAAAGAGGGGGATTTAGAGATTTGTGGGTGATTGTGCACATTACTCGTATAAGTATATATATTTATTGTGTTTAATTTAAAACAAAATGGCAGACATTTAAAATAATTTCGTTTTAATTTTATAAATTCTTCTTATTAAAATGTTATTGACATGCCAATCTTTGGAAAGCACAAAATTCGTACTTAATTTTTATGTTTTAATTGAAGTGTTTCGGTTATATTTTAAGTTTTTTTAATACGATTACACGATATGTTTAAAAAATATATTGTATATACTTAAATATATATCATTTATTTTATTTTATTTTATTTTTTTTTTTAATAAATAAAAATAACTCAAACGTTTCAGAAGCTTAGTCAATATAATTTGTTTCAAAATATGAGGGAGAAAAATTGTTTTTAATTTAATTGATTTTTTGCTATATTTAACTGGATTACCACATATCGTCTTTTGAAGCAAAGGCCTCAGCTGTTGGAGGAAAGACTAAATGCAGTTAACTCCTGGTTTAATCTGGATTATGGATATGCTTACATTTGATATATCCACGAAAGACTTCTGGTCTAGCAAATAGGAGTTCCCACAAAATACCCTTGAGGTCTATACCAATAGCTTTAAAATGCTGGACAGAGTTGGTTGTGGTATATTCATAAACGATTCAGACACTAGACTATTGATGTGCAAAAGTAAAAATGTAGTTGTGTTAGTGAGAACATGGAAATTACTCGCTTAGAGAGAGTAAAGTTGATGTTTGCCTCCACCACACATGTGTAATCGTCACTGTTTCAATGACAACTAAGTGCAAGATAATTGACGACTAAAAGCAAGAGCGTAGGAATACGTGCGAATTGAACGTGAACAATCGTTCTATGAAAAGCTCATGGCTGCACTAGACTATATTATAGGTTGCCTGACCATGGCAGTGTATTTCAGGCGGAGGTCATGGCTATACTGAGGCAACTTGTTCAAAAAAAAGAGAGGGATTCTTCCTGAGAATCTTTTGATTTATTCTGATAGTCAGGTTGCAATCAGGTCCCTTACGAGCATCACTTCGACGCCTATGCTCGTCCATAAATTACGCAGGTTTCTGATGAAATCTCGACTCATTCGAAAGTAACTCCCATCTAGGTGCCGGGAGACACAGACATTGTCAGGAATTGCATTGCTGACGAATTGGCTAGGGCGGGTACTGAGCTCGATATTTTCGAACGAGTGTCTATCATTTATGTCCCAATTATCCCACTTAGGCTGGATATTCCCCAGTCAATCTATAGCGAGACTCAATCTCGTTGGCGGCATGAAGGCACGTACGGATTGCCAGGCTCTACTGTACCAACCTCGATGAAAAGACTAAATATCTTCTATCATCGTTTCATTGCCTGATTTGATAGGTTCGAAATACCTTTGCATGATTTTTGCAGGACTTTTAGTTCTAAAGAGGAGAAGGAGACTGTATTTCACCTCATGTGTCAGTGTCCAGCCTTTGCCGCCAGACGACGAAAGTTTTTGGCCTCCTATTTCTTGTCACCTTTGACTGCGCTTTTCAGATTGAAGGTCACCGCAATTGCGAGATTTATTTTAGAGTTAAAATGGTTTCCATAGTTTGATCCCCGGGTAGCTTTTATGCTTGTGGTATCACAATCGGCCAAATCTCAGGTCTAAGTAGGACTACTCCCTCTAGAGGGGTCCATCACCATACCTAAATTGACCTAATTGCTATTCATTTTTGGAATAAAATAAAAATTACAATAAATTATTAGATGAAAAATATCTCAGTGCTCTAATAGAGCGAAATTGATAATGGTACTATCATCGATGAATTATTGTCACATTATCAGTATCAAGTTAAAGTTCGAATGAAATTATTTTAAATAAAAAATTTCATTGATGAATACTTGTGACAATGACACAAATAAAGGGTTATGACCACTTCATTGAAATGTCACCATAGTAAATAAAGCTGCACTTTAGCGACATTGTCTGTTTTGAGTCTTCTACACTCCCCGTTAGCTCATAATTGATGCCTGTTAGAACTCAATAATAAAAGGAGGCCTGCAAGACAAAACCAAATTCTGTCATTTATGAAAATTTGAACAATTACTTTGAAAACTACGTATGAAACCAAAGCAAATCATCGTGGTCATTAAGATAATGGCTATCACGCCTACTTTTGCCATAAATCATACGAAAATAATCAGAAGAGTGAGTGCCCCGTTAGATTAGTAGATAGTACGCTAGTCTATCAGGGCGGAGGTCGTAGAGTATAATTTATAATTGTATTCCAATTCAAAATCAATAAAATCAGATGAGTCCAATAACAAAGCGAGTGACTTGTATTTTCAATGCAGTAACTTTCAATTTACTTGTAATATGGGCCGATTAATACTGTAGGCATTTCGTTTGAGCGGGCACAAACTGAACGGGGTTTCGACTGTATATGGAGGATCCAATACTCCAATACTCCTGAGACCAAAAAGCAACCAAAAGGTGTTTATTTGGCTAAACGTCCAGCAGGGCTAACTAAGGTGAGTCTGTTCACCAAGTTTAAAGCCAGTTTTTTGAAAGCACAACGATTTCCTTGAAAAGGTCAAAGCGACTATGGTTATAATTAAGACTATTTTGAACAGATTTAATAGGAACCTCATCCAGCAAATAAAACAGTGTCATTTTAGCAACAAGCTGCTGTCCCATACAGCATACTCTTTAAGTTTTTTTTTTTTTCTTTAATTAAATTTCAGTTTTCTTCATACATATATGGGCCGATCATTATTAAACCAATTTATTATTGTCATAACCTGACATTGCTGACAAATTTGTCTACCATAATAGATTGTTGACTTTATACCATAGAACGTAACAACTCGGCTTGTGAGAATTTCATTTGGTTTTTCGTTTTATGGTTTGTGCTTGTAAGTTTTATTTTTTAACTCGTGAGCACAAATTTTATACTGCGAACAAATTAAAAATAAGCAAAAAGAATCGCAAACGGGCAATTTATTGCAATGCTTGTGTAAGATTAAATGTTTAATATCATGCATTCGTATGTGTGTATGCACTTATGTATATGTGTGCAGCGACCAATAAGTATCACACACATGCATGATTTATAAATGGTCCGCCAAATAATTTTTTTTTTTTTTTTTTTTGAAAATGCTATAAAAAAAAACAACAGAATATTTTCTCAAATTTCTTTTTTTTATTTGAAAGTACAATCCTTCCGATGGAAAATAATTTCATTCAAATGGCTACCTCGGCTGGCCATGCAGTAGCCTACACGATCGGTCCAATTTTTAAGCACATTATCGATTGTGTGCAGCTGTATTTCATCAATGACTTCACGAATATTGTCGTTTAAAGCGTCAATTGTCTCTGGCTTGTTGGCGTAACACTTATCTTTGACGGCACCCCACAAATAATAGTCCAACGGTGTCAAATCGCAGCTCCGAGGTGGCCAAACGACATCAGCTCTGCGGCTGATAATGCGATCTTCAAAAACATGGCGCAAAACATCGTGTGCAGCTTCGGCTGTGTAGTACGTAGCGCCATCCTGTTGAAACCAAATGTTGCTAATATCCTCCCCTTCAATTTTTGTGTACAAAAATTCGTTCAACATGGCCCGATAACGATCGTCATTAACTGTAACGGCCACTCCTTGCTCATTTTTGAAGAAAAATGGCCAAATTATGCCTCTGGACCAAAATCCGCATCAAACCGTGACTCGTCTTGGGTGTATCGGCTTTTCAATGTATGCGTGTGGGTTTTCTGTGCCCCAAATGCGACAATTTTGCTTCTTTACATACTCGCCAAGATCAAAATGAGCTTCATCTGGAAAGATGATTTTTTTTTTTTGGCAAAATCGGCATCTTCTGGAAGTCGATCACAGGCCCAGGCCCAGATTCCCAGCGTTGTTCAAGCATATACACAACCATATTCGTTCAGCGGAAGGATAAAACTAATTATCTGTCAAATCAGACATGAGCTAAGTGTTATCATTCACGAAATAAGCACTAGTTGAAAAAAAAACGTTAGATGGCGGACCCTTTATTACAAAAACAACATTTACTAACTCGTTTTCAAGCTTTTCGACGCGACATAAGAAGTCAATGACTTTTTTTCCATTTTTTTTTTTTTTAGTATCTAACTGAGTGATTTATACTATACTAGAAAAACCCTTCGCGCGTTGCTGAGAGCGTGTACTTGCTTTTTGACTGATCTGCATAGATAACGAATTTTAACTATTACCGTTCTCCACACACATATGCAAAATTCAATATTTTCTTAAAATTTATGGTTTGAATTGACCGCCAAGTTATTTAGAAACTTCAACACTAAACATTCTCAAGATATAAAAATGTCAATATCGACTTCTTTCCACTTTTTAACTGTTGGTTTTTATTATCTAAGTAGTCATTTAGAACAAATTCAGAAGCTTCCATTCTAACCGTTGACAAGATATACAGAAATCAATATTACCGAATATTACATTAGACATTACGATAGATGGTTTGGTAATTTTTCAAGTGACAATCAAAAATCATAATATGGAAAATGAAGGGCATTTTGTTGATATTTGTACTGGAATATATAGGAAAATCTAAATGCCATATCCTCGGAACCACTGCGCCGATTTCGTGCAAACTTCACATAAACCATCTACAGACCATCCTCAACGTACCCTGAAAACTTCTTGTTGAAATTTGTCGACCCAGTACACTTATTCTTAAATACATAGATTTGGTGAAATTCTTAGGGCTAAAAAACAGTTTATTTGGGCCATATTTTCTGTGAATAGTAGCATTCATAAAACATAAATCAATAGGATATTCAATTGAACGTATTTTAAACAATATACTGTACAACGTTTAAATAGACAAGAGAAGGAGGATATCGAACATATTGCAAGAACTAAGATGTAATTGTGAGTTAATTAGCTATTACGGTTCAAAGCACTTGAAGGGCGTAGATAATAATTATTCTTCAAAAGAACAACTCAAATCCGTTTCAGATTACTTTAGAATAATTTTGATCTGCCACACCCACATTGTTTGAATTTTGTTTTTCAACAGTGGCTTATTGAAATAATATGACTCATTTCACATTTTTGTTGTTGATAAGTGTATCAGTAGTAGAAGTTTTGGTTTCAATTTCGATCATGACATGTTTACACGATAAAGTTTTTTGTTTCGTAATTTTAAGAGCGAAGCACCCAAGTTGTTAGAAATTTAGTTGCAATTACCCAATGGATTAATAGAAAACAATGTGATTTCTATTCTTTAACAAGGCTAAATGTGTTCATTTAATTTCTGTTCTTTTTATTCATTTCTTTTTTCCTTTCTAAAACACAATTTCCTGGCAACTAACAAAACCATTAATAAAATTGACAAGAAAAGAAAGAAGAACCATCAAAACGAATTAGCATGGTGTCATGTGAAAAGGGTAATTCGTATATGTAATTCAAACAGCAAACAAGTAAAATTCGAATTAATATAACAAAAATCCACCTAAAAATGTATTAGTACCTGTATAAGCTACCTCTGCAAAAATTACTTCCAAAAGTTAACTAATTCGCTAGTTCATCGATATAGTTTATGTAAAAACTCCACAGCCAGTGATAACGAAAAAGATACGATTTCTACAGCGGCCAAATGGTAAATTTTTCCGACAGACCAGCTACAAAGTTTTTGTTGGAAAGCCCTATGCACACCAAAAAAAAATGTTCAATGTTTCTGCTTATTTTTCTCCCCAGTATGCTGGCATTCTGACTATATTTTCCACATGTCTTTTTTCCCCGGTTGTCAGCCCAGATCGTCCATCTGTTTCTGTGGCTATCAATATGTCTGTTTGTCTGCATTATTAGTTTGTGTGTTATTTCAAATATATTTCTTGGCAATAACCATTAAGTAAATGGTGTGATTTTAATATTTTTTTTTTTTTGGAAAAGTTCTAAAACATTTTTAAATCAAATACCAAAAAATAGCAACAATAAAAAATTAAGAAATTAAAATAATCATAATCACTTTAAGTAATAAGAAAACTAATGTTTAAATTGATACAATTTTTAAGTGGAGCGAAGAGTAATAATGAAATTAAAAGAATTTGAAAGCAAATGTTCTTTCAAAATCGAGGAACAACAAGTTGAAATATCTAAAGAAATATTAATTGTTGGAAAAGATACAAAACGAAGTATTGAATTCGTTTAACTCTAGCAATTAAACTAAAAGGGTAACCGAACAACAAAAAATTTTTGAAAATGAAAAATAAAATTTTTCAGAAATATTTTCAAAATTTTTATCGAAAATATTTTGAAGAAAAAGGAAGTATAACACGGTGGGACAAAAAAGAACGAAACTGAAATACCTGGGAAATAATACTACTTTTATGATAGGCTTTATCGACTACGACACGGATCTTTTTTGTAATTTTCGAAACACTTCCAAAATCTCGAGTTACGGGTAAAAAACCGGTTTTTTATACCTCCATGCACATATAAGCTGAATATTATCTGATTTAAAGTTTCTTTTCTGATTTGGAAAGAATATTGAAGAATTTATTTGTGAGATACCGGCCGATATGTTGGAGAGAGTATGCCAAAATTGGACTCAGCGTATGAACCAACGGAGGCGTAGCTGCGGTCAATATTAAATTATATGGAGATCGTTCTATCGACTCAAATAAATATTTCATACATTTCTCTAAATTGTATGTTTTTTTTTTTTTAAATCAAATCCGAAAGCTCTTAAAAAATCTACCGATATTTAAAGATATTTTAAGATGCCGAACTGATGATATGTTATTGATAGAATTAAAATTCTATCATTCAGACAAACATTATCATGTTCGTAATGTGTCTTCAAGGATTCCTATTCTGTCAGAAGAGAATAGATCCTAATTTAAAATTTCTCTTTAGGATTTAAATTTACACATTAGCTACGATATTGTCATCGATTTTTAGAAGTTACAGACGTTTTTTGTTAGAATGGGAGGCCTAAATCATAATGCTCTCTAAACTATGATTTACACAACGCTAAACGAAATGAAGCCTGCCGTGGTCACAGCTTGGAAACTCAACGGAAAAAGCCAGGCGCCGTAGCGGTTATAAGTTATATCCAAAAACTGATTTTTTAATAGTTATTTTGAGAGTTTTCCTGAAAGGGTCGGCAGAAAAAAATTTAAAAAAAAAATTTTAAGGAGTTTTATTTTTTCGTCATAAGATTAAACACATTTTGTGACATTTAAAATAAAACTCTTAAATGGAGTTATAGATAAAACACCTAAATAGAGTTGTATTTTTTGACGGAAAAATAAATTTAAGCAATAACTCGGAAATAAGTTTTAAAGCTTTTATCCAATCTTTTATTTTTCCATCAAAAGGTAACAAACAAAAATTGATTTTCCAAGATCACTACAGCTTCTGTAAGAGCTCTCCAAGACCATTAATTTGATATACAACATCATTAATTTTTAAGCGATAACTGTTATTTATGGTCCCTGAAAAACAAATTACATTTTGTTTATTGGTTCGTTAGCATAATTTTAATCAAAATTTAATTTTACTTGATCTGTAAGATTTTATGATCATATCTAGTTTAGAAAGCAGACTTTAATATCTAACAGGCAATTCCTTATCTATTTTCTACGTCTACTACAAAACAATGCTTTGTAATTTAAAAGTGTTCCATTCAAATATTATTCTTAATGTCATATGCACACGAAAACATTTTTTCGTTATTCGCTCTCATATTCTGAATTAATTTTACCGGGTGTTTGTCCAAGCTGAATGTGTTTATTTAATTAACTAACTCTTTGCTCCGTTCTTAAAACACAATTTACTGACAAATAGCAAAACAAATAATTTAAAAAAAAACTAGAAAAAGAAGAACCAACAAAACGAATTACAAGGGTGCCATGTGAACGGGGTAATTCATATAAGTTTTTTAAACATCGTACAAAGTAAATCGAAGTCTTCTGTAATCATGATATTAATGTTTATGATATATTTTGATATATTTTCATTAAATAGGATAGCGGTCAATAGGAATAGCGGTCAAATTCTTGGTTCTGTATTAGAATTATTGTAATTATCAATTAGTCTAGCCACTGACCGCTATCTTGTTTCATAATAATTTTGGATTTTTCGAGTTGAATCTCCATTTTTAGCCTTTTCTGGAACTGCGTTTTTTAAATCAATAGATAATGGCTTTATTTAATTTTTTATTTCACATTTTAGTATGAACACAATCTTTGAGTTTTCCAAGCTAATAATGTTTAGTGCAAAAACTTTTCTATTAAAGCACCGTTAATTCGGTATTTTTTGGCTGGTGCAAAAGTGAGCCAATGTAATTGAGTTGTAGAGATCGGCATATTTTGAATAAGAGAACCGAATGAAGTAATGATTATTAGTTTAGTTTAGAGAAAACAAAATACTGATCACAAAAATTCCAAAATTGTTCCTTTTGTAAAACAAGCAGAAAAATAGAACATTTACACAAATTTTACTTATATTGACACACTTTTGCACCACAGTGTATGTAATATCATTAGTTTATGCTTGGTCTTGGCATGTACAATCAAATTGTTATCATTTAGTTCTATGTATTATCATAAAACCCTGACTTTTGCTGTACAAAACATTCAATAAATAAATTAAAAAAATTATTCGATCTTTCTTTAGTATCTTTTAAAAAAATATAATTTTAACCATTACCCTCATCGGATTAATTTCATCATAAAAACTACGTGATTTATTTGATATCTATAGTATTATCGTTATTGTTTAATTAGAATTTTTATTATTTTTCTTACTTAGATTGTTATTTTTTAAGGAATTTTGATGCCCTTTAGTTGGTAATGTTTTAAATATTTCAAAATCCCTTAAAACAGGAAATACCACAGAAAACAAATAATACTAAATGCACAAAATGAAATAAATTCAAAATTTATGTATGAAATGCAGTTTTTCTTAAAACAAGAAGCATAAACTGCTAAGTGATACACATACGTACGTGTTTGAACATAATTTCAAAGAATAAAAAAATAAACTAAAATTTCTGTTCTTTTAATACGCGTACGACGTTAAAGAACACTGTCAATTTAAGGTTATAACAAAATTTACGTTTAAAATTAAAAAATAATAAAAAAAATCGTAGTAATTAATATGACAAATATTACCATAAGTTGCACAGTAAGCAGCAATGACTTCAATGAAAATTTTAAAAATCTTTACTGAGCTACGATTTACAACTTTTTCTATGTTATATCATAGGCATAGTCTTATTCTGGGTACGTCTATGAACGCAAGCACGACCGTATGTTATCTACTGACCATTATTTTGTACGATAACGTTTTTTCGCAATTGACTCTCTCATCTGTAATTCAACTCCAACTTGTGAGCCGAATTACATAATTTCCCATAAAAAATTTTGGGTAATTTAGCCATTTAGTTTTAATTACCCTGTAAATTACTAAAAATGTTATTTCTAATTTTTGTCAGTTTCTTGTCATCATCATCATTAAGCATAAGAAAATATTACATATTTTACATATTTTTTTAGAAATATTTTTAATTTTTCTCTTACTTTTTAATTTCATTGTAAACACGCAATTTACACAGTTTAACTATCAAAATCATTTAGAAATATGTCATGTGAACAGGTTCATTCGTATAAGTAATTCAAACAATGCACAAAGTAGTAGTTGAAGTATGAAATATGGCATTATCTCTATCTTATCCGGGTGAACACTGAGACTGAGATATGTATACTGCACTCATAGAAAAATGCATTTTCATATCAATAATACTCTAACATGAGAATTGCGACATAAATGTTATGACAAATAGCATCAATGAGACAAAAAGTGACTTAAGTCAAACGACAAATGTCATCATATTTTATGCGTCGTCTATGTTATGATCACGGTGCTATCAATTCGATGTCATATATTGTTTATTATTAACAGGTAAAGAATGATGTTACTGAGTCATCGTACTGATGTAATTTTTTACTATATTGGCTTATATGCCACCCCATTAATGACAAATTCAATTTTTGACCCTAATGACAATTTGGCCAAATGATATTAAGACTCACAATAATTCAAAGTATTATGATCTGTTGAGACTGCGCTTCACTCGCTTGTGGGGTATATTGAAAATGCCTTCGTGCACATGGAGTACTCTAGTGACATTCCTGGGTATAGATGGGGCCTTTAACAATGTGACACCAGAGGCGATTAAGTCGGCTTGGTGGCACTGAATGTTCATTGGTCTGTTGTAAGATTTATAGGGAGACTCCTGACCAACAGAGTTATTGTTTCCACTAATGGGATCAGCTACCGTCTACAGGGTAGCTGAAAGGGGTACTCCTCGGGGAGGAGGGTTCTTTCCCCTCTTCTGTGAAATTTGACCGTTAACAATTTGCTCATGAGGATTGATTCTGATAGATTCAAGACTATAGCTTATGCGGATGATGTTGCTGTGGCTGTGTGGGGAAAATTTCTTGACACAATGTCGCAGCGCCTTCAAACATCTCTGGGCCTTCTAAGTCGGTGGAGTACTGACAGTGGGCTGAACGTTAACCCAGGAAAGACGGACTTGGTACTATTCACGCGCAGGTACAAAGTTCCTTCGTTTTCTCTACCGCGTCTGCACGGCGTTGAGCTGGGGCTGTCGGATGGCGCGAAGTATCGGGGGGATAATCATGGAATCCAAGCTATCCTGGCTCCAATATACACGTGCGAGGGCAGCGAGGGCGAATGATGCGCTGCACGTCTATCGTAGAGCCGTTGGAAAGTCCTGTAGTCTAAATCCTAGGAGATCCATTTGGATATTCAACACGGTGGGTAAGCCTATACTTATGTATGGTGCGGTTGTATGGTGTAGGTCTCTGGAGAAATCCACATACTGCAGTATCTATGATAGGGTTCAGCGGAGTGTAGCACTGATGATTACAGGTGCGCTCAGGTCCACTCCCTCGAAGGCTTTTTCTATATACATTGAGAAGCCTATCGAATTAGTTATAAAACTAACTTATTAACAAAAGTTGTCCAAGTCCGCAATGGTATTATCGTCGATTTTGATAACCTTGGATATATCACTGTTTATTCTCAATATCTTTGTTTATTGATTTGTAAGCCAGGCGACAAATATCGTAGTCGTAGTCAAGAATTTTTAGTTTAGTGTGAAGCCTCCAAAATTTTTTTGACAAAAGGGCAGTACGATCGCATTACATACTACGTAAGTACTTCACTAATATAATATCACAAATATGTCTGTTCTTTTGCCAAAAATTTATATTCCTAAAACGACTGCGCAGAATAAAAAAATGTTTAACCTTAGCTAATGGTAATTTTATAGCGAAATTTCGGTTTTTGTAGTTTATTCAATAAACTAAAATGAATATATGTTGTCTTTCATGTTCCAAATAACGGTATATATATTAAACAAGAGCTAACCTAAAAAAAACGCTTAGCACTACTGAATTCAGCTTACTCTAATCAGATTTACCAGCCGGTGCCCCGCGTGTCAAACTCGATCATAGTGTTATTATATCATATCATTAATGTATTTCGCATTTAATTTTCTGTAAAAAATACACTATAAAATACATTTTCGGGTATGTTCAGTAAATCGAGTGAAATTGGTATCGTTTAGATAATATACACTTTTTTCACTTGAAAATCAGTTTTTTTCTTCTAAATTTTCAGTTTTTCAATAAAAAAACTATGACAACACCGCTCATAAAATCAGCTATCCATCTGGTTCTGGTGTTTACAAGTCCTTTTGGATTGCAAGTTTTGCTTAAATTTAAATACTGTTTTGAATTGAAAATGTGTACATATATAGCGTGTTTTTTATAGAGGTATAGAACTTTCAGTTGGCATTACTTTTCAAGATGGCGACCGATTTAACAGCTGTCAAGTGATTTATGCTCAGAATGGTTTGGCAATTCATCATGAATAGACTCACGCCTGAATAACGCTTGCAAATAGTGCAATTTTATTTTGAAAATAATGGTTCTGTGCGGAAAACTTATCGCGCACTACGTCCATTTTATCGTCGACAAAATCGTCCATCAGATTTATTAATTCGATTAACCATGGAACGTTTTCGCACCACGTTTACTCTTATTGATAACTCGCATCCCCAGAGACCCTGTACGGTGCGTACAGAAGAGGCTATTGCTGCTGTAGAGCGTAGCATTTAGGAAACCCGAATGAGTCCATCCGACATCGAGCACAGGAATTGGATTTGTGTCCATCCACTTTAGGGAAGATTTTGTCGAAGTATCTTGGTTGCGTGCTTACAAAATCCAACTCGTGCAAGAATTGAAGCCAAACGATCATCAACTAAGGCGTAGATTCGTCGAATGGGCCCAAAACGAGATTACCATTGTTCCCGATTTTCATAAGCGAATTTTGTTTAGCGATGAAGCGCACTTCTGATTGAATGGCTACGTCAACGAACAAAACTGTATAAGTGAAAACACCGTTACATCCAAAAAACTGACTGTTTGGTGCGTTTTTTGGTTTGGTGGAATCATTGGTCCGTACTTTTTCAAAAACGATGGTGGCCAGAATATTACAGTCAATGGTGGTCGGTATAGAGCAATGATTACTAACTTTTTCATTCCTGAATTGAATACCCATGATGCCAGGAGATGTGGTTTCAACAATACGGCGCAACATGTCACACAGCTCGAGCCACAATAGATTTATTGAAAGACACGTTTGGTGACCGCCTAATTCCACGTTTTGGACCTGTGAATCGGCCTCCAGGATCTTGTGATTTAACACAGCTAGACTACTTTCTGTGCGGCTATGTAAAGCCACAAACACTTGACCATTTGGAAGACAACATTCGCCGTGCTATTGTCGATATACGGCCACAAATGTTGGAAAGTCTTCGAAAATTGGACGTTCAGATTTGACTTCATCGGCGCCAGCCGTAGCGGTCATATGCTAGTTATCATATTTCAAATGTAATGCCACAAGATTATCTTTCGGATAAATAAAACTCATGTCAATCAATAATCCATCGTTGTTTTATTGCAACTTAAAGTTCTATACCTCTATAAAAAGCACCCCTTACAAACACTACATATACAAACGGTAATAAAACACATTTTGTTTCTAAGAAAGATAAGTAAAATCAAGATCTATTGGCCCTCGATAATTCTGAGGGACTATTTTATGTTCTTTCCGGCTTGGCAAAAATATTAAACCTTTTTTTAGCTTAAATTATGTCAAAAGTTTTCAATAGTAGTAATACTCTCATAACCATTTACTACCTGATATTATACATAAGATGATACCGCTGTAGAAAAATTAATTTATTTTTCAGATGGTCTGTCCTGGGATTGAACCAAGCACCTCTTGGTTGGTAGGCGGTTGTCTTACCTACCATACCATAGCGGCTCAATCAAGATAGAGTAGAAAAAATGTTGCGTTCCATCATGACAATGTCAACCCACATACATTTTACTTCGCTGGAAAAACCGGAACTTGTACCATTCCATTACCACTTCTTTCGGTATCTGTAATACTTTCTTGATACTTTTTATATGCGTCAAAATGTGGAGGATTGATCTATAACGCAGGATACCAAATATAGTCTGGTCTTGAGTGTCTACAATATACTTTTAGTTGTAAAAAAAAAAATTCTATTTAATTCTCTAAGAATTTATTAAAAATTATTTATAATAAATTTAAATTAATAAATTTTCAAATTTAAATTATTTTTTTTAAGTAAAAAACTATTTTTTTTTTTTAATCAGATTAAAAGCAAAATATAAATTATTTTTAAAGGCGCCAATATTATAACCTTTTTTCTTTTTAAATAAAACAGCACCGAGAAACTAATTATTGGAAGAAAAAAAAATTAAAATAAATTTCTTTCAAATCATAAAACAACAACAACAACAAAGATAAAAAACATCAAAGAAAAACAAATTTTTCCACAAACTTCAAGCAAATGAGTGAATGAATGAATGATTGAATGAAAGAGAAAAAAATTCATGAATTAATGGTTTATAGTAGAAATGAATGACTAAATACTTAAATTTTAATGCTATGAATAGACTTTGGTGGGGGCAGTGAAAGGGGGATTAGATATATTAACGATTGGTATGTTTATGTGTCACAATTAAGATCTCTTATAACAGATTTTATTATTATTTTTTTTTTTTAAATTTTGTTTAAAGATCTGTTCAATATGTTGGCCAAACATATAACCATCACATAGTATACTTAGGGAAGAGGAAGGGCTTTACATTTAAGAAAAATAGCACAAAAGTATTCAAAAGGCCGCGATCGGTCGGTCGTTCGATCGGTCTGGATTCTATCACAGACACAGACATTAAATGGATATGTTGTATTAAAAGCCATTAAAAATTAATGCCAATAGAAGACATATGTACATAAATACTGTATTCTATTATATTAGAGTGTAGAGATAGATGATACATGACCGACTATAGGATAAATGAATTATTTGTATTGTAGGAGTGGTGGTGGTGAGTATGTTTTTAATGGCAGATCATTATTATTCGATCATTCTACGGCTACTTCTATTACTATTTTATTGTGTATATTTTTAATAATAAAAATGTGTTGTTACTTCCACGTTTGTATTTAGATGATGATGAATTCTATTGAGGCCGTTTATAAGTTTTAATAATTACGTTTTTTTTTTTTTTTTTGTTTTTAATATTTTTCTTTTTAAGTAAATTGCTAAAATCATTAAAAATAAAACACATTAAGATCAATTTAATAGATATTGTATGTCGTTACTATATTTCTAATATATTTTCTTATGCCAAATAATAAAATTTAACAATAGTTTTCATTTTATTGTAGGCGTTTAAGATTTTTTTATTTTTTATTTTTTTAATTATGATCATTTCTTAAAAAAAAATATTTTTTCTAAACCCGTTTCTTTTTCGTTTTATTTATTCTGCAATTTTTAGTAGCCATAATGTAAGATAATTAGGGTCAATAAACTGAACTCATAATCTACTCTTATTATCATATATTCGGGTACATGATTAATTACACAAAATAGTTTGAAATGTACGAAAATTTAAAAACGTTTTTAAATAAAAAGTATTTAAGTTTAATGAATTCTTTAAAATTAAGAAATAAATACTTTTTGGTATAAGAAAATTATTTTTTATAACTTTTTTCAGAAACAATTTCTCAGTGAACAATTGTATACAATCGATGACTGACAATGAATTTTCATTGATGCCATACATGACTTTTTAAAGTAATTGTCCAAATTTCATAGGGTTGCCAAATTCAACATTACAAAGTTCTTGACATTTATCGAAAAAGTCCTTATTTAAAAAAATAAATAAATCTTGACAGTCAAAAATAATGGGTGTTCGAAGTACTTTGGTTACAAATTGTCCGTAGATGGCTCTAATATGAAATATTTTTGATAACATTAATTGCATCAGGTAACACTACGGGCTATGAAAATTGGTACCAGGGTTGATCTTAAAAGCCTTTTCGCAAATTCAATTTCAAAATTCGCTAAAATCGCCAAATCATATTTTTTTCAATTCTAACAAAAAAATGTAAATTAAACAAAAATGAAAATTATTACAAAATAATTTATTCCGAATTCCAAAATTTCGCCAAAGGTGAAAAAAATGCGCCATAATATATATATTTTGTTAATTTTATCAACCAAAAATATAAGCAAAAACAAAGAGTGTAAAATAAAGTCTACTGAATATTTTCTCAAATTTCTTTTCTTATTTGAAAGTACAACCCTTCCGGTTAATAATGGAAAATAATTTCATTCAAATGGCTGCCTCGGCTGGCCATGCAGTAGCCTACACGATCGGTTAAATTTTTAAGCACATTATCGATTGTGTGCAGCTGTATTTCACCAATGGCTTCACGAATATTGTCCCTTAAAGCGTCAATTGTCTCTGGCTTGTTGACGTAACACTTATCTTTGACGGTACCCCACAAATAATAGTCCAACGGTGTCAAATCGCAGCTCCGAGGTGGCCAAACGACATCAGCTTCTCGGCTGATAATGCGAACTTCAAAAACAGGGCGCAAAACATCGAGCGTAGCTTCGGCTGTGTGGCACGTAGCGCCGTCCTGTTGCTAATATCCTCCTCTTCAATTTTTGTGAACAAAAATTCGTTCAACATGGCCATTGACTGTAACGGCCACTTCTTGCTCATTTTCGAAGAAAAATGGCCCAATTATGCCTCTGGACCAAAATCCGCACCAAACAGTGACTCGTCTTGGGTGTATCGGCTTTTCAATGTATGCGTGCGGATTTTCTGTGCCCCAATGCGACAATTTGCTTGTTTACATACCCGCCAAGATCAAAATGAGCTTCATCTGAAATGGTGTTTTTTTTGGCAAAATCTGTAAGTCGATCGCACGCAATATTTCCCAGCGTTGTTCAAGCGTATACACAACCATATTCGTTCAGCGGAAGGATAAAACTAATTATCTGTCAAATCAGACATGAGCTAAGCGTTACCATTCACGAAACAAACACTAGTTGAAAAAAAAAACGTTAGATGGCGGATCCTTTATATACATATGTATGTATGTAACAAAAAGAAATAAATCTGGATAACGTTGCTCAAGCGACAAACTACTTGTGCTGATGTTTGGGGGAATATAGTCATCATAAATGTCAAAAAAAAGAGCGCAGTATGAAAGTTGAAAATAAAACATCACCCTCTACCTTTCGAAAAGAAAAGATATGAAACAAATAATACCTTTTACTCTTTTTTTAATCACAGTAATTTTGAAATAATAAAAAATATGATAACGATTGAAATGAATTTAAAAAATAGTTTTATTATAATGATTATAAAAAATAAAAAACACTTGAGGGTATACAAATAAAAATGGTCGAATTATTAAAATTTCAAAAAAAAAAAATTTTTTTTTAAAGGTATAAATTTAGATATTCAAATACAAAAGATAACATAAAAAAAGAAAAGTGATTGAAAGTATTAAGACATTTTTTTTTTTTTTTTTATTTAAATTTTATTGTATACGAGTAATAAGTATCTGCTGTATATACTGCGTTTGTAATTGTCTGTACATAGATTGTAGATTTAAATAATTTAATATATTTCTCTTAATGTACGAAGAGTGTGTTGTGTATCTTATGCGTTTAACTTGCCTTATGTTATTGTTTTCTTTCCCTATTTTTTGTTGTTGTATTATCTGTCTATCTTATGGGTTGGTTTTGAAAACTTTTAAACAAAGAAACAAGAAAAAAAAAACTCCATCACATCGCAGTTTGTACTTAAAAACCATATTCAAGCATTTTAAAGCATTAATTGCTTAAAATGTAAAAAACCGAACTTTAAGATTGATGGCAGTTTATTTATTTGTAGGATACATATTATATTTATATTTATTTTGTTTTTTTTTTACTTTATCTTATATTTTCTTGAACACAATTGATTTCGTATTTATATTTTTGTTTTACATATTTGTCACTGGGTGAATGACTTTATAAATACGCGAGTATTAATATCGATCTGTTTTTTATTTAGATGCGCCCATTGCTATCAATTCATTTTGAAATGTGGTTCATATATAATTTTTTTTTTTTTTAATTGGAGTGACTTTCTTTAAAGCCTTCTTAGAAGATATGAATTAATCCTGCAAACCATCAAATTTTTAATAAAAAAAGCATAACAAATTATTTCTTAGAATTGAAATATTAAAATGAGTAACAATGAGTTGAAACATCCGTTTAAAAGCTCTTGCGAAAGCGAGAAAATAAAAAGTTAATCTAAACGATAATATACTTTTTTAAATCAGACAATATAATGAAAAATACAGGATATTATCTGCTTAGCCTTCTCGTTAACGACTAAAGCACTAATGATTTTAGATGATATTTTCTGTTAGGACTCACTAATAAACAGCCAAATCAACTTCTGTCATCTATGAAAATTTGCACATTTACTTTAATAAGTCATGTATGACAACAAAGAAAATTCATTGTCAGTCATTGATGTCTTAAAATTGTCAACGTTTGTCACGATAATTCACCGGCGAACTAACATTTCATTTCATAGTTTCAATTGTCCAAAAAATGAATTTTAAATTTCGTTCTGGTCGCACTAGCACAAATGAAGATAAACGTTCACGTTGCCAAAAACAGATAGTTAAGTCAGAAATAGGCAACAAAGTCCAGGCAATGATACCATCTATCGGTTTAAATTTGAACCAGCGGTTATTTCGAATCTGGCATTACTTATGTCATTCTATTCTGTCACAAAATTTAGTATATTATCTCCACTGAACGAAATGAATCGATTTAAGCTTGAGCAACGTTGGGATTTATTGGAAATTTATTTCCAAAACAAAGACAAAAAAAATTGTCTTTTCGGATGAAGCTCATTTTCATCTTGGTGGGTACGTTAATAAGCAAAATTGCCGTATTTGTGGCTCATAACAAATTATTTCCTAGAATTGAAATATTAAAATGAGTAACAATAAAATCGTTGCTTATTAAACCAGCAGAGTTGAAACATCCGTTTAAAAGCTCTTGCGAAAGCGAGAAAATTAAAAGATACTCTAAACGATAATATACTTTTTTAAATCAGACTTTGTCATTTGTTTAATCTAAAGGTACGTTCAAACTTGTCAAATATTTGATTAAAACACTATTCTTTGCCATAGTCTGTACAAAAAATATTTCTAAGGGGCAAACAACAAAGCAGCTGGTTTGAGAAAATAATATTATTTGCCTTCAATCAAATATTTGCCTAATGTGAACATAAAGCGATGTGGAAGTCATTGGGCGTAGGCGTAGAGGACGGCCTTGTATACGACGGAGAGTTCAGGTCGAACAAACCCTGTCCGCAATGGGTGTGACCAATTGGCGAAGGCACGCGCTAAGCAGAAGTGCCTGGAAGGAGGTGGTGCAGCAGGCCAAAGTCCTGTAGACTTACAACCCGTCAATAGGCCAATTATGTATGTGTGCAAATAATGCAAACACTAAAGAGAAAATATTTTCCTTTTTTTTTGGGTAAATAATTATTTGATCTTACAAAACTTTTTCAAGAGGAAACAAAGTCAAATAACAGCTATTTCAGGCGGTGTTGTCAGCACAGGAAAAAAACGCCAGATATGGAGATAAATGTAAAATCTGATATATCTTCGTAAATATTTTAACATTAAAGTGGTATATTTGCCGCCATGCAGTTACTTTTAATGTCCATCGCTATTCATCGAGAGACATGGCCGCTTTACTATCAATAAATATGAAAATATCGCTGTTAAATATTGCATATACTTGCTGCACAGTAACAGGTCTGATGAACACGGCAATAGTCTGGAAGCCTTCTAGATATTTTAATCCCTAGCTGCTCCAAAAAAAAAAAACTCTAAAGCCAGTATCATCTGCGACCAATCAGTGTATGTATCAACCAAACCAATTTCGTACTGTGTTCTATCTGATATATCGGTTGTGAAACTATTTTAAAGTCATTTTCAAGTTTACAACTGTACAAGTTCAAAATTCTAGCATATCCGTAGTCACTCAACCACCATGAATCGTTGGCCTTTAATCTAAATATCCAGATGACAAGGTGGTTCTAAATTTTAATCCGATGCTATTCATTTTGTTGAATTTGTATTAAACCTCTAAAGAATATTTTCGGTAAGCGTATTGAGTCAATGAATTGTTTTGATTTGTTCTATGACTTTTGTTGTAATGTGATGGAACCATGTTTTATCCCCAGTAACAAAACGCATCGTGAACAGCGTCAAACACTGCCTTAAGATAGTGTTATGAAAATAAAAATGCCTTCTAAACTGTATTGTGGAATTTTGTTATATTTGTTAATTATGTGTCACCCTGTCAATGCCGTACTACTAAATCGACCATCTTTGTGTTACATTTGAGGATATGAGACATTTCCGTAACTTTCCAAACTGTAGGTATATAAAGATGCTGCTTTACCTATCTCAAGTAGTTATTGTTTTGCTATCATAAAATAAAGGCGTCTTTAAGCGGAAATGAAAGTATTGTATAAACTAATATTGAGTTATTGTATTAAGATAAACTGCATAAAAGATTTGGTGAGGAAATAAAAAACCTGTAAACAACAACAAAGTGGTGTTTATTTTATTTTAACGCAATTTAAACGAACTTAAACGTTTTAAAGTGTTGGCAAAATGATTTTTGTTGCCTGAATGATTTTTTTATATAATGCAAATATGTATGTGGGAGTAGAAATGAAATTCGAAAAGAAATCAATTTTTTTCTTTCCATTTTCTGGTTGCACGTACCACTGTGCTCTTGCGTTTTAATAAAGAAATTCAATAAACACTTTTATACATTTCTTTAATGAAACCATATTTAAATTTATTTATTTATTTATTTATTTTTTTTTTTTTTTTATTCAAAATAATTCTCTTCAATTTCTTTTATTTGTCTAGTTTTAGCCAAAAAAAAAAAAAAAAAAAAAAAATTAAGAAAAATAAGAAATTTACAAAAAGTTTATGATTAAAAACCATTAAAATTGAACCAAACCCATAATTGTTTTTAAAAGCTCATATTGTTGGTGTGGTAGTAAATCTTGTTATTATTATTGTTGTTGGTTTTAAATTAAAAAATTATTTTATAAAAAAAACACAGAATAAAATCTATCAAATAAAACCTAAAAATAAAAGATAAAAACACAAAAAACTTAAGAAAAGTAACCCACATCAAACTTGTACTTCAAGTAGTACTTGGGTACTTAAGAAACAAAAAGAAGAAAAAAAGGAAAAGAAAGAGTTGAATTGCTTTTTTCTTCCCTTTTTTGAACAGAAAAAAAAAAGAAAAAATAACTTATAGATACATTTATAAAACGACAATTTAATTTTTTTTTTTTTTTTTGAATTTTGAATAATTATTTTTATTTGAGTCTGGTGTAACAACTTTCTTTTACATACGTTTTCATTTCTGAATGATAACAAAGTAAATGACTGGCAGGAGTTGGATAAAGGGAAAGGGAGCTAAATTATATTTTACATTTTCAATTGTTTTCTTAAGAAAAACCGATTTTTTTTCTCTATTTTAATAATATTGTAGGTAGAGCAGAAGAATATGAATTTCTTATGGAATAGATTTTCATTTATTTTGAATTTTAAGTTCTGGTTTGGTGTTTAAAGTTAAATGAACTTTTCTTGCTTGCCATCAGTTTAGTTGAACAAATGAAATGAGAAATTACTTCAAATAAAGGAAAAACCATAACGTAAAAGTTTTTTTAGTAAAATCAACTTTTTACTAAAGTTTTTTTTTATTTTTTTTTTTTAAGAAACTTTTTGAACTAGACGCCTTTGTTTTTTTCATATTTATTAATGATAAGAACGGTATAAAAGAATATTTAAGAATAAAATTCTTTAAGCAATTTCTGAGCATGTAATCTAACAGAAAAATTCGACTTCAAAGTTATACAATAAGTTAGTGTTTATTTTATAAGGAGTTAAATGACCCATCCTGGTAAGACTAAGTAGATGTAAAGTACCAGTAAGCCAGTAATGAATATTTTTAAAACTAACATTAGCTTCCGTACAAATTATTTAATTAACCACATTACTGTTTAAACTCAATCTTCCAAGGGTAGTGTTTACTTAACTGGTATAATTGCCCTAAATTCACACATGTGTGTGAAGTTAAATTTAAATTTAATTAGCAAAGACGCAAACCAGGTTTTTTAGCTGAGCAATGAGTGGTTATTGTGGGAAATTTCTCCAGTTCCAAAATTATTTCAGAAATACCACTAGCACAGTTTTATTAGGGACCCCTTGGACTACTCTCCCACTATTGTGTGATATTCCGGCCATCTTTAG
The DNA here is from genome assembly GCA_023159175.1 of Wohlfahrtia magnifica. NCBI lineage: Eukaryota > Metazoa > Arthropoda > Insecta > Diptera > Sarcophagidae > Wohlfahrtia > Wohlfahrtia magnifica. The sequence continues at coordinate 2,243,200 of JAKWBJ010000497.1, forward strand.
TTTCCCACAATAACCACTCATCCTCTCCAGTCAAAGTGCGTTAAAATAAAAATTTTTTAAATTTAAATTTCTCCAGTTCAAAAACTATTTCAGGAATACCACTAGCGTAGTTTTACTAGGGCTCCTTGGACCACTCTCCCCATATAGTGTGGTATTCCGGCCATCTCTAAGTTTCCCATAGAATTGAGATAACCAATGAACCACAGAGAAAAATAAAAATAATCAAAAAATTAATTTTCTTGAATACATTTTCTGCTATTTCACAATTTTTAAAGCTTTGGCTTCAAAGCTGATCTACGAAAGAAGGTCTGCAACACCATTCCAACTAGGATGTGCTATTCCTCCATATTATAGGCATATATATATTTTGGCAATAACTGCTCTTACATTAATTTATAGTTACTGTTAAAGTGTTAACAGTGCTCTGTTAACGTAAAAAATGGCTGAGCTAAAAAACCTGGTTTGCGTCTTTGCTAGTTAAATTGAAATTTATCTTCACACACATACTTCACACTTTAAAAATGTTATCCAAAGTTGAAGACTGTAAGTTATAAGTTATAAAATAAAATAATTTTTAAAAGGAATTGAATAAAAATGTGATCTAAATTTCACAAAGGGATTACAATTTCTTTTGCTAAAGCATTAGTTGTTAGCATTTTTACATATCTGGTCAGTTTGTACCAGGGTTGGCAACCCACTGGGTAACCCATTAATTTATATATTGGGAGTATAATTTAATTCGGTCCGTTTTTTAGCTCAAAAAGATAATGAATTACAAAATGTAATAAAGTAAAATTTATCGAATCACTGCTTATTTCTTTTCCTCACCTCTGAGTCAATGTTCGAAAACTACTCGTCTTTTTAATCGATACACTTTGAAGATGATTTTATATTTCTTTGAAATAAGTACTTCGGTGACATGCTAAAAGATGTATCCATCGAAACAGACAATATTCAGAAGGATCAATAATTGGAGATAACGGCAAGGTTTCTAACACTTTGGCGACCTGAGACCGAGCGTTGTCATGCAAAAGGAAAACTTTATCTGTCTGTCTCGTTTTATATTGTATTACAGCCGTTTTCTCATAATGCACAGTTTAAACGAAGTAATTACAGTCCGCTCTGATCACCGAGTTCTTTGCAGCTCATAGTACACAATGATGCCTTGATCGCGCTAAGAGTTCAAAATTGCATTATAAATACTAAAAAAGATGTAATTGAACTAAAGGGTCCGCCAATTAATTTTTTTTTTTTTTAATGCTATAAAAAGGAACTACTGAGTTTTTTTTCAAATTACTTTTTTATTTGAAAGTACAATCCTTTCGGTTAATAATGGAAAATAATTTCATTCAAATGGCTGCTTCGGTTGGCCATGCAGTAGCCTACACGATCGGTCCAATTTTTAAGCACATTATCGATTGTGTGCAGCTGTATATCACCAATGGCTTTACGAATATTGTCCTTTAAAGCGTCAATTGTCTCTGGCTTGTTAGCGTAACAATTATCTTTAATGGCACCCCACAAATAATACTCCAACGGTGTCAAATCGCAGTTCCGAGGTGGCCAAACGACATCAGCTCTGCGGCTGATGATGTGGTCTTCAAAAACAGGGCGCAAAACATCGAGTGTAGCTTCGGCTATGCGGCACGTAGCCCCGTCCTGTTGAAACAAAATGTTGCTAATATCCTCCTCTTCAATTTTTGTGAAGAGAAATTCGTTCAACATGGCCCGATAACGATCGCCATTGACTGTAACGGCCACTCCTTGCTCATTTTCGAAGAAAAATGGCCCAATTATGCTTCTGCACCAAAATCCGCACCAAACAGTGACTCGTCTTGGGTGTATCGGCTTTTCAATGTATGCGTGAGGGTTTTCTGTGCCCCAAATGCGACAATTTTGCCTGTCTACATACCCGCCAAGATCAAAATGAACTTCTCTGAAAAGATGATTTTTTTTGGCAAAATCGGCATCTTCACAACCATATTCGTTCAGCGGAAGGATAAAACTAATTATCTGTCAAATCAGATATGAGCTAAGTGTTATCATTCACGAAATAAGCACTGGTTGAAAAAAAGCGTTAGATGACGGACCCTATAAAAACAAAAAACCAATAAACCCAATATAACCCGGTTGTCTACATCTAGAAATATCGATATCAATTAAGATGGAATTGTATATCTGTAGGTATGTTGATTACAAAATTCAAATTTTAGTTTTAAAATTCTATGAATTTTTCAAACCCATTTGAATAACTTTCTTAATTACTTTAGAAAAAAAATGTGAACCTTTATATACTTCTTTAAAACAAAGTAATAAAAAGTGTACTTGAATTCATCTCCGATTTTAAAAGAATTTAAAAATTTTAATAAAATGAAAGCAAAAAACGAAACCAAAATCAAAAATTATTGGAGTCATTATTATACTTAAAATAAGTGTTTATTTAGAGAAAGAAAGAAAGAAAGAAAAGGAAAAGAAAGGAAATGAAAGGAAAGAAGTGTATAATTACTAACGATGTATTTGATTTCATAAATAATCAAACCAAAAACAAACAACAAATATTTATTCATTCTGTATTCAAAACGATCCATAATATAATATATGATCCATAAACTAAAATAAATAATTCAAATGAAATTTTTAAATACCAACAACAGCAACAACAATAACAATGGCATACTTAAAAAAATTAAAATCATGCTCATTATTAATAAAATTCTCAAAATCATTCAACATTTTTTTTCTCTTTTTTTTTAATTTAAACTTTTTAGTGGCCATTGAAGTACATATTTTAATACGTTTTCATTTGTTTTCTTTGTTACTTTTTTGAACTTCAGTTTCTTTGAACAAAATTTTGTTGTGATTTTTATAAAATTTACGATTTCTTATGAAATTATGAAATGAATACAAGAAACCAACCAAATATGGTTCGATGACATTAAGTATTTATTTCGTTTTACTTCTTTCTTTTTACATACTATACATTATTGCTTTTTGAATAAAGATTTGATTAAAAAAATTGATCGTAATTTGTCTTATTAAAATGTTAACGATTGTAAATGATAAATTATAATGCCACGCCCACATTTCGTCTTCGGAATAATATGTAAAGAAAAACTATCCTTTATTACCGTGAGTCTCAGAAAACTTCAATGCCTCTCGGTCTCAACTGGGAAAAGGAGTTTAATCAGCCTTTTGTTTTAAAGCAGGAAGTGTAAACAGTCTAGTGCTGAACAAATTTATACAAAAGATGCCTCGGAATCATATGCAGAATGCTCACACGGATCAGTGGCACGTGAGTGGAATTCTCAGAGTTTAAAATGTTGCAGTCGGCTAAAATAGCAGCATTGCTTTGTTTCAGTTTCATTAACCAATTTGATCTTGCAAGCTAAGTAGATGATTAATCCACTGTAGCCCCTTCCATATGATTGTGTAGTGGTGAATATTCTTGCTAGTTGGTGGTGATCTCTACTTTAGCATTGTAATTTTTCCCCGTAGGTGGCGTTTTTCATTGATCATTCGTCTGCTGTTTGTCGTCAACGCCAGAGGTAAGCTGGTAGGTCAAGAGTGCTTTTTCGTTATTTTTTGAATGGAGTTGTCTGGAGGGAAGTTGAAGCATCTTTATTTCATACTCGAAAACAAAATTAAATTTATTTTTGTCATGTCACCTAGAGGCGCACAATACTCCAATAGCGAGGACAGCGTAACCGTTTTTTTTGTTTTTTTTTTTAACTTAAGGCCAGCACTCAGGAGATGATCACTACTTATGCAGTGCATTGTGCTGGTACTAGGAAAATAGGTTATGGGAAGGAGGACAGAGGGAGTAGTGTTTATGAACGTTTGATTTGAACCGATCCATTTCGTAATTAAAATGAAAAACTTTCTCAGGAAGATTGTTCCACAAACGAACGAACGAATTCTCTCTATAATGCGTTGTGCGATTATTCGGACAATCAACTACAAAGGGATGTGCTCTACGGGAAAAACGAGAACTGCGAGAAAATATATGATTATGCGGGATCAATTCCTTTATTTCCTGAGAACACATTCCGTTATAGCACCGATAGAATAATGAAACACACGCCACGATGCGACGATGCTCTAAGAAATCGATAGAGTTGGCTACAATATCGTCATTAATAAGCATCTGCGCCCTCTCCTGTATGCGGTGGAGAAGCCCCAAAATAGACTTTGAAGCACCGGCCCATACATGAGAGTTGTATTCCAGTTTGGTTCGGATATAGGTCTTGTAAATGTTGACAAGGTCAGATGGAGTGAAGTATTTCCTGCACCATCTTAAAAAACCGAGGCACTTGAATGCTTCTTTCGACACATTGAAAATGTGATCGTTCCAACGTACATCACAATGAATGCTCATGCCAAGAACATCAAGAGGATCTGAGTCCTCAATATCTACATTACACATAGTTACAGACGACACCACACTATTTCGTTTGTGTGTCAGAAAACAACACTGGCCCCTGCGCGTATTGAAATCGACCCGATTCGCACAACTCCACTCGTAGACTGGTCTGAATACCCTTCTGTGTTCTGTGTTTGTCATTCTTAATTTGGCATTCACACCACTTCTACCTTATGCAAGTTTTGGGTAGCCAAGGAAACTGCTGTAGATACCTAAAAAGATTCAGCGTAAAGGTATTTGCAACCTGTGTAAATCAGGTAGTAGAGATCCACGAAAAATGGTCAGATTACTCAAAATTTATCCAAGAGTTTCTAAAGAAAAAAACAGCGTATCAACAAACATTAGTGCCGAACCCCTAATTGTATGACACTTAAAACACCATGGAAAAGGGAATAAGAAAATACATAAAAGCTGCATAGAGTTCGGTAAATAAACTCCATTTCGAAGAGGTGCGAGGGCGATGCACAGGGTGGTAGTAGATTATGGTTGCCAGATTCAACATTGCAAAATTTTTGAAGCTTTGCAGACAGTGCCAAAGCCAAGATTGATACCAAGAAAGGTATGCTATATGTCTAGTAGGATTGGAGAGAAATTATTTTTCATTATAAGCTTCTACAACCTGGTCAAATGATTGACTCTAATCTCTACGTTCAACAATTAAGAAGATTGAAGCAAGCAATTCAATTAAAACGGCCAAAATTGACCAACAGAAAACGCATTATGTTCCATTATAACAATGTTATAATGCACACGTCTTTGATGACCCGGCAGAAACTGAGAGAGCTTGGCTTGGAAGCTTTGATGAATTCACCATACAGCCCGGAACATGCACCATCAGATTTTCATTTATTTCGATCTCTGCAGAACTCTCTTAATGGTCTAAATTTCAATTTCGTAGATGGCTGCAAAAAGAAATAAGATCAGTTTTCGCTCACAAAAGCCAAAAGTTCGAAACTAATGGAATAATGGCTTTACTTCAAAAATGACAAAATATTATAGATCAAAACGGTACATATTTCTCATTTATTCACTAATTTGTTTAGTAGTCTTTTCGAAAACTTTGTCGAAGGACAACTCTAAAAAATATGTTTTGAAAATCTTGACAAACCATGTTGTTTCCTGATTCTTGACAAGCTGAATAAATTCTTGTAAATCAAGCGAAATCAAGGCCATCATGCAAGCCTCTAGTATAACCACCTTTAATAGCGCGCTAATGATTACGTCTATGAAAATTGAATCACTTCAGAGGCAGTTTCTTCTTTTTTTGTCTTCACCATTCGAAAACTGTCTTGGAGTTATAAAACTTTTTAATTTTATGCCATGTTCACACGGTAACGGTTTTTTGCGTAATTCTCTCTCTTAAGAATAATTCAACCCACAATTATAAGTCTAAATACATAATTCCTCATACAAAATTTTAACAGTGCATTTCTATATTATTTGAAACAACTGTCAAAACCAATTAGATCGATATTATGTGAACAGGGTAATCCGCGTTTCAAACAGTAAACAATGTATGTATTATTGATACCAAAATTCTGCTTATTAAGTTAGTAACTTAACCGACTATAAGATATGATTTGAACTTATAAGGTTATGGTATTTTTGGAAAAAGAATAATTGATTTATGAAATATCTAATTTAAGCGGCTGTACCGATTTTGAAGAGACTTAGAACACAGACAGATCTAGCAAAGCAATGAAAAAGGGAATTATATTGGTGGCAAAAAAGCAAATTTCCGACAATTATTTTTTAAAAATCAAATGATGCTGTTCTATACAGAAGTGTTTGACTAAGAAAATTCCAAATATGGTTTTAGCCAAAAGTAATATTTTGTCTTAGAAAAAATCTATTAAAGTCACGTAATTGTTGTTAAACGGAAACTGATGAATATTTTTATAAAACTCATTTGATAACATTTGTGTACTGTTTTAATTGAAATATAACACCTTATTATTCATTTAAAAAGCAACAATTATTTAGATTCCTTATGTAATTAAGTCGATATGAGTAATTTAATGGTAAATTAATTGTTTACAGTTTTCTATGAAAAAAAGAAGTTAGCCCCGGCTACCTCCGTCTTCCCACTGATACACAATGAAGGGTGAGAATTTATTCTTTGAATTTAGCGAAAAAAATCCACCGACTTTCACCGATCGTTGAACAAATTTAAACATTTTCTAAAAAGACTTTTCCTTGGATAAGAAAAATTTTATGCACAAAAATTTATTTGGATTGTATAGGCCTGCCAAATTTTAATAAAACTTTTATTTATTCCGGAAGTCGTATGTACTAAATTTCAAGACATTTGCTTTGATTGTATGGGCGGTAGGCGACGAGCGTGTAGCATACCTTAAAATTTTTTGCACAAAAATTTTACAGCAATACCACTGTGCGTTGAACGAGTAAGGCTACATAATATTTTTATAAATCGATTTTTTGTTAAAAAAATTTATGTTTTTGTAATTATATTGTAGTATTACAAGTATTGTTACAATTACGAATATTATATAAAAAAATCAGTTTAAATATAATTTTGACGTTTAATTTTTATGGCTTTAAATAGAAAAAATCAAATTACGTGCTACTTTATAATTATGAGGGAAATACGAAATACATTTCGGAAAGAGAGCGCTTTAATAACTCGTGAGTGTTTGAATATCAGACGTTAGACTGTGACATTTTGTCTGATTGTCTGCTAATGTTAGTTGGTTAGTTGATTTGGTTGGCGTGCCATATTGTCTGTCTTGAAAATGTTTACAAAAATTAGCCCAAAAACATGTCTCCGGTTTTTAAAGTATTTTCCCTTTTTTTTATTTAATTTCTGTTTGTATTCAAAACAAAAATCTGTTCAAAATTTGTCAAATAATATGTCTGGCAATAGCAATGGCGATGGTGGCGTGTGTGTGTTGGTTGCGTAGTTGTTATTTTTTTATTATTATTATTGTTGTTGTATTTGTTGTTGGTATTAAATTGTACTTTTAAGTTTTTTTTTTTTACTTTTATTACTTCTTTCAGAGTTTAGTTCAGTGACATTTTTCATTTGATTTTTTTTTATTTATTTTTTTTCGCTCGTTTAATAACGTTTTTTTTTATTGAAATTTACAGGCATTATAAGCGAGGAGAGTTAGTGTTTCAATCTGATTTTTTGTGTTGTTTGCGAATTGCGTGCGCAGTCGTCTTAGTACTTAACAATATTCTTTTGTTGTCGTTGTTGTTGTTATTGTGCTCTTGTTATTGTATTTCATTTCATACCTTTTGGGTTGACATGTAAAAAACAGCAACAGCAACAGCAACAGCAACAGTAACAGCTACAGCAATAACAACAAATGTAAAATTAAGGCGCGCATGCGTAGGTACATTGTTCAAGTAAAATTTTGCTGTTTTTGTTGTTGCTGTTGTTACACACACAAAATAAAATAAAATAAACATTCATTTGCTTTAAAATACATAAATTTCTGAATAGTTTTTTTATTTATATATTATTGTTGTTTTAGTTGTTACAATTTTGATAAATTTTCTTTTTTTTTAATTTACAGGCACAGCTGTGTAAGGTTTTTAATCTCAAAAAAAAAAAATTTTTTCCTCAATAAAAACGACAACAGAAATATTTTCAGGCTGAGTGCGTATTGTAGCCAAAAAAAAAGGTTTTCAATTTATCTTTTTGCTTATGATTTGTAAGTAAATAGCTTGAAATTAAAATTAATAATTAAGCCCTACAACAATGTGGGTGATTGGGATTTTATATGTTTGGCTGGGTCGGGCTTCTTAACAAGATCTTTTTCACTGGCGTGTATCAGCAGAGTGGAAACTTTGACAATTGTTGCAATGAATTAAATTCAGCTCGAAATTTGAATTTAAATATCAAAAATGCATTATAAAAATGGTGGATCTGTAAAAACTACATTTTAAAAAAACAATTTTATCAACAGTTACCATAAGTACTCCTTAAAGGGTGTCCTAACGCAGCGCAAAAACTGGCGCTGAATAAACCTTATCAATATCACCAAAATATTATGGCTCTAATTATAAATAAACATGAAGCTTTCTATCCACTGCTGCGCAATAACCCAACAGGGTCCACACAGATCATGTGCGAAGAACATTAACAGCCTCCGAATCTTCGCTCACCACTTTGCCTTGCTTGCATGGATTTCGAAAAGGCTTTTAACACCCTTGCATACTCGGTTACTTGGTATTCTTTGCCCTGCAGAAGAACTCCTGGCAAAATTATCGATATAATGAATGTACTGTACACAAATGCGAACTATCATAACTTATATGATGGTAGTGTCAGACCACAAATACTTATAATAACTTATGTGTTCTCTCCTCACTGCTGTTCAACATGTGTAATAAAACGAACCTTATTCTTGCCAAAAGATATAAACTGGAGTTTTAACACATGACTGGTATACAACTATATATGTTTGTCTCCTAACTCACAAGCACTGGGAAACTGGATTCTGTATAGAGAAGGTATTACAACAAGCCTTGGTTTTTTTTCGTTACCCTTTTGGAAGCATCCATTGCCTTGTTTCAGTGTCTTTAATCAGTCGACCTTTTAAGCTAAGTAGATGATTAGTCAATCTACTGTAGCTCGCCTCCATGTGATTATGTAGTGGTGTATATCCTTGCTAAATAATAGTGTCATTTTTCCCTAATAGAGGGCGTTTTCCCTGATTATACGTGTGAAGTCTTAACTAAGCACTCGAAGCCGTAATTAAATTTTGGGGATTCGAGACTGCGCCGCTTGTGTTGTATACGGGTAATCTAACCACTACACCACATCACCAGCAAGCCATTAAATTAGAAATAAAAACTTCGCTGCTTTGCAATTTTGGCAGCTTTTTTAAGGCTTCCGTTACAACATGTATCTCGCTAGTTGAGCTTTTAGCCAACGAAGCCCTACACATCCAGGATTGACAAAAAACCGGGTTTAAAAAAGCCGCGACCCACATGGTTTAGTGATAAGTTTTTTTTTTTTTTTGGTTTTATAAATGCTTCCAAATTTCGTTCATTTCGACAATATTTTTGGTTCATTTGTACAAATAAGTTGTTTTAGTATTTATAATGCAATTTTGCAGTCTTGGTCGGATTAAGGCAGCGACATTAATGAGCTGCTAAAACTCGGTGATCAGAGTAGACGCCAATTATTTCGTTGGAACTGTGCATTATGAGAAAAACTTCTGGACAGACAGACAGACAGGTGTCATCTGGGTGTACGTGGGTCTTCATCGTACGGCATACCCCACGGTGCCACAATGGCACGAGTGAATACAATACGCCCACCAACGCCCCCACCTATGATACCCTCAAGTGAATATCACAAGTGAGTACCAATTCGAAGGAGTGTTGTTAGGACACTCATAACCAAAATGGATTACACGATTGTCGCAATGCACAAATTATTCATACGGCAATCGTGTGACGGCCTGATAGGTAATTATGCGGCAACAAAATGCGTCAATATTTATTGTGTTCATGTGCGACAACTAAACTGAATAACATGTATTAAAATTACAATTTTTAAATTTATTTTCGTAAAATAAATTAAGAGATTCGTGTGATCCCAGCTTTAGAAGTTGCTACAGCTACACAAAGAAAATTTATCCCGAGAGCTGAAATAGCAAGAATCTGCATATATTAGTTACCACATTTACTAAGATATTTTGATGGCATCTAAGACCAGTTAAGGAACCTTTTCGCTTGGGTTAGTCCAGAGGAATTTTTCTTAAATAGCCAAAGAATTAAAAGACCAGCCTATCCTTGGAGAAGACAGGCGGAGGAAGAAAATTCTTCGCATAAAACTACTTGGAGCCAGGTGATAGGATTAACTTTATAAAGATTTAAATGAAAGGATTTGTTGTAGCGCTATGATCCTAAGAAATGAATTAGAAAATTCATAATATAAAATATTAATCGGTACACCTTAAAAATGTAATTCTCAAAGTAATAGTTAAATTTCAATCGCTATTAAAAACTAGTATTTTTCAATTACGCATTACATGTAACACTCTCCAAAATCATGGAGAGTAAATATTAGGCCCCACTTTGTAAGGTACTTTTTTTTCCCCTAACGGGAGCATATTGGCTTTCCACAAAGCATCTATTGTTTCTTTGTTTCAGTTTCTTTAATCAATTTGATATTTCAAGCTAAGTAGATGATTAATCCGCTGTAGCTTCCTCCATATGATTTTTTTGTGTAGTGGTGAAGGATCCTTGCTAATTGGTGGTGATCTTTACTTTAGCATTGTAATTTTTTCCCAGTAGGTGGCGTGCTTTTCCTGATCATTCGTCTGATGTTTGTCATCATCGCCACTGGCATGCGAGAAGGGTCAGGGTGGCTTGTTTCTCGTTTGTGTTGTTATGCGTGCGCTCTAACCACTACACCACCACGCCTTAAGGTACTTACAGTCAAACAATTTGCTGAACACTCACCAGTGCGGTTTTCACTGAAGCCTCTTTATTGGTAAGCAGCTAGTATTGCTATGAAAACTGTAATAGCATTCATGGATTTGGAAAGAGCAAGGCTCTAGCTTAAGATATTGTTACGAAAATGAAAACGCTAAAGCCAAATTCACCACGTCAGAGCTTATTATGAGCTTTTAGCTAAAAAATGTATTGGCTTGTGTCAAGGCTTAAAAACTTCTAAAATTATTTGTACTAATTAAATGTGCTGCCAATGCATTGATCGGTTACTCTTTGTTATCTTAGACCAGTTACAATTAACGTCGAAAAATCGAAGATTCGTGTCCGTACTAGAACATTCTAAACTAAGATGGAATACTATAAAAGCGGCGAATTGCGACTGGTGAGTTAGTTAGTTGTGAATTGGCTGTCAAGAAGTAAAGTCTGTTTAAGGCGCAAATAAAAAGTGTTTTAAAAAGCGAATTTGGTGTATTAAAGTACAGTGGAATTAATAAAGAAAGAGGCAGATTGTAAAACAACTAAAATAAAAAAAATAGTTTTATTTTATTTTAACGCAATCTAAACGAACTCAAACGTTTTAAAGAGGTTAAAACGTTTATAAGCGTTTGATAGAGTTTGGCATGAGGCACTTATAACTAAACTTATTGCTTTTGCTGTCGAAATCTAGTTCTTTCGATTTATAAAGAACTTTGTAGAGATCGAGTGGTTTACAACTTTTTCATTAGTAGATATATACTTATTAAGCAACAAAAGTATAAAGTATTTACATAACTGTCTGCTGATAGGCATTTCTTATCAGACATCCGATCGGCTTAAAGTCAATATTTAAATACTTCCAATGTAATTGAATTGAAACTGCTCTTCTTTAATGACTTTCATTATTAATAATACCTTTAAAAGAATTAAATATTTATTTAGGTGTGTTTTTTCTTCCTCTGCCTCTGCCTGTGCTCATATTGAACTTGTGTTTTATTTTTGGTAATAGATTTTTATTTAAAATAAAATTTAATATGCTTATCAGTTAATAAATATTCGTTTTGTTTTACCAAAAAAAAAAAAAAAAAAGAATTTAATAGAATATTAAATACAAAAACAAATTAAGTAATTAGTTAAACAATCTTGGTAATTAGTTTGATAAAAAAAATTATTATTATTATTGTCTATTTACTTTATTTTCCTTAAGTCACATTCTTAAATTTTTTTTTTCTTTTTTTTTTCTAACAAAGTGATAAAATAACATTTTCCCCTCAACGTTAATGGGTTGTACATGGAGTCGCTAAATTAGACGTCGTTTGGTCGGTATTTTGTTACCATTTTTTTTTAAATTTTTTTACTTGTAATTAAATTAAATAATAATAACAAATAACACAAGGTTTTAAAATTTAATTAAAAACTTATTGAAATTAGATATTTACTTGTATTATATGTGTTTTTCTAGGTGAGTTAAGTCGTTTTTTATGATAAAAAAAATTGTCGTCATTAAAGTGTAAATAGGAATAATAAATATTTCTTTTTTTAAGTTGTAATAGCTTCTAATTGTACGATTACTAGTATTTTAAGAAAAGGGGGAAATTGTTGTTGTTATATTCGTATTAATAGTAGTAATTTGTGTAAATAAACTTAAACTAAGATAAGAAATTTAAATTTGTTCGTTTTAGTTACTTTTGTCGCAAAAGACTATAAAACATATTGAACAATGAGGTTAAATTCTTTGCTTCGATGAGTTTTAGGCTGCGGGCACAAGGAAAATAATAAAAAAAAGTACTTTTTAAACAAAATTATAGTTTAGTAGAGTGTTAAACCAAGAAGTAGGTATACAACTAGTGGATTATGGTATTAAAATTCATAAAGGCTATTTACAATCAGTATATTTGCTCTAAAACCATTTGCTTTTCTTTATAATGGGTCCGCCAAATAATTTTTTATTTTTTTTAATGCTATAGAAAAAACTACTGAATATTTTCTCAAATTTCTTTTTTTATTTGAAAGTACAATGCTTCCGGTTAATAATGGAAAATAATTTCATTCAAATGGCTGCCTCGGCTGGCCATGCAGTAGTCTACACGATCGGTCCAATTTTTAATCACATTATCGATTGTGTGCAGCTGTATTTCACCAATGGCTTCACGAATATTGTCCTTTAAAGCGTCAATTGTCCCTGGCTTGTTGGCGTAACACTTATCTTTGACCGTACCCCACAAATAATAGTCCAACGGTGTCAAATCGCAGCTCCGAGGTGGGCAAACGACATAAGCTCGGCGGCTGATAATGCGATCTTCAAAAACAGGGCGCAAAACATCGAGTGTAGCTTCGGCTGTGTGGCATGTAGCGCCGTCCTGTTGAAACCAAATGTTGCTAATATCCTCCTCTTCAAATTTTTGAACAAAAACTCGTTCAACATGGCCCGATAACGATCGCCATTGACTGTAACGGCCACTCCTTGCTCATTTTCGAAGAAAAATGGTCCAATTATGCCTCTGCACCAAAATCCGCACCAAACAGTGACTCGACTTGGGTGTATAGGATTTTCAATGTATGCGTGCGGGTTTTCTGTGCCGCAAATGCGACAATATTGCTTGTTTACATACCCGCCAAGATCAAAATGAGCTTCATGAAAAGATGATTTTTTTGGCAATATCGGCATCTTCTATAAGTCGATCGCAAGCCCACTTAGCGAAGCGAAAAAAGCGCATACACAACCATATTCGTTCAGCGGAAGGATATAACTAATTATCTGTCAAATCAGACATGAGCTAAGTGTTATCATTCACGAAATAAGCATTAGTTGAAAAAAAACGTTAGATGGCGGACCCATTATATCCCGGGTTTTACTGGTTTTTTATTGGGTTTTATTACCGCTTCCGAATTTCGTTCAAGTTTGTTTGTTTATACAATTACTTTGTTTTAGTATTTATAAGGCAATTTTGCACTCTTGGTGGAATCAAAGCGTCATTGTGTACTATTAGCTGTTAAAACTGGGTGATCGAGTAGACTGCAATTACTCCGTTTAAGTCATGCATTATGAGTAAAACGGCCGAAATATAAAGACAGACATGTCTAAGTTATTCTTTTGCATAACAATACCCAACCACTTGTAGCCAAATTTTCAACACAATTATTAGAAACGATTAAATGCCGCATCCGCCGTATTCTCCGAACATTGGTTCGTAGGCTGATGCGATAGATACAATATAGTTACACTTCTTTTTGCGGGCTTTCTTTACATGAGATTTACCTATAACGACCTGTTTGTATTATGGAACACATTCGCTTTAAAGAGCAAATTACCTCGTTCTCCGTTTAAAAAACCGTTTCTTAAAAAAGTGTAAGCGAAGCAAACGCAACACATATTCATCTCGTTTAAAGACTTATCGATTTATGGCCTACATTTTCAGAAACTATCTAGGCCGTATAAAGAGGTACGAGTTTATCTTTTAACATATCACCGAATTATTTCCTTTGAATAAATACAAGATCAGCTTCAAAGTTAGAGCATCTTAAAAGACGAGAAATTTTTCTGAAACGGGATTTGCAAATTGGCTCAAAGATGAAAGCAGTGATTTGATAAATTTGTCATTTCATTATCTTTTTGAGGACAAAAACGAAACTTATAAATTTGTAGTCCCAATACGTAAATTACACCTATTTTTGTTGTAAATAAACTACCAAAACATTTAAATAAAAAAAAACCCAGTGGGTTATCAACCCTGGTTCCCAACGACTTTATCTTCCTTATTCTATCCTATATATCCTGATTAAGAGAGCCACAGAGTAGATGTAAACAAAATAATCTTTTCTGCAAAATATCTCTTTAGTAGAGAAAATAAGTTTGTTACCAAAAACTTATTAGAGTCTACTTCCACTATCTAAAGAGTTAATTCGTAAAATTATTATTATTTTAATTGTGATAAAAATTGTTTAGAAATTAAATTTAATTTTTGGTAAGACTATATTTAAACTCTGTCGGCATTATTTTAAACATTAATGAGTTCTTTACTTCGTTTCTTTTTTTAACCTTATTTTGATATAATTAAAGTCATGGGAGTGATTTGTTTTTGATTTATTTCAGACGTGTTTTTTAGCATATTTTTTTTAATAATTTGTTTGATTAATTTTTAATAACATTAATTGATAAATAAGTCATGTTGTTTGATAAAAAAACAAGAAATAAGTAAATCATTTTAAAATAACGATAATAGTTTAACTATCATATTAAAATATTTGTGTCATAAAACAAAAAAAACAAAATATTTTAGACAAAAAAATTCTCAAATTAATGACTAATT
Source organism: Wohlfahrtia magnifica (assembly GCA_023159175.1). Classification (NCBI taxonomy): domain Eukaryota; kingdom Metazoa; phylum Arthropoda; class Insecta; order Diptera; family Sarcophagidae; genus Wohlfahrtia; species Wohlfahrtia magnifica. Next base: position 2,258,338 of record JAKWBJ010000497.1, read on the forward strand.
AAAGTCATATGTTAGGCTAAGGTGACAAAAGTATTTATTTTCCATTTAAATATTTTATCATTTAATATTTTCATTATTTAAATTAATAGCGAGTAGTTTATTTTTATTTCTATATAATTAAGTTGTAAAAAAATAATTTTTTTTTTTTTATAAATTCTCCAATAGATTTAATTTTTTTACAAAATAAAAGAAATATTATGAAATAAATCTTGTTGAAGAAGGAAAAAATGGTGCAAAGAATTTACAAGACCACCTACTACTGGTAGCAAATATTAAATATTTAACCACAAATATTTGTTAAATACCCTACTAAGTGTAAAAATAGAAAAGCTGCTGTTTGTTATAAAATACATACTACCTTGATCACAAAGTTTCCGGAATAATCCCCGTGTGGCGCTTCCATCGTTGCTGTTGTTGTTTTTTTTTTTTTTTTTGTTAAGTTGGTACGTCTGTTGTTGATATATGCGCTAAATCTTAGCGTCATAGCTTGACATTTGCATTTTTTATATTCGGTTTTCTGTATGTCCATCAGTGCCTCCCGCGATTTTTCCATTATATCTATACCTATTTTTTCTACTTAAACGTATAAAACTACGACGAATATAGTCGTCAACGACGAATATAGTCGTCATTGATTTAATGCAAGCAAATGATTATGTGTATGATAAACGGTGCGATAAAAAAGAACGAAATTGAAATACTTGGGAACTGATACAACTTTTCTGATAGGCGCTACCGAGTAGAACAAGGATCTGTTTTTAGAATTTTCGAAACACCTCCGAAATCTCGAATTATGAGCAAAAAAACCTACATGCACTCATTAGTTAATGACTTAGCTAATTAATAATAACTGATTTTAAGTTTCTTTCCGGATTTGGAAGGAAAAGACCTTTTATGTGATATATGTCGTTTAACTAGCTTTGAAGAATTTGGGTGTATTTCTCAAGCAAACATATTTTTAATCTAATTTTTTCAACGTTTTTCAAGTTTACATGCGTTATGCGCACTATTTTATATATGAAGTGTACTATTTATGAATTAATTTGTCAATTATACTTAGTTATGAATAAAAATCCATTGGAAAATGACAGAGTTATTAAATTTCTTAGTAAAGCAACTCATGAAAAATCATTCTTTTTCTACTCGGCAGCGCCTAACAGAAAAATAGTATCACTTGCCAGGTATTCTTTTTTATCGCACCGTGCAAAGGAGTGACCCAATATTGGGAAAGATTACAGCAGCAAAAAAAAGGGACAGACGCCCCAACCTTAATGAAATATCAGTCCTCTCACAAAAGCGTATTGGGCACAACGGGACAGTTTGAAGTTGATTAATGGGTGCTTATATCGCCATTGGGAAAGTGCAGATGGCAAAACTGCACCCAACCTAATAGTGGTGCCTTTTTCCAAAATGAAAGAAGTCTTAAATTAGTTCCATATATTACACGGTGCGATACAATAGATCAAAACAATACTCTTGTAGTGGCCGTACTAATGCACACATAACCGCTGTACAGCAAAGTGTTGAGAATGAGCCTGGAACATCAACTCGTCGACGTTCGCAACAACTGGAAAGATCATCATCTTCGTGCTTATAAAGTTCAACTCATTCAAGACTTAAACCCAGTCCACCATTGTTTGCGTCGAACATTTGTGAATTGGCTGTTTGAAAAACTGAACGAAAACAACCCATTTTTCAACAGTTATGAGGCCCATTTTCAATTTCAAACAAATTGTCGCATATAGGGCTCACAAAATCCACTACAGTCCTTACATCCAACGAAAGTGACCGTATGCTGTGGTTTGTGGTTAGGCGGCATCAGCGGCATCAGCGGCCAGTAGTTTTTCGAAAATGAGCAAGATAACGCCGTCACCGTGAATTCTTTGCGCTACCAAGCCATGATAACCAATTTTTTGTGGCTACAATTGGCTAATGTTGATATCGGTGACCTTTGACTTCAGCAGGACGGCGCCACAAGCCACATAGAATGAGAAATTTCTCGATCGCGTAATTTCTCGATTTTGCGAAGTCAATTGGCTGCCTCGTTCGTGCGATTTAACGCCGCTGGATTATTATCTCTGGGGCCATTTGAAAGAGCGGGTTTAGGTGAACAAACCACAGATAACTAACACTCTGAAAGATGAAATTCGGCGCTGCATTGACAAGATAAGCGAAGCTTTGTTGCAAAATGTGGTTCAAAATTTTGTGAAAAGAACATTTGCCCGACATCATGTTCTATTATTAATTCCCATATTTCTATTTCATATTGGTATGAATAAAACTGAATTTGTCAAAAAAAAAATGTGTTTTTAAGCCAATTTACTTCCTAACCTCAAATTTGCCCACCCTTTGTGCAAAAAGTGATAAAACCAACCACTAGATTGAGATGCCTTAAGCCTTAGCTATTTCACGCACTTCAATTTTTCTAGTGTTTAATACCGTTAGATGGAGTTTATCGCCCTTTTTTTGGCCTGATAAACACTTTTTATTGGACGATCATCATTTGTGCTGAGTTCAGCAAAACAGCTACGTAAAACCCTACGTTATAAGCTATTCAATTAGATTTGACAGCTACTTGTTCACTATAATATAAGAGATTTTCGTATGGTATTTTTAAGTCGTCTTTTATGACTCTTAGAATTTATTTTCTCATTTGATTCAGAGCCTCAGCAATGTTTTTTTTTTTTTTTGAGCTTATTTTGCAAAAAAAAATGAAATCTGTAACCCAAATATTCCTTAAACTCAGAGTGTGTTAAATAATATTTCTTAAAAAAAAAATATATAAAACCAGTGATAAATAAATTTTTCGCCAGCTTGTTTTAGGTGACAATATCAAAGACGTCTAGAGGAGTCATAAAGTTAAGTACGAGTATGATAGAGTAGTAGTGTAGATAGAGTTGCACAATGTGTGTTACACTTAAAGGCAGGCTGCTGCTGCCATTTGAACGAACACCTGGATTAGGTTAAGTATGGTTTTTGATTCTGTGTTACTTTTTTAGTAGATTTTTTTCTATCTATTCAACAATCAAACCTTCAAACATTCTTTAGTTGTTACAAATATTGAACTAATTTTTGTTTCTTTAAAAAAAAAATTCTGGCTCTTGTTATTGCAATTGTTGTTATTGTAGTTGCTGTTTGTTTTCAAGGAATTTCATAATTCTTATTATAGGGTGTTAATCTATTTTTTATTTTTTTATTTTTGGCTACGGTTTTAGTCTGACTTTTTTTACCATAAACTAACACGCTCATATATGTATGAAAATATTCGATATAAGACTTGAAATATGTATTTGTCAGTATGCATTATTATTTCGTTCAGTTTTTTTTTCGGTTTTTGAAATAAATTTAAAATAAAAAATTGAAACAAAATAAAAATATTATTAAATTGATATCCAACAACTGTATTTTATTATGTATTTTATGTATTTTATTTATACACAAATTTGAGTATTAAAAATTAGAAAAAAAAATTATATTTTTATTGGTTTGATTCATTTGTTTATAAACTTGAAAAGCACACGTACATACGAGTATGTCGAGAAATAAAATTGAAAAAAAGTTTTCTTTCAAATGCCCAAGTGTTTCTATTATTATTTGTCTTCGATTATGATTCATAAATAGTTTCAGTTTTTATTTTTGACTAAAGGGTATAAAATGTTTGCATTTTTTGTTTTGTTTTTTTATCTTAAACTAATAAAATTTAAACTGTATTTCATATGCTTTTTTAATATGACATTGATTTGTTTGCACACAATATAGTCTAATATTAAAAACAAAAATAAAATTACGAGTATTTTTCTAAGAATTTTATTGTTTCTATGCTCGTAAATAACGATTAATTTATTGAAATTGCAAAATTTATAAAATGATCCTTCTGAGGAATTTCATATTTGCTGATTAAATGCAATTAAGCAAAACAAAAAAATTTTACAAAAAAAATAATCATAAATTAAGAATAAATAAAACAGAAACCGAATTAAATTAAGACGAATGTTATGTGCTTAGTAACCATAACTAAGCAACATAACCCAGCAAACCATTGCATTTGGAAATAAGTAAGGATGACCTACATCACCAATAAATTTATATATACCATATATACTCACATTTCATTAGGTGTGAAAGTATACTCAAATAATAAACAGTTATATTATCATATTTATTAAGTACTTTTAGCTATGATTTATCAATCCCTGCTTAACAGTCAAACCTAAATTAGAGCGTTGAGCGTTATTTATCTGTCAGAAACTCTCTTGTACAAATTAACCTGAATAGCACGACGTCAAGGTTGTTATAGATACACAAAACTCACAGTGTTGCATATTTTTAAATGGATTGTTATTGTTTATATAAAGGGTCCGCCATCTAACGTTTTTTTTCAACTAGTGCTTATTTCGTGAATGGTAACACTTAGCTCATGTCTGATTTGACAGATAATTAATTTTATCCTTCCGCTGAACGAATATGGTTGTGTATACGCTTGAACAACGCTGGGAAATATTTCGACATTACTCTGAAAATCATGGTAATGTTGCAGAATCAAAAATCATCTTTTCAGATGAAGCTCATTTTGATCTTGGCGGGTATGTAAACAAGCAAAATTGTCGCATTTGCGGCACAGAAAACCCGCACGCATACATTGAAAAGCCTATACACCCAAGACAAGTCACTGTTTGGTGCGGATTTGGTCCAGAGGCATAATTGGGCCATTTTTCTTCAAAAAGGAGTGGCCGTTACAGTCAATGGCGATCGTTATCGGGCCATGTTGAACGAATTTTTGTTCACAAAATTTGAAGAGGAGGATATTAGCAACATTTGGTTTCAACAGGACGGCGCTACGTGCCACACAGCCGAAGCTACACTCGATGTTTTGCGCCCTGTTTTTGAAGATCGCATTATCAGCCGCAGAGCTGATGTCGTTTGGCCACCTCGGAACTGCGATTTGACACCGTTGGACTATTATTTGTGGGGTGCCGTCAAAGATAAGTGTTACGCCAACAAGCCAGAGGCCATTGACGCTTTAGAGGACAATATTCGTGAAGCCATTGGTGAAATACAGCTGCACACAATCGATAATGTGCTTAAAAATTGGACCGATCGTGTAGGCTACTGCATGGCCAGCAGAGGCAGCCATTTGAGTGAAATTATTTTCCATTATTAACCGGAAGGATTGTACTTTCAAATAAAAACAGAAATTTGAGAAAATATTCAGTAGTTTTTTTTATAGCATTTTCATAATAATGACGGACCTATTATTAAAGTAACATCAATTAACTATTTTCACATCACATTTAGCGATTTAATCAATATTAATTTTTTATTTAAATATGTTTTGTTGAAAATTGAAGTTGACATTACTGTTTACCAAACAACGTTAACGCTTTCTAAATATGTCACATCAGCGTCAGCGCCAGCAGCCAGTTAACGCAACGCTCAGCGCTTTACACTTTGCGAATAGACAGGAATCAGCGCCGAACGCGAAATTCTATACATTTAATCCGAAAAAAGGAAATGAAGCAAACTTTATAATTTAATAATTGATTCATGTAAAGATTTTAAATATTCTGCAATCTTGACTTACCCTACTTAACTTGGTTAGGTGACAGTAAGGATATAGAGATTTTCATTGCTCTATTTTAGTCTGATTACAGAAAATTTTAATTCGTTAGAAGCGTCAAAATGAGACGAGAAACCTGCTCAAATTGAATAAATCAGAGCTTAAAAGGCACTTACACATTTGAACGAGTTAGGTTAGGTTAGAAGGGAGTGGCAGCCTCGTTAAGTCAAGGTACACTTGAGCGCTCATAGCGGCCCATTGTGATACCACAAATAAAGCTAAACCCCTGTACCGGTCCCCAAGTCCCGATTAACCGGCCTTGGCACTCATTCAGAGCGAAGCACATTCTCGGAAATCATGACGGAAACCAGCCTAACAGTTTAATGAATCTGGCTGTAAACCTTATATCAATGATCGATTGCTTCAATAGACGGAGACACTCTTAGTTGATATCACAGCTATGTTGGATTCAGCGATGACGTTGAGGCTTTTAAACATTTTCTCCCTGCATGTCCTTCTTTAGCCAGAATTATGACAGCACACTACGTACGCCACCTGGTACCGGACATAATTCTTCTCAATAACATTGATTGGAGAAGTTCTAACTAAATTGCGGCACCAAATTTTTTATTGAATATGAGTTTTCTGAGATTATCCATAGTATGAGAGTGCGCACAGCAACCATATTATGGCTTAGGTGTAAAGCTTTTTGACTTGAGACAGAGCAGCTAAATTTATCTATCAACCTAACCTAACCACATGAAAGCTAGGCCTAAACAAAAATCTTAGACAAATACGGGTGGGCCATCTATCGGTTTACATTTGAACCAGCAGTTATTTCGAATCTGACAATACCTTTGTTATTCTGCAGAATATTATCTGATTTATTGGAAATTTATTTTTAAAACAAAGACAATTTGTCGGAAATTGCATGAAAATGTCGCACAAAATTTGGTTGCAGAAAAGGACCAACAGTACTCGGTATACGCAAGTATATTGCTAAAGTTCGTGAAACTGGTTTCATTGTTGATGCGCCAAGACGTAAGCGTGCTCGTATAGTGCGTACACCCGAATATATCGAAGCTGTGGCTGATAGTATGCGTGAAAATTCATTAATATCAACTCGTCATCGTTCAAAAGAATTGAACATATCACGCACCAGATTACAACGAATTTTGCGAAAATATCTCGGTATGAGATCCATCCGCTTCGCTAGGTGGGCCAACGAGAAACTGCACGATGATGTAAATTTTGCCAAAAAAAAATAAAATCATCTTTTAGGGAGAAGCTCATTTTCATCTTGGTGGGTACGTCAATAAGAAAAATTGCCGTATTTAGGTTTCAGAAAACACAAACGTGGTCTTACAGAAGCCAATGCACCCTGTACGAGTGACATGATAACCGATTTTTTTGTGCCCGCTCTTCATGGTATTGATGTGTAGCATGTTTGGTTTCAACAGAATGGTGCAATTTGTCACACATCTCATGCCATAGTCCATTTATTGCGTTAAACGCTTGATAGCCGTTTAATTAGCCGAAATTTTGATGATAGTTGGCCGCCCAGAAGCTGCGATTTGACACCGTTGGACAATTTTCTGCGGGGCGCCGTTAAAGGCTAGTGTAATGCCCACAAACCAGATACAATTGCGCATTTGAAGGCCAACATTCGTGATGCCATTGCCAAGATACGACCACATACACCCGAATTGTTCTCGAAAATTGGTCCGATCGAATGGGGTACTGTGAGGCCAGCCGCAATAAAAAAAATTAATTTGATAAAATTTCAAACCATTTTTGTTTTATCGTTTTTTTAAATTAAAAATTTTAAATGGCCCACCCCATATACATATATAGTGTAGTGGTAAGAGCGCACGCAATGCTGATAAACATTTGACGATAGAACAGGAAAAGACGCCACCTACAGGGAAAATTTTACAATGCTAAAGTAGAGAGCACCACCAATTAGCACGGATATTGACCACTACACAATCATATGGAGGGGACTACAGTCGATTAATTATCTACTTGGCTTGAAAAATCCAATTCGTTAATGAAACTGAAACAAAGCATGGATACTTTGTGGAAAACCTAGAGTGACAGAGAAAAAATAAATATTTTTATATTTAAAATTTTAACCGTATCTTAGAAACTTCTAGCGAACAGAAGTAAAGTCGACGTAGAATTTGTACGTCCCAGAGTTGCTTTTAATTACTAATTGTGGTATAGTAGCTCAGGTTCTCGTCGATAAAAAGTAAAATTTCCCTTCGTTACGGTTTCGAATTTTAAATAATTAAGAAGCTTCGAACCCCTCCAAAGGATCCATCATTGGAAGATCAGGCAACGCCACCTCTCGAAGAAAACAGGAAATTATAAAAGGTAAATGTCTATGATGGACGAAGATTCCTCACGGCCATGCCAAACACACAAGGGGCTTTGTTTGCAAATAGTCAACGACTGCTGGCAGCATCCTAGACATTTTACAGTAACCCTTACTTAGCTGGAAGAGAAATTACATGACAAATGATTACAAAGAAACCGAAACAAATAAGAGATGCTTTGCGGAAGCCATTTTCGATGAAATCATGGAAATTGAGTGCATTAAACAAAACTGAATCAACAGTGAAAAACTTAAAGAACTGAATTTCTATTTGCGATTCAGTGATAAAACAAAATCGAAACAGTGGACCACGTACAATAATAATGCACGAAGCAAGGTGAAGCTTCGCAGACAGTGACAAAGCCAGGATTGTCTCCAAAAAAGGTTAGGATATGTATCTAGTGGGATTGAAAGGGAATTGTTCCTTATGAGCTTTCAGAACGATGGGTTTGATCTTTACCGTCAATAGAATTAAAACGGCCAGAATTGATCAACAGAAAAGTTGTTGTGTTCCATCATGAATACGCTAGACCACTCATATCTTTGAGAGAGCTTAAGTGGGAAGTTTTGATGCATCAACATATAGTCCGGACTTTGTACGTTCAGATTATCATTTGTTTCGATCTCTGTAGAACTCTTTAAATGGTATAAATTCAAATTCCGTAGAAGTCTGCCAAGCGTACGTTTTTCAGTTTTTCTATCAAAAAAAAAACCCAGAAGTTCTACACTGATGGAATAATGGTACAACCAGGAAAATGTCAAAAGGTTATTGATCAAAATGGTACGCATTTGGTTTGGCCCGTTTCAAATATTGTTCCAATTTTTAACCCAACTTAACCGAGCTGCCCCTTGACGTTCCGGCTTAGTTCTGGCGATGATGAGAAACATCAGACGAATGATCAGGAAATAAATGCCATCTACTGGGAAAAAAATTACACCACCAATTAGCAAAGATATTCACCTCTACACAACCATATGTAGGGCAGCTATAGTGTGTTAATCATCTACTTGGCTTGAAAAAGAAGCAATGGATGCTTTGTAGAGAGCCAGTATGCTTCCTAAAGAAGTGACGGAGAAAAAAAAATCATGAAGCCTATAGATAAATTGAAAAGTTATTCAAAGTCAGTGAATTTTTTTTTTTTTTTTTTTATTCTAAAAAAATATTCAGAAGTAATGTGTCACACCCAAGTTTTCTTAAAATGAAGACTAATTTGTAGTTTAAAGTTACAAATGAACATTTCATTAACAAAATTGTAAAGTATTGATTCTTTTTTTATGATAAAAGAGTCAAAAATGAATTTTATTAAAGAGAAAAGGCGTAGTAAAGCCATTAATATTCCTCAACAATGTATTATTAAAAATTATAATAAATTTACGCTTGTAGTTGCTGAACAACTTAAGGTACTGACTCTGGGTACTGGTATCTCTGTAACACAATATGTTATAATAGCCACCACCATATTACCACATTGTTACTGGAGAGTAAAGTATGTAAAATAGTTTAACAATTTTTTTTTAATTTAATTTTTTTTTTTTTTTGACAAATGTTACTATTTTGTGTAAATTTTTTTATATTATTTTTAAAATTGTAAAAAAAAATCATTTTTTTATTATTTGTAAGACTTACTACCCCTTCAATCTACTACGTACGCTCTTATTACTTAAAAAAAATTACCAAAATCCTACTTAAACTGGTTACAAATGTTTTAAAACTGAAATACAAATAAAAAAACATAAAATAATAATGAAAAGAACGAATGCAGCTGTTTAAATTCCTTTCAATAAATGAAATTCTAGATTTAGATTCGTAATTTATGATTTAAAGCGATTGTGGGAAAGTGCAAAAAACAAACAAAAAAAAAAAACAAAAAAAGGAATCGAAAAACGCATTTGCCTGCTGAAATAAAAAATATTTAATTATAAAACCAGGCATTATGATTTCTTTTATTTTGTATGATTTTCTATTATAAATAGTCATTCATCATTCATTCTACATATACACTTATTCATACAACAGTAAATGCTGAACGAATGCTGACGAATGTAACAACCATCGTCGCAGCTTAAACTATTTTCTTAAAACAACCCCTGGCTGATTGATCTTATGTTATATGTCTAGATGCTATTGTCTGCTTGGTTAAATGGGATTTAATACAACCCCTTCAGAGTTCTTTTGATGATTTTAATTTTAAGTATAAAGGTTTTTTGTTGTGTAAACTAATTTTTGTGTATAATTTTGATATTAATGTATACGATGATGATGAATAGAAGATAGATTATGATAGAAAAATTATTTTTGAAAAATAAAAAATAAAATCCGACTAAGAAAAACAAAAACGGAAAGGAGAAAATCAACCACCTTTACAAGATTAGAAACGTTTAAAATTGCAATTCTACACGGCGGATGTCATTGCTAAAAAAAGTTTTAATAATAATTATTATCACAGCATCAGTTAAGGTTGCTCTTTAGAAATTTGAAATGAAAAATTTTGAAATTAAAAACGTAAAAAGCAAGCATGTTCCTAGCAATTACAATACAATGTTAAATATTGTTTTTTTATAATTAAAAGACAGAGTAAATAAAAGAAATTTATGAAAAAAAGCTACAATCAATACACACCTCGTTTTTTCTAACTTTTCTTGAGAGCATATGGCTTCTTTGCCTTGTTTCAATTTCTTTGTAATCATTTTTGTTTTCGAGCTAAGCAGGTGGTCGATCTATTGTAGCAGATGTTTAGACTAAATGTTAGTGCTGCCATCTGTCATTGCCTAGAACAAAGCCCCGGTATATATAGGGTCCATCATCTAACGTTTTCTTTTCAACTAGTGCTTATTTCGTGAATGGTAACACTTAGCTCATATCTGATTTGACAGATAATTAGTTTTATCCTTACGCTGAACGAATATGGTTGTGTATACGCTTGAACAACGCTGGGAATCTTGGCCTGCGATCGACTTACAGAAGATGCCGATTTTGCCAAAAAGAATATCATCTTTTCATATGAAGCTCATTTTGATCTTGGCGGGTATGTAAACAAGCGAAATTGTCGCATTTGGGGCACAGAAAACCCGCACGCATACATCGAAAAGCCGATACACCCAAGACGAGTCACTGTTTGGTGCAGATTTTGGTCCAGAGGCATAATTGAACTATTTTTCTTCGAAAATGAGCAAGGAGTGGCAGTTACAGTCAATGGCGATCGTTATCGGACCATGTTGAACGAAGTTTAGTTCACAAAAATTGAAGAGGAGGATATTAGCAACATTTGGTTTCAGCAGGACGACGCAGCCGGAGCTACACTCGATGTTTTGCGCCCTGTTTTTGAAGATCGCATTATCAGTCGCAGAGCTGATATCGTTTGGCCACCTTGGAGCTGCGATTTGACACCGTTGGACTATTATTTGTGGGGTGCCATCAAAGATAAGTGTTACGCCAACAAGCCAGAGACAATTGATGCTTTAAGGGCCAATATTCGTGAAGCCATTGGTGAAATACCAGCTGCACACAATCGATAATGTGCTTAAAAATTGGACCGATCGTGTAGGCTACTGCTTGGCCAGCCGAGGCAGCCATTTGAATGAAATTATTTTCCATATTAACCGGAAGGAGTGTACTTTCAAATAAAAAAAGAAATTTGAGATAATATTCGGTAGTTTTTTTTTTTATAGCATTTTCAAAAAAATAAAAAATTATTTGGCGGTCCCTTTATATGTGGTGTAGCAGTGGTTCGAAGCCTTGCTGCTTTTTCTCGTCACAGACTCTTACCTTTTTCTTTTTTCCTTTTTTGCCAAAAAGGTAGCGTATGCTTACACTTCCAATGATATTTTGTAGTTTTATTTTATTTTCCCTCCGAATGGAGGGGGTGCTAAGTCAGGGGATTATTGAGTTAAGACTCCTACTTATTTAGAATCCAAAGTTAGGATAAAAATTGTTCTTGTTCTCGCTGAGCTTTGTACCTGACTGCTAAAAGAACTACACATAAACTGTTATAAACATAGTTTAGGATCAGGACTGACCAAAATGAATGAAAATTTTCACTTAGGATTTGGGGTTTCCATTTGGGATATTTAACAAAAGTTTTTATAGCAAAAAATTGATCAAAAAGTTTCCGGAATAACCCTCGTATGGAGGTCACATCATTCCGATCTGAGTTTTTTTTTATTAAGTTGGTACATCTGTTGTTGATACTCCCGTTAAATCTTAGCATCATAGCTGTACGATTGCTAAAGCTACTTAGCCAAGGTTACATCTATCTTTATGTGTGTTGGCTATTTATGAGTATGACACGGAATCCAGACATCAGGCAAGTGAATGGAGCTCGCGAAGTGAGCCAAGGTAGTATGTTATACATGTTTTTCTTAAAAGTACAATATACGTATAATTTTATTTAAACCACAAAATCTTAAAAATCATTCTGTGTTACATTGGACATCATTGGGCCGTGCAAAGAACAAAAAAAATTTATTTAAAGATAATTTCGTTTCTACGTAAATGGTTTTTCTTCTCGTACAAATAATAAAAACCTGTCTTTTTCAAAAAGTAGAAAAATACAATCAGCGGCGATATAACGAAGAAAAGAAGATTGGCGGAAGGTAAATAGTAAGATTATAGAATATATAGCTCTATACCTCCCTCGTTGTTGTCTTAAGGTTGAACAGGTGGTCGCTAGAAAATAGCCGGGCGGTCTTCACACAATTTCAGTGTGCGCTACGATAAAACCTACTAAGGGCATCAGAGGTGAGCACATAATCATATTTTCGGATAGTCAGCCAGCACTGAGGGCACCGGATTGCAGATTAATTCTAATTTGTTTTTGAATTATTCAAAAAACTGTTTTCTTAACCCATTTCGGGTTTAAATAAAAAAAAAAATTGATGAATTGTTTTTGTGTTATTAAGTGTCTAGTAGTTTTCAGGTAAGTAATTAAAAACTTAAAATTATAGCCGAGTGAGGAATTCTGTATTTTCATAAACTAATAAAAGAAAATTTTCTTAGTCTGAACACAAAAGAAAGTTTAAAAGTTTTTCGTGTCTAAAACGTATTTAAATACAACAAGTAATGGCAAAAATAATCAACTAACTGGTTGATGAAGTGCTTGCATACTAAACCTAGCAGCCCAGGTTCGAATCCACGCATTGACAAGGAAAACTTTCATTATGGTTACGAGTTTTATATTATTAAACATCTTCGATCTACCCAAGAGAAATACTACACATCAAGCTCACCCAATTAAAAAATTGTAAAACATAGTTCATAGGCAAGAAAATAAAACTAGAATATGTCCAACTTTCTTACTATCAGGGTTGGCAACCCATCCAAAACAGGGTTGGCAACCCACTGGGTAACTCAATTGAACCCACCCGGGTTTTACTGGGTATTATTACCCGGGTTTTTTATTTAAAGGTTTTCGTAGCTTATTTATAACAAAAATAGTTCAATTTTATATATTGGGAGTATAATTTAATTCGGTCCGTTTTTTAGCTCAAAAAGATAATGAATTAAAAAATGTAACAAAGTAAAATTTATCGAATCACTGCTTACTTCTTTTCCTCACCTCTGAGCCAATGTCCGAAAACTTCTCGTTTTTTTAATCGATACACTTTTAAGACGACATGGCAAGAGATATTGTATCAGACAATATTCAGTTGGATCAATATTACGGCGTGGCATTTGATCGTTTCTTACAATTGCTTGGCAACTTTGGCGACGTAAGACCGAGCATTGTCATGCAAAAGAAAGACTTTTATTTGTCTGTCTCTTTTTATATTGTATTATATTACGGCCGTTTTCTCATAATGCACGGTTTAAACGAAGTAATTACAGTCTGCTCTGATCAGCGAGTTTTAGTAGCTCATAGTACACAATGATGCCTTGATCGCATTAAGAGTGCAAAATTGCATTATAAATACTAAAAAAGATGAAATTGTACTAAAAATAAAATATATTGTCGACTTGAACGAAATTCGAAAGCAGTTATAAAACCCAAAAAAAACCATAAAAAACATAATAAAACCCGGTGATGTGGGTTTTATTTAAAAAACCCGGATTTTTACCAACCCTGAACCTAAACGAAAAATTTCTCATTTGTAAGACTGCAAAAGGTATGAAAGTCATTACATATCTGTCTGACTATTAATTACTCCATTTCTGTTCTAACGTGAAATCTAAGTTTATCGGCCAAAACTAATATCCCTTGTAAAGAAGAGTTGAACAAAATTGCTTAACAAGATATAGTGAACAGATACCAGATATATAATATCAATTGAATCAAGGCTTTTGTTGTCATAAAAGACTTTTCACCAGTCCTCAATGACATGTACTTACAGAACTTGTATTTGAATTTGTCATCAAATATTATATGTTTTTACCTTGTTTTTCAATGAAATTATTTTTAATCGACTTTTTTAGTTAAATTAGTTCTGGTATTACTTTGTATTATAGCCTTAAAAGATTTATGGATTATTTTAATTATAATTGTTTACTTAATATTTTTTAATTAAATTTTTATTGTTAAAAAACTAGTTTTATAAGATATTTATTGATTTTAAATATTTATTTTCTATATCTGGTTTGTTTTCTTTAAGATTTATTATTAAAATATATGTATATTTTTTAAATGAAAACAAATGTTTATTAAAACAAAAAAATAGTAATAATTTCAAAATACATATTTATTTAGACTCAGGTTAAACGATTTTGTTTCAATTTCTTTTCTTTTAATTTGTTTTTGGGCGTTGTTGACACATGAGTATTATAATTATTATTAATTATAGCCTAAGCAATACTATAGAAGTAGAAGGTGTATTTTGTTCATGATATGGTTAGTAAAGTTTAAAAGTTATAGTTATATAGGGTGGGCAAATCTGAGGGTAGGAAGTAAATTGGCTGTCAAATAAGCTGTCAACCTTTGACAAATGACAGAGTTATTAAATTTTTTAGTAAAGCAACTCATGAAAAACCATTCTTCTTTTACTCGGCAGCGCCTAACAGAAAAAGAGTATCACTTGCCAGGTATTTTTTTTATCGCACCGTGCAAAGGAGTGACCCAATATAGGGAAAGATTATAGCAGCAAAAAAAGGGGACAGACGCCCCAACCTCAATGAAATATCAGTCCTCTCACAAAAGCGTATTGGGCACAATGGGACAGTTTGAAGTTGATTAATCGGTCTTAAATTAGTTCCATATATTATACGGTGCGATACAATAGATCAAAACAATACTCTTGTAGTGACCGTACTAATGCACACATAACCGCTGTACAGCAAAGTGTTGAGAATGAGCCTGGAACATCAACTCGTCGACGTTCGCAACAACTGGGCATCAACAGAGAAAGTTTGCGCAACATTTTGCATAAAGATCTTCATTTTCATGCTTATAAAGTTCAACTCATTCAAGACTTAGACCCCGTCCACCATTGTTTGCGTGGAACATTTGTGAATTGGCTGTTTGAAAAACTGAACGAAAACAACGCATTTTTGAACAAAATCATCCTCAGTGATGAGGCCCATTTTCGATTTCAAAAAAATTGTCGCATATAGGGCTCACAAAATCCACAAACCCTCGAAAAACCATTGCATATAAAGAAAGTGACCGCATGGTGCGGTTTGTGGTTAAGCCGATGATACCGGCCAGTTTTTTTTCGAAAACGAGCGAGGAAACGCCATCAACGTGAATTCGCTTCACTACCAAACCATGATAACCAATTTTTTTTGTGCCACAATTCGATAATGTTGACATCAGTGACCCTTGGTTTCAACAAGACGACGCCACAAGCCGCACAGCTAGCCAAACAATTTAGTTATTGCTTGAGAAATTTCCCGGTCGCGTAATTTCTCGATTTGGTGATGTCAAATAGCCGACTCGTTCTTGTGATTTAATGCCACTGAATTATTTTCTCTGGGGCCATTTGAAAGACCGGGTTTACGTGAACAAACCACTAACAGCTGACACTCTGAAAGATAAAATCCGGCGCTTCATTGACCAGATAAGCGAAGCTTTGTTGTAAAATGTGGCTCAAAATTTTGTGAAAAGAGCGGAAGTCTGTCGAAGTGCTAGAGGTGGACATTTGCCCAACATCATATTCCACTATTAATTCCCAGATTTCTATTTTATATTGGTATGAATAAAACTGAATTTGTTAAAAACGAAAATGCGTTTTTAAGAAAATTTACTTCCTAACCTCAAATTTACCCAACTTTTATTAGTCTTTAGTAAAAGGTATAAACATTTATAGAGAATCAAGAACAAAGGTTGAACCATCCCGTATGGTATCGAGACGTTTAATTTTGCTCGACATAGTATGCTGTACTAAGCTATTGAACTAAAAGAAAGAACTTATGAACCAAATTCCAACATAAATCAAATATTTATCTAAACTTAGCTTTAAACTGGCTATCTACTTAAAATTATTACATAACTGATTATTACCTTACCACCTTGATCAAAAAGTTTCCGGGAAACTCCCGTGTGGCGGTCCCATCATTCCGATTATTATTATTATTATTTGACATTTGAAAAACCTACGTAGCCAAGAGTACATCTGTGTGTGTTGGTGATTTTTTACTACGTTAGAAATGGATTTAAATTTGCAACACCGAACATGCATTAAATTTTGCGGATTTGATGGGGCGCGAACGTTGGAAAAGTGTTTCGGCAACGATTCTCTAAAGAAAACGGTCGTTCACTAGTGGCACGAGTGGTTCAAAAGTGGTCGGAGTCAGTCGAAGATGATGAACGCAGTGGCAGACCGTCGACATCGAAAACCGACGAAAACATTGATAAAGTTAAAGAAATGTTGGTCAATAACCGCAAATTAACCATCAGAGAGATAGCGGAGGACTTGAACATTGCTTATGGATCAGGCCAAGACATTTTCGTGATGTAGCAGCAAAAGATCTCAATATCATGCAAAACAGAGGTTTGCGAGGCTGAATCCAATCCAACATTCATCATGGACCATTACATGAGTACGATACGCAATCCAGACATCAGGCAAGTGAATGGCGTTCACCAAATGAGCCGAGACCAAAAAAAAACCACGTCGTTTTCAGTCAAAAAAGAAGGTAATGCTCACGGTTGTCATGGATGACAACGGTGTAGTGTATCATGTAATTTGCCAGAAGGCCTGACAATAAACAAAGATTATTATTTTTGGCGCTATGAGACGTGTGCGTGAAGCAATTTGCCGAAAGGGATCAGAATTGTGGGCAGAAAACTTTTGAATTTTGGATCATGATAACGCACAGTGCCACCACTATTCGAAATTTTTTGACGAAAAATACAACAAATGGCTCCCTGTGACTTCTTTCTGTTCAATCGAGTTAAAAAACCATTACGGGGAACGCGTTTCAACAGCCGAGAGGAAATAATGAAAAAATCGCAGGAAGCACTGATGGATATATTGAAAACCGAATCCCATGTGTTGCTGTCGATGGGGGTTACTTTGAGGTGGACAATATAGATTTAGATGAATAAACGTGTATTTTTAATTTTCTGAGTAAATTCCGGTAACCTTTTGATCAAAGTGGTACGTTCAGTTTTTGAAAAAATTGTCATTTTAATGCCCTTTGAAAATCTGTTCGTTTTTCTAAATAATTTTAAATTAATCATTGATTTCTTTTTTAATTCGCTCATAGCAAACAATATCATCGATTTGCTTTTTTTTGAAACCTTGAAAATGTATTAAATAAAAATATTTTTAATATGAAAATGTGATCTTAAAACATACACAGAAATTCCTAAAGACTAAAATACTTTATTATATAAAAAAATAAATAAATTTTAAATCAATATCATAATGATTAAACAACAATCAAGTAGAAAATAAAAAATAATTTTTTTGCTTAAACAGCACTTGGGTTACGATTTTTCGAAATTTCAACAGAAAAAAAAGCAGCAAAAGCTTAAAACGAAACATATACACTCTCTCCCTGTTGGCGTATAAAAACTGGGTATTTGAAAAACACACAGCTAAGGAAATGATAAATAGTTTTTTAAACTAATCTGAAACCCAAATCAACCTTAAACTAAGTAATACATATAGTATAGAAGAAAAGACAAAAAAGAACAACAAAAACTTTAAACAACTGACAATAAACCCACTCAATAAGAAACACAAAAAGCAACAACTAAATCCTCAAAATAAATAAAGAAAAACAAAAACAAATATTCTTAAATAAAAAAGGTGTGTTTTAATAAAAAAAAATAAACACGAAAAATACAAAAACAAAAAACTTAAAATGTGATGAAAATATTAATACCGACTCCCTAAATTAAAGACAGAAACCAAATTAAAAAATAAAAACTAACGTTTAAGTCTTAAACGAAATCCCAAGAAGTTTTTCTAAAAGTGATGACATGAGTTTTAATTTAAAAAATAAAAAAAATAAAAATAACAAATTTAGATCTGATACGTATTAAGCAACCAAAAAAAGCGATTACACAATCGTTTCTCTCTCTCTCTATTTCAGTGTGTGATCGAATTTTAAGCGGAAAAAATTTTTTGAATTTCATAGAAAGATTCAATTCAGTGTTTATGTAAATAAAAATCGAGTCGAATGATCTGGTTTTGGTAAAAATACATATCTATGAGCAGAGCTTTTGTACATACGTACATACATACTTGCATAGATAGATGTGTATGAGTTTGTTTGTATAAATTTGCAACATTTTCAGATGGTTTTTGTTCAAAATTGAAAAGGAAGTCGTACTAGGAATCAAATAAAAAAACAACTGTTAATGCATATAATTTATACACACCCTTAATGTACGAGGTCGGTTCCAAAGTTAACCAACCTAACCAAAAACTGAAAATAAATTGGAAACTCTTCCTTTATTTCTCAACATAATCGCCTGTTAGTTCGATACACCTTTCTAAGCGATATTTAATAGTTTTGATACCCTGTCCATAGTAAGAACAAGATCACACGATTGTCGTAACGCACCAATAATTAGTCTATTTTATATGCCAATCGCGTGATTCCACAATTTATTGGCTCATGCGGCAGTTCGCAATATTATTGTGCTTACTTATCCCAATCAAATGAAACCCTGGTGCGACAATCGTGTGAAAGCTTGAAAAGCAATCATGCACCAATGTAAATGCCAAAAACACACCAATATTTATTGTGTTCTTGTGCGACATTTCAAGAAGACAATACTCACCAACTTTCATTTTTTAACTGATTTCCTTCTGAAAAAACACGTCTTTATACGGTATTTACAATAATCAGCCCTTAAAATATGAATTTGTTAATTATTTATATGTAAATGCATCACAAACTTCTACCAATTTACTTTTTTCATCAAGCAGACACACGACAATCAAAGCCAATGCAATTTTTATTTTTTTAGAGAACAAATCAGTTTTACTTTAGAGGATTAAATATAATTTGTAATTATATTCCAATTTAGATAAATAAATAATTTAAAGCATTATTATTTTTTTGAAGTTTATTGAAATAAAATTTGCTGTTTGCCGCTGTTTCTCATATTTACCCTATACTAGAACAATTGTGTGACTGAAAGGCGGCAATTTTTTCCAATTAATCGTTTTGCGCTAATTTGCGACATTCCAATTTATTTTAACGGGGGCAATCATGTGACTGCAGAGAATTTGATTGGAACAATTTCTTTATTATGTTTCAATTGCGACGATTGTGTGATCCTACCTTTAGTATGCGAATGCCACCTCTTTATTGTTGGTAAATATTTTACCACCGAGACTTTTATACAAGAAAATAAGCTGAGGCAGCAAAATCTGGCGGATAAGGTGCGTGTGATAAAACAATTCAAATATTTTATCATTAATTTTGGCCATCGCAGTAGTAACGGGTAACTTTTTAACCGTTTGGTTTCTCAACATTGAAAAAAAAAACACAGAAAATTTGCATAAGTGTATGAAATATTTAATTGGGGCGATAAATGAATGTCTGCCATTTACTTTTTAAAGATTATTTCATGTCATTGTTGCCCGCGACTACGCTATAGATGGTACCTCCGTGAGCTGCAATTCTGGCATAGGTTAGGTTAGGTTAGGTTATGCGGATCGCTATCCTTTACAGGATAGACCGAAATGCCGGACAGGGGGAGAGTCCCAAAAAAGATCCCTATCTAAAGACCCAAATTTTAGAGTCACAGAGAAGGTTTTGCACCGATTCCTCCTCCTCCTCGCTCTGACATGTGGCCTATCATACAGTCCCCGGTAATTATGCCCGAAAGAATCCCGGACGATCCCCTTCCAAAACTGAGGAGAGACATAGTCCTTTCCGTAGAAAGAGATGTTTAAAGCATTCTGGATATTCTACAAGTAGATATATTATTAGTTCACTTGTGTACCATCTTGCTCAGTGCCCAAGAGAGGGCACTCATCAGCAATATCACTCTTTCGGATGGCCGCATGACTCGGAACCCATATCAGTTCGATGCAATTTTGGCATACTTTTTCCAGCATTTCGATTGTTATCACATCAATGTCAGCTGTAATGTTGCCTTGCAGAACTGGAATTGTGGCTAATTTTGAGCTGTACAGGAGAAAATAGTCTACGAAAATAGTTTAGCGGGATCAAACCCCATGATTTTGGCAGCCAACGTACGTGAGATCAATTGCCCACCAAGCTCGCCTCTCAATAGTTAATGGTTTCGCGTGACGTGTGGCATATGTCACCGACTTGTTTAAACCCAACCAAGTCCACAATCACATGTGTTACCACTACACAATCACATAACGGCGAACTACAGTACACTACACAATCACATGAATCCTTGCTAAGTGGTGTCAGGTGTCATCTGGGTGTATGTGAGTCTTCGCCGTGCGGCATACCCCTCAGTGCCCCCATGGCACGAGTGAATACGATGTGTCCACCAACACCCCTAACTATGATACCCACAAGTGAATATCACAAGTGAGTACCAATTCGAAGGGATGTTGTTAGGACACTCATAACCTTCACACCTTGGTGAGGAGTCGGAGACTATCTAAACTCCTGACGTGATATGGGTCACAGCACCCTGTTGAGGAGATGCAACACCACACCGAGCTCGCGCTCTTCCTGCGCTTTAGGTCTAAACCACAGCCACACGAAGCTCCCACAAGGGGCGCCTACCCAACAATCAGGCAGAGATCGGAATCCCCGGGATCCCGATTTCCGTGGCACCAGAAGACCTCTGGTCAGGCTTAGTGACACGTGAGTATAAATACAAACACGTGCTGCTTCCAGTGATCCTTGCTTAGCATTGTATTTTTTTCCAGTAGTTGGCGTATTTTTCTGATCATTCGTTTAATGTTTGTTATGATCGCCAGAGGTAAGCTGGAAGGTCAGGGGGATTTCTTTAGATGGATTTGTCTGGAGGGAGGTTGGATTCTCTTAATTGAACACTTGAAACCGCAATAAATTTTTCGTCATGACCTTTGCTGAGGATTGGAACCTGGGCCCTTTGTGTTGTATGCGTGCGCTCTGACCACTACACCACGCCACCCCCATCCATTAGCAGTTTGTTATTTTCTTGTAATTTATAACACTTTCCCGCTCGAACACGACATTCGATAAAACAATACCTTCGAACGTTTGGCAAACATTTCTCTGATAAAACATTCATTGTCGGAAACGAAAAAGAATTCTTAGAGTTCATCCGTCGCTCAGTTTGTGGCAGCAAGTTTTTCGATCTCGAACGCTTGTCTATTATATAAATAGCAAACCTTTAGCGAACCTTTATCCAAAGCGAATAATTTTGCTTTGCTCTCTTCTGTTTTTGCTTTTGGTTTCTTCTGTTTTTGCCGTTACTTTTGCAATTTTTTTTTTTTTTTTTTGTACCGCTCTACGCTAAAAACGAGAGAAGTTTACTTGTTTCTTTAAAGTAACAAGGAAATAAAAACAAAAATAGAAAAATATCAGCATATACCCAATACACGTGTTCATTAGTCGCTGTTTCAGTGACCACTAAAAAGCATGAACATAAGAATATATGTGAACTGAGAAGGGACAAGAGTCTCATGAAATTTATAGCAATGTTCTCGGCAAAAAGAAAATTTTTCGCTAATAGCTAACAATCGCTTATTGCGAATCTTAGGTCAAGCGGGGTGTCATTGAATTACATACATATGTACTTATTTTGTATTGCAAAAGAAGAAGAGAGACAGATTTTGAATTGCAGATTGATAGCTTGAAAGCCATTTAAGTTATACTTGTGCAGCATTCTTACTCCAATAAGCGTTGAAATCCAAACCTAAATGACTGAAAACTGTTACTTGACGAAGACAAGTGTATAGGGCCTTTTTGTGTCTTCTTAAAAGTGATTTGTAACAGTTTTACTAACAACAGCACAGCATTTTCGATGGAACAGAGTACACAATAGTGAGATCGACTTTATTCGACTTTTTTCAAAAACCGATTTCGAATAATTCGAAAAATTGCAATTTTTAAAAACCGGTTTTTGGTTATAAATTTATCAAATAACCGGTTAATCGGTTCTGTTATTAAAATAATAATCTTCTCAATTCTAGTTGCATTAGCAAATATAATTGATAAATTTTGTTGTTTCTAGCAAGTAAGAATGCTAGAACAACGTTTTGCTTTTTAGGGCCTTAACGGATATTTCTTTCTCGACAGCGCAACGTCCTAATATTTTATCCAGTGATTCATTTTTCATAGCGTATTTTGTAAGAATTCTACTTGCTGCGCCTAGAGACTGCTTGAAATAGAATCAAGTTTTCCTTGCTGCATAATAACATCAATGTCATAAACATATTTTAAACATATTTAAGGCGGTTTCAGCTTAGGACACTCAATATATCTATATATCACACTTTAGAGGATATGTGACATGTGAGGACATAAATGCAAGCACCACGTTTTGATAGTGCGTGCCACTTTGGTATGTTAGGTAAGACACCCGCCTATTAACAAGGAAGTTCTTAGTTCAATCACAAGCCACACAATCCGACAATTTTCAACAGCGGTATCACCTCACAACATGCTGGCGGCTGGTTATGAGTATTTACGCCTGAAAAACTTTACTTATTAATGGGCCCGGCATCTAACGTTTTTTTTTTTTTTTCAGCTAGTGCTTAGTTCATGAATGGTAACACTTAGCTCATGTCTGATTTGACAGAAAATTAGTTCTATCCTTCCGCTAAACGAATATGGTTGTGTATACGCTTTTCTCGCTTCGCTAAGTGGGCCTGCGATCCACTTACAGAAGATGCTGATTTTGCCAAAAAAAAATCATCTTTTCAGATGAAGATCATTTTGATCTTGGCGGGTATGTAAACAAGCAAAATTGTCGCATTTGGGGCACAGTAAACCCGCACGCATACATTGAAAGGCCGATACACCCGAGACGAGTTACTGTTTGGTGCGGATTTTGGCATAATTGGGTCATTTTTTCTTCGGAAATGAGCAAGGAGTAGCCGTTACAGTCAATGACGATAGTTATCGGGCCATGTTGAACGAATTGTTGTTCACAAAATTGAAGAGGAGGATATTAGCAACATTTGGTTTCAACAGGACGGCACTACGTGCCACACAGCCGAAGCTACATTGGATGTTTTTTGCGCCCTGTTTTCAAAAAAAAAAAAAAAAAAAAAAAATTATTTAGCGGACCCTACATAACATCTGCCGTTCGGAGCCGGCGTTTGTAGGTGTTTAGAATTTTGAGTATAGCTGATCATCATTCTCCACATATAAAAAATTAATAGTTATTTACAGAAAATGAGAAAAACTTATTGTTGCTCAAGTGTGCATATCTTTTTTGATCTACCATGGTTTGCACGTTATTTAAGCGACGTTCCAGGTGGTCACATACATTATAAAAATAAGACGTTATATATTATATTCAAAAAAATACTTAAACGAAGAGCATATTTGCTATAAGAAATAAAAAAACATGTGAAAATTATACATATTTAAAATAACCGGTTTATTCGGTATTCGATTAACGAACATTTAAAAAAAACCGTATTCGACAAAACCAAAAATCGATCTCCCTAGTATACAAAGAAGTTAAATTAGAATTAACTTATCATGGTTATAGTTTTAGTTAAGTTTCCCTTATAACGCCTTATAAGAAACCCTTTTCTCACCAAATGTTTTCTTAGATTTTACGGAAAATAATAACCAACCATTACTACAAAATTCATAACTAATTGCTAGAAATCGTTCTATAACGTGTTTTTAACAATTTCGAAATAAATTATTCAGTGCAATTGTTAATAAAAACCCTTATAATTTGGAATTTATTTGTTTTCTTTTTTTCTTCAAAATATCGACAAATATATGCAGTTAATGTTATATGGTAGTGGATGGTATTAATTAAACAATTGACATTAACACTGTAAAACATAAAACGAAGGGGCTAAATAAAGCCCTAAAAAATGAACAAAATTTAGTGTCAGGCAATTATGTACTATTTTACGAAATGAATTCTAAAAAAGAAAATAAATTTTTTAAACGACCATATAATGCTTTGTTGTTATAAGTAATTTTTATTATTTTGTTGTTGTTGTTGTTATTGTTGTTGTTATTGTTGGTGATAATAAAAATTAATTAATTTTTTTTATTGTCATGTGTTTGTTCTCGTTAATGCGGGTTATACGCATTTTAATTGTATTTTTTCTCTCTTTTTCTATTTCTCTATTAAAATATTTTACACGAAATTAAAAAAAAAAAAAAATTAAGCCAACTTTTAGATCGGTTTTTTAAATTTTTGAATATATTTTTCAAAAAAAAAATATTTCGAAATTTTTTTTTTTTATAAGCCCCTTAAAGCAAAAGGCGTTAACCAATAGCCAGCTACTGTTTAAAATACTTGTTATAAATAAAAGTATCTTGTTGATTAAAAGCAACAACAATAACAACAGCAGGAATAAAATACTTTAAAGAAAAATTTGATCAAAGGCTGCTGCTGTTTTTTTTTTTTTTTTTTTGTATCTGCTACACTTCTGTCTCTCCGTTCAGTAAACTTAATTTGACTTGAATTGGTTGGTATGAAAAAAAAAGTACAAAAACAATCATTAATTTATTGGTCTGCATCATGCCAATCAATTGACAACCAATCGTAATTAAATCACAAACATTAATGGCAATTGAAATTTAAGAGCAAAAAATATGAAAAATAAAAAAAACATTTTTTTTTTTAATATTTTTTATATAAAAAATGACTACAATGTAAGAGCGAACTTGTGCAAACAAAAAATATTTTGCAATAAAAATCATTGACAATGCATTACTTTACTTCTAAGCGTTTAAAATTCTCCATTGGCTTTGGGAAAAGCAATATCGAAGAAGAACGATACAAGCCAATTTCGGATATACTGTTCTAAGGTAAAGCGTACTGCAGTCAGGGCTTTCTGCATAGTTTTTAACTGCTCTCACAACATATGGCCATGCATGTCACCTGTGACCAATTTCATTACCTTGTCGTTTGCATATTCGGTTCTAGCGCTGACGCGACTGGTTGGCCAGACTTAACATACGATTTCTTGCACTTTGGAGTGTCATAATGGCTCTATTTGTCATTACAAGTAATGATTTCTCACCACCGACGTTTCTACGAGTAAAGTGTAAGCAAATTTGAGGTTAGAAAATTTTTCTTTTTTTTTCTTCCGTCACTCCTCTAGGGAGCATATTTCCACAAAGCATCTCATCAATTGCTTTGTTTCAGTTTCTTTAATTAATTTGATAGTTCAAGCTAAGTAGACGATTAATCCGCTGTAGCTTCCTCCATGTGAGTTTTTTTTTGTGTAGTGGTGAAGATCCTTGCTAATTGGTGGTGATCCTTACTTTAGCATTGTAATTTTTTTTTTTTTTTTTGATAAATTCAGTTTTATTCATACCAATATAAAATAGAAATATGGGAAATAATAATGAAATATGATATCGGTCAAATGTCCACTTTTAACACATCGATAGAAGTCCGCTCTTTTCACAAAAATTTTGAACCACATTTTGCAAAAAAGCTTCGCTTATCTCGTCAATGCAGCCCCGAATTTCATCTTTCAGAGTGTCAGTTATTTGTAGTTTGTTCACGTAAACCCGGTATTTCAAATGGCCCCAGAGAAAATAATCCAGCTTCGTTAAATCACAAGAACGAGGCGGCCAAATGACATCGCCAAATTCAGAAATTATGCGACCGAGAAATTTCTCATGCAATAACTGAATTGTTTAGCTGGCTGTGTGGCTAGTGCCGCCGTCCTGCTGAAACCAAAGCTCACTGATGTCAACATTAGCCAATTGTGGCCAATTGTGTGGTTGGTTATCATGGTTTGGTAGCGGAAAGAAAACACGGTGACGGCGTTTCTTACTTATTTTCGAAAAAAATACGGGCCGATGATGCCGCCTAACTACAAACCGCACCATTCAGTCAAATTCTTTGGATGTAATGGTTTTTTGAGGACTGTTTGTGGATTTTGTGATCCCCATATGCGATAATTTTGTTTATTCACATAACCGCCTAATTAAAAATGAGACTCATCACTAAAGATGATTTTGTTGAAAAATGCGTTGTTTTCGTTCAGTTTTTCAAACAGCCAACTCAAGAAAGTTCGACATAAACAATGATTGGCAGTCTTCAATTCTTGAACAAGTTGAACTTTACAAGCGTGAAGATGAAGATCTTTATGTAAAATGTTGCGAAAGGTTCCTCTGGTGATGTCCAATTGTTGAGAACGTCGACAAGTTGATGTTCTACGCTCATTCTCAACACTTTGCTTGACAGCAGTTATATTTGCATCACTACGGCCACTACGAGCGTATTGTTTCGATCTATCGTCAGCAAGAGTACTGTGAGTAACGAATTTTGCGATTAAATTACGCACAGCGGTCTCAGAAGGAGCCTGATTAAGACGAAAAGCTGTTCGAATTTTACGAATTTTGATAATAAATATTCACAATGAAAATTCTTTGTTCAAGAGTACAGCGTTCCATAGTTAATTTTTCCCAATTTTTTACAATGGTTAACAGCTCAATTCTTGACATTTCATCATTTGACAGCCAATTTACTTCCTAATCTCAAATTTGCCCAGTCATAGAGAAATTCTGGCTAACAAACACTCTAGATATAGAACTCAAAGAGAGTATGATCATCAAGATTCTTAAAAAAGGCGACCTAACAAAGTGAGGAAACTGTTCTTCATGGTAAAAGACTCTCAAAGGCACTGCAAACAAATATCCACAACAAGCAGGTTTTTAAGCAAAGGCTGCATCGACCAAATAAATAGTCTTCGAATATTAACGGAACAGTCGTACGAATGGCGGCCACCGTTATACCTAACTTTCATCGATTACATGACTTTCATGACTTCATGACTATCAACCAGGCAATGATATCGAGAACTATGAAATACAAAGGAGCATTTAAAAAGCCGCATAGCTCACGAAGACTTAGTAAGCGAACGAATAAAAATAAGAAAAGGTGAGACAAGGGTGTCCCTTATCACTTGTGTTGAACTAAAAGAACGAAGTTGAAATATCTGAGAAACGATACTACTATTCTGATAGCTGCTCTCGAGTAGTTCAAGGATCTGTGTTTAGAATTTTCGAAACACCTCCTAACTCTCGAGTTACAGGTAAAAAAAACGGTTTTTCGGACACTCATATACATAAAAGCTAGTAACTTCGAAAAATATTCCCGGTTTGAAGTTTATTTTCTGATTTAGGTATATGTCGTTCATATATGTGGCATGTCGTTCAAATAGCCTTTTAGAATCTGGGTGTATTTCACAAAGAAATACATTTTCACCTAATTTGTTCCACATTTTTAAAGTTTAGACGCGTTTTTGCGCACTATTTATGAATTAATTAAGGAATTATATTAAATTGTGAACAAAATGTGACTTAAAGTTTAGAAATCCGTTCGAGTTATTAAATTTTTTAGTAAAGCAACTAATTGGCAACTTTTTAAAAAAATACCAGTTTGCTAACAATTTTATCAGTTGCCCAGAATTGTTCAACTGAAAAGGTGAGCTTGGCTGGGAAGTTTTAGTGCATCAACCATACAGCCCGTATCTTGCATCTTCAGATTATCATTTGTCTCGATCTCTGCAGAAATATCTTAATGGTCTAAATTTAAATTCCGTAGAGGCCTGCAAAACGTAATTTAAATCCACAGAAGTCCTACACTGAAGGCATAATTTCTTTAATCCAAAAGTGGCAAAAATTACTATACAACAGCATTGTAAAAATTTGTTGAGTTTGGTAATAATCTCCTGAATTTCCAAGTAGGTACTTAACTCTATCAGTATCGTTTCATTCATAACTAAGCATATCTCTAAACTTAAACAATTTAGTATAAATGCGGTTTTTTCAGTTCAGTTAAGTAAAGTATATACCATTTAAAAAAAAACGGTTTTTCTTCTTTCCATAACTACCAAAAATATTAAAATCTGTTAACATTTGGCTAAGTTATTAGCTTATAAGTGCATAACGGCACGAAAAACCGGTTTTTTCTACCCGTTACTTACGATGTTGGAGGAGTTTCAAAAATTTGAAAGACTGATACTTGTTGTACTTAAGAACACCTATCAGAAAAAAGATATCACTATCCAGGTATTTCTACTTCATACTTTTTTGACGCCTAGGTTTTTCCTTATAAACCTTTTTTTTTGACGCATAGAAAGTAGAATACTTTTGTTGTATAACCTAAATTGTTGTGGTTTTTTACGAATTTTGAAAAGCATTAAATACAGTTTTAAAAACAGCTTTAAAATGAGTTGAAAATTTATTTTATTTAAAACTTTTCGTACAAGATTTTCTTAAAATACATTTTATACTCATTTCAATTATTTATGAATATGGGGGTAAATATTGAAATTCCTCGCATTTTTAAAGGCTGAAATCAAAACTAAATTCTAGAAAATAAGAGTGTATAATTTTTTTCACGCTGACTGTATGTACGTATGTTTAAAATTTGGGAAAGTATTTGAAATCTACATAATTATTTAAATACAAAATTGTATGAAAATTTGATATAAAATACATTTCAAATTTCAGCATCATTTAAAATTTTATGAATATGGGGGTAACTGTTTAACATTTAATTTTTGTATCTTTAAATATTACAACAACAACAACAACAAAAAACTATTTCCTACCATATTATTACAAAATCGTTATAACAACAAGTTTACAAATGATTAGTATGATTAAGACAACATCGATGAGTAGATGAGAAACGATGACAAATAGCGATTAAAATAACGATTTAGTTAAAATAATTGATTATTTTTATATCAACACCTTCAGCTTAATTATTCTGCTGTATGGCTGTATGTTTGTATGTATGTAAGTATGGCTCATAAAACTGACTATTAAATATTTATTATTTGTTTTAACTAAGAAAAATTTTAATAATAATCATCAACATCAACATCATTATCATGATAAACATACGAGTACACCTACACTTTATATTAAAATATTACTGCTTCTCCTTTTCTCTCTCTCACTGTATTATTTCTACATACGAGTACGTAACTTGTCTGAAAAGAATTTTAGATTTTTTTTTTTGCTTTTCAAATCAAACGTGATTGGAATTTGGATGAAATTCTTTATAAGAAAGACTCTCAATATGCTTACTTGTGCATAGTAATTAAAAAAGATAAATGAATATTTTAGTTTTATAAAATTGAAAAAAAGAAAAAATTAAAAAAAATAGAAAAAAATTAAACAAATAAATAAAATTTATAAGATTCGTTCCATCATTCAAAATTTAAAAAAAATATATATTTTTTAACATGAATTTCTATTTTATTTTAAACCAACCAAACCAACCATCTCTGTGTATAAATCCATCCTGCACTTTGTTTGAAAAAAAAAATAAAATAAAAAAAATTAGAAACAATTCTAACACTTGGTTTTGAAATTATTTTGGAAAAAAAAAATTCCAAAATGAATTTTTGATGTTTGGCTTAAAGATTTTTAACTGAAAGATAACAGTGTTTGGGGACGGCAATTGAAAAGAATATTTCGTTTTGTTGTTGTTGTTGTAGTATTTATTTATTTTTTTTTTTTTTTGGTCTATTTCATAGCAATTGTTACTTCTTTAAGATAAAGAAAATCTACTCACTGAATGACGACTGACTGTATGACTGCCGAACAATCAATCAATGTTTTTTGTTATTTCGTATGTTTTTCTTATTGTTTTTTTTTTTAGGAAATATTTAAAGTTAGAATTATACTCTCATATGTGTGTTACATTAGAGGTTATTTTTTCTCTTTTTTTTTTGTTTTTGTTTAAAAATGATTGAATATACCTGACAGTTTGACAAATCATTTTTACGTTATGTCTGATTTTTATGAAGTTTTACTCGTCACAAGATTTGTTTTTTCTTCCAATTCTTTTTTTTTTTTTTTGTTTTTAAATAATAGATTTTTAACACCTACAATTGAAAATTAAACATTTTTACATGCTGTAATAAGAAGAAAAGTAAGAAAGAAAGAATCTAACAATTACCACGAATTGAAACTGATGGAAAAGCATAAAGAATTGGTGAAGGAAGGGATTTGGTTATCATTGTTTCCAAAAAGAGGATTAAAGACTAGCAAATGTGAAAATAGACAAAAAAATTTTTAAAACTAACAAGAGAGAGACTTATCTAGTTATCATAGAACATTGTTATTATTTTTATTTTCTCTTCATTTCACAAGTAAATTTTTAAGCTGAGATCAATACATAGTTTACTGTCAGCTATTTGTGTTCAGCTTACCACAGACATAACATACGACAACGCTAGTTATTACCATTATCTTTATAACCATACCGACCAGATACCATTGCAGGACGCTGCGACCCATAGGATCTATTGTGCCCCTTCCGGTCTAAAGTTTGTTTAGCAGATTTTCTGCCTTTCTAATGAACACCATAATGGTAGATATGTCACTCAGTGAGACCTATCAAACCTATCAAAAACCCCACATTCACGCAATATATGTTTCAATATATCTGATGCCTGTGAGCACAGTTTGCATCCACATCTGTGACTACTCTTAGTCTATAGTGGCACGTAAGAGCCTCCGTTAAGAGTTTCAGATCCGACCTGCCATACTTAAGAACCTCAGAGCAACGTCCAAATTTTTTCTTTTTTTCTTTTGAGACCAGCACTTACAGGATAATCCCTATTCAAGCAGTGCATTGTGCTGGTACTATGATAATAAGTTGTAGGAAGGCGGACGGATATAGTGTCTATGGACGTTCGCAGAGAAGACATTCACAGTGCGAACCAAGAACGAATTCTCTCTATAAAGCGTTGTGCGATTCACTGGACAATCAACTATAAAGGGATGTGCTCTACGAAAAATACGAGTTCTACGTGAGAATATATGATTTTTAAGAATTAATTCCTTAATTTCATCAGAACACATTCCGCTATAGTACCAATAGAACAATGAAATACACGCTACAATGCGACGATGCTCTAATGAAACGATAGAGTTGGCTACCCTACCCGTCATTAATAAGAACTTTCGCACAATTCTGTACTCGGTCGAGAAGCTCTAAAATAGATCAATACATGAGAGTTGTATTCCAATTTGGGTCGGATATAAATCTTCTACTTATTAGAGAGATCAGATGGAGTGAAGTAATTCCTGCACTTGAATGCTTCTTTCAACACCTGAAATATGTGATCAATCCACAAACGCCACAGCAAATCCAAATGCCCACAATATCAAGAGTATCTGATTCCAAAATATCTACAATACCAATGGACACAAATGACAGCACACCATCACGTCTGTATTGCGCGCATTATAGCCGACCTTATAAGCTTGTAAGCGTGCCGTTCATATTCCGTCTTTTCGCCCCAATCTCTAAAAGGCTCGGCCTACGATCAAAAGAATATAAATGGCAAATGTTGCTGTCACATGCAAAAGAGTAGAAAGGATTAAAAGTAAGAAAAAATAAAAATGCCTAAAAGGAAAATACACCACATGAGGGACTGTATTGTGGGATTTTAGTCTATTAGTTTGTATCAAGGTTGTGAATGCATTACCCATTACCATGAATGCGTTGCCATATTGATTCGTGTATTTGACTGCATTGCCATATTGATTTGTATATTTATATATCTTTGGGTAACACAATCTTACATGTTTAAAATTAACGGACATAAAATAAAAGATTTGAGACCGTTTGAGTCATTTCCGGAACTTTCCAAACTATAGACAATTAGGTATATAAGGAGGCGTTTAGGCGTAAATAAAAGTGTTGTATAAATGAATATTAAGTGCAAGATAAAATATTGGAGACTGTATAATAAGGAAACAAAAACTGTAAAACAACAACAACGTATTTATTTTATTTTGGTGCAATTAAAGAAAACTCAAACGTTTTAAAAAGGTTAAAACGTAACAATATTAACAGGAAAGGTGCAAAAGTAAGCATATACAGCACGCCACACACATGGTTTTATTGGTTCTATTTCAATTTTGTGTTCGCATAGCAGTATGTTTTACTGCACTATTGTTCTATGTCAGCTTTGCTTATTTGTTATTTGTGTTGTATTTTAACAACGATTTACAGTTGATTATTATTTTTTTTTTTTATAGTTTCGATCATTTTTGTTGTTGAACTATTATTTTGGCAATACTAGACAATAAGAGAGACAGGATTTAAAATGAGGGATGAGAGCTTGTAAGCCATTTATGTTATGCTTGTAGTACTTAAGTAAACTAATAAGCTTTATAAATTATTTGTATGGTAATCAATCAAGTTAGTTAAGAGAAGGTTCTGTCTGGGCTACTTAGGGCATCAAATTTGGTTAAGCGGTGTTCTAAATTAATATCCAAGAAAAAAATCTTCTTTATTAACAAAACTTCTATCTAATACTTGTACAAATAGAATTTGCAACTTAGCAAGAAATTAATCTCAATTAATTTGTAAAACTAGAACAAAGAAGGGTTACGCCCAGTAGAAAAAAGAACAAAACAAATAATAAATGTTATTAAGATTATTTGAATGTTAATAAGAAACAAAAACAAAAAACAAATATTAATAAATTTCATATTAATACTTGTTCACTTACTTGCATGCTGTATTTAATAATAAACAATAAATAAATAAATTCAAATGACTATAGAAAAAAATATAAAAAAACCGACACAAAAAAAAACATATCTTTAGACTACAACTAGTTTCCAGCCAATCAGTATTTGTTTTAAATTTTTTTTTTTTTTTTCTTTACAAAAGATATGTGGCATAAAGAAACAAGATTTTAATTCTAAGCCAATGAGAAAAATGTTTTTAAAACAAAAACAAACAAGAAAACAACAACAAACAAAAAGAAACTAAAACAGGTTCAAAAACAAACAAAAATCTCAGCTTTGATTTGATTCGGTCTTAAACTAGAGAGAGGCTGGCTTTAACACTTAATTTTTTCTTTTTTTTTCTAAAACAAGTCACAAAAAAAAAATTAATTGTTAATACAGCTAAACGATAAAACAATAACCATAAAAAAGTAGTTACTTTAGTTGGCTTATAAGGAAAAAATTAAATTAAATTTAAAAAATGGCCATATTTAAAAAAAATTAATAAATAAATAAATGAACTATTAATTTAAGAAAAACAATTGCTTTCAACCTACACTTTGTTTTAAAAAAGCCATGAAATAGTTTTAAAATAATAGATTAGTCTGGCAACTATAATAGTTTAATTAAAGCAATAAATATTGAAATTGTTCTCAGCTAGTAAAAGATGATTTAACACAAGCAATATACATACATACATACATACACATATATACCATGTTTGCATTATCACATGTTTTTTCATAATTCGCTCTCTTATTCATATATCGACCGCCAATTATGAGTCGAATTACATAATTCCCCACACAAAATTTTAGGAACGAATCTTACAAATAGTAAATAATTTAGTTTCAATTACACTGAAAATCAATAAAAAAAAACCAAGATGATCTCCAAATTTTGTCAGGTGTTTGTCCACGCTAAATGTGTTTATTTAATTTCGTAAACGTAATTTTCCGGCAAATAACATAGCAGTAATAAGAAGAAACGAATTACAGAAGTTCTATGAGAATGGGGTGATTCTTATAAGCGATTCAAACAGCGAAAAAGTAATTCGTAGTCTCTTGGGAACATGATATTAACTCGTTATCAGCTTAATCGTATACACATATTACAAGAGAAGCTTGATAATTCCTATAATGATCTACGAGATGATGGCTCTACGAGATCCTATAGGAAGCAGCTTTCTTTCCTACCTGTCTTCTTCAAGTGTATACGAGTACGAGCTTCCCTCAAAATGCTTCGGCTTTCCTATGGATTCCATTCTCTAGCTACGTTCGTTATGTTATTATCCGACTTTTTCAGGGTGTGCACGACATAGACTGGGATTTTCTTTGCATAACTTCTTTTTTATTATAACTTGGAGTGTTTTTTGCCATAAGGAATTACAGCGATTGGCGTATGCTGGATGGAACTAACTAACTTAACTGCTGAGTTCCACAACCCGCTGCCATACAAAATTGTAAACTTTATTCACGAGTTAAAGATGTTAATTTGCGTTTTGAAAAAACAGATTGGTTGTTTAGGTTCTGTTTCGGATGTCAGCAATGGATCCGCCGCATCTCGTAAGGATCTTGTCGGAATGGCAAAGAATGAATTTAAAGGCTGTATTACTAGCAGTGTTTGCATAATTTTCGCTCAGGTATGCAACCGCTTGTATCTGCCTGTTAGCCTATGCCAAGTGGCAGACACACTGTTTCCGTTAAATTATAGAAAAAATTTGTTATATTGTTGCGAAAATAAAAATGCAACACTGCATTGTAGAATTTTGGTATATTTTCGTGTCGCCTGCCAATTTGGCAGCACTGCCACATCGACCATCTTTACGTAACATTTGAATTAGCGGATATGGAAATATAAAATGGTCGTTATTTTCCGAACCTTTCAAACTGTAAGCAATTAGGTATATAAAGAGCTGTTTTACCTACACGTCGGTTAGTTAGTTATCGCTTGGCTGTCAACAAAAAAAGTTGTGTTAAAACGGAAATAAAAGTGTTGTATAAACGAATATTAAGTGTTGTATTAAGACAAGCAGTATAAAAGTTATAGTGAAGTAAATAAAGAAACAGTAACAACAAATAAAGCGGTGTAAATTTTATTTCAACGCAATTTAAACGAACTCAAACGTAACAATATTGTCATGTTTTGAGCAAGCTGCGTATATTGGTTTATATGGTATTTTGGCAACTATAGAAATTATGATAAAGTGTATTACATGTGCTTTATTAAACATAATTTGTCAAATTAGCAACTGTCATCGATACCTAAGAAAGGTTTGATGAATACTATGAAAGCTCTGCGTGGGTGGCGTAGTGTAGTGGTTAGAGGGCACGCTACAAAAGCGCTCCAAGTTCGAGCCCCAGCAGAAGACATAACGAAAAAAAAAATTAATTGTGATTTTGAGTGTCTAATAAACAGGATTCAACTTCCCTCCTGAGAACTCTATCTAAAAAAATAGAGAGGAAGCCCTCCTGAATCTTGTTGAAGACAAACATCAGACGAATGATCAGAAAAAAAACGTCGCCTATTGGGAAAAAATTACAATGCTAAAGCAAGGTTTAACCATCTATTAGCAGGGATATTCACCACTACACAATCGTATGGAGGAGGCTACAGTGGATTAATCATCTACTTAACTTGAAAGATCAAATTGATAAAAAGAAACTGAAATAAAGCAATGGATGCTTTATGGAAAGCCCATATGCTCCATAAAGGAGTTACAGAGCAAAAAAAATGAAGGCTCTGCATTAAACCTAAATGTAGTTGTCACACTAGAAATAATTTCTAAAGTGTACAGAATAATATTGAACGAGCGAAAAATTAAAGTTAAGGGTGTCCGCCGGGAAGGTATACTACTTTGTTTGTTTATAATTTTTGATTATATTGAAAGGAATGGGTCTTATATTGATAAATATTTTATTTAATGTCGGCAATTATGTATATCAGATAAATGCCCGCCTCTGTTTGCCTCACAACTGCGAGCACATTTTTCATTACACTCTCATACATTTCACGCGGTATTACATTAATTTCATCACGAATATTTTTTTTGAGTTGCTCCAGCGTTTCTGGTTTGTTTGCATAAACCTTGCTTTTCAGATATCCCCACAAAAAGAAGTCCGGAGCAGTCAAATCAGGCGACCGTGGAGGCCAATCAACATCACCATTTCTTGAATAATTTTTTGTGGAAAGAGGTCTCGCAGTAATTCCATTGTAATCCTGGCTGTATGCGATGTGGCACCGTCTTGTTGCAACAACATATTAGTCAAGCCCAAAGCATGCAGTCGTGGCGTAAAAAGGTTTTCAATCATATCACGATATCGCTCCCCATTGACAGTTACCGTTACGCCGTTTTCAGTTTCAAAGAAGTAAGGTCCAATGATTCCTTCTGACCAAATTGCACACCAGACTGTCACTTTTAATGGATGCAAAGGTGTCTGATGAATAATTTGAGGGTTTTCTATTGCCCAAAACCGACTATTTTGTTTATTTACATAACCATTCAAATGAAAATGAAATTTCACGTAACTTTCTCAACGTTACAGTAATCGATGATTGATTTTGATAAAATGTTTTAGCGATTAAAACACGTTGGTTTACTGAATATTTTTCAATAATAAATTTGCCACCGGACACCCTGTATTTGGATATTAAAATCTACGGTCTAAATATTGCTTTAGAGCAACACATATACGGCTGTATTTGTTGGCGTTTCACGGTTCTGGTTGTCTCATAAAGTTTTAAGCACAAAACTATAAAAATCTTCCATACTTTTTTCATATAAATATAACATTATCGAAAATCGTTTTTCTTAAAAAAACAGGCAATTAAAATATATGTAATAATTGACCAGAAAATAATTTATAAATTTTATAAATAAAGAAAAATTTCTCAGAAATTTAAAGTTAAAAATTTATTTTGGCTTAATACTCAGTGTAAATACATACATATGTATGTACGAGTATATGTAGAAATTTGTCATAATTTCAGCAATAAAAAATTAAAGAATAATTTGTAAAGCCAATAATATT
The DNA here is from genome assembly GCA_023159175.1 of Wohlfahrtia magnifica. Classification (NCBI taxonomy): domain Eukaryota; kingdom Metazoa; phylum Arthropoda; class Insecta; order Diptera; family Sarcophagidae; genus Wohlfahrtia; species Wohlfahrtia magnifica. Next base: position 2,295,321 of record JAKWBJ010000497.1, read on the forward strand.
AAATCGAAATAATAAACAAAACAAATTTATTTTTAAATTCTTAGCATTATTGCAGAAATAAATAAGTAAACAATTAATTTTGGCCATATAAATGGCATTTCAAAGATTATACTCATTATAAAATACGTATAAGTTAAGTGAGATTTAACAGATGCGCTATACATACAATATACAGTTTGTCAATTAAATGTTTTCAAAGTAGAAAAAAAAATTATATCTTTATTTTCATTTGAGAATTCCAACAACAAACTCTTAAAATGTTTGTTTTTTTACACATATGCCATTATTGTTAATAACTAATTTTGTCTGCTTTGTGGCTTTGTAATACGATTCTTCCAAGGAAATTTCTACCTGATTCGCCTCTATAACAATGGAATTTACACAGCCTTTTGCGTTCGCAAAATGTTTTTATTTAAATTTAGAGCCATTTGTTGCACGTTTGACCATTTTTTCGTTTTTTTTTTTTATTCCTGAATGCTTTGTAAGGATTTTACTTACATACGATACCATTCACAAAAAACCCTAATTTTTTCATACAAAAATCCGATAAAGATATTTTTTGTTGTTGGTGTTGTAATGTGTGGGTTCATTGTAACATGATGTCTGATAGTTTTTAATAGTTACAGTAACGGTATGTGTGTTAGAATTCTCAAATGAAAATATGATTTTAAGATTTTTTTTTCTACTTTGCAAACATTTATTTGACTAACTGTATGTATGTAAACAAAAATAAAGCGTGTTTTTTATAGAGGTATAGAACTTTAAGTTGGCATTACTTTTCAAGATGGCGACCGATTTAACAGCTGTCAAGTGATTTATTCTAAGATTGGTTTGGCAATTCATCATGAATAGACTCACGCCTAAACAACGCTTGCAAATGGTGCAATTTTCATTTTCCATAAGTGAATTTTTTTTCAATTTTCAATTTTTTCAATTTTCATAAGCGAATTTTGTTTAGCGATGAAGGGCACTTCTGGTTGAATGGCTACGTCAACAAACAAAACTGCCGCATTTGGAGTGAAGGTAATCCTCAAGTGTATGTGGAAACACCGTTACATCCAGAAAAACTGACTGTTTGGTGCGCTTTATGGGCTAGTGGAATCATTGGTCCGTAGTTTTTCAAAAACGATGGTGGCCAGAACGTGACAGTCAATGGTGATCGGTATAGAGCCATGATTACTAACTTTTTCATTCCTGAATTGAATAACCATGATGTCTATTGTGCCACAATAGATTTATTGAAAGACACGTTTGGTGACCGCCTAATTTCACGTTTTGGACCTGTGAATTGGCCTCCAAGATCTTGTGATTTAACACCGCTAGACTACTTTCTGTGGGACTATGTAAAGTCATTGGTCTATGCGGTAAAGCCACAAACGCTTGACCATTTGAAAGACAACATTTGCCGTGTTATTGCCGATATACGGCCACAAATGTTGGAAAAAGTCATCAAAAATTGGACGTCCAGATTGGACTACATCTGCGCCAGCCGTGGCGGTCATATGCCAGAAATCATATTTAAAATGTAATGCCACAAGATTATCTTTCAGATAAATAAAATTCATGTCAATCGAATAATCCATCGTTGTTTTATTGCAACTTAAAGTTCTATACCTCTATAAAAAAACACCCCTTATATTAATAAAAAATTGAAACAAGCAAGCTTAACTTCAGCGTTCAGATGAACTTGTGTACAATTGATTATAATATGCACCGATTTTGCTTTAATATAAGAATATTTAATCTATTTTTTTCCTTTTTATTTATGAATTAGCAAACTCTGCACACTAATTGTACTATGTAACATAGCGAAAGAGGTAGGAATCCCGGTAAGTTATATTATTTCTCTAACAGATGCTATGGAATACAACAAGAAATTGTATTTGAAATTTTACAAACACTTCCAAAATTTTTATGTATAGTTTCTCTTCTTTCAAATCCGTTGAGAAAATCGAAATCGGCATAAATTAAAATTAGTTGTTAGCTTGTAAGTGCATAAAGGTATAAAAAACCTTTGGAAGCCACTCAGCAGCAATTCCAAAATGTAAAGTAATCGTATGTGAAGTCTAGCTAACCAGCCGAGTCAACACTATCCATGGTGCCAAGGCAATGCACTGTATTTAGTGGTACCAGACGAGTCTCACGAAATGCTGAAATCGAGCTGGACGATCACAGGAGACTTTTACCGAAAAAAATTGATTAGTTTTAAAAAAGCATTTGCCGAACACGCTTGGAATTACCGACAAAACTTAAAGCCATAATATTCATTGAAACTAAAAACTATATATTTATAATATGACTAGCTAAAGCCCGGCGTGCATCGCTACGCCTATTTTAATTTTTATCCCAACCATTATCTTAGTATTAGCTTTTTACTCCTTTTTTGCCGCTTTTTGGCTGATATGGATAGACAGCGAAGTTTAAATTGTTGTTCTCTACATATAAAAAAAATTCCATATTTAGAATGAGTGTCACGCCCACTTATCCAATCTCTGTCGTTTTTGACTGATGATTTGCATTGACTATGAAGTCCTTAAGATGATATGCAGAAGCTTTAGCTTTAACCGTTCTCAAGATAGACAAAAATCAATATTTACTTTGAATGGGAGGCACCATGCCCACTTACCCGATTCCGCCCACTTTTTGACTAATGATTTGTATTGACTAAAAAGCTATTTGGACTAAATTTTGAGGCTCTTACTGTTACCATTTTCAAGGTTTAGACAAATATATATATACTTTGTATGGGCGTGGTACTGCCTAGTTGGAATTTTTGAAATTTATATAGCCTAGACATACATAGAGATACTGTACAAATTTAAAGAAAATCGGTTTAGCCGTTAAGCTGTCTATAGACTTCAAACAGACGTATGCTACATAAATACATTTAAATATGTATACCGGGTGGGTTTTTAGCAACTTTCTTTTTGCCTACACTGTTTTTGGTAGCTCAGCTGTTTTCGTGTCACATGTTACTGTCAAACATATTCAGTTTGGTCTATAATTTAACCATGAAACGACTTACAAACGAATAAAGCTTACAGGCTATTGAATTTTATCATCAAAATTCAGTTGGATGAAGATCCACTTTTTTTATCGGATAATTGTGTTCGGCTACGAAGTTCAGTTATGATTGAATGGATACGTGAACAAGCAAAATTGCCATATTGGGTATAAAGAGTAGCCAGAAGCATTGCAAGAACTGCCAATGTTTTGTGTGAATTATGGTCCGGTGGCATTATTGGACTGTACTTTTTCAAAGACGACGAAGGTAGGAACGTTACTGTGAATGACGAGCGCTCTTGTTTGATGATTACAAATTATTTTTTATTTTGCCCAGAATGGAAGTGCTGGATTTGGCTGACATGTGGTTTCATCAAGACGGTGCCACATGCTACACAGCACGCAAAACAATGGCCCAATTGACGGGTTAGTTCAGTAAACAGTTTATTTCACTTTTGGGGGCTGTCAATTGGCCACCTAGATTGTGCTATTTAACGCCTTTAGACTATTTTGTGTGGGGCTATGTTTAGGCTCATGTCTACATGGACAAGCCCGCAACGGTTGAGGCACTGATATGTTGGAGAAAGTACGCCAAAATTAAACGCATCTTTAACATTGATTTGAATTGAGATTTCATACATTTCTCTAAATTTTATATGTTTTTTTAGATCCGAAAGCTCTTAAAAAATCACCCGGTATAAGATGGTTAAGAAGCTTTGCCGCACCCACCTTATAGTACAGACATTGCCCCTGCTGACTATCATTTGTTTGGATAAATATAGAGCGCTGTTGCTTGAATTATTGCTTCATTGTTGGTCTCAAAAAATTAGCAGCCATAAAGGTCATAGCTAATGTCTTACAACTAACTAACACATTAAAATTATACATCCAATATCATAAAATAATTTACTTCAAATCAATACGATGAATAAATAATCATAAGCCATTTGATTTTAAAGATAATTTTGAGGCGATTATACAGTGGTATGTGGAGCAGAACTATATTCAAAAATAAATAAGGGTCCGTCAAATAATTTTTTTTTTTTACTGAATATTTTCTCAAATTTCCTTTTTTATTTGAGAGTACAAACCTTCCGGTTAATAATGGAAAATAATTTCATTCAAATGGCTACCTCAGCTGGCCATGCAGTAGCCTACACGATCGGTCCAATTTTTAAGCACATTATGGATTGTGTGCAGCTGTATTTCACCAATGGCTTCACGAATATTGTCCTTCAAAGCGTCAATTGTCTCTGGCTTGTTGGCGTAACACTTATCTTTGACGGCACCCCACAAATAATAGTCCAACGGTATCAAATCGCAGCTCCGAGATGGCTAAACGACATCGACTCCGCGGCTGATAATGCAATCTTCAAAAACAGGGCGCAAAACATCGAGTGTAGCTTCGGCTGTGTGGTACGTAGCGCCGTCCTGTTGAAACCAAATGTTGCTAATATCCTCCTCTTCAATTTTTATGAACAAAAATTCGTTCAACATAGCCCGATTGACTGTAACGGCCACTACTTGCTCATTTTCGAAGAAAATGGCCCAATTATGCCTCTGGACCAAAATCCGCACCAAACAGTGACTCGTCTTGGGTGTATCGGCTTTTCAATGTATGCGTGCGGGTTTTCTGTGCCCCAAATGCGACAATTTTGCTTGTTTATATACCCGCCAAGATCAAAATAAGCTTCATCTGAAAAGATGATTTTTTTTGGCAAAATCGGCATCTTCTGTAAGTCGATCGCAGGTCCACTTAGCGAAGCGTATACACAACCATATTCGTTCAGCGGAAGGATAAAAATAATTATCTGTCAAATCAGACATGAGCTAAGTGTTACCATTCACGAAAAAAAAAACGTTAGATGGCGGACCCTATAGAATATTCCAAGTTAAAAAATGATTTGTATTGATAGATTAAGTTGGAATCTTCTTGCGGAAGCCCTATGTTTCCAAGTGGAATAATAAAGAAAAAAACCAAAGTTTAATTAAAAGTATCTCCACGAATGTTTTTTGTGGAAGGTGTTACAAATATCTTTTAATACCTATGTATGATCCGATAAGTTAAAAAAAGGAATGCTTATAAAATTAATAAACATTTTTTTCTTTTAGCCATAATTTCCCTCCACCATTCCCCATTAGTTATTGCTTGAGATTTATTTTGCTATGAAAAATAAAATTCAATACAAAATGTTTTAAATATGAAAAAATCCAAAAGTAAATTATTATTAAAATTATGAATAGTTTACCAAGTTTGGTTAATAAATACATTTTATAAAAGGCTATACTGGCTTAATAAATATTGTATATTAAATACAGAGAGAGAGGCCTTTATCTTAATTTAAATTTCAATAATATTTTCATTAAATTAAATAGATTTCAAAAATAATGATATTCTCTAACCAAATGTGAAATAAAATAAAAATTTTAAAACGTTTTTATTTAATCTTTTTTTTAGTTAAAAAATATATTTTTTATATATGGTATAGACATAAACATATGGTGGTGGCGGTAGTATACGTAGTTTTAAGATGTTTTGAAATCTATATTTTTGAAAATAAATAGCAAAATCAAAGAAATTAAAGAACAAAATTTGAGAAAATAGCCACACATTTTAAAATAAATATAAGCCAATCAAAGCAAAAGTGTACTAAAAGAGTAGTTTTTCTCCTTTAATAGATCCACATGGAAGAACTATCCATAAAACTCTTTTAAGTACTAAAGCTATACAAAATATCAAAAGCAAACATCTAAACAAATGCACTAAAAATATATATAAAAAAAAATTACAACAAAATTTAAAAGAAAAAAAATACAAAATCATTTGATTTAAAATCAGAAAATGTGTTTACAAAATCACCAAAAAACAAATGAAAAAAAACAAACCGAAATTCAAATAAAAAGTATCTCATCATTTTTAAACACTTTGGCTTTATGATTATTATTAAAATAATGCTGTTGCCTGCCTGCCTGCCTGCCTGCCTAACATCAACGAACGAATGTTGATGATGATTTCGATTAAGTTTTTTTTTTTTTAATTCGTAATTCGAGTGTAAATGAGTATGTATGTGTATTTGTTGTTGGTTTCTTTTGGCTGCATCTGCTTAATTGTATCTTAAGCATATTAAAGACCAAAAAAAAAGAAGAAAAAAACGCCACAACAACAACAACAGTGTTAAGAATGATATAAAATATGAATAATCTATACGATACTTGTACATGAATTATTATTTTAAAGTGCTTTGTTGGTAAATGTATGATTTTTCATATTCATTTTTCTCGGTAAGAAAGAGTGTATGTGGGGGAAAAAAACTTACGGAATAGTAGAACTCAAAATAGGGCAAAATTTTCACAAAACAATTCTAGTTTAATTCCTCAAAAAAAAATTATTCAAATTAATTTTAAGCGATTAATTATTATTCGAATACAAGTTTATACGATTAAATTCTATTCAAATAAAATTATATTCGATTAATTATTATTCTAATAAAATTATTCGATAAATAAAAATGTTATGGTCGAATAAAATGTTATTTGATAATTAATATTCGAATAAAGTTGTATTCGAATATACAATTTCGTCTCATGATTAAACATTATTTTTTGGAAAAAAACAAACCATCACTAAAACCAAAAATAAGGCTTAATAAATATGAGCTACGCAATACCAATTTCCATGACTTTAAATTGGTTGAGGCTCTTATCTCGACTACAATTTTATTCGATTAATTATTATTCGAAAAAAATTGTATACGATTAATCGTTCTTCGAATAAAATTATTATGCAAGAATTAGAAAAAAATAATAATCGAATAAAATATTATTAAACATTATTTTTTCGAAAAAAAAAAAAACATCACTAAAACCAAAAAATTATGCTTAAGAAATACAAACTATGGGGACCACGCAACACCAATTTCTATGGCTTAAAATTAATGTACTCCAAATAGAACAGTTTTATTTTTTTTATAAAACAATATTCTAATTAATTTTATTCGAATAATATTTAATCGAAATACAGACTATGGAGACCGCGAAACAACAATTTCAATGGCTTAAAATTGATGTACTGTGACCCATTATTTAACACTCCAAATAGAACAGTTTTATTTTTTTTTATATATAAAACAATATTCTAATAAATTTTATTCGAATAATATCTAATCGAATAAAATTATTAATTATTCGAATAATTTACTTATAGAATTCCACTATGGTTATATATCCAGCGCTAAAGCTAGTGGTCACACCGGAAATAGTCGATAAAATCTATTACATGATTTTGGACGATTGGGGAAGTGAATGAAAGTGAGATAGCTGAGGCTGTAGACATCTAAATACAGTGAGCTTAACAGCTATCCATGTGCGACCACTAGAAAAAATATTTGGCGCTGTTCGGGGGGCAATCGTACTGAGTTTTATGCAGAATACATCAGAGAGCACTTAAAAGAGTAGATTTCTATAAGTAGAACACGATCCAAAATAGGTTAAGCTGGGTCTATCAATCAACAAGGTTATAAAGACAGTTTTTTGTAATGCTTACCCATTGCAATTACAATTAACGGCGAAAAATATTCAAGGCTTTTGGACAGATTCAATATTAATTTCAAGCAAGATCTACCTCTTCTAGCGAAGAAGCGAGTGCGTTTTCATCAGGCCATAGTATGAGTATCTATTTTGCTAAAATGCCTGAATTGAGCTTCAAAATTATTATTCTATTCAACATACTGTTCAGCTTCAATTGTAATCTAGTAAATGTTCTCGATTAATTATAATCGATTAAATATAGTCGATTAAATTTCTTTTAATTTACCTGACTTATTTTAACTTACCCAATTCATTTTATTCGATTAAAATTAAACAACGAAATTTATTGAAATTTACTCGATTCATTTTGATCGATTAAATTTATTTCAATAATTTTAAATTTTATTTCATTCATAATTTTTTATACCATTACTTTTTCCTCCCACTGTATTAGCTTTCTGGCCAAAATAAAAATTGCATATTTTAATAAATCTGCTAATATGAATATTATTTACTATTTGATTTTTTTCTCCTGTTTTTATTGTAACTTATAGTCGCTGTTGTTGTTGCAGTTGTTGCCATTGTAGTTGTTGTTATTATTTTTGGCAAATGCATTTATTATAATTAAAAATAGCTGATTAAATCATAATTTAAAAAATCAAAGGATAGCAAGCAAAAAAAAATGTTTAAAATAACGAAACGAATAAGACTTTTATTCGTGTATAATTTATGAACGTTTAAGAAATATTTTTATTAATATTATTTTTTATTTTTAAAATTTATACTAAATTTGTGATTTGTGTGATTTTATTTTTAATGTGAAAATTTTAATTGAAAATACATTTGTTTTTAAGATTTAAACACAAAATACATAATATTTTTTTTATTATTAAATATTTGCTTTTACAAGAATTTTAATTATAATATTGAGGTGAAACAAATGTAGACAAGTGTAGTGTTGGTGGATAGAGATGGTTGAATAGATTTGGAAGAAAGAGGGTCATATGATTTATATTTAAATCATTTTTTTATTATTTTTATTTGTAATCATTATAAGTACTCGTATTTGTAAAATAAATATGTACGGTATTGGTAGAAAAATAAACAAATTAAAGGGTATATGACTTAAATGAATATTTAAGCATATGAAAAGTTATAAAAATATGCAAAACTGAAAAAATATATTTTATTCGAATAATTATTAATCGATTAATTTTTTATTCGTATAATTTTTTAACTAAAACATTTAAAAAAATTACTCCATAGAACCGATAGTTTTTTCCGCTCTAAATCGAAACTATTTTCGTAAGGTCGGGTTTACGCTTGACATTCGGTAATGTAAGACAATGTCTGAAGTGGATTTTTACATAATTCAGAAAAGAGTTTGTTGGTCATTGTGCAAAGCCTAAGTTAATTATGTCTGTGACAATTTAATAATTGAAAGATAACGCTTGAAGTTATGCGTCCCACTGCCTGTAGATATATCTAACAAGATTACAGATGAAGTGTTGCCTTTAGATATTTAAAATGTAAAAACCAATAAGTAACTTACGAAACGATTGAACTTATAGGGTTTGTGGGATGCCAAGTATGTAATTACAGAGAGCTATAGACATATCGTTTTTTATCTTCAATATTAATTTAACTTAATCAAAAACACTATTTTGCAGTAATACTGATATAATATTCCACTTAAATTCTAGTGGAGCTTAGAATTTTCACAGTCTATTCTATCGTTCGCTAGCGATTTCATTTCATTCCAGCTTAGTCTACTCTAGTCCACATTTTTCATCAAATACCTTTTGCATGTGGTCTTTGGCTACCATTGGTTTGTCGGCATATTTCCGTTTGCATTTCCCCATCTTTATAATGGTGGAAATCAGTTCTATATTACATCTGTAGTATAGTTTGCCATTACTTATGACATTTGGCCACCAAATTTTCAGAATGTCGCGTAAACATCTATTTGTAAAGACCTGCAGTATAGAGCTAAGGACACACAAGGACATTAGATCTGACAGGACAATTAATTTTAATATGAAAACTTTTTTCCGTCAAGATTATGATGGACTTTTAATTATATCGAAACCTAAAGAACGCATTATGCGCCATTCCATTTCTAAGCTTAATGTCCGATTTAGCACTACCGATGCACTAATCATACTTCAAGGTAACTAACTTTAACCACGAACTCTATCTATTCGTGGCCTATAACTGGTTGGATATCCCATAACTAACGTATTCATTTGCCCAGTGTTAATTTCCACTAAATGCTTCGATTGCATATCTAAGTGTTTGGTGGATAATAGGCAAATATCATCAGCTTAACCAGTCATTTTCAAGGTCCATTGAAATTCGGGGCGATTATCTGAAAGTGTATCAGTTATTACCTTGTCGATTACAAGAAGAAGGAGTAGGGGAGATAACTGCTTAATGCCAGATTCTTGAAGAAGTAATTTGAGCTCCTAAAAGGCTCGTTAATTTAGGTGGGATACTTGCGGAACTTAGAAGATCTCATATTTTGCTTCGGAATATGCTTTCAAACGCAGTAGTATAGTCCACAATCGTGAGGTATACACTACCTTGCCACACTCATATTTCAATCTATAGGCAATTTTTCAGTATAACCGTTTTCAGTTTCAAATTGTAAAGAATTTTATGCACATTCCTTCATTCTTAATTTAAAAAAATATAGGGTGGGCCATTAAAAAGTTTTAATTTAAAAATGCAATAAAGCAAAAATGGTTTGAAATTTCGCCAAATTTATTTTTTTGTTGTGAAATACAAATGTTCCGATTAGAAATGAAATATTTCATTTATATGGCTGCCGCAGCTGGCCTCACAGTACCCCATTTCGATCGGACCAATATTCGAGAACTTTTTCGAGTGTAGTGGGTCATAGCATCACGGCAATAGCATCACGAATGTTGGCCTTCAAATACTCAATTGTCTCTGGTTTATCGGTATAATACTTGTCTTTAACGACCACCCACAGAAAATAGTCCAACGGTGTCAAATCGCAGCTTCTTGGCGGCCAACTGACATCACCATTTCGGCTAATTAAACCGCCATCAGACGTTCGACGCAATAAATCGATTGTGGCATGAGATGTGTGGCAAGTTGAAACATCCTGTTGAAACCAAACATCGTTTCAAAGAAATATGGGCCAATGATGACTACGCTCCTCAAGTTACACCAGTCACTCGTAAAGGCAGCATAGCGTTTTGTAAGACCACGTTTGGGTTTTCTGAGCTCTAAATACGGCAATTTTGCTTATTAACGTAACCACCGCAATGAAAATGAACTTCACCAGAAAAGATGATTTGTTTTTTTGTCTTTGTTTTGGAAATAAATTTCTAATAAATCCCAACGTTGCACAAGCGTAAATCGATTCATTTCGTACTGTGGAGATAATATACTGAATTTTGTGACAGAATAGAATGACATAAGTATTGCCAGATTCGAAATAACCGCTGGATCAATTTAAACCGATGGATTGCCCACTCCATATATTATTTTTTTTTTGAGTTATGACACTACTGAGATACTGAGTAAGAGACACACTTAATGCTTGAATTTGATATTGTTTTGCTTTAGTTAATATATTTTGAGATAATCAGTTGCTATCGAGGCCTCCAGACAAGCTGCTACAAGCCTTCTGTAACATTGGAGCTTTCGTAGGATTTGTGATAATCAGTTGCTATCGAGGCCTCCAGACAAGCTGCTACAAGCCTTCTGTAACATTGGAGCTTTCGTAGGATTTGTCTCAGATTCTAGACTGGCTATTCAAAGACGCCAAGTACCAGCCTTGGCACTTCAAGGATCTTAGACGTTCAAGATTTGTTTTAGATTCTCCTTAAGAATCTCCACGGAAGGAATTTGTTTTGGCCCTATGATGCTCTATGGATGGTTTAGGTTAGGTTAGGTTAAATGGAGGCCCTATGGAGGTTTATGGTATTCTTATTAACACTTTCAATGCTTGACATGCATTTTCAAGTTAGCATTGTGATAGGACCAAAAATTACATATGTTAATTCAAGGGAAGTTCCACTGTAATTTTCAATCGATTATATTTTTTTCATTTTTTTCAGCTAAATTATGTTTTTTAAATTTTTGATAATAATAAATTTCTTTCTATATTTAGATTTCCATTCGAATTAATTTTTATTCGAACTATTTTTTATTCGAATAAATTTTATTCGATTACTTTTATTACCCCAACAAATTTTAAAGCTTTAAAAAATGTAACTGTTTAAATGTTTAATAAATTTTCATTTAAAAGGGATGTATTCTATTATATATTATACGAATAATTTTATTCGAATACAATTTTAATCGATTATTACTTTTTTTAATTTTATTTTTCTACATATTTTTTTTTTTCCTAAAACGAGCAATTTTCTTGAATCTATTCTTATGCTATTCCTTTATTGCTGTTTAAAGCTGTTATTTTGAAATTTGTCTAGTATTTGTGTATGTACACATATGTTCTTAAGTATGAATGTTTTTTTTTTCATATGTAAAGCTCTAAATTGATAAGTTTTAATTCAAATTCTATGACTAATTGGGTGTAATTAAAACATTTGGTAGTAAACAACTAAAGTTGTATTTATTTTAAAATATTTTAAATATTCAATTACTTTTTGTTTGTTTTACACTTTGTTGCCTATTTGCTGGTTGCCATTTATTATAGTTTTCTTTTTTTAATTATTTTTTATTAGTCATTCGATTTATTAGAATATCGGAAAAAAAGATGAAAAAAATTAAATTAAAAATAATGAACAATTTGTTATGAAAATTAAGAACAGATGGTTTTTCTTAATTATAAGGCAAAAATATTTTTAAAATTATATTAAATTTAAAACAAAAGCTGTATTAATTCATTTAGTAAATAGTGCATAGGAAATACAGAAAATGAAAAAATTTAAATAAAATATGATTAACTGCCTTATTCATAATAAAAATATTTTTGATTTGTTGAAGGCTTACAAAGCAAAATTTGTATTAATATTTCTTTTTTTCCTATATCAGTTCTTACCCAATATTTTTATTCAAAACTAGGAAACTGTCAAGGATGTTTTGAATAGACTGGCAGATTATATAGTATAAAGAGGATACTGGGTTTAGATAATATTAGAGCTACAATTAACTACAGTATGGAGTTATTTAAATACTAGTCTCTATTAAAAATTAAATTTCATCCAGTACATACATACATATACATACAAAATAAACCTATTTGTACTTTACAAAAATTTCCAAAATTCTGCAAAAATCAGGCTGAAGACACGATTTAAGGGTAATTAGACCTATTGGGACTGTAAGTTATTCTATTGAGTTTGTCAGGATTTTTATCCTGTGTCAAGAGTGTTTTGGGACCAAGATATAAGGCCTTAAAATGATAAATTTCTGGTATTTTTTAAGAACTCGCATATATAACTTCTTGTGATTGCCGCGCATCTCTAAAAGAGATGGCGAAACATTCAGACCCAGAGATTGTCTGGGTGAGGTGTCACACACTCGAAGAAATTGTGTGTCGGACGAACCAGTGAGAGAAGGCTCTTTCCTTAGCAACGAGGAGATTGATCATCTAGTTGGAATGCCACTTTCCTCTTGCAGACTTCTGGTTCTGCGATACATGCTGGACTAGGCACATACACGGTGGGAGAATGAACCCACCTGCTCTGTATCAAGACAAATCTTGTCCCTATACGATCGGGCTCATTCGGAGTCTACCATGAGGCGCATCCTGGCGGTTGTTCTCACTAGGCACTGCAAGGCTGGTACGCATGCTAGGAGACTGGGTCTACCGTTCAATGATTACTGTAGGAGTTGTCAGGATGAGGAAGGGGAGGAGACGGCCAAACATTTCCTACGTCAGTACTGTTTTCCTTGGCAGTCCGTTTCTGCATTAATGTAAATGTCAGCAGGCTTTTACCTTTGTGCATGCCGTCTAGTTGGTTCGTCTCGGGCCGGGGCGCCGACATGTAGGTTCACTTGGACGCCAATATCTATGGGCATCAGTTTTGCACCCAATTGAGCTGAACCAGTGTCTGGCTACCCATTGTAACCAACTACCTTCACATAAATCGTATAAAAAATAAATTTATGAGTAAATACCATTTATTTGGGTTAAAGGACTTAGGAGTTTTTATCCGATGAGCCAATATATATATGGTATGTATGATATGTTTTGAGAGAAATTTTGAGTGAACTTTCAATACCAGGCTAGACCATCTGAAAAAAGAAATAGTTTTTCAACAGCGGTATCACCTAATAACATTAGCTAGTAACTGGTTATGAGTATTACTACTATCGAAAATTTCTCTAATGCATTTGCCGTTCGGAGCCGGCGTTAAACTGTAGCTCCTTTTCAATGAATCTTAAAATAGAATCGGGTGCAGTTCATTAACTGGGAGAAGTCCCCTAGTTCCTCCATGGAATGTTATGGGAATTAATATACATATGGTATATTTATTATAAAAAAAGTATATATATAAAAAAAAACTTTTAATTCGAGTAAATTTTTATCGAATAATTTTTATTCGAATAACTTTTTAGCAAAAAATTAGAAAAATAATGAATTATTATAATTTGCGTTAGAATTAATGTTATTCAAGTAATTCGTATATTATTTTAAATTTTTTTCTTTTACTCTTTCAAACGTCTGAAAACCTTTGCTTAACTACTCATGACGTTCATATTGAGGTATCAAAATAACCGGATAATAGAGCTGGAGCTTAAATAAATTTTCTTTATCAAAAAACTAATGGATATTTCGTACCAAGGCTATGCCAATTAGAATTTTATAAAATTCAAAACTTACTAACTCAATTAACCTTCACTTTGTTTAACCTACTCTGGAGACCATTTCTAAAAATACAACAATTTTGTATCTATTTTTGCTTGTTCCACGGAGTTTGTCATAATCGAATTTTACTGTACTTTGGGAGAACTGGAGAAATTTATTCGCCATTCTTAATTATGAAAAACAAGTTTTAATGCCGGTAATAACCTACTTTTATATAATCTAAGCAGTAAAAATAAAACCTTTTTTTAAAATCTTCTGTTTCTGTCCTTCTTCATACAAATATCATTGGCATAGATTTAATTAACTTGACAACTTTAAGTCATATGTCTATAGCTTTACAAACTCCGGTCTAAGAAATAGCATGCGCACAACAAGCGATTTTCTATAATTGTAAAGTTAAAGACTTTGTGATGATTAAAAATTTTATCTTAGTTTCTAAGCCTAAAAACAAATACTTTTGCTTTACAATTTTAAATCAATTTCAATAGAAGGCCAGTAACGTACAGTATCTTCCAATAACCTATAGTGAGGAATGATTTTTATGTAATACACTTTACTAATCAATCAACCACAAACAGAAGTATTTTATCACAAATGCATGTACTATGGAATAATATGCGATTATTAGAAAACAATTCCTTTATTTCATGCGAGCTTATTCCATTGTAGTAACGATAGAAAACATGCCATATTGCAACAATAATTATTAAGGAACACTCTTGCCATTTCTTGTAACTCAGGTATTAACCACCGGCTTATACATGGGATTTTTAGTAGGATTGTACTTCAAAAATATTAAATCTTGTGCCAACAAAGCATTATTTAAAGGAGGTAGTGCTCTACTTATGCAATTTTAAAAAAGTACAGCTTAACCCGAAATAACCCAAGATTACCATATGATAACGCGAAATATTCCGTTACATTTACACGATTAAATCCAAAACAACATAACAAAGTTAGAAAAGAAATAAATTTTTTGATGCGTAACATTTGTGGCCTCCCAAAAATATGAAGCTTTTGCTATTCTGAGTGAAGTTAGCGAAGTTATCACATGTCAAATTAAAGTGACTAGAAAAAACGTTAAAATTTCCAGTTTCTCTGCCGGGCTAGTCAGTAAATATACGCATTTATTACTTTCTCAATCAATTTTAATAATAATTACACTAATTGGTGACTGATGAAATTAGTTTTGAAATGCTTATGTATTTTTTAAAAAAAGTGTCCGAAGGCGACACATTTTTAGCATACGACAACACTAGTCTTTCGCGTTTTTCGGAAAGTGTAACAATGTATTGCAAAATGGACTTCATTTTCGTGCTCAGGAGGTCGATATATAAGTATATGGTAAGTATATATATATTTTCAATAATATATAAGACAAAAAAGTTCCGGGTTAAATATATAGCTTGCTCACCAAAGCCAATTCTAAGTATGTTTCATCGACTTAAACGTTTAAAAAGATGGTTTGAGTGGTTCAGAAGTGTTGCCTTTGAAATGGCTAGTGTTCCGTAACGGCCCAAAAAAAGTTGAATTAAAAGCTTTAGTTTATAAAACTTGTCAAAACCAAAAAGAATTTGCAAAATGATTGGAGCACCTCAATTTCAAAACGAAGTCATACAAGCAGGACTCATCCAAGAGCAAGAAATTTAAAAGCAAGTTGAAGGCGAGAGACGTTAAAAGAAAATGCTGCTTGAAAACCATAAACTAAAGTCACTTTTGCATCGAATCATTACTGCCTTTAAAAAAGGGATCCATTACGACAACCCGAAGAGCAAGGCGTGAAGAGTATATGTGAACACCGGCCAACAAGCTAAATCAAAGCCAAAGTCGAATATTCATGGTAACAAAGTGATACTTTCTATAGGAGGAGGCCAGATATAAGCCGTCTGTTATTATCAGATATTACAGCAAACATGTGAGACATTAACCGCATAACGCACAAAATATGCTACCATAACATTGTTATGCCACATGTTGCAAGGTCAGCTAAAAATCATTTAGAAAAAAGTAGTTGGAAAGTTTTGCCTCGACCCCTATTTAGTTCAGATTTTATCCTTTCCGATTACCATTTGTTAATCGCTGCAGAATGCTCTCATAGGAATATGCTTTACTTCAGAACAGGGTCTCTGAAAGATGAGACCATCAGAAGTGATGGCTACAGCTTTGAATTGTAACAATAAATCGCTCACCATTTTTTTAATAATCACGCATTTTGAAGTTATCAACCCAATTGATAAAAATAGTTACATAGGTATGTATGTATGTATGTATGTATTTAGAAATTAACAACAGTAAAGAGTGTTTTTAACGATTCTTAACGCTTTATTTTTTTATTTTTTTAATTAATTTTTTTTTTTTTTTTTTTTGTTTTAATCCTTTTCATTTAGTTTTACAAAAACAATTTGAAAAAAAAATTTAATATTTACCATTGTGACGCTTGTGTAAAATAATCCGTTATATGTATGTTTTTGGTAGAAAGAAATTAACAAAAATAACAACTTTGTTAATAAAGCGGCTGCCAAAAAAGTTTAGTTTTTATCCAAAAAATAATAATAATAAAATGATGCTGAGGATGTTCAAAGAAAAAAATTTTTAATCCTTATTTTTGTAGAGGAGAAATTGTTTCGTTTATTTTTTATACACAATTCACTTGTTTTTTTAATTTTTCTTATTTTTTTAAATATTTAATTTAATTTTTTTAAATCTTGTATTTTGTATTTTTCTCTGTTTTATTTATTTCTTTCTTTAATTTTATTTAATTCTTCGATTTAATCCAATTTTCTTTTTACACTTTTTATAACTGTCAACTTATTTGTAAATTTGTTTTTGGACGTGAGTGTTATTAATCGCGTTCTTCATAATTCTCTTTAACAATTTGTTATTGTTGTTTTTTTTACAATTGTTATTGTTGTTGTAGTATGTTAATAAATATAATCATTACAAATGTCATCATAAAAAGGAATTTAAAGGAGAGCACACACACACACACACACAGCACGGCATAAAAACAACACATTGAACATTAACGTAAGAAAAAAACCATACTTTTTGCAAAGCAAATAAAAACAAAAAAGTTAAAAAAACACGTTACTGTTGTAGTAAAACTTCTTTCTTAAAATATTTGATAAACAATTTTAAAATTCGTATAATTTTTCAGAAATACATAAGCCATGTCACTTAAATAGTTACAATTAAGTATTTTTAATTTAACTCTTAATTTTCCGTTTTTTTTTAATTATTTTTGACTTATGTTTTTTGTTTTTTTAATTAATTTTCTTAAAATGATCATTACAATTTTTACCGCTCACGCTTGTTTGCTGTTGCACGTTTAGTCAATGACTAAGGGCGCGCAATTCGAAAAAAAATTTAAATCAACACACAATATGACGGCAACAACAACAAAAACAAAATAAAAACACACAACTAAAGGCAACAACACAAATTAAAAAAATAAAATATAACACACAGAAACGTTAAGCACACAACAGTAATATAACACAAACATACTAAAAACCTAATGAAATCAATTTCTAGACCAGAGACACATATTCTCTCAAACAAACATTTTTAAAACCACCAACCAAATAACATAAATACACATACACGCTCGCACGCATTTATTTGTTCTCTTAATCACAAACAACCATAAATGTTAAAAAGCAATAACAGCTTTAGCACATTTGTACCACACACAAGCGCACACACACAAACTCTTAATTTAACATTTTTGTTAAATTACTGCTAAAATGGTCTGTCACTTACATTCACAAATTTACATTGTTGTTGTTATTAAATCGTATACGAACGTTAATTACTCTAAAGGAAAACAACAAAAAGTTAAATCGAACAATTACAGAAGGAGCAAGCTTCAGAATATTTAACATATAAACACTTACAATAGACTCATACTTATATATTTACTGTTAAATAACATAATAAAAATATTAAATTATATAAGTACATACAAAATTACAATTAATTAAATGCTCTAAGTTGCTCTCATTCTCTCTCTTTAGTGTATAACAGTGTCATTTTTATTAGCATCTTTACAATTTAACAGTGGCTCTTAGAATAAGTTAAATTGTTACATATCTTTTCTACAGCACATTAAAGTTTTTATTGTAAAAATTCCTTTATAACAGTCTAACAATTGTAGGCTGTCAATAAAGATTTCAAAAAAAAAAAATTATTCAAATTTTATGACGTACGTAGACAGGGTTATTTATTTATTTCCTAAATGGTACGGTTCCCATCTTATATATAAAAATTAATGTGTGTTTGTATGTTTGTTGGTTTGTTCGTTTATTTGAAGTCTATTGGCAGCAGAACGGCTGAACCGGTATTCTTGAAATTTTATACAGTATCTCTCTGTATGTCTGGAAGGAACTATAGGTCGTATAAATTTAAAAAAAAATCCAACTGGCCCATACAAAGTAAATATTCATTTTTCTATATCTTCAAAATGGTAACAGAAAAAGTCTCTAAGTTTGGCTCAAATAGATTCACAGTAAAAAAGTGGGAGAAATTGGACAAGTTGGCGTGGTACCTCCCATACAAAGTAAATATTGATTTTAATTTATCTTGAGAATGGTTGCAGCTAAACTTTCAGCTTTCGGTCTGATTAAATCTTTAGTCATAAACTGGGAGGAATTGGACGTGGTGTCGGCAACAGTAAAGCTAAAGTTTTAGTATTCGATCTAAGTGACTTCACGGCCAATACAAATCATCGGTTAAAAAGTAGGTGGCATTGAACAAGTGGGCGTGGAATCCACCATATAAACTAAATACATATTGATTATTGTATATCTTGAGAACGGTAATGGTAGAAGTTTCTAAACTAGGTTCAAGCAAAGTCGCGAACAATACACATTATCATCCAGTAACTGGGTGAAATTGATAAGTGGGTGTGCGCCTTCCATTCATACTAAATATTGACTTTTGTATATGTGGAGAACGGCAACCATCGAAGCATCTTTATCTATCCACATCA
The DNA here is from genome assembly GCA_023159175.1 of Wohlfahrtia magnifica. Lineage (NCBI taxonomy): Eukaryota > Metazoa > Arthropoda > Insecta > Diptera > Sarcophagidae > Wohlfahrtia > Wohlfahrtia magnifica. The sequence continues at coordinate 2,314,652 of JAKWBJ010000497.1, forward strand.
GCCAAATAGCGGGTATTTCAGAAAGCACAGTGGATAAAAGCTATCTATGTACACATGTATCTTATATACAAAAATTAATGTGTGTTTGTTTGAAAACTGTATACAGCTAAACGTCAGATTCTACAGTGTCTTTCTGGAAGGAACTATAGGCCATCTCAAATGTTTGGATTTGGGCCGGAAGGGGACAAAAGGAGGAAAAAAAGGTAAAAAATGAAACTAAAATAACATTTAAGATAATAATTAAAATGGTGGTAGCGATGCGCAAGCCGGGGATTAGCTACTATAAAATAAAATACAAAAACAGAATGTGCAACAATTGAATGAATAATATGTTTGCTTAAGAAATACATGCATATTCCTCGAGGCTTCTTAAATACGCTATACGTAACTTAAAGAGCAAAATTCATTTCTTTTTAATTCCGCTGAGAAAGTTAATGTCGAGTAATATTCAGCCTAGTTATTAGCTTATAAGTGTAGGAACAATTTCTTGGGGTTGTCCTAATGGTTCCATTTTTCATTGTCAACAATAAATCAATATCTTGTTCACATATAAGCCTTAATTGGCAATTGAAAATTCTCACAAAATTCTCTTTAAACGTTTCTTATCTTTAACTCGTGTGGTATTCAATTTCCTTACTTTTGAATTAATCTAGCGGCTTGCAAACGTTTTAAAATAACTGCCAGAGTGATTGAAAATGAATGTGCAGATTTTTCTTTTCGTACTGCCTCTAAGTCATCAACTTAGGACCATGTTGATCATATCATCGTTTCTGAACCGTGCAAACTACATGAATCAACCTACTAGACCGAATCAATTTGAAGACTTCGATGACTATAATTTTGAAGTTGCGAACGATTTTAGCAATCTCGTCACGGCCGTAAATAAAACTAACAACTTGGAAATAAAGTAAAGGATCGTTCTTGCTAACAGGTGTTATTTCGGGCGAAGCTAAGCGTTCACAAACTAAGCCATCTCTCGACAAGCGAAAACTACGCTTTACAAAACACTTTACTACCTGTGCTGGTATATGGTGCTGCATCATGGATACTGTACAAGCAGATGAAGCTGTTACTGGAGGGTCTGAGAGAAAAAACTTTGCCAGATATATTGGCTTATCTACATATTTATCGTTATTGAATAAACGAAAAGTTGTTTCAGCTTGGAAGAATGTTCCAGCAAATAATAATTTAAGCTTGATCCTGAAAGAAGACATAGAAAGGGAAGATAAAACTCCATTAAAAGGATCAAACTAAAGAAAATATGTCAAAACTAGGTGTTAAAAACCGGAGGAAAGTGCATAAGATCGATAAGTATGGTTGTTTTTCGCCGTCGAAGTATGTATATTTAGGATAATTTTCAGTTAGAAATCGTGTGATCCAACTGATTTTTTTCAAATACGTTAATTAAAGCAGAACTCCTTGCAAATGATGCTTTGTTGACACGAACGAAATTTTCTAAGCAAGAAAAAATTTTTTTAAAGAAATGCTAAAAAGAAATATTTCTAAAAAAATTATAATTTTTTTTTTTTTTTTTTTTGTAGGATAAAATAAAGTTTTTAAAAAAATATCTAAAAAAATTTTTTGTTTTCGAAATTTTCTAATCAATAAATAAAAGGTCTAATTTAGAAATTTTTTTAGATATATTTTTTACTTTTTTCTAAAAAATTTTTATATAACAAAAAAAAATTGAACAAAATAGTGTGAGAAAAAAAATTCGTTTTACGGAATATTCTAAGCAAAAAAAAAATTGTTTAAAAAATGCTAAAAATTATAATTTTTTTTAAATAAAAAAATATAATATAAAAATAAATACATAATATAATATATTTTTATGATACAAAAAAATTTATAATTTTTTTGCATTTTTTTAGACAATTTTTTTTTTATTTTTTTTTTGCTTAGAAAATTTCGAAAACAGAAAATTTTTTGTTTGCTTACACTATTTTGCATATTTTTTTATTCTAAAACGTTACACTGTTCTAAACAACTACAAAACAAATTCATTCATAAATTCTGTAAAATTAAATTTAAATTTGCTCACGTTGTTAACACTCTCTGTTAAGTCTTAAACTTCTACTCTCTGGCAAGCTGGTGCTCTCTTCTGCTTTTAATATTATATAGACAGTGTAAACATAAATTTATTAACAATCAACTCTTTTCTTTTTATTAATTTTCAAAATTAAATTACGTTTAAAGTAAATAAACGAATCGAAAAACTTTGTTTGCGTGTTATAAAATAATAAAAAAGTGTAAAAGTGTAGAGAAATTATATTATACATCGAAAAAAATTCACGAATATAAAGAAAAACAAGAAAACTTAACAAAAATATGTATTAAGGCGGTTGGACTATGTAATAAAAGCAAAATGGTAAGTGACTTATGTTAAGTTTACATATTTAATTAAAGCACGTGCAGAACAAACAAAAAGAGAATTCAACATAACACCAAAATACACACGCACACGCAAACACATTGTCAAGCAAAAAAAAAAGTAAAATAATGTGCAATTTTAAGACTCTGTAATGTAATAAGAAAAAAACATGTAAACAACAACAACATATATATGTAAATATGCTTACTTTGCAGTAAATGGATTGAGCAAAACAAAAACGAATAGCAGAGAAATGAAATAATAAGAAAAATACAAATAAAGCAAAAAAACAACGAAGTAAATAAAATAAAACTACGTTACAAAGAATAATAAAAATCATAATTATTATTGTAAAATCGTCATTGTCGTCATCATCATCTTCGTTTTTTTTTTTTTATAAAAAGCCATATGCGTGGTGTGACGCGTGCAGCGATGATTACTTTTAAAGAAACTATGATTATGGCAACAATGTTTGTGACGATGATGATGATAATAATCGTTTACGAATAGGACTAACAGACAATAATGATTGTTATTTAAAACTTTTTTTAAACATAATTATTACAGTGTTAAGTTCACACAGGCACACACGCACATTATATTGATAATAAAGCTGTTATAATTGTGTTATACTCGTTTATTTTATACAGAAAATCAAAAATCTTCGTTAAATAGGTAGTATTTTAAAAATGAATTGATTTTTAGATATTTGTAAAAGGAGAAATTTGAGAGATTGAGAAAGAGAAAGGAAATAAATTTAAAATAATACCTATTAATAAATTAAACACATCTATTAAAATTTAAAAAATATTTTTATATAATCTACGGAAACAAGCACGTTTTTATTCTTATTTGTACATACGGAACTTTTCAAAAAATTTCCCATAAGGCACAAGGAATTTTGTTATCTTCATGTTTAAATGCTTATAAACTCTGATAGATTACCTAAAGTGTTAGCTCCAATGGCGCAAACTCTTCGCTGGCTCAATTCGTTCACCAAGAACCAGAAAATATTCGTAAAGTTGCTAAATGAGGTACCATTTTTAGCTCAGTTTTTGTAAAAAAGTAATTATATCGGGTGTTATTTTACAGTTACACAAGTTTAAATCGTAATATATATTAATTAATTCCCATAACATTCCATGAAGTTACATGGAATGAATTGTACGCGATTCTATTTTAAGACTCATAGAAAGGGACCTACAGTTTAACGCCGGCTCCGAACGACAAATGCGTTAGAGAAGTTTTCAATAGTGATAATACTCATAATAACCAATTACTAGCTAATGTTATGAGGTGATACCGCTGTCGAAAAATGTTTTCTTTTTTCAGATGGTCTAGCCTGGTATTGAACCGAGGACCTTCTGGTTGGTAGGCGGCTGTCTTACCTACCACACCACAGTGGCACGCCTAAATTGTAAATCGTAATAAAACACAGAAATATATTTCTAATATCAATGAAACGGACTTTATTGAATAGAACATTTTGCGACATTTATTTTAATATTTCGGCAGATTTCGACAGGCGAGTAAAAGGCGCAATGTGAAAAATCAATTTTCACACACTGTGAATCTTGATATCCAGATGTTCAATTATCTGTGGTTTAACGACGTAGATAAGTGACATTACATAATCCCAAAAAAATAATTCAATGGGGTTAAATCACACATTCTAAGCGGCCAATTAATTGGACCACTACGTGAAATTACTCTTTCAACACAAGTTCTTCTGAGTAAAACAAATGTCAAAAACCCATGTTAGCAAGAATAATGAATGCTAATTGAGGTAAGCAAAAGTTTTTAATCATGTCTCTGTACCGTTCACCATTGAAAGAAACATTACAAACAGTAATTTTCTGTGGATGTAATAGTGTAGATTATCCTCACTGTAAATGCGACATTTCTGCTTGCTTACGTACCCATTCAACAAAAAATGGGCTTCATCGCAGAACAAAATTTTGAATGGCGAACAGAAATAATATTTTGATTAAAAAAAAATGTCAACAATTTGCAAGCCCTGCTCTGGTGTAAGTAAGTCTATCCATAATGAAATGTCAAACCAAACTAAACAAAAAGCAACTATCAGCTGTTAAATCAGTTGTCAAATAAAGCAGTGATACCAGCTCAAAGTTAGGAGCCACTAAAAAACATCCGATATAATACGCGTTTTGGAGTAAGGCCTAGCACCGTGCAGATCTCGACGCAGTGTCGAAATGCCGTTGAAAATTTTATTAATAATTTTAGTCCAGAGACTGCTCTATTAAGATGCGTAAATAGTTGATTGGCTAAGCTTATTCTGATTCTCCTTAATTCTACTTATTATTTGTGCAGGGTTGTTTCAATGACCTTAGAATGGCTATAATCAAAATGTAAGCATTTTGTATAAAAAAAAATTTATTCGATCACAAGTTAATACTACAATTTGGCCTCAGACCAAAAAAAAGACGTTAAAAAATTCTGAAAAATATCAACAATATTTTTATAAAGAAGAGATAAATTTTAAAGTGAACTTATAAATCCAAATTTTAACATATAAATAAAAATAAATCGTAAACGTAATTATTGCTGGCTCAACATTCAACGAAATCAATTAAAATTAATGACTGTTAATTTTGGAAATTATCTTTAAATAAAAATAAAAAATAAAAAAACAACCAAAATTGATATTTTATGAAACGAAATTACAATACCGGCGACTAACAATTTATGGTTTCTTTACTTCTTGTTTTTCTGAAACAATCAAAATGCTTTTGACTGTCAAGTGACATATTGCTGACAAGTATGTTGGACTTTCTGTTGCTGTTTGATTTTATTTCTTATCAGTCATTTACAGTACGTACTCTATACGATTGAGGCAAAGCCATTATTCATCAAAAAAGGATTTTTTTTTTTTTTTTGAAGAACATATAGGAGAGTATAAATAAATCAGTGTGGATGTCTTTGTAGGCACAGGTACTGCCTGTACTATTGAAAAATTTGTATTTTAATATCTTTTATTTGAGTTTTTTTTTTAATTCAAAACAGGAGTTTTAATTACCTTGTGAAAACTAATCCATAAAAAGATAGTAATGGGAGACACAATTAGTAAATGTATTCTCTTTATTATGTATAACATTTTAGAAATTTGTGAAATTCCTTAATCCTTATGACCTATACGCTATAGAGTTTTAAAGTACAAGGTCTGTCCTGAAATTAGATGACGACAGTATTAGAAAAACGAAAGATTTGCCGACAATAAAGAGGCAGAGAATAATAATTTCTGTTTGCAAATGATCTTTTTATATCCAAATAAACGGAATAAACTTGTATGAGGGATGAGGGAGTGTAATGGTGAGTTAAATCTACTAACCGGTTCAACTTGGTGAAACCTAGGTGATCCTTACCCTTTACATTCCAAGTCGACTCACAAACCTCCATGTGGTGATCACTGGGCGATGTTTCTGACAGCTGTTAAGCGGCTGTTCTCCTAGTTGGATCTACGTCTGTACTTATATTAAGCGATTACGTCTGTTGGCTTAGCAGGCAGCCCCATCATCAGAATAGATGCAGTAGACTAATCATCTGCTTATCTGACGATTGATTTATTAACGAAACTGAAAATAATTTTAATGACCGATCCGATATATCCATGACGACGACTTTTAACATAAAGAAAAGGACACGATTAGGAACATGGAATGTAAGGATATGGTTTTGTAACCATATCGTGTTGCTCAACTCTGTAGAGAAGTGAATACCATAGAACAGAGAAACAAATTGATTACGTGGTGATGAGCAGCTGGATGTTCAGTGTCGCATCTATCCGTAATACCGGTATAAGTGATAACTTACGACCTGTCAAGATGCATAAACTTAAGGATAGAAAATTTGACGCTACTTACTCCGGAGACTTGGAAAATTTTCTTGAATCTTGCCAGGAACGTGATCTAACTGAGAGGGAAAGAGTGAAATCATTGAAAGAGGGAAAATGTGAGAGGTTTTAATAGGGAATTAGCGACAGATTGAGTTTTGGTTGAACCACCATGGTCGCATGCTTTCGGAGAATATCTAGCACTGCGTAATAACTGTATGTGTGTAATACACGAAAACGGCCCACACATTAATTCTGCATATCCCACTATAGAGGAGGACGCTAATTCTATCAATATCCTTAAGGAAAGCAAAGCTCCAGGTGTTGATGGTATTGCAACAGAGCTTACGAGTGCTCGAATAATACTCCTAATCATTCGGGCTTATTGAAAGAGCAATAAATTGCCCAATGAACTGGTTGAGGGTGTTATCGTAATTATATCGAAAAAGGGCAACCTCACAGATCCCAATAACCCTGCAGGTACAACTCAGCTTTGCGTTGTTAATAAGTTAATTGCCCAAATATTTGTCAAAAGAATTTTCGATAGGGTGACACCGTGTCTTTCAGATAGAAACAGGCTGGATATTTCGACTCAATAGATACACAATTGATCATATAGATAGCTTACGTGTCATCGTGGAACCTTCTGTGGAATGACGCTCCACACTGTATCTATGTTTTATAGACTTTGAGAAAGTTTTCGACAAATTGAATAAAGATGTGATTTGGAGCTCTCTTGCATGTAAGAAGATCCCTTAGAAACGCCTTGTTAAAGGTTTATATCAAAATGCATACTGCAGAATTAAACATGGCAGACTGTTGAGCAGAGCGGTGAACTGGTGCTCGGCAATGTTGTATCCTGTTGGACACGATCCTTTAAAAAGCCCTTTGTAACGGCAAAGGCATAACACGTGGCTTGCAGGGCCGCTTAAATGATCTTGATGACGCGGACGTTATTTGTCTTTTGGTAAGACGAAAACTCTCCTTATCAATGCTACGTCTAAGGATCAGTTTACTATTGCCACTAAAGAAATAGAGGATGTCGACCAATTTTGTTATCTTGTGAGCATCAAAACCACAAACGGAGGGTCGGGTAAGGATATAAATAACCGATAACAGAAAGCCCGTCAGACATTTAGTTGGCCCAACTTTATTTGGAGCGCGTCCTTCTTATCTCTGCGTACGAAAATTTCAATCTTTAATGTGCATCATTCCTCTGTACGGTTGCGAAACTTGGAATGCTGCGATACTTGATATGGGGAGGTTGCAAGTATTCGTGTACCGTTTTCTTCGCAAGATCCTTTGCATACTCTGTCCGAGGTCTATTTTCAACCATATACTGTGGCGAAGAGCAGGTCAACAGCATTTTCTAATGAAATAAGGAGGCGTAAATGGCGCTGGATCAGAAATACTCTTATAAGACCACCTGACGATATCAGCAGAATTGCCATAGATTGGAACCCGCTAGGAAACAGAAGTAGGGGCCGTTCTGCTCACACATGAAGAAGACAGATTGATGCCAAAGTAAATGGCACCGGAAAGAGTTAGAGTGAAGTGAAGGAGTTGGCAAAAAATACAGAATTGTTCAAGAAATTTACTGAGGCCCTATGCGCCTTATAGGAACTATGGGAAATTATTATGTATGTATGTATAGGCAGAGTCTACAATCGGTGGCTATTTAAAGGAACTAAAGCTAGTTGTTCAATCAACAGGGTCACGAACTATTAAATATCGCTGTGAAAAGTACGTACAGCTATAAAGAGATTATGTGAAAACATAATTTCCCAAATTTGATGTGTTTTCTGCATAGGACCGCCCTCTTAAATGAAAATATTAAGACAGGAATTAAAAAAGAAATAAAAGACAAGGAAATCTGAGTTTTTAGTTTAAAAAATTAAGTAAAAATCTTAAAATTGTCATTCGTTCGCCTAAAAAAAAGCCTAAAAATACAACCTATCAAATTATTAAGAATTAGTACAAAAAATAAATTTAAAAAATCCAAATCATGTAATCAAATTTCAATATCATTTACGGACACACCCAATTTCCAATTACTTGTACCAGCATTTTTGTTTTATATTTTGGTTTATTGTCTTTTATATAAAATATATTTGTTGCTTTTTATTTTAAAAGACATAAGAGAAATCATTTTAATCTTTAAATATCAATCTCAAAAAAATGTAATTTTTCATAAAAAAAAAATTTTTTTTTAAATAATTTTAAAAAATGTCTCGTTTTTGTACAGCAACAATTAAAGGTATTTTCTTAAGGGATTAACTTCAAAGTAAGAAAAAAGAATCTTTTAACCTGAAACTCTGATGTAATGCATTTTATTCATCATCATAATCGTCGTTGCACTCGTCTATGTGTTTGTATTTGCGTAAATGTATGCGAGTATTAATGAGTATGCAACCGTGTTATTAGAAAATCTACTTAAAAAACCGAAAAGTACCGGGTCAACATTTTTTTTTTTTTTGTATTATAATCATAGAAGGTCTTAAAAAAAATAATACTTTGGAATTTAATTTCCTTAAAAAAAATCTAAATCTAGCTTAAGTACAGTGGACTCTAAAATTAAATCCCACTGGAAAACAACCAAATTTGTTAAGAAGTTAAGGGAAATTTTATTGTATTCCTGTTTGAAATCTTTTAAAGCAACACTTCACCTATTAAATCTTAACTATTATAGGACTAGTAATGAGTTATGGGCACCCATTTGTTTGTTTCTGGAAGCAGATCTTAATTTGAATCAAGAATAGCACCGTTTTGTACGCCGACGAAAATCTTCTGGATTCAACGAAAAGCGTCGAAATCATGAATTGGCTGAAAAGTTAATTGCGATTATAATAGGTTTCTCAATAGTCTTCATTTAATAGCATATTTTGCTTAAATAAAAGTCTTTGACAAAAACGCTACGAACTTATTACCCCCACAATGGTTTGTTGTGTTTCTTTGCCGCCTTTCAGATTATTTGAAAATAGGTCTTTACGCCAAATATGATTAATAAAATCGAAGAAATCTTATTGAATGATCGTAGAATGATCATAGAATGAATGAGTGTGAGATATCTTAGACTACAGGCCAATCATCGATTGTTAGGAGAAAGGAGGCACTAGTACGTAAAGCAGTACATAAAATTTTGTGGAATCTATACTGATAAACTAAAGGTTAGATTCCCATTATCCTATTCGGTGTGAAGAACAGCCAGAAGCATTGCAAGAGTTGTCAATGCATCCCGAAAAATGCACTCTTTGGCGTGGATTATGGGCAGGTGGCATCATTGGACCGTACTTTTTCTAAAACGACAAAGGCGGGAACCTTACTGTGAATGGCGAGCGCTACCGTGCAATGATTACAATTTTTTTGCCCAAAACGGAAGAACTGGACCTGACTGACATGTGGTTTCAACAAGACGATGTCATATACCATTGAGAGACGAGTTCGGTGAACAACTTACTTCAAGTTTGGGGCCGGTCAATTGGCCACCTAGATCGTGCGATTTAACGCCTTTAGACTATTATTTGTGGGGCTATGTCAAAGCTCAAGTCTAAACGTTACAAGTTCGCAGCGTTTGACGCACTGGAAACCTATATTGACCAATTTATTCGTGAGATACCGGCCGATATGTTGGAGAAAGTATGCAAGCGTATGAACATTTACATAAATCATCTTTAAACATTGAATTATATAGATCGAGTGAATTACATTTTCATATATTTCTCTAAATTGTATATGTCTTTTTTAAATCTAATCCGAAAGCTCTTAAAAAATCACCCGATATTTGGTGTGTTTTATTAAACAAGATAAGTTAATTTGAGTGTATTTTTATTGTATTTTACTTTTATTAAGGTAAATCATTGTAACGTCGAAGCTAAGCGCTCGACAATGTTATGCTATAAACACATAGAGGACGGCAGGCAACACAACTACATGACTACGACTACCGTTAGCAGCATTTGCAGTCGTGTTGTCAGCTACTTAAATATATTGGAAACGACATTATACTAGGCAGCTGATCCAAAAAAATTTAATTTTTTTTTTAAATATTTTTACTACCTAAAATCCGGCGTGCTTCGCCATCTCTATCTCTGTAGTTTTCTTTAAAAATTATCTTAGTTATAATTGTTAACTCTTTTCCCTAATTTTAGCCCCTTCGGGTTCAAGTTCAAACACTTAAGATAGCAGCCTGTAATTACTTTCAGAAATACACTGCAAAAATTTTAAGATAATCGGTTCTGCTTTTTCAGTCTTCAAACTAACACATATTTAAATTATATATAAAATGTATGCGTATGTAAATAGCTTTTACCCGGTGTACTTTCTGTGATACCCGCTTTTTGGCTAATGTGTGCAGGTGACGAAGCTTAAATAGCCCATATACAAAATTCAATGTTTAGTATGAGTGAAAGGTACCACGCCGATTTATCCAAACCCGCCCAGTTTCTGTCTGATGATATGTGTATTGTTCACGACGTTGTTTAAGCCTCATTTAGTAACTTTTACTATCATCGTTCTCAAAATATACAAAAATTAATATTAACTTTGCATGAGAGGTATCGTGCCCACATGCCCAATTCCGTCTTTTTGACTGATGATTTGTATTGACTATGAAGTTATTCAGAACAAATATTGAAGCTTTAGATATAATGAAATCAATATTTAGTTTGTATGGGAGATACCATGCTCTCTTTTCCAATGCCTTCCAGTTATTGACTAATGATTTGTATTGACTATGAAGCTATTTCGACCATTTGTAGAAACTCTTACTGTTACCATTTTGAAGATAAAAACAAATAAATATTAACTTTGTATGGGCGTGGCACCGCACAGTTGGCTTTTGAACATAGCCTGATGTTCATTCCAGACATATAGAAAGTAAAAAAGTAAAGAAATTTCAAGAAAATCGGCTTAGCCGTTTAACTGCCTTACAAGCAGAGAAACATACATGCATACACACATTCATTTTTATTTATATTTATTATTACAACGCAAGAACAAATACTTAAACTTAAATTTTTTTTTTATTATCAATACTTTTTACCATTTTAATTTTGTATATTTTAAAATTTTTTTGAATTTTGTAAACAAACAAAATAAAAATAAGCCTAAGTTGGCTACAGCAGCAAAAGTAGTCATGTAGTCGTGTAGCTGTGTTGCTGCCAAAATACTCGTATTCAAATTGTTACGAAAATGAAAATGCTGTAGACAAAATTCACTATATCAGGTACTTATTATGAGCTTTTAGCTAGTAAATTTATTGGCTCATGTCAAGGCTTAATAACTGCCGTAATTACCTGTACTAATTAAGAGTGCTACCATCCGCATGTCTAACGGAGTTGCCAGTTCGACTCTTTTTTTGTGTTTATAATTTTACACCATTTGAATTAACGTAGATAAATCGAAAATTCGTGTCTGTACTAGAACATTCGAAACTAATAATGGAATACTATAAAATGATGGCGCATTGCGGTTAGTTAGCTAGTTATCATATGGCTGTCAATAAGTAAGTAAGTTCAGGCGTAAATAAAAAGTGTTGTATAAGCGAATTTGCTGTATTCAGACATAGTGTATGAAATTTATAGTGGAATATTAAAATTGTAGCAACAACAAAGTGGCTTAATTTTATTTTTACGCAATTTAAACAAACTTAAACGTTTTCAATGGATTAAAACGTAACAATAAAAATGTTTGTATTTTATTTTTTTTAGTTTGTAGTCAGTAGCCTGCCGTCGTCTATGTGTTTATAGCATTCTGATTTAGGCTAGCCTCTTACATTGTAAGACACTAAAAAATAAAAAATGTATTAAGTTTAAAAGAAGTATACCTGATTATCAATTTGTCTCGTTTTTAAAATCTTAAGCTTTTCATTAAAATTTTCCAAAAATCTCCTTTCTTACTTTGCTTAAGAATTTCTCAAATATTCCTTAAAAGAATTGTTCAAAAATATGCAAATGCATTGAGTTTTGAAACGATTGCTTGATCTTCGACCTAAGCACCTATCTGTCTATCACTTTTTGTTACCCACTGTACACACACAATGATTTATAATATAAAATTATCTATTTTCCTTTAATACGAATAATAGTTATTTTTTGTTGTACTTCTTTTTTAAAAGCAACATACGCACTCTCCTCTTTGTAATAGATTTTAGAATTTCGGGTTTGTTCATCTTGTCTATTCTTTACTCTATACAAAGACGACGATAATGTTGATGATCATGACAATGATGATTTGATTCTTCTACGTTTTGCTGCTCCTTTCTTCTGATTTTCTTTATACAAAAAATGAATTCATTTTTTTTCTTTTGCTTTTTCATCAAAATGATTGATTTGTAGGTGATGAATTACAACAACACTGTTAAGGATTGAGAATTTCTTTTTTTCTTATTGTTGTTGTTGAACAATAGAAAAGGGATTTCACATACGATAAGTCTGTCAGTCAGATACAATGTACGATGCAGCCTAGTCAGTTACATTTAAATTCTCAAACAAATAAATAAAAAAAAGTATTTAAAATGGGAAAATTACTTTTATCATAGAGAATAGAAACTAATTTTAAATGAGAGAAAAAAAGAGATTTAAAACCAAGTGGTAAAACTAGTTTTAAAGAAACTCGAGTCTATTAAACTAAAAAAATAAAATTAATTTGTAAAAATACTTTTCTATGGTTTTTCAAAGTCGCAAAGATAAATAGTTTGAATTAATTTTTTTTTTGTGATTATTTTTAATGGATTTTTGACGATGATCTTAAGTACAGTCTTTTGAAGAACTTCAAAAACGTTTTAAAGCTAAACGTTGCCAATTAGATTTGCATGGATATTTAAAATGATTTATTGATTTTTCCTTTGAGAAACGCATTAATTATGACAATAATATAACTTAAGGCAATAGTATGAGAATCACTTCCCTATATCGGTCCGGAAACTTGCTATGCTACACCACCTAATCCTGAATCTAATCAAGGATTGGGAAATATTCGATGTTTAGAACATTGTAATGCACAAAGGGAACTTACACGCAAGGCGGCGATCAGTCCGCAATTCGGGCGTCGACTATGAGCGCATCTGAAGAGGATGGCGGTCACAGATGTGGATGTTTGTAGAATATGCTCACAGTCATCAGAGACAACGGATCACGATAGGCATAGGGTCTCACTGGGTAACATACCCACCATTGCGAATTCAGATCTGATGGTATTCATGAGAAAAGCAACAGATCTGCTGAGCAAACTATGGAGTAGCAGGGAAACTAAAGATTCCATTGGTCGCAGTGTCCTGCAATAGTGCCTGTTCTGTGTAAATAATAATAATAACGAGAATCACTTTAAAGACTTATTCAGCACTAAAGTCAAATTTGACATAAATTTACATTCGCCACATCCACACCGTTTTTTTATCGGACTCGGATTTCTTATCCTCATGACGTAGGAACACGTACTCGCCATAGCGCGAACTATTCGTAGTAAAATGCACATATACATATACAGGACTTGTGTTCTTATCTTCTATTGCTCTGAAACTGGGTTTGTCAATGAGAAGATACGAAATAAACTCTCTTTCTGGCGGACCCTATACTGTATAGTGTTACGAAAATAAAAATGCAACACACCAGCGCTTTAAAAGTGTAATGTGGCATTTTGCCAAATCGATCATCTTTACGTTACGTTACATTTCAATTAACGGATATGAAAATCGAAGTAAGTCGATATTTCCGGAACCTTCCAAACTGTAGGCAATTATATATTACTTTACCTACTTGGAAGTTTAGTTATTGTTTGGCTGTAAATAAATAAAGTTGTGTTAAAGCGGAAATAAAAGTGTTGTATAAACGAATGTTAAATGTTGTATTAAGACAAATAGTATAAAAGTTATAGTGGAATAAATAAAAACTGTAAAACAACAAAATAAAGCGGTATTTATTTTATTTTATTTTAATGCAATTTAAACGAACTAAAACGTTTTGAATGGGTTAAAACGTAACAATACTATTATTTATGTCAATAAGAAAGAGCATCCGATTCGGATTAGTCTTATTCCCAACCTATTGTAAAATTAAATGTCTATCAGAGGCACAAAACAAAGCTCTATTGCCTGCATCCGATTCCCAACACAGTGTAAAGTTAAATGTACATTAGAAGCAAAAGGGAAAGCCCACGCTCTATTATCCGATTTGGATGAATTAGTAATGTATTACGTTGTTGTTATAGTTTCGATTATGAATTTTGTTTGTTTGCTGCTGCTATATTGGCAATTGTTTTGTTTAAGTCTAAATTAAAATTGTTAAGAGAAAAGCGTTTTTGAAAGTGCAATTAGATTAACCATTAGCGCGGTGTAGTATAAGCTGCATTTTCATTAATGAGTTTTTGATAAATAAATAAAATGCAAAAATAAATATTTGACAGTTAAAACCCATCCAGCCTTGACGTACAATATCCGTAGCATTTGACCAATCCAACCTTCACTTATAATGTCTGTATCATCGAACGCATCCAACCTTCACTTACAATATTTGTTGCGTCGGACTCATCTGTCTTCCTAGGCAAACGCTGTGTAAATGTAAATAGTAATTATATGGTATTGTTACGAAAATAAAAAGGCATAAATTTTGTACATTTGGTAGTTATGTGTCACCCTGTCAATACTTTATAATCATTACGTTTTTGTTTTACTTCAAGCCTTTGTTATGTAAATTTAATATTCTCAGATACACTCCCAACTGCATCGCTCACTTTCCGATCTTCAGTACGAGTCATAAAGTTACTTAGTTTTCTCAATTTTATTCTAAGCATCTGTAAATCTGCTTAGTAATTGAACAGTAGACCCTGATGATTTTAGAATATTTTCATGAAAAGACTTCTTTAAATAATTTTATAGATGTGATGATAGAATGGTCAATATAAAAGGACCTTTTCAATCGTTTGCGATAAAAAAACACAAGCACCTTAAAGAAAAATTAGAGCATTAAAAAAGGCTTTATTTAGAACTCATTGATACATAAGTTTTTATATTCAAATTGCCTGCAACAAATCATGGCAATTACCGTAAATGTAATAAAATTATAGCAAAAATGTTGTATCTCCATCGTATTTTAAAGCAAATAAAAAAATTTATATTTTTGATTATTGCACCAACAGGGGGCTACCTTGAGAGGCGATGTGCCTCGCCTTTCCTTTATTTATTTTTGCACAAAACCACACATTTTAGGGGGAGTTAGGGTTGCTTACTTGAAAAAAAATTTCTTCCAAACATCCAAAGACCACCGTAATGTATATTTATACCCGTATAGGTAAGATAAGGTTATAATATCAGACGCATGTTGCGTAAAATAATTTGTTTTAATGAATATGACCCGTTGCGTTATCATACATATCTTTCCATCCTGCTGACATTCACAGCTCATTTTTTGTCAGCCATCCTGCTAATCAAATGAAGACATGCATAGGTCATATACACATCGCCCATTAAGAGACAGTTTTTAAGACCTCAAATGACAGAGAATATATTCAGTCGACTCGTTCTTTTATTCGCCATTTCAGCTTCTGTAGTTACCATTGCAAATGATTATAAGGTTACTAAGATTAAATCCTAGACGGTTCGAACACCTCAAGTCTTTTTTAACCATTCAAATTTAACCAGATATTTGTTGTTTTTTCTACCATCGCTTATTTGCTCTAAAATACAGTTCCAGCTATAGCAGTGGCTTAATTCCTTTAAGAGAAACTCTGATGTCTCTAATTAATCCTCAATAATGGAGCCTGTTTGCGCAAGTAAATCCACTATGTAGATATCATTTATCGGTTTTTTAGATGTTCATAGTTTTGAGTTGGCAACATTGTATTATTTGACCATCGATTTAACAGTTGATAGTTGCTTTTTGTTAAGTTTGGTTTAACATTTCATTATGGATAGACTTACACCAGAGCAACGCTTGCAATTCCATCGTGCATTTCGCTTAGATGGACTTCGGTTAAATTCTTGGTAAATAAACAGAATTGTCGCATTTGTGTGAGGAGGATGCTTCGTTCGCAACACCATTACATCTACATACAATTACTGTTTGGTGTGTTTTATGAGTTGGCGGAGTCATTGGTCCATATGTCTCCAAAAACTAGGTCAGAATGTTACTGTCAATGCTGAACGATAAAGGCGCATGATTAGAAATTTTTCGTGCCTCAATTAGTTTGCATTAATCTTGCAGGCAATGGGTTCCAACAGGTCGGGACCACATGCCCCACAGTGTGCCATTGATTTATTCCAAAAAAACTATTGGTGAAAGATTGATTCTAATGGTTCAATTAATTGGCCACCAAGACTGTATTTTTTCTCATGATTATGTAAAATCACTTGTCTACGTCTATAAACAAGAGACAATTGAACACCTGGAAATCAAAATTCAAATAGTTATTAGCAAAATACGGCCGCATATATGTTTGTTGGCCATATGGCCGCAAAGGTTGGCGCATACAAAGCGCAATCTTGATATACATACATATATCCAGATTGCGCCTTGTATGCGCCAACCTTTGCGGCCATATGGCCAACAAAGCTCGTTTGCTGATTGTGAATCAATATTATAGGGTCCGCCATCTAATGTTTTTTTTCAACTAGTGCTTATTTCATGTCTGATTTGACAGATAATTAGTTTTATCCTTCCGCCGAACGAATATGGTTGTGTATACGCTTGAGCAACGCTGGGAATCTGGGCCTGCGATCGACTTACAGAAGATGCCGATTTTGCCAAAAAAAATCATCTTTTCAGATGAAGCACATTTTGATCTTGGCGGATATGTAAACAAGCAAAATTGTCGCATTTGGGGAACAGAAAACCCGCACGCATGCATTGAAAAGCCGATACACCCAAGACGAGTTACTGTTTGGTGCGGATTTTGGTCCAGAGGCATAATTGGGCCATTTTTCTTCGAAAATGAGCAAGAAGTGGCCGTTACAGTCAATGGCGATCGTTATCGGGCCATGTTGAACGAATTTTTGTTCACAAAAATTGAAGAGGAGGATATTAGCAACATTTGGTTTCAACAGGACGGAGCTACGTGACACACAGCCGAAGCTACACTCGATGTTTTGCGCCCTGTCTTTGAAGATCGCAATATCAGCCGCAGAGCTGATGTCGTTTGGCCACCTCGGAGCTGCGATTTGACACCGTTGGACTATTATTTGTGAGGTGCCGTGTTACGCCAACAAGCCAGAAACAATTGACGCTTTAAAGGACAATATTCGTGAAGCCATTGGTGAAATACAGCTGTACACAATCGATAATGTGCTAAACAATTGGACCGATCGTGTAGGCTACTGCATGGCCAGCCGAGGCAGCCATTTGAACGAAATTATTTTCCATTATTAACCGAAAGGGTTGTACTTTCAAATAAAAAAAGAAATTTGAGAAAATATTCATTAGTCTTTTTTATAACATTTTCAAAAAAAAAAAAAAATTATTTGGCGGACCCTATATTAGTTTAAAATAACCGAGAAATTTTCGCTCATCAAACGTTTTTCTCTTATAATCATGGCATTTAAGTATGTATGTATATCAACCATGTCTTCAAGTGACAGTCCTTAATGTTTTCTAATGTTGAAGAGTCATCGCACAGACTAAATGACATTACCACAAGCTGTCATAAACGATCACTTTTTTGACAGATGCGTAAAACGCGATATGTGAACTTTTGAAATAATTTTTTTCACTTCATCTAATCCTGTTCTTAACCATTTCTATTAGAGTAATTTTATAATAATTTCATAAATTATTATTCGACAATTGTTTTGTAAAAAAAAGAAATCTAAAACAACGTGTCTCAATATACTGAAACTAAAACACTCTCTATGCTCCTAAAACAATAACAAAAAAAGAAAATATCTCAACAGCTGTCGTTCTCAACGTCAATAGCAAAAAAGGAGAAAAGAAAAAGAGGCGAAAAGGAAACGCACAACAAAAAAGGATGCAAATGTTTTAAAAGATTAAAAGAAGTGTATAAAATGGGAGGGTTTAGTAGAACCCATTTACAAAATAACAGCTATAGTAATAACAGCAACAAGGACAACAACAAAATAAAATAATTATAATAACAACCATTTATTACTTTATACAATTTTACAAGTATAATGTACTTGGAATATAAAATAACAACAACAACAACAACAACAATAGAAATTAAAATAAAACACATTTTCGCTCATTGTACACATACTTACTAAACATGGTACACGCACTGTTATTTGAGAGTTTGTACAGGGAGTGGCTATGGAAAAAAGTACTTTTAGTGAGGGGTTAATAGAGATTATAAAGCAATATTTTAAATCTATAGGATATATAGGATGAGGGCGAAGATCAAATGGGATCCAATTTTTGCTTAAACTGACACGATATGATCTTTTAAGCTCTGATCAGACGATTGCCGCAAATGTACCAGTATGACACAATTTCTATTGTGTTTTATTGTCGTAAAATATCAAAATTATTCAAATTTATTCTGCGAAAATAAAATTCAAAATTTGATTTATATATTGATATAAAATTTATATATTGATTTATATATTGATATAAATTTTGAATTTTATTTTCGCAGAATAAATTTGGGTAACTTTTTTATACCATCTGAATAATACGATTTTGGAAACTCCTCAAAATACGCATTAGTTTCGGTAATCACTTCTTCGTTTGAGATGAATCTTTTTCCTGCGAGCAATTTTTTCAAGTTTGGAAAAAGGAAAAAGTCACTAGCGACTAAATCTGGACTATAAGGTGGATGATCAACCAATTCGAAGTGGATTTCTCGTAGTTTTAGCATCGAATCTAATGCTGTGTGAACCGGTGCGTTGTCTTGAAGAAAGAGCACTTTTTTCTTGTTTAAATGTGATCGTTTTTCCTTGATTGCATCAACCACTTGATCCAATAATGCACGATAATACTCTCCTGTGATTGTGGATCCCTTTTCAAGATAATCGATGAGCAATATTCCTTGTGCATGCCAAAATACAGTGACCATAACCTTGCCAGTCGATTTCGCTGTCTTCGCCTTCTTCGGAGCACTTCCACCAGCTTCCACCCATTGCTTCGATTGATTTTTGGTTTCAGGTGTGTAGTGGTGGACCCACGTTTCATCAACAGTTATTAATCTACGCCAAAAATCAGCAGGATTATGCTTTATCATGTCCAAACACCGCTGTGAAGTGTGAAGTGATCTGTCGAACTCGTTTTTGTTCAACACTGAGCAAACGCGGCACCCATCTTGCCGATAGCTTTTTCATATGCATATGTTCATGCAAAATGTTGAACACACGTTCATATGATATGTTTACCATTTCAGCAATTTCACGTATTTTGACCCGGCGATCATTCATAACGATGTCAAAGATTTTCTTGATATTTTCTTCAGTAACCACCTCTTTGGGCCTTCCTGTTGATGGTATTGTTGCAGTGCTTGTTCGGCCCCGTTTAAATTCAGCATCCAATATTTTACCATATAATCTCTTTCGCCGTTTTGCCTTTCAAATAATAGCGTTTAATCACTACACGAAATTCACTTTTTTCCATTTTCCATTTTTCCATATTTCAAACGACTACAACAAATAAACTAATCGATGAATTTGGCTAAAATTTTAACAGCTGACGTTTGACAGATCGCAATTTCGAAGAAAGAAAAAGTTTTTGTATTTGTGCTGCCATCTAGCGCTAGCTTCAATGTCAATCCGCGTGGGTTTTTTTATTTAAAAGTTTTCGTAGTTTTTTTACAACAAAAATTATTAAATTTGACATATTGGGAGTATAATTTAATTCGGTCCGTTTTTTTAGCTCAAAAAGATAATGAATTAAAAAATGTAAGAAAGTAAAATTTATCGAATCACTGCTCACTTCTTTTCTTCACCTCTAAGCCAGTGTCCGAAAACTTCTCGTCTTTTTAATCGATACACTTTTATACTTTTTTTAAATAAGTGTTTCGGTGACTTGCCAAAAGATATTGTATCTGTCGAAACAGACAATATTCAGAAGGATCAATATTTGAAGATAACGGCGTGTGTGTGGCATTTGATCGTTTCAATTTTTTATTTTTTTTTATTTCAGCCTTCGCGACCTCTGTCACCAACTCCTTCATCCTCCTCCTCAAGGGAGGATGAAAGTGAATCTCTCTTGGAGAGGATCCAGCAGCTCGAAGCCAGCTTTAAAAATCTAAAAAAAATCTACGTCATAACCTTAACAACTTCGAAAAACGTAGCTACGATTGTAATGCAGAATACAGGTAAACTTCCTACAACGCGGTAGTTAGGTTCCTAGAAAATTCCTCGTTATAAGAAATCGCGTTATGGGAGATATGAACTCAATACAAAAAAAGGGGTTTGGTTCTGAAGTAAAAAAAATTTCAATAAAATACTGGAACTTGTATAGTAAAAATATGTGCTAAATAATATTTTGTGTATTTATTTGCTGAGTCATAAGAACATTCATACATATACATATTATGTAATTTAATGACACTCCATTTATTTAAACAAAAACAAAATAAAATTTCATTTCTACGTGAAATATTCAAGTTGAAAGATTTAATAAATTAAAGCCAAAATAGAACGATAACTTTCTACTCCTCATCACTTAGGATGATTTGTTCCGAACGTTTTGTTCGTACTAGTTCAAAATCTGAGCCCGATCCACTATCAGATTCGGGCATCCTTTCGACGACTATTGGTTTGAAAAAATTGTTTGTTTGATAAGAGCAAAATCTTTATAAATTTCTTAAAAGCGAGCTAAATTGTTTTGAAGATTTCGTTTAAATATTTCTGCTCTGTCACTTAAAGGGTCGTTCCCGAAAATGTATTCTTCCAATTGCTTTGCCATATTTAAAACTTTCTCGACATTTTTTAGGGAAAAGTTTTTATTTTTAACATCGGAAAGATCGTCAGAGCTATCTCCAACTGATTCTTCATTTGTCATTGCCACTAAATCTGCTTCGTTTATTTCGTCGTCCGCAATTAATTCTTGAATATCAGCCATTGTTATTTCATCAAATCCATCACCTTCTACTGTATGTGCAATGCACTTTCTGCCTGTATTTTTAAATTCTGAAGTGCATATCTTTTTTTGAATTTTCCGAACCATCCATTACTAGCTACGAATTGATGATTGCCATCAGCGATAGACGATTGTCCTGTTTCCTTTAAATAATTATATATTTTTAGTTGATGCTTTTATTTGCAATGGCGACAACAAACTAACAAAAAAATTATTACATCAAATGAAAGAAGCATAAATCGTTGTGTGATGTTAGAACTGCGGGAAAGCCACTTTTTTATTTTGTCGTTGACTACATGCAAAGAATTTTATACGGGAAAGAAACCCTTTTTCAAATTAAAAAACATAGCGAAAACGCGTTATAGGAAACCGCGTTGTAAGAAAATGTTCGCATTTTGGAAACCGCGTTGTAGCGAAAACGCGTTATAGGAAACCGCATTGTAGGAGGTTTACCTGTACATACAATCGAAAAAAACTGACTGGAATCGAAACTCAGAATACCAAATTTGCTAAACGGAGAAAATTTCGATTCGAATCGAAACTCAGAATAAGGGTGATTATACAAACAACATTTAATAAAAAGAATTGTTCGTTTTCAACTCGTTTTGACGCTTTACGACTCGGCTTGCATTCAGAAAATTATTTTTAAATACTTTTGTTTTTGATTCTTTGTACGAGTCGTATTTTAATAACTCTCTAAGATCAGCTCTCAAGAAGAATCGTTCTTTACGAATGAATTCAATTCGAGCACTCTTCCTACTCTGTTATATAGACATGAAACTCTATTTTGAATATTTTATTTGAATTAAAAAAATTCAATTATATCCCTATAATTTTGTCACCTTACTGTAATACAACATATAGTAATATTACAAATAAAATGCGAATTATAAATGATGAAAACAAGCGATAACAATAAAAAAATTTGGAAAAAAAAACTTCAACTAATTTGCCCAGTGAAATCTGTCCAAATGTCTGAATATTCAAATGTTACAAAAAATTACAATTGAATGTAATTCCTTTTCTTTTTCTCTTTGGAGTTTTACTAACAAAATACCTATTGAATAGTAACAAAACAAAAAAAGTTAAACAAAAGGGTTGCTCAAAGTGTATTGTTCGATATTGAAAAAAAAAACATAAAAGGTTACAGTGAATATAACCCTCTTGCTCTCTCTCTCTCTCTCTCGCCCTGTTTAATTCTCAGCAAATAAAACAAAACAAACCTGTTCATTATTTAACCCCTAAAGTCATTTAAATAGTATCGTGAAAAATCAAAAAATAAATAGAAAATAAAAGGATTTTTGTTGGTTTTGTTCTGTTTTCTAACGTATGAATGTCCTTGTCTGAAATCATAAATTTTCATTATGAAGTTCAATATGAGAATTAACGAAAAATATTAGAATTATAATAAAAAGGTTAGGAAACTAGTTTTTTTTGCGTGTAATAAATAGGCCCTTTATGAACGAACAAAAGAGCGGGAATTTAGAGCAGAGAAAATGTATGAGAAAATTCCAGCCATTTTAATAAATAAGCCTTTAACAAGCAAATAAATTTGCAACTGTTTTCTATTTTCAAATATGAAGAAATGACAGGGCTCTTACAAAAATAATTTTTAGCCAAAAACCATTGATTGTCTATAGTTTAGATACATATACATTAGGGTGCTCCTTATATGCATGGGCCAAATTTTATTAAAGTCCTGGTCGTAACTTCTCTTTAGCACTAATATACATTTTGGAAAATTTAAAGCCCTATTTTGAGCGGCAAGCCTTCCCCTGATGCAATCTGCCCAAAATTTTGCACAACGCATTTTTTTGGTTATAGAGAACATATCTAGGGGGAGTTAGAGCTAAATTTACAATTTTTAAAATTTAGGTGCACCCTAATGTACATATAACACTAAACCTTTCAAAAAACAGATTATTTTTTCTCTTCACTTATCTGTACCCTAGTTAATAGGCAACTAAATGCAAAAACAATTGTACCCCTAATAGACTTTTTTATAAAGATTAAATTTATAATTATTTTTAAATCTTATAAAGGGTCCGCCAAATAATTTTTTTTTGAAAATGTTATAAAAAAAGCTACTGAATATTTTCTCAAATTTCTTTTTTTATTTGAAAGTACAATCCTTCCGGTTAATAATAAAAAACAATTTCATTCAAATGGCTGCTTCGGCCGGCCATGCAGTAGCCTACACGATCGGTCCAATTTTTAAGCACATTATCGATCGTGTGCAGCTGTATTTCACCAATGGCTTCACGAATATTGTCCTTTAAAGCGTCAACTGTCTCTGGCTTGTTGGCGTGACACTTATCTTTGACGACACCCCACAAATAATAGTCCAACGGTCTCAAATCGCAGCTCTGAGGTGGCCAAACGACATCAGCTCAGCGGCTGATAATGCGATCTTCAAAAACAGGGCGCAAAACATCGAGTGTAGCTTCGGCTGTGTGACACGTAGCGCCGTCCTGTTGAAACCAAATATTGCTAATATCTTCCTCTAATATCTTCCTCTTCAATTTTTGTGAACAAGCATTTGTTGAACATGGTCCGATAATGGTCGCCATTGACTGTAACGGCCACTCC
The DNA here is from genome assembly GCA_023159175.1 of Wohlfahrtia magnifica. Lineage (NCBI taxonomy): Eukaryota > Metazoa > Arthropoda > Insecta > Diptera > Sarcophagidae > Wohlfahrtia > Wohlfahrtia magnifica. Next base: position 2,338,479 of record JAKWBJ010000497.1, read on the forward strand.
TTGCTAATTTTCGAAGAAAAATGGCCCAATTATGCCTCTGGACCAAAATCCGCACCAAACAGTGACTCGTCTTGGGTTTATCGGCTTTTCAATGTATGCGTGCGGGTTTTCTGTGCCCCAAATGCGACAATTTTGCTTGTTTGCATACCCACCAAAATCAAAATGAGCTTCATCTGAAAATATGATTTTTTTTGGCAAAATCGCCATCTTCTGTAAGCCGATCGCAGGCCCACTTAGCGAAGCGTTGTTCAAGCGTATGCACAAGCATATTCGTACAGCGGAAGGATAAAACTAATTATCTGTCAAATCTGACATGAGCTAAGTGTTACCATTCACGAAATAAGCACTAGTTGAAAAAAAAACGTTAGATGGCGGACCCTTTATGTAACAAATAATGTGTGCTTGTATGTTTGTTGGTTTGTTTATTTGTGCCTTATAAACAGCTAAACGGTTGAACCAGTTTCCTTTAAATTTTGACAGTATTTCTTTGTATGCCTGGAAGGAACTAACGCCCATACAAAGTGTATATTTATGTGTCTATATCTTCAAAATGATAACAGAAAATTTCTCTAAATTTGTCCCAAATAGATTCATAGTCACAGAAAATTGTCAGTCTATAAGTTGGCGAGATTAGAGAGTGGGCGTGGTACCTCCCATACAAACTAAATATTGATTTAAGTATATTCTGAGAACGGTTACAGCTAAAGTTTTAGAATTTGGTCTGATTGACTTCATAGTTAATACAAATTATCAGGTAAAAAGTGAGTGGAATTGAACAAGTGGGCTTGATACCTACCATATAAACTAAATATTGATTTTATTATATCTTGAGAAAGATTAAAACTAAAAATTCAGTAGTTTCAAAACATTATTGAAAAAGTGGGCGGCTTTAGACAAGTGGGCGTGGTACCTTCCATAAAACTAAATATTGATTTCTGTATATCTTGAAAACGGTTTAAGCAAAAGCTTCTAAATTTGGTCTGAACAACTTCATAGTCAATACAAATCATTAGACAAAAAACGTGCGAAACTGGGCAAGTGAGCGTGTTATCTTCCATATATCGGGTGGGCCATCTATCGATTTAAATTTGAACCAAGCGGTTATTTCGAATCTTACAATACATATTTCATTCTATTCTGGCACAAACTTGAGTATATTATCTCCACTGAACAAAATGAATAGATCTACGCTTGAGCAGCGTTGGGATTTATTAGAAATTTTTTCCAAAACAAAAACAATTGGTTGGAAATTGCACAAAAATGTCGTACAAAACTTGGTCGCAGAGAAGGACCAACTGTGCCCGGTATACGCTAGTTTATTGCTGAAGTTCATGAAACTGGTTTCATTGTTGATGCGCCAAGACGTAAGCGTGTTCGTACAGTGCGTACACCCGAAAATATCGAAGCTGTGGCTGAGAGTGTACGTAAGAATCCTTCAACATCAACGCGTCATCGTTCTCAAGAATTGAACATTTCACTAACCAATTTACGTCGAGTTTTACGAAAGGATCTCGTTATGACACCTTACAAAGTTCAATTGGTTCCGCTTCGTTTTCCCTCCACTAGATGGGCCAACGAGAACTGCACGATGATGTCGCTATTGCCAAAAAAATATATATATATTTTCGGATGAAGCTCATTTTCATCGTGGTGGGTACGTTAATAAGCAAACTTTCCTTATTTGGGGCTCAAAAAACCCAAACGTGGTCTTACAGAAGCCAATGTACCTATTACGAGTGACTGTTTGGTGTCACTTGTGCAGCAAAGGTATCATTGGTCAATATTTCTTTGAAAATGAGCATGGCGCAACTATTACGGTCAATGAAGACACCTATCGCACCATGATAACCGCTCTTCATGGTATTGATGTAAACGATCGATTTATTGCATCAAACGTTAGATGTCCGTTTAATTAGACGAAATGGTGTTTTCAATTGGTCGCCAAGAACCTGCGCCGCTAAAGACAAGTGTTATAGCGACAAACTGGGGTCAATTGAGTATTTGAAGGCCAACATTTCTGATGCCATTGCCGAGATACTACCCCATACACTCGATTATTTTTTAAATATTGGTCCGATCGGAATGGGGTACTGTGAGGCCAGCTGCGGCAACCATATAAATGAAATATTTCATTTCTAATCGGAACATTTGTATTTCACACCAAAAAAGTAAATTTGTCAGAATTTCAAACCGTTTTTGTTTTATTGCATTTTTAAATTAAAACTTTTAAATGGCCCACCCTATATTTTTTTAATTAAGAATGAAGAAATGTGCATAAAATTCTTTATAAATTAAAACTTAAACGGTTATACTGAAATTGAAATATGAGTGTGGCAAGGTAGTGTATACCTCACGATTGTGGACTATACTATTGCGTTTGAAAGCATATTCCGAAGAAAATATGAGATCTAAGATCCGTAGGTATCCCACCTAAATTAACGAGTCTTTTAAGAGCTCAAATTAGTTCTTCAAGAATCTGGCATTAACAGTTATCTGCCCTACTTCTTCTTCTTGTCATCGACAAGGTAATAACTGATACACTTTCAGATAATCGCCGCGAATTTCAATGGATCTTGAAAATGACTAGTTAAGCTGATGATATTTGCCTATTGCATTTAGTGGAAATTATAATTATATTAACGTTTGTATATCTTGACGACGGCAAGAGTAAAAGCTTCTAAATTAGGTTCAAACAGCATTGTGAACAATATACATCATCAGTCAGTAACTTGGCGATATTGGTTAAGTGGGCGCGTCAGCTTCCGTTCATACTAAATATTAGATTTTATTTGTGTCGTTATCTATCCACATCAGTCAAAAAGCTGAAATTACAGAAATCACACTCGATAAAATCTGTCTATATACGTATACTATATAAAAATGAATGCGTGCTTGTTACAGCTAAGAAGCAGAACCTACAGTGTCTGTCTGGAAGGAACAAGTGATTGAATTTTGACCGGAAGGAGACAAAATGGGGAAAATGTAAAGGGTAAAAAATGTAATTAAGATAGCATTTATGATGATTAAGATGGGCATAGCGAAGCTTGCCGGGCTTTAGCTAGCGCTAAATTAAATTGTCCTTTATTGTAACTTGGATTTTAATGTGAAGCAGTTGTTTTGCTTTTAAAATTTTAGGCACCATTTGTTGACTGTACCTTGAAATGACAATAAATAAAAAAATCAATCAAAATCAATACTTCGCTTTAAGAAAAGATAATAAAATACAATTTTTATCCTATCCGTTCTTTCGACAAAGAAAAAGAAAAGAGAAATAAATGATTATAAATGACATCTTCTAACTAAACGCAATCAAATCTTAACAATTACTCATACACTCAGATACAGCCAATAGAGAACGGAATCACACGATTTAAATATGACAGTGTGACACAACAATTGTTGCAACAAGACTGGTAAAAAAAGAACTCAGAAAGCAAAACCATTAAAAACCTTTAAAAATAAAAATTTAAAACAAGAAAATATTGACACACTGACTGACTAAATGACTGATGGAAAAAAGAAAACAGAAACGAAACACAAACGAGACAAACACACAGAAACAAGGCCCAAAATTTGCCTTTAAAATAAATGTTACCGAATAGTGATGCAAAGTCTGCTGGTGGCTGTTGTTGCTGCTGCTGCTTCTGATGATTAAACAGACACATCTTTTAAATGTTTGTTCTTGTTATTAATGGTTTATTTTCGTTAAGGCTTAAATGATAATAACATGGAACTCCCAAATTTAACGCTTAAACAGACACAGTGACACTTACACACACATATAAACATATCTATTTATATCCTACTTTACCCAGTTTGATTCTATTGTCAATGAAAATTACGGTGCGAAAAGCTATTAAAATATTTATTGTTGTGTGTGGAACCTTGTTTTTGTTGAATTTTTTTTTCACATCAAATTTTAGCACAAAAATAAATACAAGATTTTCACTACCTGGTCTTATAGAGCAATAATATATACAATTCCAAAAACAAATAAAAAAATAAAAACGATCATAAAATCATCAATAAATCTTTTATTTCGAATCAAGAAGTTTGTATTAAAATTAATTTGAGCAATAAAGCTGTAGTTTCGTCAGAGTATAAATTACTCTCTTCTCATTCCTTACGTCTAGTAAGATTAGAGTTTCTATTCGATAACATAAGTCTTTATAACTAAATACAAAATACCGGACTAAATAACAAAATACCGGACTTTGTTGGTTATAATATTGTTGGTTATAAGCAATGACAATTTTTTGTACTACTCTACCTTAATCTGATCAACCCTATTTTATCCTAATCCACTAATTTCATTTGCGCTACTCTACTCTACCTTACTTTACTCTATTCTATTCTACTCTAATCCTCACTTCCATAATCTTCTCTACTCTTCTCTGCTTTACACTACTCTACTCCGCTTTTCTCTAGTTCACTCTATTCTAATATTCTTTACTCTATTTTATTATTCTCTAATCTATTCGATTATTCTCTATTGTAGTCTACTTTACTCTACACTACTCTACTTTACTCTACTCTACTCTACTCTACTCTACTCTACTCCATTTTACCCTACTCTACTCTCTTCTAATCTACTCTACTTTACTCTGTTTTATTCTGCTCTACTCTACCTTACTCTACTTAACTCTATTCTACTCTTCTATCCTCTGCCCATCTCTACTCCAATCTATTCTACTCTATCCTACCCTACTCTAATCAACTCTGCTCTAAAATACTCTACTCAATTCTACTACTATTAATATGATAATACAATTAACCACGGTACGTAAAAACTCGGCTCCTGAGCAGAATTTTCTTTGGTTAGCTCATATTATGACTCGTGCTCGTAAGATTTATTTTTTTAATTCGTGAGCACGAATCATTTTTTAAAAATTCTAAATTTGTGCTTACGAGTTTTGTTCTTTAACTCTTGAACCCTGCAAACGAAGCAAAAAAGAATCAAAGACGAAGAGTTCATTTTAAAGCATGTTGTTTGTGTAAGATTAAATGCGAAATACAATGTATACGTATATGCGTTTGTGCGCGGCGACCAATAAGTATCACACACATACATGTTTTATATTACACAAACAACATTTACTAAAAAGAATTGCTCGTTTTCAACTCGTTTTGATACTTTTCGAATTCGTTCCGAATTTTATAATAAAATTCTTTTGTTTTTGATTCTTCTCACGAATCGTATTTTAAATTCTCTTAAAATTCGGTTCTCAAGAAGAATCGTTCTTTACGAACGAATCCAATGCGAACACTCTTCCTACTCTGCAATCAACCCTTTTTAATGAGGTGAAATCGTCGTAAATACACCAAAGGTCACCCCAGACTCGCAAGGAAAATCTTCAAGTATAATTTCAACGGAATTGGATAGGTCAGTTAACCTCTACCATGGCTATATAAAACGTACGGAGCATTAGAAGAACGAGTTTTACATAATTTACAATATGCTCTAAACTAGCTTAAAAATTAACTTATAATTAGATGGGTGATCTTGTTCTCTTACTCTTACTCCACTTACCAACTACTATTAAGTATGGTAGTACGCCCTCTAATACAAATCCTACAATGGGGAAAACCTATAATTTCAGTTCATGATAAGCTCCAACTGTTAACATACTTCCTTATTGTCTTCGATTGAAGACGCCTAAGATAAGAAAGGTCCGGAATCGTTGAAAACGCGACGTATTTCTGGCAAAGGCTGCATAGTGGCATAGGAGGTGTCCGAGGGTTTCAACATCCTCCTCGCAAGCCCTACATACACTGTCCATCACCACGCCTATGTAATTTAAGTGAATCCGTAAGCGTACTACTCTGATCCATCCTGCTCAGGCGCAGTATGCTCTTTGTCCTGTCTCATTTCGTATCCTCCAAAGAATCCTTGCAGTTCTCTCCACTGGTTCGCTATTCCAAAGTGAGACATGGGCATCTAAGGCCAAATTTTTCAAATAGGATCTTATTGCCTCTAGGGGCATTGTTCCCTCCAAGTTTACTGTCGGTGACTCCCTGACCATAATCGCCAATTCATTCGCCATTTAATTCCTTGTCACATCATCAAGCCCTGGCACCGCAAATGTATTTATCGCCTTCTTAGAGTACAGCACCGTTCTAGACTTTGTCCTATTGGACCTAACGTCCTGTATTTCCCTTTGGCTATCCGTGAAAATATTGACGATTGTTGTCTCCATGTTTGAACTAATCCAGTTCATGTCCTCTTATATCACACGGATCTCCGCTTGGACGGCAATATTGTGGTCGTGGAGTCAGTAGTAAAATTCAGCCTCTGCTCTCTCGATGCAAAAATCCAGGCCTGTTTCAATATTGAGCTTAATGTTGTCTGCATAACAATAAGTTTCTAGAACAGTCGTGGAGACACTCTTTAACGTTCTCAGTTAACTCATGATAGTAGTGACGCAAAGATGTTTCGATCAACTGACTCTGTACTGTCAGTTTGTTCAAAAATCGGTTGCTGTCCTTTTGTTTAAGCCAACAATTTAAATCAAGCGCAATTATGTAGATTCATATCCCTTTTGTTGTAGCAGACCATTTGCTTTGCTAAATTCCTAAGGTTTTCTAACGCGCTTATGCCGTTCTCATATATAATAACACAGTCTCTCACTAACAAATCCACTGAATTAACCCCTGATTTTACTCAAAGCATTTCCAGTGCTGTTATTTGTTGCATTTTTCATGGTACAAAATCCACGAGTTTTTGCCCACAATTTTGGTCTCTTTCGGCGAATTGCTTCACGCACACGTCTCATAACGTCAAAATAATACTCTTTGTTTACTGTCTGGCCTTCCGGCAAAAATTCATGATGCACTACGCCGTTGTAATCCTTGAAAACCGTGAGAATTTCGTATTTTTTTTTTTTTTTTTTTGACTGAAAATGACGTGGACTTATTGGTCTCGGCTCATTTGGCTGATGTCTGGAATGCATGTCGTGCTCATAAACATACGTCTCGTCTCCAGTTATGAACCTTTTGATGAATATGGGATCGGATTCAGCCTCGCAAATAATATATTTTGCGACCTCAACACGGTCTCTTTTTTGCATGAAATTGAGGTATTTTGGCACCAACTTTGCTGCTACACAACGGAAACCGAAATCACTAACCAAAATGTCTTGGACGGATCCATAGGCATTTTTCCAGTCCACCGCTTTCTCTCTGATGAATAATTTGCGGTTATTGACCAACATTTCTTTTACTTTATAAATGTTTTCATCTTCAATTGACTCACAACCACTTTTGAATCGCTCGTGCTACTGGTAAACTACCGTTTCCCTTAGAAAATCTTTGCCGAAACACTTTTCCAACATTTGCAACGTTCGCGCACCATTAAATTCGTTTTTACGCAAAGTGTAATACAAGTTCGTTGTTTCAAATTTAAATCCATTTCTAAAATTGTATAAAACACACAGAGAGATAGATGTACTCTTGGCTACGAAGATTTATCAAGCTATGACGCTAAGATTTAGCGGGAATATCAACAACAGATGTACCAACTTTTCAAAGAAAAAAAACTCAAATCGAAACGATCGGACCGCTACACAGGGAAAACGCCGGTATCTTTTTGATCAAGGTAGTATTACCTATTGCAGGGTATCCAGAATGCTTTAGCCTTCTCTGTCAATAAAGAAGACCAGGACTCTCCTGATTTTTGAAAGATACATGGTGATCCATGTTGTGTCTACTCTACTCGCTCGGTGCAGCATCTTCTTTGTAGCTGCACCGCTCTACGGGAGCTTAGACAAGGGAATACACATCTCTTCCATGATTTGGACTGTCTCAAAGATAAATCACTGACGAATCCGGTAAATTTTGTCAGGGATATATGTTGGTTATCGTAAGGAACACATGATCTGCACATTCAGGTTTTGGGAGGGCTTGACTCGATCTCTCTTGTCTTTTGATTTTGAGTCCTCGATAAGATTTCAGTTTTCTTCTTAAAGGTATCATAATGCGTCATAGGTGTTTCGAGTGTACACGCTAACTGCGTGCTTGAGTATTAACCATATTAAACTCTACTCTATACCGTTTTACTTAACTTTACGTGCCGAGCTCATTTGCATTATACACCTGAAGCATTTGAACGAACTTCGCTACGAAGTCTTTGCCCTTGACTATCAGTTTCTGTCAGGGTTGGTAAAAACCCTAGTTTTTTTTTTTAAACCCAACCCACCGGGTGCTATTGGATTTTTTGATTTATTACTGCTTCCGAATTTCGTTCAAGTCGACAATATTTTTTGTTTGTTTATACAATTACTCTGTTTTAGTATTTGTAATGCAATTTTGCAATCTTGATGGGATCAAGGTATCATTGCGTACTATGAGCTGCTAAGACTGGGTGATCGAAGCAGACCACAATTACTTCGTTTGAAGCATGCATTATGAGATATAGTGCCGGCATATAAAGATAGACATGATTAAGTTATTCTTTTGCATGATAACACCCGACCTCATGTCGCAAAAGTTTTAAAATAATTATTAGAAACGATCAAATTCCGCATCCACCGTTTTCTCCGAACATTGCTCCGTCGGCTGTTGCGACGGATACAATATACTCACACCTCTTTATACGAACTTTCTTTACATGGTATTTCGCTATAATGGCCTGTTTCTAAAGTGTCAGCCAAATAAATTATTATTTTTTTTTTTTGAAAATGCTATAAAAGAACTACTGAATATTTTCTCAAATTTAAATGGCTGCCTCGGCTGGCCATGCAGTAGCCGACACGATCGGTCCAATTTTTAAGCACACTATCGATTGTGTGGAGCTGTATTTCACCAATGGCTTCACGTCAATTGTCTCTGGCTTGTTGGCGTAACACTTATCTTTTACGGCACCCCACAAATAATAGTCCAACGGTGTCAAATCGCAGCTCCTAGGTAGCCAAACGACATCAGCTCTGCGGCTGATAATGCGATCTTCAAAAACAGGGCGCAAACATCGAGTGTAGCTTCGGCTGTGTGGCACGTAGCGCCGTCCTGTTGAAACCAAATGTTGCTAATATCCTCCTCTTCAATTTTTGTGAACAAAAATTCGTTCAACATGGCCCGATAACGATCGCTATTGCTCATTTTCGAAGAAAAATGGCCCAATTATACCTCTGGACCAAAATCCGCACCAAACAGTGACTCGTCTTGGGTGTATCGGCTTTTCAATGTATGCGTGCGGGTTTTCTGTGCCCCAAATGCGACAATTTTGCTTGTTTACATACCCGCCAAGATCAAAATGAGCTTCATTTGAAACAATGATTTTTTTTGGCAAAATCGGCATCTTTTGTAAGTCGATCGCAGGCCCACTTAGCGAAGCGAAAACGCATTGGATACGCAACCATATTCGTTCAGCGGAAGGATAAAACTAATTATCTGTCAAATCAGACATGATCTAAGTGTTACCATTCACGACCCATGTCGGACCCTTTATTATGGAACACATTCGCTTTAAGCGCATATTATATCGTTCTCCGTTTAAAAAATCGTTTTTTAAAAAAGGGAAGCAAACGCAACACATATTCATCTCGTTTAAAAACATATCAATTTATGGCCTATATTTTCAGAAACTATCTAGGCCGTATAAAGAGATATGAGTTTATCTTTTAACATGTCACCGAATCATTTGCTTTGGAGAATTACAAAATCGGCATCAAAGTTGGAGCGCTTTAAAACACGAGAAGTTGTTCTGAGACGGGATTGGGAAATTGGCTCAGAGGTGGCGAAAGGATATAAGCAGTGATTTTATAAAGTTGTTATTTCATTATCTGTTTGAATTCAAAAGCGGAACAAATAAATTTGTAGTCCCAATACGTAAATGACACCTATTTTTGTTGTAAAACCCAGTGGGTTTATGTTTTTGTTATATCCAAATAAACAGAATAAGACTCTATGATCCGATCTTATGCAATGAGTTACAATCGTCAGTATAAACTCTATTGACTTCCCACAATGTTAGACGTTGTAAGTAGACAACGTAAACAGTTGTTTGGCCAACTACATGATCATGACATTAGTCACTGCAAGCAAATGTTAACGATTTAGTTTTTATTTATTTTTTTTTTTTTAATTTTCGGAAAAATAAAACTACAAACAGTGTCAAATGATTGGTTGTTTGTTAATTTTTCTTTTTTTAGTTGGAAATAAATCTTGCAAATTATAAATTTTAAAATTGTATGAATGAAATAAACACAAACCGTTAAGTAGAAACGAGTATTTTAAATTAAAAAAAAAAATTGTACTTAATAAATAAAATAGAATTCAAATTGACTACAAAGTAGTACTCGTTCTGTACATATTTCCTGCTTAAGTCAGCACATAATGTGGTTGGTTGTTTTGATTGTTTACTCCTGGTATTACTTACTGATGGTCTTTATTATTTCGCATTTGTTTGTAAAGTATTTTGCTTTTGTTTTGTGACTTTAGAGGAAACTAAACTAAATACCAGTAGAGTAGTACGAGTATGGACTTGTATCTTTTAGTTTGTACTCGTTGTATCTGGCAAATGGCACAGCTGTTGCCATTTGTGCAAAAATCTATTTAATTTCTTGAAATTTAATTTTTGTTTTCATTATAATTTAGTTTTCTTTGCATTTGCTTTTGTTTAACTCATTCCCTTAAAATAAATATTTGTAACTGACATACATATGCTCGTACATACACATGTACATATATCCCAAATCTATTGTATCATATGTGGTATCTTATAAATTCATACATCTGTGTAGTCTATGTGTTTTATGACTTTGCGATTATTGTTTCGGTTTTGTTTTTTTTTGGTATCTTATAAGTGCGTTTTTTGAATGGCTTTGACTGCATTACTATTATAGGATCTAATTTGGTAAAAGCTTTAGTTTTAAATAAAACTACAGTCCATGTTTCTATTTTAAATTAAAATGGAATTAAAAAAGGTACACAAATTAAATCAATAGCTAAAAAAAAAGATATCCAAACTAAAGATCAAATATTTTCGCATGCCTGTGCAAATGGAAGCGTTAAATTTACAAATGAATGAACTGATTTAAGCAATACCTTTAAATGTATTTAATTGGGTGCTATTTCGAAGAATACAGTGGTGATCAAAATAGTAGCAACCCAAAAAAATTTTAATTATATTTTTATTAAATTGTTTGAAATTTTTCATATTGTTACGCTTTAACCTTTTTAAAACATTTGATTTCTTTTTAATTGCGTCAAAATAAAATAAATACCATGTCGTTGTTGTTTTACAGTTTTTATTTTCTCAATTTTACTCTATACACTTTATCTTAATACAACAACTTATTTGTCTTGCACTTAACATTCACCTAATATTCAATGGTTTTGTTTACGCCTAAACACGACTTTACTTTATGGTTGCAAAACGGATATCGACGAAGGCAAAGCAGCATTCTTATATATCTAACTGCGTAAAGTTTGGAAAGTTCCCGATATATCTCAAACGCTCTCAAATCCTCTAAGATTGTGTTACCCAAAGATGGTCGAATTGGCAATGCCTTCAAATACACAAATCAGTACGGCATTACCTGGGTAACACATTAACAATCTTGACACAAACGAATAGACCAAAATTCCACAATACAGTCTCAAAGGCACTAATGTGGCGTACAGGCATACCTCGATTAGTGCTCATATTGCGTTTCTGAAAAATTAGCTTTAATAGAAACAGCGTCAATAGAGGTGCTTTTTACAAATATGAGGTTGCGTTCCTAAACAACTTTTTCTTGGTACTTTGAAGTTAAGACAACTTTGTTGCACTTCATTCCATGATGAACCGATACTTTCTATTGTATTCATGATCAAAATTATTTAATGGAACATTGTTGATTGCTGTCAACTGCTTCAACTAGTTGCTTAAAAGTGTTTAGCCTTGAAAGTTGCAATCACTACTTGGTCCATCGGTTAAAAATTGTTGTGGTATATAGAGGTGTAAAAATAATTTCTATTATCGACAATCAGCAATGTTTTTTTTTGTAATTCATTTCTTTCACAATACGATTTTACAGCAGTTCTGAAATCCAGTTATCCATGATTTTCGATTTTCCATCCAAATCACAGGCATTGATTGTTTGGAAATCCCTTTCATTGCCCTGGTATTTTCTGAATTGTAAATTAGTAGCGGTTTCATCCTGAAATCCACAGCTGAATTTCCATCTAATAAGAAGGTTAAACGATCTTTCGCGGCTTTAAAACCTGATGCGGATTTTTCTTCTTTGGAGATGAATGTTTTTGATGGCATCTTCTTTCAAAAAAGACTGGTCTCATCAAAATTGAAAATGTGCTGCCGAGAATAACTCTCTCTTGTATTATATCATCCAAACTCTTCTTAAATACTTCTGCAGATTCTTTACTGGCAGATTTTTAAACTTTTCAAACCTTTCAAGGCTGTTTATGTATCCGTACATTACCTCTGCGGGCGAAACTTTACATGTTAATTAAATATCACAGGATAAAAGCTTCAGAGAGATATTTATTTATAATTTGAGCGATAGTTTTATTGCAAATTTAGAAGAGGGTTATTACGTGCTAATTTTTGTTCTCTATCAGGTCGGCCTTTATCGAAATGTTTGTAATTACTCTTAATTACATAACTTATTTGATTAACAGAGCCTGCTGTGTAAGCCATTAGAGCTTTGCTGTTCTTAAGATTCTAATTGGACTCCGTTACTTCCCGCATGTATTCGTAATAATAGTTATGATTTTGTAAATCAAATCCGACAATTTTCCTTCAAGAGTAGACGTTACTCTAGTAACACTCTATTAAAATATCTCGAATAATTAGAATTTTTTTTTTTTAACAATCAGAACTAATCAATGATATTTATTTTGTAAGACTACAAAAAAAAACAATATTTCAGGAAAAAAATATTTTTGTAACAAAGAAATCTTTAATAATTTCAGCCACCCCTTTTCCACTTAATGTGGAAATTTCAAATTAAAGCCCACATTATTTAAATTTGTGTTTTTTTTTTCTATACAACTTTTCTTGGATTGATAAAAAACACATTGAATTTCTTAAATCCAGCATAAAAATAGAAAATGGTTATAAATGAAAATTAATAAAAAAAAAAAAATATATAAAATAAAAAAAAACATAATTAACGTAACCAACAACAACAAATACAAAAACAGCCTTAAATAAAATTAATAAAAAGCATAAAACTGAAATCAACTAAAAAGAGTAGAAAATAATCAAAATAAATGGATTTCAATGTTCAAATTCAAATGAATCTCTTTTTTTTCATTTCCCTGCATACAATTCGAAAAACCTTTGATTGAATGAGAAAGTCGGTACAAAGTCAAAAACTACCCCTTTTTTGTGAAGAATTTTCAACTGCGAAAATGTTCTTTTTTCCGAGTTTTTCAAGTGAAATTATTAAAACTGAAAATGGTTAACGAGTACGATTTGTATGAAAAATGAAAAGCAACAAAATAAAAGATATTCTTCCGAAAGTTAAGATAGCAACTGAATGGAAATGGATAATGAAATCAGTGAATGAAAGCAAAAAAAAAGAAAAGTTTCTCAGCCATTTGTTACTGGTGGCTAGAATTAAAACGCATTAATATTTTAATTTATATTCTAACAAAATTTCCCTGCACACAAGCACACGTACACAGACAGAATTAATATTAAGTACAGTTATAATAATTGGGTATGGGAATAAGTTCTCAAGTCTTTCTTTCTAGTCCTGTAGCAATCAGCTTATTTTTCCACTTGTTTTTTCTAGGTATGAGCAGGTCTTTCTAGATTTCATTCTATAGCTGGGCTTAGAAGATCGAAAAATTTTTCATTTGAGTTTTTTTGAGTAATAATTTTTAGGAACGGTGATGCAACAGACGAGAGTCCCTGGTGAGAATCGAAGCCAGGACAAATTTACGAGCAGGCTATTACACTTAGAGCTGCAAAACAATCGATAGAACTATCGATAATATCGATAGTTTTGTTTTTGGCTGACCATCCATAGCTTTTTTGCACTATCGTCAAATTCCAAAAGTAAATACGAAGGCCACTAAATGCAGTCAAAATCACATTTGCAAAACTTTTATAAAGGGTCCGCCATCTAACGTTTTTTTTTCCAACTAGTGCTTATTTCGTGAATGGTAACACTTAGCTCATGTCTAATTTGACAGATAATTAGTTTTATCCTTCCGCTGAACGAATATGGTTGTGTATACGCTTCGCTAGGTGGGCCTGCGATCGACTTACAGAAAACACACAGAAAACCCGCACGCATACATTGAAAAGCCGATAGACTCAAGATTTTCTTCGAAAATGAGCAAGGAATGGCCGTTACAGTCAATGGCGCTCGTTATCGGGCCATGTTGAACGAACTTTTGTTCACAAAAATTGAAGAGGAGGATATTAGCAACATTTGGTTTCAACAGGACAACGCTACGTGCCACACAGCCGAAGCTACACTCGATGTTTTGCGCCTTGTTTTTGAAGATCAGCCGCAGAGTTGATGTCGTTTGGCCACCTCGTAGCTGTGATTTGACACCGTTGGACTTTTATTTGTGGGGTGCCGTCAAAGATAAGTGTTACGCCAATAGGCCAGAACAATTGACGCTTTAAAGGACAATATTCGTGAAGCCATTGGTGAAATACAGCTGCACACAATCGATAATGTGCTTTAAAATTGGACCGATCGTGTAGGCTACTGCATGGCCAGCCGAGGCAGCCAATTGAATGAAATTATTTTCCATTATTAACCGGAAGGATTGTACTTTCAAATAAAAAAAGAAATTTGAGAAAATATTCAGTAGTTTTTTTTATAGCATTTTCAAAAAAAAAAAAAAATTATTTCGCGGACCCTTTATGTACATGTAGGGACACAGTTTAACCGTTTCTTAAATTTTTATTTATTAAAGTCAAAGTATGAATTGTAACTAAAATATGTTCGTACAATCGTTTTTACATTTGACTCAAACAAATTAATCTTCATTTCGTCAGACCATAGCATGTTGTTCTAACTAGTATGGTGCAGGTGTTCGTTCCGTTTGCTGAGAAATGGACTCTTACCCATTAGTCTCACTTTTGAGGCTTTTTGATGACTTGAAGGGATTAATCTTTGAAGTACGAATTTAAAGTTGATCAAAGCTGACAGTTGTTGCATTAATTACTTTAGTTTTGAAGCACTTCATGGTCTGAACAATTTTCGCTATATATGTAGATTGCCTTTCCATCAAAAAAGGAAAAAAAATAAAGGAAAAAAATAAAGTGTCCCTTTTATTTGTTTCAACACTGTATATTTATTATTATTCTGTCCCTTTCACATTCTAATGTTGTTTCCACAAGAATCCGATAGTATCGATAGTATCGATAGTTTTTTTTGCAAACTATCGAAACTATCGAATGGGCCGACTATCGATAGTTTTGCAGCTCTAATTACACTGCCTACTAGTCTACTATGGCATCAAACAAATCTATTAAAAAAATGTATCATAAAAATCAGGGTAGTGGATACGAAAGTGAGTTGAAGAGAATCTTATGTTTGCAAACATAAAGAAAAGAGATCTAAAGAGAAATAATCTATCAGTTCAGTATATATATCTTTCATTCACAACACCTAAGACTAAGGTGAAAAATGTCTTAAATCGTGTCATTCCAAAGTAACTGAAACAAATTTTTACGAAGGCTGAACAGTGATATACAAATTTTTCGAGGGTCTCATCAACCTTATCACTAGTAATGCAAATACTGTTCTCTGCCATGCATATGCAGTTCAGCTATGTCCTAGTGCTCCGTTAGAATGCCCAATGTGTCACTTAGGTAGCTCTTGCTTACTTTCTGTTAGCTCCTTGCCTTGTCCCAACTTACCTCTGGCGATGATGGCAAGCATTACACGAATGATCAGAAGGAGACGGGACCTATTCAGAAAAATGTCAGTGCTAAGTAAGGATCACCACCACTACTTAGCAAGGTTACCGGCGACCAGTCCGGGGCCGTTGTGGCCGTTGTATTTACACTCACGTGTCACTAATCCCGACCAGAGGTATTCTTGTGCCACGTGAATCGGGAGCCCCTTGTGGGAGCCTCGCGATGGCTGTGGGTTAGACATTAAAGCGCAGGCAGAGTGCGAACTCGGTATGGTGTTGCATCTCCTCACCAAGGTGTGAAGGATATGAGTGTCTTAACAACACGCCTTCGAATTGATACTCACTTGTGATATTTACTTGTGTTTACCATGGGTGGGGGTGTTGGTGGATGCATAGTATTCATCAAAGGCATTGTAGCACCATTGGGTATAACAGCGCGGCAGCAACTACTTACTAAGGATCTACACAATCATATGGCGGCTAGCTACAGCAGACTAATAATCTTCTTCGATTGAAAATCAACTGAATGGATGCTTTGTGGAAAGCCATATGCTCCCAAGAACAGTGATCATTTGGCTACCGGTCGGATGTTTAGGAGAACTTGTCTACCAATGCACGAACGACCAATTGGCTAAGGTTCTGTGGAGTATCTAGTATTGATAATATTTAATTGCAAGACTACAATAAGAACCCTTACAGGTGCTTATATTATATATAGGGTGGGCCATTTAAAAGTTGAAATTTATAAATGTAATAAAACAAAAGCGGTTTGAAATTTTGCCAAATTTATATATTTTTTTGCTGTGAAGTACAACTGTTCTGGTTAGAAATTAAATATTATTTTATTCATATGGCTGCTGCAGCTGGCCTTACGGTACCCCATTCGATCAGACCAATTTTCGAGAATTGTTCAAGTGTATGGGGTCGTTTAACGGCAATGGCATCACGAATGTTGGCCTTCAAATGCTATATTGTCTCTGGTTTGTCGGCATAACACTTCTCTTTAACGGCGCCCCACAGAATTCAGTCAAATCGCAGCTTCTTGGCAGCCAATTGAAATCACCATATCGACTAATTAAACGGCTACCAAGCGTTTGACACAATAAATCGATTGTGGTATGTTGCATCATCCTGTTGAAATCAAACATCGTTCACATCAATACCATGAAGAGCGGTCACAAAAAAATCGGTTATCATGGTGCGATAGGTGTCTCCATTGAACGTAATTGTTGTTCCGTCCTCATTTTCAAAAAAATATGGGCCAATGATGTCTCCGCTTCACAAGCTTCTATAAGACCACCTTTTGGTTTTGTGAGTCCCAAATACGGCAATTTGGTTTATTTACGTATCCACCAAGATGAAAATGATCATCGGAAAAGATGAGTTTTTACTTTTTTTTTAAATTTTTTTTTCGCAATCTCTGATCGATTGTCTTTGTTTTGGAAATAATTTTCTAATAAATCCCAACGTTACTCAAACATAAATCGATTCATTTTGTTCAGTGAATATAATATACGGAATTTTGTGACAGAATAGAATGGCATAAGTATTGCCAGATTCGAAATAGCCGCTGGTTCATATTTAAGCTTTACTGAATGAAGTGCGACTAAATGATTTGCAAATTGTGTCTCTCTTTTTTACACGCTAAGACTTTATCGGTGCTGATCTCTCGTGATTTAGTGATTCGACCACTATCTTATGTTGAAAACATAGCTTTTCATTTTTACGACTATTATCGTAACTGTCGCGTAAAAACAGATCTGCAGTATTTCTTTCCGAAATTTTATTATAATTTTTTGATTTGTATTTTTCTACCCATTCATCATTAAGGGATTAAGCCTCTTCAAGGCGGTCGATTTCAATGATACCATTCGACCAGGCGCTATTGCAGGACACTGCGACCCATGGGATCTATTGTGACTGTTCCGTTCTATAATTTGTTCAACAGATCTGCTGCCTTCCTAATGAACACCAGCAGATCTGAAACCGTAATCTAAATATTTCCACCTGAGACTATCAACAACCCCACATTCTCACAATATGTGTTTCGCTGTTTCTGATGCCTGTGAGTACAGTCTACGAGCATCTTCATCTGTGACCCGTAAAAAACTATATTAGGAGTTACAAGTCCGACCTGCCATACTTGAGAACCACGGGTCTACGCCCAAATATCGGATTGATCACCCTAGAGTGGCGAAGTCTCCTTTGAGTATTCCATTGTTATTTCCACAGATTGAGGATGATAGTAAAAGGTTCTGCACAGCAAGCTTCCGGATCGATATGGGGTGTCATGGAACCCTTTCTTGCTAATGCATTCGCTATTTCATTACCATCTATCGCACAGTGTCCAGATACCCAAAAAAAACTGGACACTACTTCAAGGCGAATGCCTTTGCAACATTACGTAGCAATCTGTGACCAGTCTATTTATCATACAATTCGAGCTGAATGCACTTAAGGTAGCTTGACTGCCAGATATTATATTAATGGTCTTACCCTTGAGCTCACTGTCCAGGTTGATCTCTGCACACACACACCAATGGCCATAATCTCAGCCTGGAAGACACTTAGCGCTCTTCCCAGTGGGATCTACAAGTCTCGGTTGGGTCCATAAACACCAGTACCAAAACAGTCATTCATTTTAGATCCAGCGGTATACCAGTTTAGTCAATGATAACAAGTGCATTAAAAAAAATATATGGCATAGCTTTTTTATGCGCAAACGGTCTTGCGATTTATCCACTGAGTTGAGCAGCCTTAAGCCTTGCCAACCTCATGTACTTTTGTCATCCGTTTTCTTATATTTTTCTATAGATTACAACTGCTATTTTTGACCTGAACATTTTACATAATGTGGCATAATGTTAATAATTTATTTGTTTACTCAAAAAAATTTATGTTTAATTAGCATACGAAATTAAGTTTATTTACGAAAATACTTTTACCCCTAACCAAGCTGAGAATAATTTTATTTAAATGATATAAATTAATGGTATTGAAAATATAATTTCCATTTATAAAATTCCATTTATAATTATGATGATTACCAAATGGAAGCAAATAAAACCAGACTAAACCAACTTTAACTAAAAGAAATTATAAGACTCTAACGAAAACGTTGATTTGGCATCAGTATCATCATCATCATCAGTATCATCATCAGCCAAAAATAACGTTTTAAAAAAGATTTTTTTTAATTTAAAAAGTTATCCTCAAATACATCCCTTTAAAAAAAAGAAGGATGGATGGTATCCTTTAACTAAATTTACGGTAATAATAATGATTATGATGATTGTGGTGGCTGGCTATGGTGGAAGATGTACAAGTAGAATATTTACTCATTAATAATATTTTTTTCTACTGTTTTTGGATTAAAGGGCATTACAATTTACCATTTTGATTCAATGGGTTACATTACGCTTTCAAATCTATTCTATTTCGTGCTTTAATTTAAAATTTGATTCTTTCACTTTATTATCCTTCAGCTTGCGCTGGTTATGGCAGAGTTTTTCAGTGAGTATTTAGAATACAGGGTTTTCATATTTTCAAATGAATATAGAAATGTTGGAATTAAGTATGTGTGTATCTGTTAAATAATATTATATTTTATATCTATAAATTTGAATCTATAATTTTTTTTAAATACTAAACTTCTACCCTCTCCCAAAAAAAAAAAAAAAAAAAAAAAAAAAATCACTCTATTACATTGACACAGCTTCCACCACATTGTCATCCTCAGCATCTACATAAACGTCATTATTACACAAATAATATTTAAAATAATTACAACAACAACAAAACAAAGAAATGCGTAATGCGAAATACAAATTATGGAAATACAAATACACATTTATCTTTTATTCGTTAGGTAAACTATAGACGAATATTTTATAATACTTTTTGTCCAAGTTTAGAATATGGATTTTTGCCTTTTTTCATAAAAAGCATTAGGGGGCTACGATACTACGTGTACCTCAGCATATGCCTTTTAAAAATGAACTTTTTTATTGTGCGTTGTAAGTTGGGTGCCTCTTGTGCTTATGGCTGTACAACTTACTAATATTTGATTTTTAACCCATAAAAACAACTTGTTACACCCGCTATTCTTAGGTAAGGTTGGGTGGCGGACCTTTTTTAAGAGATAAGGTTAAATTTAGGCCATTGTGATACCACAAGCGTAAGAGCTAACCCAGCGATAATTTTCACTTCAAAGTAAATCTCACAATTGTGGTAACGGTCATCCTGGAAAATTTAGTATACGATGACAAGAAGTGCTAGGCAAGGCACCTCCGTTTTTTCATGGCAAGGGCTGGGCACTGACACATGTGGTGAAAGGTAGTCTCCTCCTCAGAATCACAGCTCCTGCAGAAGTCATGTGAGGAAATGCCGAGTCTATTGGCCTGCCTTTCAATAGATCAATAGCCGGTCGATGAAAACAGGAATATGCAATTGATGGCCATGCTATTCAAGGAAAGAAGATAGTCAGTCCTTATTTTATCCAGATCGGTCAAGCAGCGCTTAGCGATACTGCATGCGCCCGCATGTTGCCAACGAGATCAACAACCGAAAGATAACCAGCCTAACCGAGGCAATCGGAATACCTATGCCCGGTTCCTATTTGAAAATTGTAAGCTCTGAGATCTCCGACGATATCTCTGTGTCCTGAAACCCATATAAGGTGTGCTTCAAAATGATAAGGTCACCTTAATATTTGCTCAATTCATCCAAACTATAAATTGGTCATCTTATTAAAAAAAATTCTACGTTCAAATAAGTGAATAATAAGCTGGTTTTGCTTTTAGAGATGTACCATTATATTACATTTATTTAAATTTATGTAAATAAGTGCAAAATTCAATGCGTCAAAATGATAAGGTCACTGATTCATTTATCTAAACCTTTATTTGAACTAAGCATTAATCAATTACTTTTAATTTATGCAGTTCCCTTTTCCTTCCATTGTCTTAAAAATATAGGATGACATCGCACTTACTAAATTGTCCAGAACGTTGGAGCATATTTCGCGCCAGCTGTTGCAGATTATCACTTTTAATTCATCTTTTGTACTGTTTGTTGTCTGCATAAACAATACGCACAAGCAGTCACCACAAATTTTCCATGGGGTTTAAGTCGGGGGAACGTGCTGGCCAATCAAGTATTTTAATATTGTGCTCCTCAAACCCTTGTCTGGTCGATTTGCTGACATGAATTGCTGTGTTATCTTGCTAAATGGTGAAAGTTTTGTCAGTATTTTGGGCCAAATAAGGCAGCAAATCTTCAGATAGAATGCCATGATATTCTAAACTATCTATTCAAGTGGAAGTAAAGTAGAGTTCCAGGGTACCATGTGAGCTAAAGCCAGCCCAAACCATCAAACTGCCCCCGCCGAAATTTCGTTTGGAAAAAAACAAGGCCTCCTTCCTTAAATCTCGCCAATAGCAATTGAAAACATCTGGTCCATCCAGGTTAAATTTTTTCTCATCAGAAAAAATTACCTGCAAACCCAAAAATTTATGGAATATCTTATAACCTTTTTAAAAAATGTTTACCTGCTGCCAAACTCCTTGCACTTAATCTTATGCTGCTTACTCAGACAGGGAATTTTTTTTAAATTTGCCCGAATAAGTTTTGGCTGGGCGTTGATAGCTCTCAGAATTGTGCTTTTTGAAGCTTGTAATTTCAATTCCTCTTTTATTGTTACCGCACTTTTCATGGATTTCGAGGCCTTTCGCGAAATTAGCCGAGTTTCACGGGCAGTCAGGACCTTTGGATGACTCGTGCTTTTTAATTTTCCATAATTTTCTCAGTTTTTGAGAAAATTTTGCACAACAAAGATCGTCCCAGTTTTTTCGCCATTTCACGCATACTCAATCCCTGCTCATGAGGTGCCATAATTCGTCCTTGTTCATAAGGTAAATTATAAATTATTAAAAAAATAACAATTGTGATACCCTCTGATTAGATTAATTGACCTTATCATTTTGACGCATTGAATTTTGCACTTATTTACATAAATTTAAATAAACATAATATAAGTGTACATCTCTAAGAGCAAATCCGGCTTATTATTCACTTATTTGAACGTAGAATTTTTTTGAATAAGCCATACATTACATTTTATAGTTTGGATGAATTGAGCAAATGTTAAGGTGACCTTATCATTTTGAAGCACACCTTAGCAGTTAACTCCGAATGATCTGAAATTTTGCTTGTGATTGTACTTCTAAAATTTGATTTTGAAGCCATAAGAGCAACTTGTGACACTAACTCACTAATAGAACGATAATTACCGTCATTAGGTTCCTTTTATACGATTTTGGAAAACGAACAACGGTTCTTGTGAATTTTTTACACCAATTTGTCATTTGTAACTATTTTGCTACCACAAATTTCTGTTTCTTTTAAATAACCCTACGAACTGTTAAAAAGTTTCGAATCGTTGAATGCATACCATCTTCTGTACAAGTTTTCTCTGGCTCAATAGCCCCTGCCTGGGGTATCACTTCTTGGGTTAGAGCCGCCAATACAGATGGGAGGTAATTGTCATAGTTCCGCAGCCGAACAGGAATAAAATATTGTACGAGGTTTAGCGTAGTTTAGTTGCTACCACAAGTTATACAAACTTCGGAAACTTGAGTTCCTGCCCTATGATTGATTTAGGTGCAATACACGTGGTGGTTATGCTACTGAATCGGTAATTGTGCAGTGAAGGCTCTGAATTTCTGAATAAGAAGGGAGTGCACTTAATCCATATAATACTACCCTAAATACCGACTAGTATACCTTTTTTAGCTAATTTTTCAGGGGAATCGGTCTATATGCATACATCTATAATTGTAGCGATATTCTAAATGGAACAAGGGGGACTTCTCTCAGTCAATGAGCTGCACTTGATTTTATTTTTAGACTCATCGAAAGGTACCTACAATTTATCGCCGGTTCCGAGCGACAGATGCCTTAGTTAGAGAAGTTTTTCATAGCGTAAATACTCATAAGCAACTAGCAATGTTCTGAGGTGATACCACTGTTGAAAACTGTTAGATGTTGTGGCGTAGTATTGAACCGAGGACTTTTTGGTTGGCCGGCGGGTGTCTTACCTACCATATCACAGCGGTATATGGCATTGGTAGACACTTTTAACATCTGGTTTGTAGAGCTTCTAAGAGCAAGGTGATTACTTTGAAAATAACCCTCAAAATGAGACTACATTATCCAGCGATTTCATAACTTCCTCGCTGTCGGTAAGAACCCCTGCAAGATATACGCATATAATCAATTTGCTCCACAGCTTCTTTACGTCCATTATTTTAAATTAAGTTATACTACAGCAGGCTAATTGCTTTTATAATGCAAACATAAAATAAAAAACAAAAGTATTTAAACTCAGCGTAGGGGAGTCTTTGGGTGGCCGGGTGTTTTGAAGACACCCATCTCTCTTTTTTGTAACTCTTTGTATTTATCCAAATAATGCTTGAATGTTGAAAATATTTTATTTGTTTTATTCCAAATTTTAGTTTGAAAGGCATAAAGTTTAAGAGAATTGGAAATTTGTGAATATACTTAAAACTTTTTTTTATAAAATCTTAACCCTTAAAGGCTAAGGAGTATCGATTTTATTTAACCCTTTTAAAAAATTTTGTATGTTATCAACTGTGAGGGAATACGATTTGACTCTTTGTCGACAATCACATTGAGATTGTAGGCCTCTAATGCAAAGAAGCTGTATAAAACCCGACATTCTGGGCTGATTGACACAGTCAATTGTAATCATAATGTAGGCAATAAGATACCGAAACCATTGGAGATTCACAACCTATATACCAGATATGATTTGCTTGTTCCTGAGAATGTAATATAAACTGATGATTTAAAAGGAAAGTAATTTTGGCAAGGAAAACTGGATTCTATACAGACGGAAGCATACGAAACGGGCTTGCTGATAAACATTTCCAAACCAAAATTATGCGAATCAACGCTAATACTCGTAACACAACGATCTTGTGAGATGTCCCGTCTTTTTACTATCTCGGCAGTATCATTATGACGTCTAGCGTTACCAGTGCTGATATTCCGAACAGATTGAGTTTAGACAGCCAATTTTTTTGGGCCAACTGAATGCTATAGGGCGTTCGTCAAAAACAAAAATTAACATCTTTAACACACACGAGTTAAAATGTATTTTTATATGGTTGCGAGTTATGGAATGCGATTGCGATTGATGTCAATGCCTTTCAGACATTTATAAACCGCTATCTACGACGCATTTTGAAAATATTCTGGCCAGAAGCAAGATCACGCCGAGTTCCTGTAATGAAAATTAATTGGGCATACTCTAAGGAAGCCAAACTACGACTTAGCGAAACTGGCCCTTAAATAGAATTCGCAGGAGAGCAGAAGAATCGGAATGCCAACCCATTTCTAGAGAAGACAGTTTAGAAGCTGAGAATGAGAGAATGAGAATGAGTTGGAGCCAGATCATTGGCTTTAGATAGGCATCAATGATAATAATATTTTATGGATCATCTTGAGATCTTTAAAGGATCTAATAATAACAACTTACAAGTTAAGTATTGAAATTAAATAATTAACTTTTCTAGCCTTCTTTAAAATATTTAATTTTTTCTATTTTACTTAAAACAACTTAGAAGTCTTAGAAAATGGGCCCCTAGATCTGAGACACGTTTCAAAAACACTGTTTTTATTTATTTTTGCACAAGTATTATTAATTATACTTTCATAAAGCGCCAAGGAGAAAAAATGCGGCTTTTCGGTAGTTGAAATGCGCTAAATATCATGCGAAAGGTGCT
The DNA here is from genome assembly GCA_023159175.1 of Wohlfahrtia magnifica. Classification (NCBI taxonomy): domain Eukaryota; kingdom Metazoa; phylum Arthropoda; class Insecta; order Diptera; family Sarcophagidae; genus Wohlfahrtia; species Wohlfahrtia magnifica. The sequence continues at coordinate 2,363,111 of JAKWBJ010000497.1, forward strand.
AAATTGGCAACACTGTATTTTAATTCAATCATACGATGTTAGAAAATAAGGAGTGCTATGCATTATTTGTTAAAGAAACATATTACTGCGAAGCTTTGTCGATAGGAGTGCAAGGATGTATCATACATATGATTATGTCAGGACAAGCTCCATGTGGTGCTACAAATAAGAAGAGATTTGGAACAGAAATTATGAGGAAATGTCATTCCTACAATTTTTTTTTTTTTTTTTTTGCAATGATGATCATAATAGACAGATTAAGATAACTTTGAGAAATTTTCTTTGGCACTTCAAAACGCTACGTGGAACTGTCTGCCTGAACCAGAGACTTATTGGTTTGGTGGATTGTCGAACAGCAACTCATAATATGAGGAGAATAATGAGATTTTGTTAGATATTAAACTACTCAAGGGTTAATTGCAATTAAATATTTTTTTTTACTTTTTCATGGGATAATTTTATTTTAAGTTTCTCGACGTAAGTACCCCAAAAAAAGAAAAAAAAATCGAATATAAAACAATTCAAATTTAAACAGACGATTGTGTGAATAGATTCGATTTTAGTTAAAATTTTATTATTTTTCGTTGTTCGTTTTATTTTATTTTAAATCGTTTGATTTTAATTTTTTACATGTTCTCCTGAGTCTTTTTACGCTTTTTTGTTATTTTTCTGTGTTGAAGTCATTGAATCATCGAAAATGCTTAAGCACGGAAAGAGTTTGTTTTATATTCGCTCTGACAGTAGTCAGATTTTTAACCCATGATACTCGTGTATTTGATTTTATAATAGGGGATGAGATTTTATTTCTTCGTTCTATTCTTTCTTTCAATTGTTGTAGAGTATTTTTTTAAGAATAATTAATTTTCATATTTGAAAGTATGATTTTGCTCTCTATCTTAATGATATTCTTGAACAGAAATCTAAAAAAAAAAATGACAAATAAAATTCATTTTTAGACAAAACAAAAAACGATTCAAATACTTAAACCCTAACTGTACTTAATGTTTAAGTAATAATATTAAAAAATAAAAATAAAGTAAATTGTAAAGGAATGTGTGGAACAAGGGAAGCATTAAATAATTTCAATTACCCATTTATCATTAAGTGAACAATTAGAGTAGAAGCACTAATAAGAGAAAAGATATTTTCGCTCAATCCTAACTTAATAACACCCTATAAAACTATGTAATCATCTTTTAAAATAATTACCTTCCAGAATTAAAGGCAAGAAAAGCAGCTATGAACTTACTTTACGCAGAAGTCACGGCACCTACCAGCCCCTCACAGAAATATCTACTGAAATATGCAAATATAGCTACGATAGGCAGTAGCCCGCTTTAATCGGATTCAGTCAAATTTTAAGCAAAAGATAAGTTTTTCACAAAATTTTCAATAGCTCTAGAATCAGTGAAAAATATTATTATAAAAATTTTGAAGATAATCAAAAAAAAAAAAAAAATGAAATTGTTAGCCAGATGGTGGAGCGTAAGAGCTTACGAACTAAAAATCGCTTTATAACTTTACTGTCTCTTCAATAATGAATATGAACACATCTCTTCTATATACTAAAAATCCGTCGGTAAAGTCGAATACTTCAATATAGGGTCCGCCAAATAAATTTTTTTTTAATGCTATAAAAAGAAACTATTGAATATATTCTCAAATTTCTTCTTTTATTTGAAAGTACAATCCTTCCGGTTAATAATGGAAAATAATTTCATACAAATGGCTGCCTCGGCTGGCCATGCAGTAGTCTACACGATCGGTCCAGTTTTTAAGCATATTATCGATTGTGTCCAGCTGTATTTCACCAATGGCTTCACGAATATTGTCTTTTAAAGCGTCAATTGTCTCTGGCTTGTTGGCGTAACACTTATCTTTGACGACACCCCACAAATAATAGTCCAACGGTGTCAAATCGCAGCTCCGAGGCGGCCAAACGACATCAGCTCTGCAGCTGATAATGCGATCTTCAAAAACAAGGCGCAAAACATCGAGTGTAGCTTCGGCTGTGTGGCACGTAGCGCCGTCCTGTTGAAACCAAATGTTGCTAATATCCTTCTCTTCAATTTTTGTGAACAAAAATTCGTTCAACATGGCTCGATAACAATCGCCATTGACTGTAACGGCCACTTCTTACGCATTTTCGAAGAAAAATGGCCCAATTATGACTCTGGACCAAATTCCGCACCAAACAGTGACTCGTCTTGGGTGTATCGGCTTTTCAATGTATGCGTGCGGGTTTTCTGTGCCTTCAATGCGACAATTTTGCTTGTTTACATACCCGCCAAGATCAAAATGAGCTTCATCTGAAAAGATGTTTTTTTTGGCAAAATCGGCATCTTCTGTAAGTCGATCGCAGGCCAAGGTTCTCAGCGTTGTGCAAGCGTATACACAACCATATTCGTTCAGCGGAAGGATAAAACTAATTATCTGTCAAATCAGACATGAGCTAAGTGTTACCATTCACGAAATAAGCACTAGTTGAAAAAAAACGTTAGATGGCGGACACTATATTATTGTCTGATGGCTGATTTAAATGTCACACATTTTATTATATTATCTTGTGCGCTTTATTTTTTTCGATTTAAATTTATTACCCAATTTTAATCAAATGACATCAATATTATTATTGCCTTTTACTTTATAATTCCCCTGTTATAATTGTTGTAGTTGTTGTGTTTAAAAATTTTAAAAATGATTAATAATATTTTTATAGGATTTTGAAAAATACAAAATAAAATGGCAAAAAAAAAATATTAATAATTTTATAATTTAAATGCAGATAAAGTATAAAATTATTAAGAAAAGAACAATGGTTGTCACTACAACTATACTCGTACTACATAAGACGACAAATTCTTAGAAATACCAAAAACACAAAAGCCGACATTAAAATTGAATTAAAAACATATTAATCAAAAATAATATATTTTCATTTGTTAAACAAAAAAATTAAGATACTTAAGCCTCTCAAGTAATGCCCACATTTGGATAATATTGACACCAGTGACTTTTGGTTTCAGCAGGATGGCGGCAGAAGCCACACAGCCAGCAAAGCAATTCCCGGTCGCGTAATTTGTCGATTTGGCCATATCAACTGGTCGCCTCGTTCTTGTGATTTAACGCCGCTGGATTATTTTCTCTGGGGCCATTTGAAGGACCAGGTTTACGTGAACAAACCACAAACAACTGGTAAGTGAAGCTTTGTTCAAAATGTGGTTCCAAATTTTATGAAAAATCATATCATATCATATTTCATTATTAATTCCCATATTTCTACTTTATATTGGTATGAATAAACTGAATATGTCAACGACAAAAAATGTGTTTTTAAGCCAATTTACCAATTAACCTCAAATTTTCCCACTCTTTATTATGATGATATTGCAAATTTTGCCCTAGAACGGACATAACAAGATCTGATTTTTTCTAGAACCAAATTAAAATTTTTGCTTTCAATCCAATTCGATGGAGAGAGCTAATTGACGTCTTATGTTACTAAAGTGAAGATTTTAAATTAAAAACAGACCGATATGTTTTATTTAACTTTGAGGGTGATTTAGAGTAAATCGATCCAATTAAAAAAGTTGCAAACATCAACACAAGCAGCATATACCCTTATCACCTATGGCGGTATAGCGTAAGAAAAAAATTTTTAAAATATTCTTAAGCTCCACCCAAAAAACAATATGTACGTGAAACACTAACAAATGAATGAGACTTATTTCAAATACTTTTATTATGTGTAAAATTTTTAAAATTAACGCGATTAAAACAAATACGAAATAAAATTAAAAAAGAATTATTATTTAAATCAAACTCTGAGCAAAAAAAAAAAAAAAATACAAACAAAAAACACTTTTTTTTTTGAAGCCTCGCCTTTTTTTATATTAATTTAGGTAAAATGCCAGTCAGAAAGAGTCTTTAAATTTTAAAGAAATCTTAATATCAATTCAATATAAATCAATATGATATTTTCGAATATGCAAGAGACATAAATTAATCGATTGATTTTCGATAATGAGAAGAAATTAATTGTAAAAAAAACATTTTTTGTATTTTATTTTAAGTGGAAAAAAAGTTATCACGCACACAGTGTTGTTATACATGTTTGACCGTATGCACCCAAACGGTTAATATTCAAATAAAAACGGCGGATTAAAATGCCATTATTTACCAAATATTTTCCTTAATTGGAGCTTGTAAACTTTAAAATATTAAAAATGATTCGATATCCTTAGACAAATTCTGTTCTTATGATCAAAGTAGAAACTAATTGAAGCATAATTTAATAATTCTTTAAATTTGTAAATTTCCATCTCATATCATACAGTGTTTCTTAAACTACGATCCATATTCTAAAAATTCTTAACGTACTAGCTACTTATCTAAGATGAAGTCTATACTTATCTAATTATAGCCTTACTGCCGAGGTTCTTACATATTTTTTATTTTTTGCATGAGACCAGCACTCAGGCGAAAATAGGTTGTGGGAAGGATGATAGAGGGAGTAGTGCTTGTGAACGTTCGATTTAAATTCGAAGACATTCGCAGGATGATTGTTCCACAAACGAACAGTGCGATTTAAAAGATTTATTCCTTGATTTAATCGGCAGCTTTCTGGATGGGATGAAATTATCCAATCCTAGCTTTATTTTATTGACAAAATAGAGTTTCCAATTGAAATACCCGTAGAAATCGTTAAGCTCAGTCCAACGAGCCTTTGCGTAATTGAAAACCAAGCGCTGTAAAGAGTGGAGAACGGGAAAGAGGCAAAAATGGTACAGTGATCCGAAATTCCGAGAGGCGCAAGGACCTCAACTACATACTTCTCAGGGTGTGTAGTGAGGAAGGGTCGAGGCTGATATTCTGATGCCCATCTGCACACGATATGTGAGTAGGTTCATACACTAGTTGCACAAGGCCTTCTGAAGTTGTGCGGCCTGGATGGAGACAACAATTTCACTGTACGGGTAATTCGCAAGGATACTCAATATTCAATCGAAAAAAAACCAAAGCTAGAAATGGTAACCTCTTTTTCCGCGTTTGGGCTTCTATACAGGAACCCGAAAACCAAAAGATGTGCCTTGATTTTGAATTTAATCCAACGACAATTAAATTCTGCATCGGGCATGCCAAGTGGCTGCTGGCACTGGTATCAAATTTCAATAGGATTACCAATATTCTCCATATCATAAATTTCCACAAAAAAAAAAAAAAAAATAAAACTAAAATTAATAAAATACTGTTACGAAAATGAAAATGCCTACAAAGAAACTACACCACATCAGCGTCTTTACAACTATTGTGGGATTTTGGTATATTTGGTATTAATGTGTCACCCTTTCCTCCATCTGGCTCGAGAAAATCCCGAACCAAGCTGGAAAGGCATAGGACATAAGCAGCCTGATAATCTGGCGGTATATCAGCAGCCCGATTCTGGTACCACGGCCAAGTCTGTGTCCAAGTAATCCATGGTACATATGGCAAACATCATTCACTTTCTCAAGGAAGTGGTGTATGTGCCTATAAAACTCAAAGTTTTCATGGAAGAGTATTTCAAGTTACCACAACTTATCCGACGTATTCACGCTCTCCCCACCAATAGTCAGACGAAGAACATGAGATCTGCAGACCACGTCTGCCCTTTATAAGAACACCATTAGTCTTAACTATATTCAGCCGAAGGCCCCATTTCGCAAGATACTAGTGCAGGACACCCAAATATCGGTTCATCCTGTTGTCCACTTGCCTGTGGACCATTTGCCGCAACCAGTATCCAAAAAAAAATTTCTAAATAGGGCTACAAATAAAGCACAAATTTAATGTAAGTATCGCGATGTCGCCACTCGCCATGGTGCTCAAAGCACGGGTAAAAACAATGTCCCGGCCACCGCTCTCACATATGAAATACGTCATATTATTGGAGTGTCTGGAGGCTATCTAAATTTGATCATGTCACCCGGTTATAAGTGTAACACCACAAGGAGCTCTCCACGACTTGGCTACAATTAAAAGAGCTAACCACAGTCGGCATGGTCACCGTGGGGCACCCGCCAGCGTGGTGAGTCTATGGTTAGACTTTGCAGCAAACACACTGCTATTTAGGTAGGTGACCCTTGTGAAATGGGATACAAACCGATACATCCTCTAGCATCTGTTTCTTTATGTGCGGAGATCAGCCTTGACAGTGAGCTCAAGGCAGAGACTATTAATATATTTTTTGACAGCCAAGCGATTTAGTAATCTCCCATTACTATGTATGGGAGATGATACGCCAACTTTAAAACTGATAGTCTGTATTGACTGCCAAGTTATTTAGACCAAATTCAGAAACTTTTACTTTAACCGTTCTCAAGATATACAGAAATCAATACTTACTTTGTGTGGGTGGTATAGGGTTGCCAAATTCAACATGGCAAAATTCTTTATAATTTTAGAAAAAAATCTTGATCTTAAAAAAAAAATCTTGACAATCAAAAATATTGATATTCGAAAAACTTCGATTGCAAATTTTCGGTATATATTATGGTTCTAAAATATAATCTCTGGTAATGTAAATAGGCCCGAATGAATACGAGCGATGAAAAGTGGATCATATACGACAATAATAGGAGAAAAAGATTATGGACGAAACAAGCTGAAGTTTTGCCGATGGTGAAAAAAACAGGATTGAAAAGGTAATGCTATGTTTCTGGTAGGATTGGAAGGGAATTGTTCGTTATGAGCTTCTACAACCTTTTCAAACGATTGATTCTGATCTTTACAGTCAAGAGCTAACGAGATTGAAGCAAGCAATTCAATTAGGAAGGCCATAAGTGATCAACATAAAAGATGTTGCATTCCATCATGACTACGCTAGACAACACACACCAATAATGACCTGCAGAAGCTGAGACAGTTTGGCTGGGAAGTTTTGAAGCGTCCATCATATAGACCGGACCTTGCACATTTAGATTATCGTTTCTTTCGATCTCTGCAAATTTCAACTAATAGTGGATCAGGTTTACGCTCAGAATGTGTAGAATTTCTACAATGATGGAATAATGGCTTTACCACAAAAATGGCAAAAAGTTATCGATCAAAACGGCACATACATATGTATTTGGTTTATTAAACTCGTTTAAAATATAATTTTTTCGAACCCCTAATATAAAAATTTAATTATGAACTTTTTCGATATTCTTAACAAGAAAACACATATACGTAAACAATTTACGTCATTATTTCACTAAAATTTTTAATAGCTTTTTACAAAAATCTTGACAAACAATATTTTTTCTTGATTCTTGACAAGCGGTAAAAATTCTTGTAAGTCAAGCGAGATCTAGACCCCACTTATTCAATCCGTTCATATAGCGTGTTTTTTATAGAGGTATGGAAGTTTAAGTTGGCATTACTTTTCAAGATGGCGACCGCTTAAACAGCTGTCAAGTGATTTATTCTCAGTTTGGTTTGGCAATTCATCATAAATAGACTCACACTTGAACAACGCTTGCAAATAGTGCAATTTTCATTTTTCATAAGTAAATTTTTTTTTCAATTTTCAGTTATCATAAGCGAATTTTGTTTAGCGATGAAGCGCACTTCTGGTTGAATGGCTACGTCAACAAACAAAACTGCCGCATTTGGAGTGAAGGTAATCCTCAAGTGTATGTGGAAACACCGTTACATCCAGAAAAACACCAAACAGTCGGTGCGCTTTATGGGCTGGTGGAATCATTGGTCCGTACTTTTAAAAAATGATGGTGGCCAGAACGTTACAGTCAATTTCACAGTAATTTCACGTTTTGGACCTGTGAATTGGCCTTCAAGATCTTGTGATTTAACACCGCTAGACTACTTTCTGTGGGGCTATGTAAAGTCATTGGTCTATGCGGTAAAGCCACAAACGCTTGACCATTTGGAAGACAACATTTGTCGTGTTATTGCCGATATACGGCCACAAATGTTGGAAAAAGTCATTGAAAATTGGACGTCCAGATTGGACTACATCCGCGGCAGCCGTGGCGGTCATATGTCAGAAATCATATTTAAAATGTAATGCCACAAGATTATCTTTCGGATAAATAAAATTCATGTCAATCGAATAATAATCCGTCGTTGTTTTATAGCAACTCAAAGTTCTATACCTCTATAAAAAACACCCTATACTTGCTGCAGAACTTAGAATATGTGCACTGAATCGACGAAGGAATGACCGCCTACAGCGCCACCTGTTGAGAATTTTTTTTCGACTTTTCGACTTTTCGACTTTTCTTTTTTCCTAAGCCTTTCCGTGGCTATTCCCTACAAAATCGCAGAACTAAGTGTTCGATTTGGTCCATTCGTCTTCAAGTTTTAAGCATCCGAACAGATCACAATTCATTTGTATTTATCGTTTATATATAGAAGATATGATGGTAGAAAAACATATTCAGATTCTACTTAAGTGTGATTTAAATTTAGAAATTTTTTCGAAACAATCTGGTTAAGCTTGTTAACCCTAAACTCATATTGAAAACTGTTCTCAATATATAACAAAGTATTTTTCCGAGTGCCTCGGTAGTTGTGAAGTAATCTATCAATGCGGAGGTTGTGTTTTCGATTCTCACCATAGACTTTGCTCTGTTACACTACTCCGAGCGTATGGTCTTCGTCACTTCGTTCGCAATTATCTGAATATAATTTGTAATTATGTTGTTTTTCAAAATAAATATGTATATAAAAAGAATAAAAAATATTTATCAACTTACCGATATGAGCATTACTGACAACAAACTATCGGGTCCGCCATCTAACGTTTTTTTTTTTCAACTAGTGCTTATTTCGTGAATGGTAACACTTAGCTCTGATTTGACAGATAATTAGTTTTATCCTTCCGCTGAACGAATATGGTTGTGTATACGCTTGAACAACTCTGGGAATCTGGGCCTGCGATCGACTTACGGAAGATGCCGATTTTGCTAAAAAAAAAATCATCTTTTCAGATGTAGCTCATTTTGATCTTGGCGGGTATGTAAAGAAGCAAAATTGTCGCATTTGGGGGACAGAAAACCCGCACGCATACATTGAAAAGTCGATACGCCCAAGACGAGTCACTGTTTGGTGCGGATTTTGGCCTGTTTTTGTAGATCGTATTATCAGCCGCAGAGCTGATGTCGCTTGGCCACCTCGGAGCTCCAATTTGACACTGTTGGACTATTATTTGTGGGGTGCCGTCAAAGATAAGTGTTACGCCAACAAGCCAGAGACAAATGACGCTTTAAAGGATAATATGTGTGAAGCCATTAGTGAAATACAGCTGCTTAATAATGTGCTTAAAAATTGGACCGATCGTGTAGGCTACTGCATGGCCAGCCAAGGCAGCCATTTGAATGAAATTATTTTCCATTTTTAACCGGAAGAATTGTACTTTCAAATAAAAAAAGAAATTTGAGAAAATATTCAGTAGTTTTTTTTTATAGCATTTAAAAAAAAAATTTATTTGGCGGACCCTATACAACAAATGCGTCTTTTTTCTTTATGATTTTAAACTTTTCTTATAAGTATTTAAAATAAGAGTTAAAAAATTTATTTATTATTATTATTTTTTTTCAAAGTCTGCTCTATTGATTAAAATTTACGTTTCCAGTTTGTTGGGTGAATAATATTTATTACTCGTATTATAAAAATTTACTCTACAGTAGTATTATTGAAATAAAAAATCCAAATTAATTTCATAAATTTCTTCATAAACACGTACTTTTAGCAATTGTTTATTTCGTATTTAATTTTTTTATTTCAAACAACAACAAAATAAACAATAACTCTGGATTATATATTATTATATTGTATATTATTTTATTTTGTTTTTGTTTTTTTTTGTAATCTGAGTTGACTGACTGACAGGCTGCGTAGCTTGTTGACTGTCTTAAATTTATACCCTACATCACCACAGTGTATGGTAGTTGTACTAATGCTGGTCATGCATTCGAAAAATTGACTCAAAGCTATTTCAATGTAGCATATCGGTATGTACGAGGGCGGATTGATATTGGAGCTACCTAAGTAGGAGAAAAACATTTCTTTTCAAAAACCATTCATTTCTCAACATAGTCTCATTTCAATAAACTTAGTAAGACGATTTTCCAACTTTTTTATACCATCTGAATAATACGATTTTGGGAACTCCTCAAAATACGCATTAGTTTCGGTAATCACTTCTTCGTTTGAGATGAATCTTTTTCCTGCGAGCCATTTTTTCGAGTTTGGAAATAAGTTTCGAGTTTGGTGGATGATCAACCATCGTATTTAATGCTGTGTGAACCGGTGCGTTGTCTTGAAGAAAGAGCACTTTTTTCTTGTTTAAATTTGGTCGTTTTTCCTTGATTGCATCAACCAATTGATCCAATAATGCACAATAATACTCTCCTGTGATTGTGGATCCCTTTTCAAGATAATCGATGAGCAATATTCCGTCTGCATGCCAAAATACAGTGGCCATAACCTTGCCAGCCGATTTCGCTGTCTTTGCCTTCTTCGGAGCACTTCCACCAGCTTCCACCTATTGCTTCGATTGATTTTTGGTTTCAGGTGTGTAGTGGTGGACCCACGTTTCATCAACAGTTATTAATCTACGCCAAAAATCAGCGGGATTATGCTTTATCATGTCCAAACACCGCTGTGAAGTGATCTGTTGAACTCGTTTTTGTTCAACACTGAACAAACACGGCACCCATCTTGCCGATAGCTTTTTCATATGCAAATGTTCATGCAAAATTTTGAACACACGTTCATTTGATATGTTTACCATTTCAGCAATCTCACGGATTTTGACCCGGCGATCATTCATAACGATATCGAGGATTTTCTTCATATTTTCTTCAGTAACCACCTCTGTTGGCCTTCCTGTTGATTGTACTGTTGCAGTGCTTGTTCGGCCCCGTTTAAATTCAGCAATCCAATATTTTACCATATAATCTGACGGAGCAAATTCGCCGTAATGTTTATCAAGCTTTTTTTTTGTCTCTTTCGCCGTTTTGCCTTTCAAATAATAGTGTTTAATCACTACACGAAATTCACTTTTTTCCATTTTCCAAGAAACACAAAAGTTGCTTACTTCAAACGACTACAATCAATAAGCTAAACGATGAATTTGGCTAAAATTTTAACAGCTGACGATTGACGGATCGTAATTTCTAAGAAAGTAAAATTGTTTGTGTTTGTGCTGCCATCTAGCGCTAGGTAGCTTCAATGTCAATCCGCCCTCATATGCCTCTCTTTCAGCTTACTAAAAATGACTGCAATCAAAGTAAATAATTTCATTGAATTTTAAAGGTTGCCGATTGAGGACTAAAATGCAGTGTTATAATTGGCCCATTTCATAGGGTACCTTATTTACTAGATAAAACCGGACATGCTTCGCTACCCCCATCTAAATAACTATCTTTGCTATTTTTTTTCATTTTTTCACCATTTTGTACCTTTTCGGTTCGAATTCAAAAATTTGAGACAGTCTATATTTCTTTCCAGAAAGGCTGTAGGATCTGCGCTTTAGCTGTATACTTTCTACAAGCGAACACACATTCATTTTTATATGGTATTGTTACGTTTTTACCTTTTTAAAAACGTGTATGTACGAGTTCTTAGATTGTAGTTAAAATAAAATAAGTTTTGTGTTTGGTTTTTAATTATTATCCTTTATTTAACACAGTTTTGTGTTCCACTGCTTGTAACCTTTTCGCAAGCAATAACAATTTTCTATTCTTAATTACTCTGTCTATTTACAATTTTGTAAACAGCAACAATTATTCTACAGATCTTTCTACCTAAAAATCTTCCAACTCGATCGTTGTTACAACTTAGGTTCGATCACAGCCTTTTCAACCAGAGGTTATCCACACTTAACTCTCTTACACTGAGTTAGCTCCAACTAAACTGGTTTTTACTTCACTATTAGCTTCACCAGCGTACTCCTTATAAACTCTGTTCACACAGAGTTCAAACTCTCTTTAAATCAATAACACGTTCGCTGAGTTTACACCAAATAAACTGTTTGCTGTTCGCATCGATGTGCTTTTTATAAGGCTGAGTAAACAACACATCGAAAGCTCTCGAACCTCTCTCGTTTGTAGCCATGCGTATGTGAACATCTACCTCTTTCAGCTCTTTTTTGTTTATTGTCTGTTACTTGTTTTCTTTGCTACTTAATTATTGTTGTTGCCGTGTTATTTTTATTTACTATATCTCGTCTCGTTCGTCCCGTAAAGGCTCATTACTTCCTCTTCTCTAGTGTTTCTCCAATCATTTAGGTGTATTAACTTCATTTTTGTTCTTGGGTTGTAGAACTTCTGTACCCTGTACTTAACATCGATCCATCTTTTAATTACTCTGAAGCTTTCTCTTAGGCTAGTTTTTAATTCTGTGTACAACCCCTTTCTTTCATGTCTCACTCAGGCCCTCCGAATTTGCTGTTCGATTATCTCCAGTCCTTCGCCCTTCTCTAACTACCTTCGTTCGGGCACGCAATAATTTGCGTAGTCCAATAAAATCTCCCAGTTTTCTGGCATATGTGGCTTCTATTTCTCGACCTTCAACTACATCAATCTTCGCCGATACTTGTTCACTCTTCTGTTCCGCAGCCCAATCCTCGTTCGCCTCTATACCTCCCAGCTGGATATCTGTGATGGACTGCTCATCTATAGTCGTGACATCTGAATAATCCAGTCTTTCTTGCGAGACGATTGCGCATTTTCCATCCGCTCCAGCTTCGCCATTGAAACCCTTAACTTACAAACGTGGGCATTATTTTCGGGTTCTCCGACATCTCGTACTCTTGCAGCATCTCCACTAGGATCTTCAGCAGCTTTCTCCACACCTGGCACTCTTTTATGCTGATTACCGATTTTGCGCTGTTGTGCCATCATTTTATCTTTTGCCTCAAAACAGTTTATCAAACCAAAAAAATCATTTTCTAACAAAACCGTGGAACGTCACTTCGAATACCAAATAAATATGTAGAAAGCGTTGACGATATAAAATTCGGTGCAAAATTGACCATAACAACCACTATAACTGAACGAAATTTTTGTAAATTTTTAAAATGACAAACAGGTTAAGTCGAAATAGATGAACTTTAACGTAATGAAGCCGTTATAATACTGCCGAATCTTGCGAAAGTAAGTCTAAATTATTTTATAAATATTTTATATCACAAAAATTTAGATTTAGGATAACGACCATATTCTTGAAGCTACATCTGCCGATTTGGCTGTCATTTACATACGAGTATTTAGTTTGTTTTACCAAATCACCATGAAAGAATATAGCGTTCAAAATTAGGTGCAAGTGATAAATTTTTTGTTTTTTTAATCACTGTTCTGTTTGAACAACGTTCCGTTTTACGATCTTCGTAATTGTCCTACTGAGAGGACTATATGTATGGTAGATAAATTTGAGACCACTGGTTCAGTAATCTATGAATCAACACACGTGTGATGACAAAACGCAAAATTTGTCGACAAATCCCTGCTGAACATGAATATGTTCAAAAAAAACTCGTTTGTAATAAATTCTAACAGAGGAGCTATAGTATGCGATCATATACAAAGACGTGTTTCCACTGAATAGGACCTGGAATGGTTGGAAACTGGCACTAATTTCCATACAAAAATCATCATCAGCGATGAGCCATTTCTAGATAAATTGGTATGTCAAGAAACAAAATTTTCGAATTCGACCCGATACCAGTTCACATTAGATCCAAGAGCATCCAGTGTATTCCGAAAATAGCAGTGTTTGATGTAGATTTCGGGCTGACGACGTCATTGGTCGATATTTCTTTGAGAACGAAGTTAGCCAAGTCGATTATTACAAACTTTTAACCTTAGTTGGATGGTATGGACACCAACGGCATATCGTTCTAACAGGAGGAGGAGAGCATTATCATCTTACGTGAAAGTGATATAAACTGGCCACCGAAGACGTGTGATTTAACATCATTAGATTGTTTTTTTTTAGGATTTCCTAAGTAACGCATAGATCGCTAAGCCACAAGCCACAGCGGTCCGCAAAGCCAACATTACTTATGTCTTTGTTAAAATTCAGCTTGATTTATGGGCCAGAGTAATGTTAAATTGGAAATTTCGATTGCGCATTATCCAGCAAAGGGGCAGCAAATGTTTGCTTGATGTTATATTCTATACATAATGGTGGCAGTAGACCTTTCATACGAATAAAAAATGTCGATGGTATCTCACAACTACTTTGTTCCCTTTTAACTTAAAGATGGGAAGAGCTTTGTTAAAGACCCTTTATAAAATGTGCAAATCATTCCACATTACGCATTCTGGCGAAGGGTATAACATATTCGAGCTCTAACGACTAAAATTATTATTTTTTTAATCAAATTTTTTTAAAAGCATACAATTTTAAACGTAATACGTGATATATGAAATCCTATAAAAATACATTTTAAATAGATTTATTAAAAACAAATATGAGAGGGAGGAGTAAAGAGTAATCAAAAATTAAAGAACGAGTAACAAAATTAAAAACGTTATAATGATCATTCTCACCATTGGTAGTTTGAATTACAATGTTTAACTTTGGTTTTATTGGTGAAATTACGAATAGAATTATTCTAAAACGTTGAATTAAATTGCTCTGAAATCGTATTGTGTTTTAAGTTCTCACTTTGCTCGTCCTAAATTGTATTTATTTTAAATCAAATCACGTTTAAAAAATATAAAAAATAATACGTTTAACAAACAAAAATTAAGCAGACGTTGAATAAAAAACGGCAATTTTATACAAATCATTGTGTTTTTAAAAAAGACGTTGAATTACATTAAGCGTACGTCTTTAGACAAAGTAAATACTTTTTAATTATTGGTGAGGGGAAATCGTATTTTCGGTACATAACTTGTCATAGCAATATCTTTCTAACAAAAAAATAAATAAATAAATCAATAAGTAACTAAAACACTGTTAATTTCCACAGCAGGTTATAAAACAGAGTACAAATGTGCTTAGGATTCTTGGTCTCACTCATCTAGGTGTGGTATACGAAATGTAATCCAATTGGTTTTTATTTTACAATATTTTAAACGGAAATATTTGAAAATAGATCCGTATCGGGTTAGGTAAGGAGGAAATGGTAGTCTAGTTAAAGGAAGCCACACTTGAGCACACATAGTTGACCGTTGTGATACTACATGAAACGATGTCACAGAGCTGGACACCTAGTCCAAAATAACCGGTCTTGACAATCAGCCCAAAGACTTGGGCTGGAAACACAATTTTCTTAAATTAAGTCGAAAACCAATCCATCATTGAGATGTCAATGGTGGATAGCTCAGATGAAGAGCGAGTTAAATGTTAGAAGTCTACACCGAGACTGAGACGGACATTGGCCAATGAAGTGGACTACGCTTTTTTCTTCCTCAATCGATCTACAGCCTCGAAAGAAATCATACACAGGTAAGCGCATTCTCTCCACATGCCTACCTATTACGCCATGACCTGTGAGAATAGATACAGTAGAAGATATGTTCCCACGGTCCAGTTAAAACAGTTGATTGGAATGCTTCCTATCCAATCAAGGTCAAGTGAGTCTAGCAGTAAAGCACTATTTCTCCTCCGCCCAGGATTTCTCAGCGTACAATAGATACGTTTGCCTAATAAACAGCTTAAAGGAAGTAAGAGTACATTACATAGAAGTGTGCCGGCCCCAGCAAACTCACCAACAACACAATTACCCGGGATTTCTTTGCCACCGTTTGAGATGCACATAAAACTGCCGCAAGAAAATCCCAAGGGAATCATAACAGTTGATTGCCGCCTGGCTATCACAAAAAGATATATATGTCAGTAGTGGAAGCCCGATACTTCGGATCAATATCATTCAATATTAAACTATCGGGTGATTTTTTAAGAGCTTTCGAATTTGATTTAAAAAAAACACAACAAATTTTAAGCCATATATGAAATCATTATTTGAGCCGACAGAACGTTCTATATAATCGTAAATGTATAATATTGACCGTGGCTGCGCCTCAAATGGTTCATACGCTGGTTCCAATTTTGGCATACTCTCTCCAACATATCGACTGGTATCTCACGAAGAAGTTCTTCAATATTGGCTTCCAGCACATTAACCGTTGCGGGTTTTTCTCCATAGACATTAGCCGTAACATAGCCCCTTAAAAAAATAGTCTAAAAGAGTTAAATTGCACGATCTAGGCGGCCAATTGACCGGCCTCAAACGTGAAATAAGCTGTTTAACGAACACGCCTCTCAATTGGGCATTTGTTTCGCGTGCTGTGTGGCATACGGCATCGTTTTGTTGAAACCACATGTCAGCCAAGTCCAGAATGTGTAATCATCGCACGGTAGTGTTCGCCATTAGCAGTAACGTTAATGCCCATAATCAACACCAAACAGTTCATTTTTCGGGATGAGTTGGTAGTTCTTGCAATGTTTCTGGCTGCTCTTCACACAAATACGGCAATTTTGCTTGTTCACAGAACAACCAGAAATGAGCTTCATCACCGAACACAATTTTCGGATAAAAAAGTGGATCTTCATCCAATTGAATTTTAATGATAAAATTCAATAACCTTCAAGTGTTATTCGTTTGTAATTCGATTTATGATTAAATTATAGACCAAACTGAACATGTTTGACAGTAACATGTTACACGAAAACAGCTGATCTGCCAAAAACAGTGTTGTCAAAAAAAAAAAAATTGCTAAAAAAAATCACTCGATATTTAATTTTCGAATTGCCTGCATTGAATAGTTTGTTACTGATAGTAAGGTCACTGTGAAGTCTTTAGCGGTTATGTTTACAAGTGTTTGCTATTTATAAGAGTATGGATATGGAATCCCAGTTGGAAATGTGATAGCGAACATTTTGGCGGCGAGTGGAGTACATTTAGAAGATAGTTTCATAAGCAAATGTATTCCAATATTGTACCGTACCAATGATGTTCTTATGTGTTATTGGCTGAATTGTGATTATGAGTCTACTTGTTAAATAACTAGAAACTGAAACTGCGAAATTTAAGGACGCAGATCTTGTAAGAACTACCACGAGCTTGGAACTTATATCGAGATTATAGGTCTTCCAAGCAAATAGAAGAGAACGATACAATATCTCTTACTTTATTAAGCTATTTCAGTAATTTGTCAAGGGATTCAACGAAAAAACCTGTGAACTGCGAAATATTTCACCGATCAGCTTAGGATTGCGAAACTCGAGAGTTTTTTCAAAGTGCGAATACGTGGTCTGATGGCAAATGTTGTGGCACATGGTTGTTCCTGGAACTTATGGCGAGAGGATGGTTCTTACATTTTACCATAATTGTCGTGATTTAGAGCAGAGGCAAACATCTCCTCTATATTCCCTTAGTAGGACAATAATGTTTGACAAATTTTACAATTATTTTGAAAACCCCATAATTTTCACAAAAATTTTAACACCATTTAGCTTTATGACTTTAATTAAAGTTGATACGAAATTACTTTTTCACCTACCCAAACTTTTTCTAATTTTACTTATACTCTCAGAATATAATTTAAAGAAAATATAAAATAGTTTCAATTCTTGTACATTTTTGTTTTACAAAAACTAACTTCTATTCTTAACAGAATTTAAAAATCAAAACTACGCACTTCAAGGTCAAGCAACTCGAGCGGTTAATTACCTTCCAATAAACGTACTCACTCGTACTAACGCATGCGTACATTTCTAAAGCGATCATGTTAAAATAACTTTTACATACAAAATATTTAAAAAATACATAAATTGTTAAAAAAAAAATTAAATAATAAAAATAATAGCACACAAAAATAGTACTTTGTGTGACTTAAATAATTGTCTATTAAAGCCAATTCAAGATTTTTTGTTTCTTTTAACAAACCAGCCAAACCCCCTCAAATTAGACAAAACGTTTTACGTTTTTTAGTTGTGGTATTAAAAAAAAAACAAAACAAAAAAAAAGCAAAATGAAAACTCCCTCAATATTGTCGTTAATCAAATTTAATATTTTTACTTTGTACCTACTTGTGTTGTTTCTGATATGAGCCTGAAGCTATAAAAGTCGTAAATTAAACTGGTGGGCATATGTACGTACTACGTACGTACGATCGTATAAAACAATAAAAAAATATATTTTATTTTTAAGTTTCTACAAACCATTTACACTTTTAAACGTTTTTAATTTATGTGTTACAATTACTTAAAAACTTCTTTCTTTTTGCTTAAAAAATTCAACAAAAATTGTTTAAAACAAAAACATGTTCGCGAGTAAATAATCAAATGAAAACATAATGAAAGCGATAGGCGACAAGTACCGGTACCGTCTAATAATTCAGAAAAACCAAACGACCTAGTAGTGCCACTGTGGTATGGTAGGTAAGACACCCGCCTACCAACCAGAAGGGCGTCGGTTCGATAGACCATCTTAGACAAACCATCTTAAAACAAAAATATTAAAAAAAAGCTTTTCGACAGCGGTATCACCTCATAACATTAGCTAGCAACTGGTTATGAGTATTACTACTATTGAACTCTTCTCTAAATGCATTTGCCGTACGGAGCCGACGTTAAACTGTAGGTTCCTTTCAATGAGCTTAAAAATAGAATCGGATGCAGCTCATTTGACTGAGAAAAGTCCCTATGTTCCTTCATGGAATGTTATGGGAATTAAGAAAGAAAAGAAATAGTAAATAAAAATGGTCTTAAGCATTTGCTGGTAGCATTAAAATCGGTCAAGTCATTTTTAAGTTATGATAAAATATAGTGACATAACTACCATTTTTGAGGCGAATAATTTGCAACGCCCATAAAAAAAAATTTCAGCTCGATGGAAAAAAACGAAAACGTATTCGCCTTCAGCTCATCAAAATCATTATATGCCATATAGTTTTATTCAAAGCCGAGAAAATTTTGTGTTTTTTGTAGAACAGTGTAATCTGTCAGCAGCATCTGAAGCTGGCTTTCTTAATTGAGTACTTAATGCCATAGCTGAGAGGGTTTTTACCAAATAATGCCCGGTTTACGCTTTTGATTAGTTGTTTAATGAAGTACAGTACAGTAAAAAAAAAGTTTTTTAACTGTTTATATGAACCCCGCCTTGAAGAGGACCTAAGCTTTAGAGAGGTAATTATATCAAATATATAATTGATTTTGAATTGAAAATTTTAATTTAAAAATATGAAAAAAAATCCCGCCATTACTTCTTATAGGACCCAATAATTGAAACAACTTTTTATTTGAATTATTTCCTCATATGTAATAGAAAAATAATAAAAAATTTAATTGTCACAGTACTTGAAAACAGAGACACACACACACACAAAGGCTTTAAATCCATCCTATAAGATGCAGATGTTTTAATAAAATCTTTTATTTAAAAAGCATTGTAGCAATAGAGATTTGTATCTGAAAACATAAATAATTCAATTGATTTCTTAAAACAAAAGCGAATTACAAAAATATATGTAAAATGAAATTCGAAAAATTGTGAATCTAATGCCACTTAAACAAAAGTCTTGTTATAAATATTTAATTACTTATTTTCTTTCCTATTTCATTTTAGCTCACTTTGTATATATCGAGTCAGTCACTACTGGCACGACCATTACCAACTAAGCTAGAAAGATAGAAATTTTGTAAGATTTTTTTCTTGAAAACATCCGCTTAATAATACCAAAAAAAAATTTTTAGTTACTTTTCAATAGCAATTTATACGAGTACTTTACATTAAAAGTACTCGCCTCATATTGTCTGTTGAGTAAAAATGCTGGTGGTGGTTGGTTAGTTGGTTGGTGCGCCTATTGATTGCGGTGTCAAAATATTCTAATTGAGTCAAATACTTGTTTATTATTTTATTTCAAAATTTCGTTGTTTGGAATGGAAAGAAAAAAGGGGTCCACACATACCATTTTCAAAAGTGGTAATTTCGTAACAATATACCATAAAGCTAAACTTGTACCCCATTATTTAAAAATCAAATTTCAATTGTTCGAATTACTTTTTTGTTTGTAATTGCATTTTATCATTCAATTTGTTTGAAAATGAAAAATCTCAACATTAAAATGCTTTTATTTGATTTTTTTCTTCTTCTTAATTTTCATAATGAATTGATTTTTGGTGGTGAAAAACACAGATTGGGAGAAAAAATACAAAAAAAAAAACATAATGAACGAGTTGACAGTTTTTGATTATAAATTATAATTTAGTTGCGGCCAAAGAGAATTAAATTAAAAGTAATTTATACAAATTTCATGAATACAAACGAAAATAGCAGTTGGAAATACGGGTTGATTAATAAAAACTAATGTGAGAAGCAAAAGAATTCAGACAATAAAATTTCCATACAATCAAATTTATTAATGTAATTAAGAAAAGTTCTTGAATAGGCCTAGAGGACCTCGAAAAAATCTATTTTAATCTGTATTACAGTTCTAAGTACGCCGATTTGTTTACTCAACTATATACTACTAACAGTCCATAGGATGACACATAGATGGCGTTAGTAAAATTTTGTCCATACGACTTTTATTTAGTACTAACCTTCAAACCATACCTGTTTATTAATTTGACAGCAATCTGGCTATTAATTCGTGATATATAACATTTTGTTTGAAACAACTTTTGTTATTGAAACAAATTTAAAAAAATGAATTTCGAATTTTGATAAAGCATTGCTTTTTGATTAACAAAATACAGTGGAAACCAAACAATGGCTTCATAAACATTATCCGAACTCTGCTTCATCGAAACAAATGGTAGAGAAGTGGTTGCTGAATTTAAACGTGGTCATACCAGCACAAATGATACAGAGCACAGTGAACGCTGAAATGAGGCTCTTATTCCAGAAAACATCGATGAAATCAACATTTTATACGAACCATTTTTACCATTTTACAGGAACGTTTTGGTATGCGAAAACTCTGTTCAAAGTGAATGCGGCGTGAGCTCACAAATCGTGCCACAAATCGATGAAAATGATGGCAAAATTGAATGAATCGAGCTTCGAATTGCTTACCCACCCTCTGTATTCTCCAGATTTAGTCCCCAGCGACGTTTTCCTGTTCTTAAATCTCAAGGGAATGCTTGCCGGAAAGAAATTTAGGTACAATGATCAAGTAATCGCTAAATCTGAGGCCTATTTTGACGAGAAAGATAAATCGTACTGTAAAAGTGCTATTGAAAAGTTGGAATATCGCTATACTCGTTGTATCGCCCTCGAAGACAACTATTTTGAATAATAAAATCGTGTTTTGTCAGAATTTAGTTTTTTTCTTACTTATCCTACGAACTTATTGAATGATATATATATCAATTTAGATATCTAGGTAGATAGGTAGAGGTAGCACAATGAATCATCCCCCTTAGCCTGGAACCAAACCCCGAGCTCATGATAAAGCCACAAAGTTCTTACTTTGACCGTTCACAATAGTTCACGGAACTTAGTCGCACGGTAGAAGCCCAAAAGTGCTTTTTTCTCTTGCCACATAATGCCGGTCATGTGCCTGGTAGGCACTGTTACTTATGCAGAAGTCATTGGCCAGATCATCTAATCCCAGACAATGCCTAACAATGACTTCAACAACAACGTTCAATATGCTTTTTTCGAGGTTGAGCAGTTGTTTTGTACGCCCATGATCCACATTTATCTAGCCCGTTTGCGCTATCTTATCCGTCTTCGAAGTTTCTGATGTGGCTGTGACGGAGTTTATTACCGCATTGTCAATCCAAGCCTGCAAGTTTGCAATGGTATTTATCCAAATTCAGAAAATTCGCCTGTGTGTTCGGTGGTTGTGCCATGACTGGCCAGTTCATCTGTCCTGCAGTCCCCTTGAATGTCACTGTGACTCGGTACCCATATAATGTGTACCTCCAATTTATGCTCAACCATCTCGTTGAGAGATCTGTGGCAACCAATGGTATTTTTTCTAATTCAGAAAATTTGTCCGTCAGTTCAGTGGTAGTGCCATGACTGGCCAGTTCATCTGCCCTACAGTTCCTCTGAATGTAACTGTACCCATATAATGTGTACATCGAACGAATGATCAGCTATCTCGTTGAGAAATCTGTGGCAGTCCAAAACTGTTCTCGATGACATCTCGTGAGATTCCAGAACTTTCACAGCCGCTAATGCTCTCTCAAAGCAGCTCGTATGGCCGATACTTCTGCCCAAAAGACGCCACAGACAATAATGTTTACATCGATTGGCTTAGCCATCTCGTTGAGAGATCTGTGGTAGTTCATAGCCGTTCTATACGACATCTTGTAAGATCCCACACTAAGACAGACGCTTAGCTATCCGAAATCATCATCAGCTCATATGACTGATATTTCCACCTAAAAGACGGTACAGACACCTAACGTGAACAGAAAATTTTACGTTTGCAATTCAACCTGCATATATGTATATATAGTAGTACATATAAGGTCAGTTTCAATACTTCCATAACTGAACCCCAAAAAACTTAATAAATACTATGTGGATCATCAATATCACCGACATCAAATGTTCAGGTTGCCCAGAAGAGTGTAAGTAACCCCAATCAGTAAATTGCTATCGTAAAAGACTATTAAAGAGATGAAGCGCTAACTGTGGCTGTAGGCATTTCAACCGAAAGGCGATTGGATTATATTTTGCATAATTATTTGAATAAGGAAAAGCTATCTAAATATTTGCTCCATGCGTTCAGTTTCTGACCAAAGGAAGGTAGTATAACCATAACTATTTTCAAAAAAGTAGACAAACAAGAACCTCAGAGATCAAAAATAGAATAAATAAATTTGTACTCCCAATACGTAAATTATACTTCTTTCTTTACCTTTAAATAGAAAAACCTACCCGTGTTTTTTTAAATATAATACCCAATAAAGCCCAGGTGGGTTTAATTGGGCTACCCAGTGGGTTGTCAACCTTACTCCGAAGTCTGTAGTCATTTCATACGAACAACAGAACATCACTTCATAAAAGAATTAAATTGGATCAGGCTGAATACAAGGTCATGTTGACAGGTTTTTTTTTGATGTACAGGACGTCGTTTACCAAGCGACCAACGAGGAATATTGTTCAGAGCTTTAAGAAAGATTCAATACAAATTACAATCAAGAACGACTATTAAAAAGTGTTTAGTCAATTCAATCGTTTAAAATTCTTTAATTGGACTACGAAATTTATCAAGTCTAGCAAAGAAAATGATGCCGTTACAATCTTTTAATTCGGCTATGAACTATCACCCCATCCAGTATATTCTTAAATTTTAGCCCTTTGCGACTATTTATTCATACTTATGTTCAGAATTTGTATAATTTAATACTTTCTTATAATAAATCTCCATTTTTTTCTGATCAATCAGTTTTTTTTTTTAAATATTTTATGAAACGAAACATTTCCGGCTTAACGTACATATACAAAAATTGTTACCTGTTGTGGAATGTTTTAAATACACGTGGTTATCCACAAACAACTAAAAAACAAACTAAAAAAATGTAAACAAATGCCAAATATTTTAGTAAACAACTAAGCCCTACACTACCACTACTTCTAAAGAAAACGATTAAAAATGTCCTGATGACACAGCACTGACATTTGCCTTGACCCTACTCCTGCAACACTAATAGACGTGTGTTCAACACCTGTTGACCTTAAGTCGGAGAAAAATGAAACAAAATAAATAAAGAAAAATCCTAAACAATTAGAAACGAACAAAAAAAAAAACACCACAAACGTAGTTTTAATCACGTTAAAGATTAAAATTTCAGAAATTTTTTTGTTGCATTTTAAAAACTATGTGTAAACCAGAGAAAAAAGGACTTATAAACGGCAAAAACCATCCTGCTAAATATCATGTAGCAAAAAAAACCAAATAGGACATTTGTGACTGCAGTAATGTCAAGCAAAATAAAAAATATACGCAATGCAATAACCAGGTAAACCAGAAATATGCAATTGCTTGTTTTTTCCGATGCAAGCAATCAAGTCGGATGTATGTAAAATATTTATCCGTTTCATGAATTTTTACGAAATTTGGCATGAATTTGTTAGTGCATATTTTGCATATTTTGCTTATAACAGCATTTTTTGCATATTTCAGTTTTAAGAGCATGTTTTTCGCATTTTAAAGCTTTTTAGCGCATATTTTGATTTTTTGTGCTCTAAAATATTTTTACAAAACAAAATTTTGGTTTAAAATTCTGACTAAGACATGGTATTTTTAAATTATCTGTCATTTAACCCAATTAAGTTTACTACCGCTTACCAGTATCTTAAGCAATATATAGAAGTATATACAAACTACAAAGTGAGATCAGAAAGCACTTTTAACATTCAAAATATGCTTGCATGTCAAAAATATTTACCAAAAATGATTAGATGACATAGGACAATGCATAAAAGACCAATAAATTTATGGATTTCAGTAGATGTAACAATTGATGCCTCTGGGAAAAATGTCTACATTGACAAACACTGCTGTTTTGTAAAAAACCAATCACATCACAATTGCACAACTTTTTGACAATTAAATAAAAACTTGATTTTACTGTTTGTGACAGTCACTGCGATGTATGTGGTAAAAGTTGTCAAAGCCATAAAGAAGTTTTACCCTAAGCTGACGCATGTATTACTCATGAACAACATCGTTTATGCGAACATATTATTGCAAATGTGAGGAAATTATGCTTGAAAGCTCTAAATATAGTTGAAATGTTAAAAGAAATGTATCCAGACTTTCCATTGCCATCCGAACCAGTTATAGCTCGTTGGAGTACTCGAATAGCGGCCATCAATTACTACGCTTACAATTATGAAATATTCTTAAAATTTCTAACTAAGCAATATAAATACAAAAGGAGAATAGATTTTTATTGCTGCATACTTCGGTTTCATTGAAGAGTTACTTAAACACCTACAAACCAATGACCTAACACTAGCTGAGCAGTATGGCCATATTAACTGAATCGGTTCAGAATATTGGGAGGATGAAAGATTGTAATACAAAACTGAGCTAAAATAGATTATTGCAAAAAATCAAGGACTTGTAGTAAAATATATATGTCAATATCTAATAAAAAAACTTAGCTCATCTTCTCTAAATATGATCTTGTTATCCTTTAAATATGACCACATCACACAAGTAGACGTTTAAATGACATTTTCAATGTATAAAAGTTTGCTCAGCCAACGATTTACAAATACATATTCCAATAAAAAAATTCTGCTTTATGTTACCGAGAATTTTAAGTTCTGTATTCAGATCTCAGATTGTTAATTTTTTATATCATATAAATACATAAAATATATTTAAAAGATATTAAATTATTAAATAAACCTTTTTTTCTATTATTTGAGAAGAAAATTTTTGTTTTTTAGAACATATTTTTAAATTTTTAGATCATATTTTTGTATTTTTATTTCATATTTTCAGCGCATAAAGACCTTTTTAAGACCTTATATGTAGTTTTCCTGGCAATAACAATAAATACACGTGCTTGTGTGATGATCTTAATGCTTATCTACTACCATGACGTAGGCAAGCAGAAACAAAATATTTTTACAACTTGACTGCCATAGCTGTGTTTTTTTATGCAAGTTTTAGGTGTTTCTAATGCATAGAAATGCACAACATGTATCCTTTCTCTCTCTCTCTTTGTTTAACTACACAATATGGAACTTGATTTGTTTCTTTGACTATAGCTGTATTAGCAGTGCTGCCAACTATTTATGACCTTCTACCCATAAGGTGCTAAAAAGCGCTAAATTATATAAAGGGTCCGCCAAATATATATATATATATTTTTTAAGTGCTATAAAAAAAAACTACTGAATATTTTCTCAAATTTCTTTTTTATTTGAAAGTACAATCCTTCCGGTTAATAATGGAAAATAATTGCACTCAAATGGCTGCCTCGGCTGGCCATGCAGTAGCCACACCATCGGTCCAATTTTTAAGCACATTATCAATTGCAGTTGTATTTCACCAATGGCTTCACGAATGTTGTCCTTTAAAGCGTCAATTGTGTCTGGCTTGTTGGCGTAACACTTATCTTTGACGGCACCCCACAAATAATAGTCGAACGGTGTCAAATCGCAGTTCCGAGATGGCCATCATTTTGATCTTGGCGGGTATGTAAACAAGCAAAATTGTCGCATTTGGGGCACGCATACATTGAAAAGCCGATACACCCAAGACTAGTCACTGTTCTTCGAAAATGAGTAAGGAGTGGCCGTTACAGTCAATGGCGATCATTATCGGGCCATGTTGAACGAATTTTTGTTCACAAAAATTAAAGAGGAGGATATTAGCAACATTTGGTTTCAACAGGACGGCGCTACGTGCCACACAGCCGATGCAACACTCGATGTTTAGCGCCCTGTTTTTGAAGATTGCATTATCAGCCACAAAGCTGATGTCGTTTGGCCACCTCGGATCTGCGATTTGACACCGTTGGACTATTATTTGTGGGGTGCCGTCAAAGATAAGTGTTACGCCAACATGCCAGAGACAATTGATGCTTTAAAGGACAATATTCGTGAAGCCATTGGTGAAATACAGCTGCACACAATCGATAATGTGCTCAAAAATTGGACCGATCGTGTAGGCTACTGCATGGCCAGTCGAGGAAGCCATTTGAATGAAGTTATTTTCCATTATTAGCCGGAAGGATTGTACTTTCAAATGAAAAAAGAAATTTGAGAAAATATTCAGTAGTTCTTTTTTTATAGCATTTAAAAAAAAACTTATTTGGCGGACCCTCTATTATCTGCAGTGACATCATTTTTACAGCATGATGTATTTTAGGTCCACAGTTTGTATAAATTAATGAGTTTATTAAAATTTAGTAACTTTCTATTTATCAAAAACAAATTGAAAATAGAAAAGCACTTATCTAGTGTGTTTTAAAAAAAAGCGCTAAAGGGGAAAAATTCAACTTCTTGGTAATTGAAACGAGCTAAATATAGCGCGTAAGGCGCTAAATGGGCAACACTGTGTATTAGTGTGCAACGCCATTACTTTTTTCTCTTTTTTATTTATTTTCTGTTTACAAATGTTTTCCTTTAAAGAACAACAATAAAAATAACCAAAACAATGTAACCAATTTTTAAAGTAGCAATGACCGATAATATCCCTAAGGAGTTAAGCATTGAAACGTGAAAAAAAAGAATTTTTTTAAAAGAATATCTTAGTAAATGTACTAAAAATAAAAACCCTTGTTTTAAGCAAAAAACCTTTGAATGTGTTTAAGTATACCGGAGTAGTACTTGTTGTTGGATGGAGTATTATCTCTAAGATTTCCTTTACAATTCGTCTTAAGTTAATATTTTTTATGTTTCGAGTTTTATTTTGTATATTTTTATTTCATCAATATCCTAATTTATGTTACTGTGCGCTGTTGCTATGAATTGTCGCGTGTTACCCTGTGGTCATGTAAAGAATTTATAAGACTGTTTTACGGTAGTTTATTTTAAGGATAACCAATTCAAACAGATGACGTATTTGTTTATGGCAGTTGTTTTTGGTTCATGCACTTTATTTCATTTGAAAAATTTTTTTGGATCAAGACTGATGATTGGCAGTGTATAATTTTTGGAATTAAACTTGTTGTGCTATTGTTTTTCATCTAAGAACAAGTTATGAACCGATTTATATATATAAATTCTAATATCAAACGATTTTTTTAAAGCAGCGTAATTACGGTTTTTTTAATTCGATATATCCTAAGTAATTATTTATAAATTTCAACTTTTGATAACAAACCAGACTCTGTGGAAAACGACTAGCAAATTTAAACCTCTACTATTATGGTAACTAGGCCAAGATGAATTTAGAAAGAGCTGATGTATTTGCTGAATTTTTATCAACAGTTTTTAGCTCCGATACCAACATTAATCGTAACCTCATAAAAATAAGTAACAACGACGAAGAAGAGATTCCCAATTTTACAATATTAAAAGTCAAAAAGCAAATAATTCGACTTAAAGTGGGAAAAAAGTCCAGGTATGACCTTATTGTTGCCTAACCTCATCAGGGTGTAGTCAAAATTATGAAGTACTGCTCTTAGACTAAAGCACATGCCAAGTATTTGGAAAGTGTCAGAAAATATTAAGAACTTAAAGTCAAGCAAATACCCAAGTGAAACAAGTTCACATTGTCCTAAATCACTCCTCCATGTTTTAGGTAAACTATTTGATAAACCTTTTAGTAAAAGGCTTAACAATCTTACCAATGATAGAAATATATTTCCAAATCATAAATTGGGAATCATTTGTTCTATCGAACAAATTTTTCGTTTAATTCATTCCATTGAAGCCTTAAAATGAGAAAAAAGTCCAGGTATGACCTTATTGTTGCTGGCCCTTTAAAGCCTAACCTCATCAGGGTGTAGTCAAAATTATGAAGTACTGCTCTTAGACTAAAGCACATAACAAGCATTTGGAAAGTGTCAGAAAATATTAAGAACTTAAAGTCAAGCAAATACCCAAGCGAAACAAGTTCACATTGTCCTAAATCACTCCTCCATGTTTTAGGTAAACTATTTGAAAAACCAATGATAGAAATATAGTTCCAAATCATATTTTGGGAATCATTTGTTCTATCGAACAAATTTTTCGTTTAACTCATTCCATTGAAGCGTTAGAAAATAAAGGAATATACTCTGCGTTATTTTAAGATTTTTCAAAATCGTTTAATAACTGTTTGCTGCACAAATTAAATATTCTTCTATCAGTACAATATAGTCAAATGTTAAGATGCTACATCTTAGACAGATTTTTCAGAGTTAAGTAGGATGATGAATAGCCAATAAATTTAGGTGTTACCCAAGAAAGCGTATTTTTAGCTACGTTTGATACGTTCTAATGGTACAATATTTAAGGCCACTCATGAAAAAATTGTAAAAATCTGCAAGAATGTTACAAAATACACATTTAGAAGTTGAACAATGGACTAAGAAACAGCAGATTAAAATAAATAGCTCGAAATCTTCTTATGTTTGTGTTTACTTCGTTAACGGTTGGTGATATTTTAAAAACAACTCGGTATTGTTTTATTACTAACCTTTATCAAAAAGTTCCCGGAATAACCACCGTGTGGCGATCCAACCGAACCGATTTGTGTTTTTTTTTCTTTCGTTAAGTTGGTACATCTGTTGTTGGTATTCCCGCTAAATCTTAGCATCATAGCTTGACATTTGCAAAGGATACGTAGCCAAGAGTACATCTATCTCTATGTGTATTGGCGATTTTTTACAATTTCGGGAATGGATTTAAATTTGTAACAAGGAACTTGTATTAAATCTTGCGTAAAAACGGATTTAGTGGTGCGCAAAGGTTGGAAATATTGGAAAATTGTTTCGGCCACGATAATCTAAAGAAAACGATTGTTTACCAGTGGCACGAGTGGTTCAAAAGTGATCGTGAGTCAATCGTAATGATGAACGCATTGGTAAATTAACCATCAGAGAGATAGCGGCGGACTTGATAATTGTCTATGGATCTATACACCACATTTTGGTTAATGATTGTAGCAACAAAATTGGTTCCAAAAGACCTCAATATCATGCAAAAAAGAGACCGTGCTTAGGTCGAAAAAGACATGGTTTGCAAGGCTAAATCCGATCCCACATTCATCAAAAGAATCATTACTAGCGACGATACTTGGGTTTATGAGTACGACACGTAATCCAAACATCAGGCAAGTAAATAGCTTTCACCAAATGATTCGAGACCAAAAAAAAAACACGTCGTTTTCAGTCAAAAAGAAGGCAACGCTCACGTTTTTCATGGATTACAACGGTGTAGTACATCATGAATTTTTGTCAGAAGGCCAGACAGTAAACGAATATTATTATTTGGACGTTATGAGACGTTTGCGTGAAGCAATTCGCCGAAAGATGCGCAGAATAACGCACCGTCTCAAAGTGCCATAATTATTTGGCTCCCTATTACTTCTTTCTGTTCAATTTAGTTAAAAAAAAACCATTACGGGTAATGCGTTTCAGCAGCAAAAAGGAAATAATGGAAACATCGCAAAAAGCACTGATGAACATACCGAAAACCGAATAAAAACAAATACTTCGAGTATTGGATCAAGCGTTGGCATAAGTGTGCTGCAGTCGATGGGGATTACTTTGGAGGGGACAATATACATTTAGATGAATAAACTTGTATTTTTAATTTTCTGAATAAATTCCAGAAACTTTTTGATCAAGGTGGTATATGCAAATTAATATTTTCTAAAGTTTTGCGTATGTGTATATAGCGTGTTTTTTATAGAGCGTGTTTTTTAAGTTGGCATTACTTTTCAGGATGGCGACCGACTTAATAGCTGTTAAGTGATTTATTCTCAGTTTGGTTTGGCAATTCATCGTAAATAAACTCACGCCTGAACAACGCTTGCAAATAGTGCAATTTTCATTTTTCATAAGTGATTTTTTTTAAATTTTCAATTTTTTTAATTTTCATAAACGATAAAGCGCACTTCTGGTTGAATGGCTACGTCAACAAACAAAACTGCCGCATTTGGAGTGAAGGTAATCCTCAAGTGTATGGGCTTTATGGGCTGGTGGAATCATTGGTCCGTACTTTTTCACAAACGATGGTCAATGGTGATCGATATAGAGCCATGATTACTAACTTTTTCATTCCTGAATTGAATAACCATGATGTCCAGGAGATGTGGTTTCAACAAGACGGCGCAACATGTCACACAGCTCGTGCCACAATAGATTTATTAAAAGACACGTTTGATGACCGCCTAATTTCACGTTTTGGACCTGTGAATTGGCCTCCAAGAACTTGTGATTTAATACCGCTAGACTACTTTCTGTGTGGCTGTGTAAAGTCATTGGTCTATGCGGTAAAGCCACAAACGACCATTTGGACCATTTGGAAGACAACATTCGCCGTGTTATTGCCGATATATGGCCACAAATGTTGGAAAAATTCATCGAAAATTAGACGTCCAGATTGGACTACATCTGCGACAGCCATGGCGATCATATGCCAGAAATCATATTTAAAACGTAATGCCACAAGATTATCTTTTGGACAAATAAAATTCATGTCAATCGAATAATCCATCGTTGTTTTATTGCAACTTAAAGTTCTATAACTTTATAAAAAACACCCTATATTTACTTCACTTATTTATTGATTAATTATTAAACAAATTATTTATTTGGTGTAAATATAGCTGGAGACTCAGAACGTAATCAAATATTACTTCTAATATTTTTCGCTAAATTCTATTCAGAGCCCTAGTTGAGGAATTGCTTCTTTTAAGTCTCTTTTTTAGGTACGACATACTTTCTCTTTTTTTTATT
Source organism: Wohlfahrtia magnifica (assembly GCA_023159175.1). Classification (NCBI taxonomy): domain Eukaryota; kingdom Metazoa; phylum Arthropoda; class Insecta; order Diptera; family Sarcophagidae; genus Wohlfahrtia; species Wohlfahrtia magnifica. Next base: position 2,394,428 of record JAKWBJ010000497.1, read on the forward strand.
ACACTTTTTTTATTTACTTTTAAAAAAATCAAAAAATAGCTCCACATCAATAGATTAAAGACAACTTTTAAGATTCATTTCGTCATCAACATATAGCAGTGAAGACCTTCTATGCTCCGTATTTCAATTATGATATCTTCCCTTCCGTTTCTAATTAAAACAAAATATTTTTCATTTTTAGCTGACCCTTGCAGAAAATGTTTTTATATCAAAACTTATACCCAATGTTCTTAATATGATAGCAGATTATTTTTGATGTGATAACATCGTTATTAACAGGATACCGCGTCGTTATTGACTTTATATCATATTGTCTTTATGTCGCTTTCTTTCTTAATTTGATACTATGGTATATCGTTTATGATTTGATAACTAATCGTTCTTAATTTAGTGTCTTAAGGTATTTTTGTACAATTTGTTCAGGATTTTATTACAGATTGTTAATGATTTATTAACTTATGGTATTTTTGTACGATTTGTTATCATTCTGATTACACATTAAGCTTGATTTGATACCGGAAGTTAACAAGATATGGTTCAAGATTCGTTCACTCAATTTGGTACCAGCCTTTAGTAATTTTAGAACGCCTTTTTTTCCTTTGTGTGAATTTCACAAATAAACAAATATATTACAGTTAACATAGAACAACGAAAATTTAGGATGGATCATATAAAAAAGAAATAGGTGTCCAAATCTGGGGGTGTGCGAATAACATTGTGTTCTAAACCATACCAAGGTTTATCGTTAAAGCATTGTTATAGCTTAATGGTATACCAGAAATGCAGATATTCATAGAGACATTAAAATAAATAGAATTGCTTCGGATATAGCTCACAAATCAAAAGCACATGCTAATAAACTAATACAACATGTTAATTCTGATAATCATAATGCCAAGGGTTTACAAAGCCATTTCAACCGCTTCAAATTATACGATCTTAAGTGGCACTTCAACAAGTAATATGTTTTGGTAGCAAAACTTCATTTTCTGTATAAAAATTCTATTTGATTTATGTTAGTAACCGTTGGCTAATTGTAGTCTTTAAGTAAAAATTTATATTGTCTCGTTTTAAGCTTTTTAAAATGTTTGATTTCGTTTAAATTGCCTTAAAGTAAAATAAAACACCACTTTGTTGTTGTTACAGTTTTATTTATTTACTACACTATAACTTTTATACAGCTTATATTAGTACAACAACTTAATATTCGCTTATACAACACTTTTATTTCCACTTAAACACATCTTTATATTATGACAGAAAAACGATAACTATCTCACTGTAGGTAAAGCAGCCTCTTATATACCTAATAGCCTACAATTTGGAAGGTTCCAGAAAGGTCTCATGTCTCCTATTTTCATATCCGTTAATTGGAATGTAACGTTAAGATGGTCAATTTGGCAGTGCTGCAAATACGCGAATAAGCATGGCATTGACAGGGTTACACATAACTACCAAATGTACCAAAACTTAGGCATTTTTATTTTCGTAACAATATTTTTACGAATTAACGTGGATTTTTTAACAGTTTGCTTTTCACTTCTAGATAAAGAACAGTGTTGCCAATTTACCGTCTTTCGCGCTATATTTAGCGCATTTCAGCTACCGAAAAGTCGTATTTTTCTCGTTAGCTCTTCAAAAAAAAAAAAGCGCGCTAGGTTAGCACTTTTCTATTTGCAATTTTTTGTAAGAAATAGAAAGTCACTAAATTCAATAAACTCATTAATTCATATAAACTATGGACTATGCTGTAAAAATTACATAATTCCAGATAAGATTTGTGCAAAAATGAATAAAATTACTATTGTTACGTTTTAACCTTTTCAAAATATTTCAGTTCGTTTAAGTTGCGTTAAAATAAAATTAAACTATTTTGTTGTTATTACAATTTTATTTATTCCACTATAACTTTTATACACTAAGTCTTAATACAGCAAATCCGCTTATACAATACTTTTTATTTACCCCTGAACGCAACTTTACTAAGTTACAGCCAAACGATAACAAAATAACCATCTTTTGATAGTATTTCATCATTAGTGTCGAATTTTCTAGTAAAGACACGAATCTTCGGCTTATCTACGTTAATTAAAATGGTCTAAAATAACTTTATAAACACAAAAGGAATCGACTGGCAATTCCATCAGATGTGCGGATGGTAGCGCTCTTAATTAGTAAAGGTAATTTCGGCAGTTCTAAAGCCTTGGCACAAGACAATAAATTTTATAGCTTAAAGCTCATAATAAGTCCCTGATGTGGTGAATTTTGTCTTCAGCATTTTCATTTTCGTAACAGTATTTTTAAAATGTATCTCAAATCTAAGGGCCCATTTTTTTAAATTTAGTTTTTTAAGTAAAATATAAATATTTAAATATTTTAAAGAAGGCTAAAAATTTTAATTATTTAATTACAATACTAAACTAGTAAAATGTTATTATTAGATCCCAAGATAGCATAGGGCTTTAAAAAATGCTTCCCATCTACATCTTTCTAAAGCCAATGATATATGGGAAGCAGATTCTCTTTTAATCTATCTTCTCTACTAATGAGCTGGCCTTCCGATTCTTCTGCTTCCCGGCGAGTTTCATTCAATGGACAGTTTCGCTAAGTAGTAATTTGGTTTCCTCGAAGTGTGTACAATCCATATTCAATTTCCTTCTCACAATTTTCTTTATTATATGAACTTGGTTTAATCTATTTCTGACCAAAATATTTTTCGCAGTAGACAGCGGTTTATAAATGCCTGAATGGAATTGACATTAAAGATGTTAATTTTTGTGTTTGGAGAAATATGTAAAGAACGCACTATAACATTCAGTCGGGCAAAAGATTGGCCGCCTAGGTTCAATCTGTTTCGATTATTAGTAAAAAGGTAGGATATCTCCATATTTCTGTTCCCAATTCGAAAGATCGTTGCGTTTTTAGCTATAATGGAGATGTTTATCTGCAAGCCCACTCTGTATGCTTTCGCCTGTATAGCATTCAGCTTTCCTGCATTTAGCAATGCCTGTGAGCCAGGAGATACTTGTCGTCTGCAGACGTACAGTGAAAGTAAAGTATTTTTATTAAGGTATCTACCACCCACCCATGTTATCGACAAATAATTTTCATAAATTTCTAAAGCAGTGGTTAGAGTCTCACCTTGATATCCCATCTTGATGTGTTTTTGGTCACCTTCAAGTTCGACCACTGTGCAATGTTACGTATTAGGTGAAGATCGTTGAGATTATATTATAACGAAGTATATATATGTATGTGCTCGTATGTATCTTTATGTCAGTATGGCTAATAAGCAAAATTTTTAATTGATGAAGTTTAATTTTCTAAGATTTATATTGTAATATAAACAATTTTACCATAATTTCTATGTTTTAATCATGCTTTTTCTGTGAAATTTTCATATCATATTACTACGAGTACCACAACTGACTCATTGTCAGGCTGGTTAAATTCTCTTTAAATTTAAATTTTATTTTAAGAATTTTTTCTTAATTTATCATTTAAATTTTTTATTTATTTTTTTAATTCAAATTCAATTTAATTTATCGAACACATTTTGCATTTAAATGAGGAAATTTTTGTTTTGCGTTGCGTTATATTAATGCGTGTTTTTGGGGTATTTTTCGTTAAAAATTAAAACAAAAAATTAACCAAAAATTTATTAATCATTATAATGATATATTTATTTGTATTTCAGTTTCAGTGTTAATAAATCGATTGGAAAAAATTGTTTTATAATTCTGGGAAGGAGAAGAAAGTATGAATTGGTAAGTAAGTGATGACTTTCATTTTGTTATGATTAAATGTTAAGTGATTTTTAAAGTAATTTTTATTAATATGAACTATCTTTATATATATATGTACATATAAAAAGTCCGCCATCTAACGTTTTTTTTTCAACTAGTGCTTATTTCTTAGCTCATGTCTCATTTGACGGATAATTAGTTTTATCCTTCCGCTGAACGAATATGGTTGTGTATACGCTTGAACACGCTGGGAAATATTACGACATTACTTTGAAAATCATGGTAATGTTGCAGAATGAAAAAAAGAAAACAATCATCTTTTCAGATGAAGCTCATTTTGATCTTGGCGGGTACGTAAACAAGCAAAATTGTCGCATTTGGGGCACAGAAAACCCGCACGCAAACATTGAAAAGCCGATAGACCCAAGACGAGTCACTGTTTGGTGCGGATTTTGGTCCAGAGGCATAATTGGGCCATTTTTCTTCGAAAATGAGCAAGGAGTGGCCGTTACAGTCAATGGCGATCGTTATCGGGCCATGTGGAACGAATTTTTGTTCACAAAAATTGAAGAGAAGGATATTAGCAACATTTGGTTTCAACAGGACGGCGCCACGTGCCACACAGCCGAAGCTACACTCGAAGTTTTGCGCTTTGTTTTTGAAAATTGCATTGTCAGCCGCAGAGCTAATATCAAATTTAGAGAAATTTTCTGTTACCATTTTGAAGATATAGACACATAAATATACACTTTGTATGGGCGTGGCATCGCCCTGTTGGAGTTTTTAAAATTTATATGGCTTGTATGTAGTTCCTTCCAGGCATACAAAGAAATACTGTAAAAATTTGAAGAAAACTGGTTCAACAGTTTAGCTGTTTATAAGGCACAAATAAACAAACCAACAAACATACAAGCACACATTAATTGTTACATAAAGGGTCCGTCATCTAACGTTTTTTTTCAACTAGCGCTTATTTCATGAATGGTAACACTTAGCTCATGTCTGATTTGACAGATAATTAGTTTTATCCTTCCGCTGAACGAATATGGTTGTGCAAACCCTTGAACAACGCTTCGCTAAGTGGCCTGCGATCGACTTACAGAAGATGCCGATTTTGTCAAAAAAAATCATCTTTTCAGATGAAACTCATTTTGATCTTGGCGGGTATGTAAACAAATTGTCGCATTTGGGGCACAGAAAACCCGCACGCATACATTGAAAAGCCGATACACCCATGACGAGTCACTGTTTGGTGCGGATTTTGGTCCAGAGGCATAATTGGGCCATTTTTCTTCGAAAATGAGCAAGGAGTGGCCGTTACTGTCAATGGCGATCGTTATCGCCATGTTGAGCCATGTTGAGCGAATTTTTGTTCACAAAAATTGATTAGCAACACTTGGCTTCAACAGGACGGCGCTACGTGCCACACAGCCGAAGTTACATTCGATGTTTTGCGGCCTGTTTTTGAAGATCGCATTATCAGCCGCAGAGCTGATGTCGTTTGGCCACCTCGGGGCTGCGATTTGACACCGTTGGACTATTATTTGTGAGGTGCCGTCAAAGATAAGTATTACGCTAACAAGCCAGAGACAATTGACGCTTTAAAGGACAATATTCGTGAAGCCATTGGTGAAATAGAGCTGCTGCTTAAAAATTGGACCGTGTAGGCTACTGCATGGCCAGCCGAGGCAGCCATTTGAATGAAATTATTTTCCATTATTAACCGGAAGGATTTTACTTTCAAATAAAAAAAGAAATTTGAGAAAATATTCAGTAGTTTTTTTATAGCATTTTCAAATTTATTTGGCAGAGCCTTTATATGTATATTCTACTTAAATGTCTTTAAGAATTATTTCTTTTTTTAGTATAAATTCTTAATAAGAATTTCATCATGACACCATATGGTCGTTTATTTTTATTTTTAATTTTTTTCCATTTATTTAAACCATATTTGCAATTTAAGATATAATAACAATTATAATAAAAAATAAGGAACAACAGCTAAAAGTAACAACAACAATAAATAAATAAAATCGTAAATAATAATCATCAATATTAATAATTTAAAATAAAACTCACTGATCATACATATTCGCCATAAACAAACTATTGTCTCTTCTCCTGCCTCAAACAAGCACAAATCGATAAATAATTCAATTCTATTACGATTACTAAAGCTTACTCGTTCGTATAGATACTAAATGACAAAGAAAAAAAGATAATTTCACAGACACAGACAGACTTATTTACTTAGTAAGCAACTTATGAATAACGATATTTATACGACGTCTATGTCTGTATGTATATAGTATACATATGTATGATTATTAGTTTTAATTCTCTTCTACTACACTGACTTACAATAGTTTACAATTAGCTGTATCGATCAAATTAAATGGAAGTTCAAATGTGGCATGGATTTGCTAGCGTATCTTTTTTAGGCGAATTACAAACAAACCAACTGATACTCGTTTGCATTAAGGCTTATACGAATAAATACATATTTGACTTAAAATAAACAACGACTGCAAAAAAACAAAAACAAAAACAAAACAAAAAACATTAAAATGTTCGTTTAGTTTTTAAAAAAATAATTTAATTTAATGCGAAACGTCAGTGCTCATATTAAAAAGAGGAGAGTCTTTGTTTTCATTTTAGATACCCTACAGTAAGTGATTTCTTTTCTCCACACTCCTCTGGGGAGCATATTGGCTTACCACAAAGCATCCATTGCCTTACTTCAGTTTCATTAATCAAATTGATTTCTTCCATATGATTGTATAGTGGTGAATATTCTTGCTTATTGGTGGTGATCTTTACTTTAGCATTGTAATTTTTTCCAATTAGGTGGCGTTTTCTTCCTGATCATTCGCCTGATGTTTGTCATTATCGCAAGTGATAAGCTAGAAGGTCAGGGTGACTTCTTCTTTATTTGTTAGATTTAGTCATCTTGAGAGAAGTTGAAGCCTCTTCATCAAACGCTCGAAAACCACAATAAATTTTTTTCGTCATCTCCCCTGCTGGGGCTTGAATCTGGGTTGCTTGTGCTATTATGCGTGTGTTTTAAGTACTACATCACGTCAGCCCCAACAGTAAGCGATACAGACTTAATAAAGGGTGGGCCATTTAAAAGTATAAATTTAAAAATTCAATAAAACAAAACGGTCTGAAATTTTGCCAAATTTATTGTTTTGTTGTGAAGTACAATTGTTTCGGTTAGAAATGAAATGAAATGAAATAAATGTCGCGGCTGGCCTCACAGTACGCCAATCGATCGGACCAATTTCCGATAACTTTTCCAAGTGTATGTGGTCGTATCTCAGCATGGACATCACTAATGTTGCCCTTCAAATACTCAATTGTCTCTGGTTTTTCGGCATAACACTTGCCTTTAACATCGCCCACAGAAAATAGTCCAACGGTATCAAATCGCAGTTGCTTGGCGGCCAACTGACGTCATCATTTCAGCTAATTAAACGGCCATCAAACGTTTGACGCAATAAGTCGATTGTGGCATGAGATGTGTGGCAAGTTACACCATCCTGTTGAAACCAAACATCGTTCATATCAATACCATGAAGAGCGAGCACAAAAAAATCGGTTATCATGGTGCTATAGATGTCTCCATTGACCGTAATGGTTGCGCCGTCCTCATTTTCAAAAAAATATGGGCCAAAAAGCCTCCGCTCCACAAGCCGCAACTAACAGTCACTCGTAATGGGGACATTGACTTCTGTAAGAGCACGTTTGGCTTTTCTGAATCCAAATACTGTAGTTTTGCTTTTAACGTACCCACCAAGATGAAAATGAGGTCTATTCGTAAAGATGATTTTTATAATTTTTTTGCATTTTTTGCAATTTCCGACCAATTATCTTTGTTTTGGAAATAAATTGCCAATAAATTTGAACGTTCTTAAGCGTAAATCGATTCATTTCGTTCAGTGGAGACAATATGCTGAATTTTGTGGCAGAATAAAATGACATAAGTATGACCAGATTCGAAATAACCGCTGATTTAAATTTAAACCTATAGATGGCCCACCCGATACATAGGATATATATAGGTCTACAAATAAAGAAGATAAGATGGTAGTGAAATCTTTCTGACACCACTTCAGCCGCGGCAGCCATATAAATGAAATAATATATCATTTCTAACCGGAACAATTTTAATTCATAACAAAAAAAATAATTTGGCAAAATTTCAAAAAATTTTTGTTTTATTGCATTTTTGAATTTACACTTTTAAATAGCCCACCCTATATTAGAATATAATTCTCACATATGAATCGGTGTTTCAAAGGCTATTTTGGAGTTTCCAGATAGTGTACAGATGATATTGGTCATAAAACGTATAACAGAAATTTTTTTCTAAAAGCTAAAGGGCTAATCACACCTTACGATTCGTAAGTATATATATTGTTATGATGTTAAAGCCAACTCCTAATCGCAATGGAGTAGGCCAACAGATCTATATCCGAAGAAACACACATAGGTTTATCACATCTTAAAATCTTGTTAACTATCGTTCTGTAAGAAATATTAAAGAAAGCAGCACGGGAAAGAGATCCTCGGAATTGTGAAAACATAATTTATGCTCTATAATATACCTGCTTATTAATTATCATTATCACCCGGTTGCTAAGATGTTCTTCTGCTTTCTGTACAGAAAAAATCCCATGAATAAAGTCTTAAAATATTAATTCTTAATTAAAATTAATTTTTTTCGCTTTAAACAAGCTAAGAAAGCCTACTAACAAGTCGACTTCGGCCTCTTACTAATTGATATAAATTTGAGTCATTTAGTATATGACTTGGTTTTGACTTTTGTTTATTTAATTAGAATTTATTTATTATTTTTATTGTTATTGTTATTGTATTTAGAATTAAGTTTTTCTCTACTCATATGGACTAAAATATTATTTTTCTTCTAAACATACGATAAGTAAGCTCAGTGTGTAATTAAAAAATTATGAATATTTTTTAAAATCGTAAGTAAAGTAAAGTAATATGAATATGATTCATACGAGTATGTGTGTAAGTAATATAGTCAATAACAAAGTAGTCTTTGGAAACTTGGGAGAACGTTCGCATACATATTTTTAAAAATTATCAAATAATTTTATTCACAACTGTACGAGTTTTACATGTAATATGGTTAAATTGATGTTAAACTATTATAAATAAAAATATGGTAAAATTATTTTAATTGAATAATATCTACATACATAAAAATATTCATTATTTCAACATTTACCGAGATATAAGCGCTTAAAGATTTTCTAGAAATCAAAACTGAAAAATGTGTATTTTACTCGAAAGAGCAGCTATTTTTTAATAAACTTTCAATGCAATGAAAACTTTAGCTATTTTTGCGATTTGAAGCCTATTTACCGAGGAATGATCATTTAAAGATTTTTCAGAAATTAACAATTTTAAATTTCAAGCGAAAAAGCTGTAATTTTTCGATATCTTTTAATGCAATGCAAATTTTACGATTTGACGCCTATTTGCAGAGATATGAGCTTTTAAAGATTTTCTAGAAATCAAACCCTAAAAATGTTTACTTTATTCAAACGGGCATCCACTCATTCATAATCTTTTAATGTAATGAAAATTTTGCTAATTTTACGATTTGGCGCTTATTTACCGAGATATGAGCGTTTAAAGATTTTTCTAAGAATCAAAAGCTGAAAATTTGTATTTTAATCGAAAGAGCAGCTATTTTTCATTAAACTTTTAATGCAAAGAAAAATTTTGTTATTTTTGTGGATTGAAACCTATTTACCGAGATATGAGCATTTAAAGATTTTCCATAAACTAACAATTTTATATTTCAACATTTTAACCTAAAGAGCTGCTATTTTTCATAATCTTTTAAAGCAATGAAAATTTCGCAATTTGATGCCATTTTACCGAGATATGAGGGTTCAAAAATTTTGTAAAAATTTGTATTTTATTTGAAAGGGCAGCCAATTTTTGATAATGTCCACTTCAGCACTTGTCAGAAGCTGGCCCTTAAATTTATCGTTATTTTGTTTACTCTATAAATTATCACTTTAATAAATATTTTAACTTGCCTTGGTGGTTCTTCTCCTCCATATTTCTCATAGAACAGTACCGAACTGAAAAAATGCGCCACATGCTGTGCTGCTATTTCAGTTCTACTAATAGACTCTTACACGTTGAGAGGTTCAATTTTCACTGAAAATAAGGACCGCTTTACAGTAGGGAAGAGTTATCGACTTTTTAAGAAACCTATTCTTCGTATTTAATTAATCCCCACTTACTAGCCTACTACAATAGAATAATGCCAGCATCCTGATCGTAGACCAGAACATAGTATTGGCCCAATTAAATCAACCCCTAATATTAAATACTACCCAAAGTAGGTATAAGCAGTAGGATTTCTATTTTGCAATACCATTACAATTTTCACAGTTTTTATCCCGAGTCTGCCATATGGGTGATTCTCTTCTAAGCGATGAGAAACTTTCCCACCGGCTTCGGATGCCACTTTCTTCTTGCAAGCTACTGATTCTGAGACATTTGTTGAGCAGGGTAGAGTGATGGTAGGAATATGAACTTACTTGCTCTGGCCCCCTTACGAATGGCATCTAGCATGAAGCATTTCCTGTATCAGTGTTCAAATCTTTAGGATATTAGAACTAATTTCCTTGGTAGTTCGTTTCTGCATGCATATAGGATCTGGCTAAGTATGTATTTTTGATAAAAATGCAAAAAAAAAATGTTTTGAAATTTTGACAAAATATTTTTTTTGTTGCGAAGTACAATTGTTCCGGTTAGAAATAAAATATTATTTTATTTACATGGCTGCCGCGACTGGCTTCACAGTACCCCATTCGACCGGACTAATTTTCAAGAACTTTCGCGGTTATATGAGGTCATATCACGAATGTTGGCCTTCAAATGCTCGATTGACTCTGGTTTGTCGGCATAATACTTGTCTTTAACGGCGCCCCACAGAAAATAGTCCAACAGTTTCTTGGCGGCCAATCTAAATCATCATTTCCGCTAATTAAACGGCCATCAAACGTTTGGCACAATAAATCGATTGTGGTATGAAATGTGTGTCAAGTTCCACCATCCTGTTGAAACCAAACATCGTTCACATCAATACACTGAAGAGCGGGCACAAAAAAATCTTATCATGGTGCGATAGGTGTCTACATTGAACGTAATTGTTGCGCCCTCCTCATTTTCAAATAAATATAGGCCAATGATGCATCCGCCTTACTAGCCGCATCAAACAGTCACTCGTAATGGTTACATTGGCTTCTTCAAAACCACGTTTGGTTTTTCTGAGTCCCAAATTGGCAGTTCTGCTTATTAACGTACCCATCAAGATGAAAATGAGTTTCATCCGAAAAGATGATTTCTTTTGGCTAAATCGACACCATCGTGCAGTTTTTTGTTGACCCATCTAGCGAAGCGAAAACGAAGCGGATGGATTTTCACGCACACTCCCAGCCACAGCTTCGATATGTTTAGGTGTACGCACTGTACGGGCACGCTTACGTCTTGGCACATCAACAATGAAACTAGTTCACGAACTTTAGCAATAAACTTGTATAACATTTTAGTGCATTTTTTGACCAATTGTTTTGGAAATAAATTTCTAATAAATCCCATTGTTGCTCAAGTGTAAATCGATTTATTTCGTTCAGTCGAGATAATGTACTGAATTTTGTGACAGACTATTACATAAGTATTGCCAGATTCGAAATTACCGCTGGTTCAAATTTAGACCGATAGATGGCCCACCCGATATTTGAAACCACATATTTTAAAGCAACTGTGCCTCACATTGGCCCACGTTAGCTTCAATAATTCAATAAATATTTTGACTTAAAATATTTCAACATTTTTTATTCCTGAGAAGGTAATCGATGTGCTTTGGTCATACATACACATTTGATGGCCCATTGTTTGTATGTAGTTCACTATACTCTTTATTAAATATGTTCTTTGTCATTACATAGCCTTTGGTCGTGCTGAACGTGTTTGGTCGGAGAATATTCTACGAAAAGAACAGTCTTGAACGGGGCGATATGGGCAAGACCACACCTTTAAAAAATCGGTTGGGTACCTGACGAAAGGAATCCAGAAGATGTAAGGGCTTTATTATGCTAGTGGACATATAGTAGCAAAACGGGGCCTTTTCTTAAGATCCAAGTAAGCTTTGTCGCTTACAGCTGTTAAAGTAAACAATTTGTTAGACCTTTTTGGTTTTTAAGCGCATGCTACGCTCTTTAAAGGCTTACATTAGCACAAGCGTTGAAGTCTTATTTTAGCGCATTGTCTTCTATGTAATATACAACATTCTTGTAGTTTAATAAAATAAGACCTACTTACCTAATGACATACTCAGAACCCAACAAATAAAACACTTTTTTGTTAACATTTTCCGCATAAATACATCCGTAAAGATTTCAAAATCATTTAAAATATTTGAATATCATTTGTATACTCTTGTACCTATAGGTGGTTATGTTATGAGTACGTGGTTTGCCTAACAGCTGTGCCCTCGCAATGTGTAAAGATTTTACAACTGAACTTTACCAAAAAAAATAAAAAATAAAATTCAAAAAGAAACACGCATGTTCTGTCATTTACGATTAATTCTCACAAAACGAAACAGCCAAAATACAAGACAACAACACGGACTGATTGGTGTGTTCCACCTCTGTGATAAAAAGGAATTTTGTTTTAAGTTTTGCATAATTCGTTTCTTTTCATTTTCTTTTTTGTTTCTTGCAGAATCATTAGTCATAATCAAATAAATTATACACGTGTTTAGGAACGTAAAACAAAAAAATATATTTTAAAATATTAAATGAAAAAAATTTAAAAACTATTCTAAACTGGATTTTTTGCAGCAACAAAATAAAAAAAATATATTTATTTTTTTCACAATAAACACTCACTAAAAACACTGCATGCATAAGCCAAATACCAACTAATCAACAGGCCTATTGAATTGAAAAAAAAAATACCACCAACAACAACAATAAAACCAAACAGCAACAATATTAATAAAGGCAATAACAATAACGGCAAAAGACCCCAACAAAGATTAGATGTATTAATACATTAGGCAAATGTCAAATCAATTGTCAACCCACACATACTCGTATGTACGTATGTATGTATGCACTATGGGACATAACAGTTACACAAGCATTATACATTGCTATACACTAATGCAAAAACTTACATGTAGGATACCTCATTGCAATAGAGAGAGAGAGAGAGAGAGAGAGTTTTATATTGAATAGGCGTCGCGTGCTTCTATTATGTGCGATCAACAATTGTTTATGTTTTAATTTTGTGTGTCTGTTACAGCAATTGTTTCACAGTGGGTTTAAAGTCGACAAAAAGAATACTTAATACATGAACTATGTTGAAATAAATAAGTTAGGTTAGGTAAGATTAAAAACTGGCAGTTGATCCTGAGATCAGCCCATTTAAGTGAAAAAGAAAAATCGGGTTCAAGCCGGTTTCCCACAGAGGCTTCCAGCAGCTATTTAGACTTCACAAGATGTCTTCTCAGGACGCTAAATCTCAGCCTCAGTAACGCCGGAAATTCCAATAGTAAGTGTCTCGCAGTTACTACCAAGCATAATCCAAACTTATATACAACCTGACCTCACACAGTGTGACTAACGATTTGGCTTTTACTTGGACGCCACAATTATATTATTATAATTAACATTAGAATTGTCATTGATGTCATCTAACAGTCACTACACAATGTTAAAAAAGAGTTTCTTCTGATCAAATTGAAGCAGTTTCAGAAAGAACTTTCACAAGCTAAAAAAAAATCATAATGCAGTCAGTAGAGATAACGACATAATTAGCAACTTCTCTTGTCGTGTAATTTTTCAAAGTCTCGTACTAGAAAGTTAGAAGCTAAAATATTTACTAACGTAATCTTATACACCATGTAGTACTTATACTACTTACAATCATTCTGTTGCATGGTTAGAGGCACGCATTCAACACAAGCGGCCCAGGTTCGACTCCCCAGCAGAGGATATGACGAAAAACTTTAATTGTGGTTTCGATGTTTCGTAAAGAGACTTCAAACTCACTTCAGACAAATCCATCAAAAAGAATCCCTCTTATGTGACTATCTACATTAGCTCTTACGACGATGGCAAACATCACACGAATAATCAGCAGAAACGCCACATACTGGGAAAAAATTGGGTTGCTAAGTAAATACCACCACCACCACTTAGCAAAGATCTTCACCACTGCACACTCATATGGAGGCGAGCCACAGTAGCTTAATCATCTATTTAGCTTGAAAATCAGCTTGATTAATGAAACTGAAACAAGGTAATGGTTGCCTTGTGGATAGCCAACATGCTCCCTAGAGGAGTGACGGAAAAACAAAATCAAAACACTGTGAATCAACTCAAACACAGAGCGAGAATTCGTTTTCATGCATAAACAAATTTTTGAGCCAAATAGTCAATATAAGGTGCTTAAAGCGCTAAGTGTTATGATGGAGTGGAATGGTGTATTTACGAACCGGGACTTGATTATAACTTATATGCAAAGTTAAGTTAAGTAAGTTTATGTAGATTGCCAACATATTGGCTAGTTCACTTGAAGGCTCTATGCTCTTTATGATACGTTATGAAAAACTTGTTCATCGAAACTAAAAATTATATCTGAAAAACTTAAACGAATGGCTCTCCTTATTACGAACGCGGGTAAAATAACAGTGTTGGACGATAGAAGCAACCACCTGACAAATTTTATAAGGTTCTTTTATAGTTTATTTTGGAGACAAATAGGGCATAAAAATAGTTTAGTCTCTGCAGATAGGAGCAGTCACATGGAAACCGTAGTACTTTTGTTACCCATAAGTTTCGACATTTCGTATTAATCCATGGCTCAGTAGTTATACCCGTTAAAAGCCTTATTTAATTCCTTCTAATAACCACGCGATTCTCGGACTTTTTCTCCGCCAAAATAGGCCGAAGTTTTATGGATATTCTACTAGTGATAATATTAGACCACCTGAGTTTCGTTTTCTGCAAAACCCACTCATCTATCATATTCGTTATCGTTACCAATGAAGTGTGAATGTCTTCTTACTCTACGACCAGAATCCCATAGCAGTTTGACAGAGTGTTGTCAGTTGAAAAGATATTTTAGTCTAACGGCGTTGAAACTAAAACCATTAATTAGCGTAAGTATAAAATGTCGAAACATATAAAAATCTTTGACTCATTTGTTATGGAGAGCGGCGCACAGTGCGTCGATCCCATAGAGCGAATGGACAAAACTGGAAGGAGTTGTCGTAGATGAAATTTCGTTCAGACAATTATTTGGGAAAAATATATATGACAAATTTTAACAAAATAGGATAACGGACATGCACACTGTCCACATATATTTAAATCGAAAAAAAAACTATCTTACAACAGTTTTTTATATAGGGTCCGCCTATTTTGAAAATGCTATAAAAAAAAACTACTGAATATTTTCTGACATTTCTTTTTTTATTTGGAAATACAATCCTTCCGGTTAATAATGGAAAATAACTTCATTCAAATGGCTGCCTCGGCTGGCCATGCAGTAGCCTACACGATTGGTTCAATTTTAAGCACTTTATCGATGGTGTGCAGCTGTATTTCACCAATGACTTCACAAATATTGTCCTTTAAAGCGTCAATTGTCTTTGGCTTGTAGGCATAACATTTATCTTTGACGGCACCCCACAAATAATAGTCCAACGGTGTCAAATCGCAGCTCCGAGGTGGCCAAACGACATCAGCTCTGCGTCTGATAATGCGATCTTTAAAAACAGGGCGCAAAAAACATCGAGTGTAGCTTTAGCTGTGTGGCACATAGCGCCATCCTGTTGAAACCAAATGTTGCTAATATCCTCATCTTCAGTTTTTGTCAACAAAAATTCGTTCAACATGGCCCGATAACGATCGCCATCATTTCGATCATTTTCAAAGAAAAATGGTCCAATTATGCCTCTGGACCAAAATCCGCACCAAACAATGACTCGTCTTGGGTGTATCGGCTTTTTAATGTATGCGTGCGGGTTTTCTGTGCCCCAAGTGCGACAATTTTACTTGTTTATATACCCGCCAAGATCAAAATGAGCTTCATCTGAAAAGATGATTTTTTTGGCAAAATCAGCATCTTCTGTAAGTCGGTCGATCAAAGTAATGTCGCAATATTTCCTAGCATTGTTCAAGCGTATACACAACCATATTCGTTCAGTGGAAGGATAAAACTAATTATCTGTTAAATCAGACATGAGCTAAGTGTTACCATTCACGAAATAAGCACTAGTTGGAAAAAAAAACGTTAGATGCCGGACCCTTTATTTCATTTTTTTAATAAAAAAGGTTATTTTTAGCATAGCATTGTTGTATTAATTACCGATATAAGTAAATAAATTTTGTGGATTTTATAAATATAATAAAAACGTATTGTAATCTGGCGAAAATTCGGTGTTGTACTTCAAGTTTTGTTAATTCTATTTTATTTTTAATTGATATCACATATTATATAGTTTCAAAAACAGAAATTAAAAATATCTATTTATATGCATATATATTTCTTTAATACTCCTTTAAAGATTGGTTAATTTAAACCTTTTATTGAAATGTCTGTTTTTCAAAGTGGAGAAAAAGGGAAAAATTAACAAAATTTAAAACTTAATTTTTTTTTATTTTTTTATAATATTGTTAAGTAATTAAAAAAACAAACTTCTAAAAATTTCTGAAAGAAATAAAGTTTTTACAGCTATTTTTCTGAAGCAACTAAAATTCATTTTCTTTCATACTATATTTTTTATAATAAATTAATCGAGTTTACCACCCCCTTGTGACAACATAGAGAAGTAAGCGAAAGAAAATCGTGTAGTATTATACACAGTCGATAATAAGCTTTCAAAAAATATTTATTTTACCAATATACGTGATGAACGATTATTTTGATTTTTATCTATGGGACAACTGCATAGTGCGTACCGTACATTTGCAAGTACCTTTAACCCTCTCAGTACTACTTTTTTGTTTTTGACTTTAGAAATATTTCTTTTGCACTGTTTAAGCCTATGTAATGAATAATCAAAATTACTTTTTTAATTTTTGTTTCCAAAAGTATTTTTTAGGCAGTATTTAATATGGCAAAAAATGTAATTTATTCAGCTTTTTTAAACTTGATTAGGAATTTAAATTATTGCGCTTAGTACCGGCAGTGGTAACCTTATAAATTACATACACAAATATATTAAACAAAGCAAATTAAGTAATAAAATGTATAAACGTATAAAGTAATATTTTTCCGAATATTACGAAACCTTAGAGGCACGATCACTTTCTGAATCCTCACAATGTACTGGCCTCACCAATCAAAAAAATATTTCCATTAATTTTTAAGGACAAAAAATATAAAAAGTAGCATCAATAAGTTGTCGGTACAAAAATGGAGCTGAAAAGTGACTACGCCATATGGCATATAATAACCGAAAGGGTTAACTACTCTATAAGCGTGTAGCTGTGTGCTTAAATTTCATTACACTGAACAACGCCAATATACAAACAGACTCCAAAACCAACAAAATATGCAGAATCATGAATTTATTCAACATTTTAACAAAGTCTCTAACACTTATCAATATCGAAGGGACAATAACACTTACCAAACTAGAAACATTATTTGAAGCGCTGAGTCTCGTAATTCAAAACAAGTGTCTGCACATATGGTATTAGGTATTTTACAAGAAGAACAATTAACAGCAAATAATATTTTGAATTATATATTTTCGCCTCAAAATCTAGGAATCTCTTAGTAATAGGAATCTCAATGGTTCTAGGAATCTCTTAGTATTTTCATCATAATTTTCTTCCCTTTAAACCACTGTATTATTTACAGTGGTACTTATGAGTATTTTTATTTTCAAATAATTTTCATTGAACGAATGATAATCACACCAACAAACACAAAAACTGAAGAAACTCATTCTCAATTGTTGTTAAGACCATTGTTGTTGCCGTTGCAGTTGCCGTTGCCGTTGCTGTTGCTGTTGCAGTTGCCGTCATTAAGATTAAAAGTAAAAGAAAAAATAATTCAACAATCCAAAAATCGAAATCTTAGATCGAATTTTAAAATCTAAGAAAAATTCGTAGAACAACAACAAGAACGACAATAACAGAAACACAGCAATGGCAACAATAAGTTGAGTGACAACATATTTTTCTTTTTGAGTGAATTATAGTTTTAAATTTGTGTGTAAAATAATGCAACAGCGTTATTTAGTTCTAAGAATGGATGGGGGGGATCCTACGAGTTCACTTACACTAACTGGAGTGCACAAATAAATCGCAGAAGTACAACTCGTAACAATGAACAACTTTGTTGACTTTTTCTTTCGTTTCGTTTCATTTCGTTCGTTCGGTCCGTAGGTCGGTCGTTTTTCTTTAAAAATGCAAACATAACAAAAACTTGATTACACTCCGTATTTGCAAAATTGTTCAACTGTGAATATCTCAAAAAGGGTATTGCGGGCGGCAGATAAAATAAAAATTCATTGGTGAAGTTTTTATCGAAGTTAAAGTGTAGCAGTACAGGGTATGGAAATCGAATATTTTACAAATTTAAGGCTAATATATTGGGTCATATCTATGATGTGATAAATGTTTATCGAGTAGCTTTACAAATCTACTGTTGTGGATCTTAAATAATACTTAAAGTCACGCTTATGAACTCTTTTCACCTTCATCGATCACTTACGATTTGCTTATTCCTAACCCTGATTACTTTGTTATGATTGTTACACTTACACTGTATTAATTTGCTTCCCTTTGCTTAGCCCGCCTAGGTTCTAATGTGTGTTCATTCGAATAGAATTTTCCCCCAACCGAAACCGAATTATTATTTGTTACTGAGTAGTTTCTCATTTGAATTGTTCATTTCTTGTTTTTGTAACATTTGTCTACAGTTTGCAAAGCTTTCTTGCGTATTTGACAGAATATTTTAATTTACAGCTGCAGTTAATTTTTTTGCTTTTTACATATTTCCAATACCCTACACTTCCATAGGTTGTGCTTAAACATGTGTTTTGTATTTGTAATGATGAAGCTAATGCATTAAAAATGTGGACCTAAATTTACCTTTAATAATGTTATAAACTTTGTCCCTATTTTAGACACGTAAAATTTTCTTTGAAAATTCTTAGGTTTATAGGAGAATAGGAAAATGAGAATAGGGACTTAGTAAATACTTTGTTTTTTTATACAGAAAATATTTCTCTATTTTAAAAATTTGCGAATAAAAATTTAAAAAAAAACACAAACAAAACATCACTTTTCATAATAATTCTTTTTCTGTCTGAACACGAGAGAAAGTTTAAAACAAAATTTAACAAAATTTGTTAAAGTAAACTTGTACTTTCTGGCTTTCGGGGTATTCTATCCTCTGCACGTGTCATCAGAAGAGTCAAGAGTCTAGCGGGTAGAATATTAACCCCGGAAAAGGATTTGTGTGCGATAGGCTGCTTCAAAATTTACAAAGCTCGAGATAAGAATCGAATTTTTCCGACTCTTTTGTAAAAGAGTTCTGAGATAATACTTTCAAAAAAGTTAGTAATTTTTAAGGCCAGCTTTGGTTTGTATTATGTCCCACAAGCGCAGCGAGAAAGACTGAAAGACTGATAGAAGTGTCTTTATAAGGGAGAGGTACCTTGTGGAACATCCTCTTCATCCGAGTCAGTTCGCGTACTTGAAGGGAGGGTGCACTGAGGATACCATTTTGTCCCTTCAGGGCAGTATGGAAAAGGCAGTTTATGGTAGAGAAGTGTCATTTGAGACATTAGGGTGTCTCTGACAATACAGGCTTTGACTACATTTCTAGGTCATTGGAACGAAAATTGTCAAAATCAATTATAGCCTTGATAAGTTTCATGCTTAGAAACAAGATCATTAGATCGTCTTTTGATGGAGAGAAGTACATTCTCCATTGTTATTTAGGGTAGTAGTTTATGACTTGCTCATCAAGTTGGCTTTTAGGTTTAGCAGTATGATTGGTTACGCTTATGAAATATGGGGGAAATATGAGAGCACGTTGTGTGATTGCATGATGACAGCCATGTACAAAGTGTCAAATTGGTGCACTCTGCAAGGGCATCGGTAAATCCCTCAAAAATGGTTGTCGTACCTTTTACAAGGAGATTCGAGTTTTTATGTGACTGTATTTCTTTTATGGGTAATATCAACTTTTCTCAGAAGGTAAAGTATCTAGGCGACATTTTGGCTAGGAGACTTAGTTGGAACTTGAATATTGTTGCCGTCGAAACCAAGGCGATAAGGGCCTTTTGGCCAAGCCGCTCCTGCGCGATTTTTTGCTGAAAATGACACTATGTCTATATACCGCTATTATTCGGCCTATTATCACTAATGCGGCGACAGCTTCGTAAAGAAAGGCTTATGAAGCTACCACTATGAATAAATTAGGCAGGGTACAGAGAGAGACTCGTCTGCCTCGGTATAACTGGGCAATGATAACGTGTCCAACAGCGGCTTTGGAGGCCTTGATTGGTTTGACACCGCTTCACATCTATATGATAAAAATAGCGGAATCATTGTCTGCAAAGTTTTTCGCAAAGAGATACCGAAATGGCTCAGAAAGTCTGTCTAATCGGCGGAATTTATTGTATAAATGTGGAGTTCTTGATAGATTTAGATGGAAATTTTTGGAGATTGGGCTTCATTGGCAGTCATATCCATCGTGAGGGTTTCAGATCTGCTGGTGTTCATTAGAAAGGCAACAGATCTGCTAAATAAACTGTAGATAGGTAGGGGCACAATAGATCTTAAGAGTCGCAGTATCCTGCAAGAGTTCCTGGTCAGTGTGATAATGGTATAATGGTAATGCTAATAACAAGAACCAGGCAAATTTTACCTAAAAATTTAGTGATTTCTTACACAAGCCGTCGTTTTAAGTGTAATAAAGACAAAATTTAGTACCGTTAAGCTTTTCATAATCGTTTAAATCTGAGTTCGGCTAGTTGGCTTTAAATCTAAAGTGTATTTATTTAATTCACTCTTTCAATCAAAAAGTTTTCTAACTATCCGCCAAACAATACACATATATAGATATATGCTATAGAGTATCTTATAGTCGGTGCTGGCCCAATATATAATACTTTGATATAGATTTCTGCAAATGCAATTGTTTTCACAGTAAGTGTGTGAGTGTGTGTTTCAAAAAAAAAGTGCAAAAAATCAAGCTTCGGAACAACAAAAACTTTGTGTATTGTATTGGTGCTCGTATAAGTGCTTACAGGAGTGCATGAGAATGGGTATGAGGGCTTTACATGATGGCAAACACGTGCTTAAAACGATAAACATTTAAACACAATCGAACATAATCTATCAGACAAATACACTTGGAGAAATTTTTGTAGACCCTACATAAAATAATTATTTTAAGGACTGTGTCACATTATTCTATTCTGTTTTAAAACTAGAACTCGTATTACCTTTTAGCTTTCCCAGCGTTTTTCGCTTTAAACAAATCGATTGCGTTTGTTGCCTGTGATTGTCTGGTGCGATTTAAATAGTTCCCAATAGATGGGAATCTTCTGACCACATGATTATTCGGCTTTGGTTTTGATTCAACGCAAAATTGACAGTCAGGCGGCATTTCGGATATTCAAAATTGTCTTTCAACATCTCTCTGCTTCCGATCGTGTAGTATCCAATTTGCACGCTTTTGAATGAATTCAGCTGCTTGCAAATCTTTTGAACTGCTGTTTGAGAGGCTTCTATACGTTTTGCAAGTTCTTCTTGAGTTTTTTAATGTGCAATCTTTATATTTTATGTTGAAATCATTACATCTGAACCGTACAAGGCATTTCTCGTTTTACGGTTGTGCTATCATGTATATGTATTCACTATTATACCAAAGTCCTCAGAACTCCTAACTAGATTTCTTCAACTATAATGAATGCGAGGATTTTGTCCAATCAACCGTTGCAGAATTGTTCTTTCACGTGGAAGCAAAGAACGTCTTGTCAAATATCGAAAAATGACAACGAAGATTTTCGTAGCATATCCTACCTTTTTATGATTTACAGACTTTGGGCGTGTTTATCACATAGTCTAGGCAGTTCAACATATATAGTATTTCATATAGTCTAGGCAGTTTCCCGAAACTTATATTATGTTAAGTCTCGTCTTATTGTATTTTTAATCAGTAAACTAAATCTGAGTTTTTCTCCGTGTTCTTATTATGTCTCGTGTTGGCTGTTTGCAAACAAGCCCGCCGCCAACAACTGACTGTCTGCCTGACTAGACTTGCTTGCTTGACTGTATATATATGTGTGTATGATTGTTGTTTTTGCTGGTATGTCTTCGTAACGATTTTTTTTCTGGCCATTTGTGTCTGCCGAAGTGTGATCATGTGTGTGTTCATTCCATACACAGCCGGTGGGTTTGTGGGTCTCTTTAAATGTCTTAATGTCTGTCTAAATGTGTACAAAATCGTCTGTCCATGTTTATGTCTGTCTATTGGTGGTATGTGCTGCCTATATCTGTTTGTTTGTTTCATGGTACTGTCTTAATATATATTTTTCGTATGTGTTACGAGTATTTGGAATTCTGTTACACAAATGGTTTTAATTTCTTTACTCGATGACTATTTGTTTTGGTATGTGATTCATGTGCAGTTGTTCCGGGGGGTTTAATGGGAAAAAAAATTTAAATGAAAAAAAAAACATTTTTTTTTATATATTTTTTTTTTAAGTTTGAGATAGAATTCATGTATTCTAAAGGAATATCTTTAAAAAATATTATCAACTCGGTAAATAGGCGTCAAATCTAAAATATAAAAAATTGTAAGAAGGAATTGTATAAAAATATCCGCTCTTTCCTTGGTTTTATGGATTTTTAAAATGGAATAGGCCTTTAATTCCAAAAATTTATGGATTGTAAGGGCGTTCAAAAATTATATAAATTTATTTAAGGAGAACAATTGTTTGTATTCTGACATTAATCCAAGTTAAATTTATATGGTTCGGATGTAAAAATTATGTATGCATATCAGACATCCATCAAACCAAGAACCTAACTCTCGCTATATGGGCTTTTAAAACATGGGTTAATCTCCATCAAGAGCAATGCATCGTTACAGCGCCGCTAAACACCGCCAAATGTGTTATTAAAATGTTTACACAGTTGTACTTATAGTCGAGTGTAAACAAACTTGGTACCCTTTGAGCAAATAGCTTTAACATATCCAAATAATCATCTCACTTTCATCCTAGAAATCAATAATTACTTAAAAACTTAATAACTCTCAACGCTTCAAAAACAAGTCATTACATATTGATTAAAACCAAACTTTGCAGACAAAATAATCAACAGAATTTTATAACGAAGACAAAAAAAAAAAATATTACAACAAAAAAAGTAACGAACAAACGATGTAAAACAATAAAATTTTTGAAACTTTTTTCATATTCATTCTACAAATACTAGTACTTTGGAATAAAATTCTACAATTATACGAAAATACAACACCAACAAAATCCTTTAAGGAGTGTTAAAATAAAGACTCTCTTTAAGAACAAGTCATGTAAGAGTATACCGAGTAGTATAGGGGACAGACGCAGCATGTAAAAGCAAAAAATAAAATTTAACAAAAGAAATGTACCGAAACGGCAACAAAAACTAAAAAAATGTTGAAACAAAAAATAAAAATAATTTAGTCAACTGACAAAAATTACAAAAAGTGTAGTTTTTTAGTGCTTCAAACACATTAAACTTTTTTTTCAATTAAAAAAAAAATAAAATAATAAATGAAATGAAAAGAACAGAACAGTACAAAAAAACAAGAACTGGCAAAAAGTTTTTAGGCCTTCTCCGCAGAAACTCTCTCAAGTTAACATTTATCAACAACTGTGAGAAAAACTTTAATTCTATTTAATACCCTACATAATACAATGATAATATGGTTGTATATACATTTTATCGTTGATGGCGAATAGTAGGGAGATCGAACGGTTATTATTCGACCGGTTTTAACTGGTTTTTTTGGTTTTGTCGAATATGGTTTTTTGAAAATGCGTATTTTTCGAATACCGAATAAACCGGTTATTTTAACACGAATAACCGGTTAAATTAAATATGTATAATTTTTATAAGTTTTTATATTTTTTATTCCAAATATGGTCATTGTTTAAGTACTTTTCCGAATTTAATATATACAGGTATGTTCTGTACAACGAAATCGAGAAAAATTAAAATCGAATGAAATTTTAAATTGCTATAGTTTTCAAATCTAATAAGATTTTGAGACTTTCTTTTATTAATTCGGGAAATTACCTTTAAAGTAACTTCTCTGATAATCAAAACTTTAAAATAATCGCGTTAATGTTTCATTTATCTTTAAATTTGCCCGATTTCAATTTTAATCGTTTTCTGTTTACAGAACATACCCGATAATATCTTATTTTTATATATATGACGACCATGAACGCCTCACAAACAACGTGGAAACCATGTGCGAAATCGAAAAAGATATGCACTTTTCTTTTCTGTAAATAAATATTAATCTTTTAAATATGGAAAATTATGATTGTTTGTAGGCCCCAACGCCGGCTTCGAATGGCAGATGTATACGGTCCGCCATCTAACGTTTTTTTTTCAACTATGCTTATTTCGTGAATGGTAACACTGAGCTCATGTCTGATTTGACAGATAATTAGTTTTATCTTTCCGCTGAACGAATATGGTTGTATATACACTTGAATAACGCTGGTAATCTGGGCCTGCGATCGACTTACAGAAGATGCCGATTTTGCCAAAAAAATCATCTTTTCGGATGAAGTTCATTTTGTCTTGGCGGGTATGTAAACAAGCAAAATTGTCGCATTTAGGGCACAGAAAACCCGCACGCATACATTGAAAAGCTGAGTCACTGTTTGGTGCAGTTTTTGGTCCAGAGGCATAATTGGGCCATTTTTCTTCGAAAATGAGCAAGGAGTGGCCGTTACAGTCAATGGCGATCGTTATCGGGCCATGTTGAACGAATTTTTGTTCACAAAAATTGAAGGAGGATATTAGCAACATTTAGTTTCAACAGGACGGCGCTACGTACCACACAGCCGAAACTACACTGGATTTTTGCGCCCTGTTTTTGAAGATCGCATTATCAGCCGCAGAGCTGATGTCGTTTGTACTTTCAAATAAAAAAAGAAATTTGAGAAAATATTCAGTAGTTTTTTTATAGCATTTTCAAAAAAAAAAAAAAAATTATTTGGCGGACCCTATAATAGTTAGTGAAGATTTTCACAGCGTAAGTGCTCATAATCAGTCGCTAGTAATGCTGTGAGTGGATACCGCTATTGAAAATTGTCAGATGGTATGGCCTGGGATTGAACCGAGGACTTTTTGGTTGGTGTCTTACCTAACATACCACAGTAGCATACACTATTAAATACGTGGTGCATGCATAACATATCACAGTGTCACACACTATTAACTACGTGGTACATGCATTTATGTTTCTACAGATGTCCTCTGAAGTGTGAAAATATTTGGAAATCGATGAAAATAAGTCTAAATATCTTGAGTGTCCTTAAATACTGAGTTAAAAAGCTCTTCGCCACCAGGAATTATTAATCATCACAAATATGATTGACGTTATTGTGAAGCAAGCAAATAAAACACAAAATACAAAAATAAAAAATGAGTCTCTGGATGAAATATTAGGAAAAAAAAACGTTATCCATAGAATCAAAAATCATCAGCATATTTTTGAAGTTAGACGACCATAGCCCATCAAAAGAATATAGTGGTTATCTAAGGTATTCTTGCTTGTTGCATAATTTTAATAATTTAATAATGAACAAGAGCAAAATTGTTTATTTGCTTTTTAAATAATATAACTCGATAAGTATATATACTTCTACAAAATCAAGTAGCTTACTGCCTTAACTTCGAACGAATGGAAATGAACAGGGCGTTAAGTTCGTGTTTTCAAAAAGTTATTACCTAAACAAAGGCTTGAAAACCAATCAATGAAAAGGTTTTACATATGCTTGACAAGTCCCTAGAAAATTTTATGGCAAAACCACCTAACCGCAGGGTATATTCACTTCGTCTTAACCTTCAATATTTTACCCACTTTTAATTCATTTTGCTTGTACTGTAACATCCATAAGAGAAGACATTCAAGCATAAGAAATAAGTCCAACAAATAAAACTCACCTTTTTTGTTTTTCTCCAAAAAAAAGTTCAAAATTTCTGTTTTACAACATTTTTGAAAAATGTCGTGCAGCAACAACAATACGAAGAAAATAAGTAGAGAAAAACGTTACATAAAATTTTCAATTATAAGTTTTACAAACAAATCTTGAAATCATACCGAAAAATAATAAAAAAAAACAAAAAGAAACGAAAAAAACAGCAGCAGAACTGAGCTCAATAGAATAAAACAAAACGAATCTCGACAGAAAGTTTTTTTGCACAGAATGCACTCTTAACTTTTGTGCCACCACAAAATTTTTAAGACAAGTTTGATAAGAACGTTTTTGTAGTTTTTGTAATCTTTGTATTTTAAGTTTTAAGTCTTTTTTCAATTTTTTTTTTTTTTTTGCACAAAACTACAATAATAAAATTCCAAACCAGCAACAGTCTGCAATTGTACAGCAGCGATTGACAGAGTTGCAAAGGAATGTAGTTATTGAAACTGAATTGAGTATCTAAGTTAAGAAAGTACTTGCTTAGGTGCTTTATAATAAACTGATGGCCTGAAATGTAATCGAATTCTAATTACTTTGAGCGTACGCTCTATTCTCCACTTCCTCACATTAAGTTTTTATGTATCTTATACTTGATCGTAAAGCGAAATTTCGGTTGTCTTCTACTGCGTGTTTCCTCGGGTACATACCATAAAGTTATTGTTGTCGAAACATTTTCACTCGAGCGCGTGGTATCTCCTATCCGATGTAGTTGTATTCTGAATCGTCTAACTCTTGGTTATATAATTTTAAAATACGGGACTATTGGCAAATTTTTGGGAATTTAGTAAATTATTTCAAACTATTGGCCATAGACAGCTATGACCTCTAGCCATCTTTCTGGCAGCATATGAGCTCCGTGCTATTGCTCATTTTTCGAGGATAACAACGATTTAAGCCAATTTCGTGTTCCGGACCTTCTAGCTTACCTCTGGCGATAATAACCAACATTAGCTGAATGATTAGGAGAAAACGCTACCTACTGGGAACAAATTCCAATGCTAAGTGAGGATCACCACCACCACCACTTAGAATGGGTCTTCACCACTTCACACAATCATATGGAGGCACACTCTAGTAGATTAGCTAGAAAATCAACTTGATTACTGAAACTGAAAAAAGGTAATGGATACTTTATGGAAAACCAATACGCTCCCTAGAGGAGTGACGAGGAGAAAAAAATCAATTTCGTATACACTATTCTGTAGTGAAGGGCACAAAAATAATAAACTGTTCTGAACTTTATTATTAATATTATTAGCCCCTTGGTTGCCCAAAGGCAGACACCCCGACTGAAAACTTCTTTTGTGTCCCACTGTAAAGCACAAAATATAACTCATATGATCATCTCCAGAACCCTGCCATAGCCAATCCGTCAGCAGTTTTATTGCCATTGAATTCGGAATGACCTGGAACCAGCAAAGCACGATTCTGTTGGCCGCACCAAGTTGTTCAAGATAGTTAAAGCACTCCTCAACTATTCGCGACTTCATTGAACACGAAGCCTCTGCTTCAGTCCTGCCTGACTATCAGAAAATATAACTATGCGCACTCCTCTGATACTTCCCTGCAGTTTTATCTAAGCACACGCTGAAATTACGTGAAAATCAGTCTGAGAGACATTTGGCCATTTACCCATAGATACAAAGATCCTTGTATTAGGTCCAAAGACCTCCGCCCTTATACTTTTGAGGCAAGTAAGGCAAAAGTTTTGGACTTTAAGGCACGTAAGGCAGAACTATTTTATAAATAGTTTTTAACTAGTCTTACCACATATAGCAAAACTTTGACATGCTGTAATTTTATGGCTTCGTATCTGGTGATATTGAGCCATAACTGCCAATAAAGTGAAAACGTGAAAAGTGAAAGCTTATTTTACAGGAAAAGGTAAGACTTTTTTGTTTTTGTTGTAAAATCATATAGACACATTTTACAGCTATTAAATTTTGTGTGATGGTGCGATTGATCGAGTACTATCAAGTTTTGTCGAAAAACGAAGGTCGATAATAATGGCGTTTACGTCTTTTTGGTGACCAAGACTCGATATAGTATGCACATTTTTCGGAAGCTTTCTTCGAACGAATCAATTCTTTTCGGTATAAATAACCTGTGATAATCTAAGCCGATTTCAAAAGCTTATAATAGATATAATAGATAATAGATAAAACTTGCTTTCTGATCTTTGGCATTGATTTGGTTAGTTGGCCGGACTTTAAATATAATTTCTTGCACTTCAGGTAGTCGTAGAGTCTATTTTTTGTCGCCAGTAATGATTCGATTTAAGGCTTCAACTCGTATAGTATCCAATTTTTTTGCTCTCGGATGAATCCTGCTGCTTGCAAACGCTTAAGTGCAGCAGCTATCTGCTTAAGTGACTTCCAATGATTTTGGAAGTTCTTCTTGATTACCCCATATAAGGTATTAAGAACACACAAGTAAAATATATGCCATCTGTTGTGAATCCCCCATGATTTTTCGATGCCTATACTCACCGACAGTGCAGACGAAAGCATATATTCTATGAAATATATTCATCTGAAAATACCTAGGAAAGCTTTGTTTGTTTGTTTAAAGTTTCAATTAGACGTGACTTAACGCAAACGCCATAGCCTTTAGCCATCATCGATTTGAACTGTCATTACCATAAACAGCTGTTCTTGATGTGTTTAGTTATTGTAAAATGAAAAAAAAAAATGCCAAAAAAATCAAACTTCAATTGATATCTACGGTTACGGTTACGTTAATAGGTTTACGGCATACCAACTCTATTCAAATATAGTGTGGCGGAATATCAAAATTCAATTGATATCTACGGTTCAATAGATTTCTATCTTTATGGTTGATTTGTATATAAAAGCATGGGTGGTATTAGCAATCAGCTGTTTGTGATTATGCCAGAAAATCAAAAATCAATTGATATCCACGTTTATGGTTATGGTTCATATATAGCCTATAGAGTTGATTTGTATATAAAATCAAGGGGTAGTATTAGCGTCTTGTACTAAGGAATTTATTTATTGTTTTGACTGTAAAAAATATTGTTTTATTTATTACTGTGTATTATCAATGTTCACATATTCTTATCTTTTTTATTCTAAAATAAATAACTTAGCTTCATATTCCTTTTCTGCTGATCCACTCTTATGTATTCCTATTCGACATTTACGAGAGCGGATTGACATTGAAGCTACCTAGCGCTAGATGGCATCACAAACACAAAAACTTTTTCTTTCTTAGAAATTACGATCTGTCAAACGTCAGCTGTTAAAATTTTAGCCAAATTCATCGATTAGTTTATTTGTTGTAGTCGTTTAAAGTAAGCAACCTTTGTGTTTCTTGGAAAATGGAAAAAAGTGAATTTCGTGTAGTGACTAAACACTATTATTTGAAAGACAAAACGGCGAAAGAGACAAAAGAAAAGCTTGATAAACATAACGGCGAATCTGCTCCGTCAGATTATATGGTATAATATTGGATTGCTGAATTTAAACGGGGCCGAACCAGCATTGCAATAATACCATCAACAGGAAGGCCAAAAGAGGTGGTTACTGAAGAAAATATCAAGAAAATCCTCGATATCGTTATGAATGATCGCCGGGTCAAAATACGTGAGATTGCTGAAATGGTAAACATATCATATGAACGTGTGTTCAAAATTTTGCATGAACATTTGCATATGAAAAAGCTATCGGCAAGATGAGTGCCGCGTTTGCTCAGTGTTGAACAAAAACAAGTTCGACAGATCACTTCACATTTCACAGCGGTGTTTGGACATGATAAAGCATAATCCTGCTGATTTTTGATGAAACGTGGGTCCACCACTACACACCTTAAACCAAAAATCAATCGAAGCAATGGGTGGAAGCTAGTGGAAGTGCTCCGAAGAAAGCGAAGACAGCGAAATCGGCTGGCAAGGTTATAGCCACTGTATTTTGGGATGCACACGGAATATTGCTCATCGATTATCTTGAAAAGGGATCCACAATCACAGGAGAGTATTATCGTGTATTATTGGGTCAATTGGTTGATGCAATCAAGGAAAAACGACCACATTTAAACAAGAAAAAAGTGATCTTTCTTCAAGACAACGCACCGGTTCACACAGCATTAGATACGATGCTAAAACTATGAGAAATCCACTTCGAATTGGTTGATTATCCACGTTATAGTCCAGATTTAACCCCTGGTGACTTTTTCCTGTTTCCAAACTTAAAAATGTGACTCGCAGGAAAAGGATTCATCTCAAACGAAGAAGTGATTACCGAAACTAATGCGTATTTTGAGGAGTTTCCTGAATCGTATTATTCAGATGGTATAAAAAAGTTGGAAAATCGTCTTACTAAGTGTATTGAGCTAAAAGGAGACTATGTTGAAAAATGAATGGTTTTTTAATAAAATATATATTTTTTTCCTACTTAGGTAGCTTCAATATCAATCCGCCCTCGTAGCAACACTAACGTCTCACAATGTTCGCTTCATTTTATTGATATTATTGGTTCATTCGTGTAGCCTATGCTTTTGAATGTGAATTGTGACAGTTTCCAAAGTAAAGTGATTCAAATTCAGCGGGCTTAAGTTATCAGATTTAATCGAACTTTGTTTTCATATAAAGTATAACAGAAATATATTGAAGGTCAATGATAAATTAATTGTGGCGCAAAAAAGTTTTTAGTAGCAATTTACTGATGTACCTAATTTGATAAATCCAAGACCATAATTTGATTTTGATTTTAAACAATAATCCCTTAACACTGAGCGAAATTTTAGTGGATTATAGCTAATTTTACACAAAAAAAAAAACAAAACGAAAAGTAAATGATTTCTTAATAATTTTTTAAAAATTAAAAATTACATTCCTTATCAGTACTGCTGTTCTGTTCCAGTAATTTTTCATTTGTCTACTAAAGTTACAAGCAGTGGAAAATACTCGATAAAACTTTTGTTTCAACGATTGCAAACAGTGTGGACAAGTTCTAAAATAAAATTTTCCGTTAAATTTACACAATTTGTATTCCTTCTGTGCTAGACCTAAACAACCTGAAAATAAACCAATATTTTGTGCTGCTAAAGGACCAAATGTATAGGTTTTTGTCTATAATTCTGATCTGATTATATGTTGGTATAAAAATAGATTGAAATATGAAACTATTGTCAAAAGCTTGTGGCAATATAGGTTAAAATTACAAAAAAAATTATATCTGAAGTAATCTGAAAATCAAATGTGATTAAAGCAAATCCACATTCATCGGAAAAAAATTCATGCAGAATTTGAACTAATTGACTACAGATTAGTCAGAACTGACCTATACAGATTACCACTTCAATACACAAAACATCGACCATCTTAAGCATAAATGATGAAGCAAAAAACTTCTAACATCACAACTTAAACATTAAAATGTGTCTATCAGTGCTTACGAGGTTTCTACTACAAAGGACTGCCTCGGATTTTATCGCCCTCCTTTTCCAGGAGTTGAGTGCTCTTTAAAAGTCCACATACGAATCTCAAATAGTATTTTCCTTTTTCCTGCGCTGCACCGTTGGCAGCATTGGTTAAATTTGCAACTGCGCATTTCACTTTGACGGCATGGATATTCCAAAAAGAACCAGATCTAGGCACTGGCCAGAAAACTAATCTACCCCTTCGAGGACCAAGCTACCCGGAAGAATGTTCTGATGAATACACCAAATGTCATTTACTTAAACACCATGAATCTGCAAAATTCTACAACCGTACCTCGATTTTAAAATTCAATTTTAATACCATTTTCATTTATTGGGCCACACCGTCGATTGTCGCCTTATTAAATTGACTTGGCTTTTAACTTCCATTGAATATACGATTCTACACAACACTTTAGCTGAACTTAAGAAAAGACACATAAAAATTATATTCGCAACTGAAAACTTTACAATTGATTCTGGCAACAACTACGAACTTGTGTATTTAGGTGAACGAACAAACATTTTCAATTGCATACCATGACGAATGAATGGGGGTGGAGAAGTTGATTGTACGAGAAATTAAAAGGAAACATGTGTAAAGTTGAATACGAATGGAAGTAAGAAATTTCTTCCTCAAAGACAAAAATTTATAAAAAAAAAAAAAAACAATGAAAATTTCAAGTGTGAAATTTAATTTTGAATGAACACAATGTGAAATGTTTGTATGTATGTTTGTATTATGAGAGTGATTAAAAAGGAGGAGTAGAATCGATGGCTTCAAATGGTTTATAACTCGGTAAAAAAGCCTATAATGGCTAATGCTGTCCTGTTCTGCAAGACAATATACGGAATTATTAGGGGCATTTTCCAGATGCATATGGCGTTTTCTTTTCTGACAAAAAATGTTGCACTTCAATTATTCTTTGGCATAAAACGTCGTCAAAAATTAATAAAAATGAAAGATTTTTAAAGGTAACATATTTAAAGATACACAGCACCCTTTCTTTGTATTAATTTTTTTTTAATTGAACACATAAAAGAAAAGGCAACGAAGTGCAACACTTTTTTTCAGAAAATAAAATGCCATCAGGTAACAGCAGCCAAATCTTATGATTAATCCTTAGAGAGTTCCAAACCGATTTCCAAAAAAAAGATACACAATAATCGAAGGATGTAGCTTCTAGTATCTATTATAGACAGATTTTCATTAAATTTGTTAATTTAAATTTGAAACTTCACTAAGACAGGTACAGGGCATACCGAAAAACAGGGCATTCTCTTGCATGATTTTTGCAGAGCCTTATGTGTAAGTGTTTAGCTCTTTAGATGAAGGAAGTTCTTGGCCTCGAATTTCTTATCATCTTTGACTGAAATTTTCAGAATTAATGAGAGCTCTTGTCGATATAAAATAAATGGCCAAAGTGGCAAAATAAGAGCCCGTTTTAATATAAAATAAGCAACCATAAGAAGCCATATTAGAATGATGAGAGCCCGCTTTAGTATAAATTAAGTAACCATAAGCAACTATAGCAGAAATACGAAAGTCTGTTTTAATATAAATTAAGTAACCATTAGCAGCAATAGAAGAAAGTTGGAAGCCCGTTTTAGTATAAATTAAGCAACCATAAGTAGACACAGTAGAAAATTAGGAGCCTGTATCGATATAAATTACATGGCCATTAGCAGCCATAGTAGAAAAATTGGAGTCCGTTTAAGTATAAATTAAGCAACCATAAGCGGTCATAGCAGATAGATGAGAGCCCAATTTGGTATAAATTAAGCAACCATAAACATCCATGTGTGCCGCTTTGGTATAGTAGGTAAGACACCCGCCTACCAACCAGAAGGTCCCTGGTTCAATACCAGGCCAGCCCATATTAAAAAAAAGAAAAGGTTTTTCTACAGCGGTATCACTTCGTAACATTAGCTGGTAACTGGTTTATGAGTATTACTTACTATTGAAAACTCCTCTAATGCATTTGCCGTTCGGAGCCGGCGTTAAACTGTATATATTAAATAAATTAAGCAACCATAATCATCGATAGTAGAAAGATGAGAGCCCACTTTAGTATAAATTAAGTAACCATAGTATGTAAGCCCGTTTTAATATAAATTAAGTAACTATAAGCAGCAATAGTAGAAAGATGGAAGGTTAAGCAACCATAATCAGCCATAGTAGATGGGAGCCCGTTTTAGTATAAATTAAGTAACCATAAGCAGATATAGTGGAAAAATGGTGACCTGTACACATAAATTAAATGGCCATTAGCGGCCATAGTGGAAAAATTGGAGTCCGTTTAAGTATAAATTAAGCAACCATAAGCGGTCATAGAAGATAGATGGAGCCCAATTTGTTATAAATTAAGCCACCATAAGCATCCATATCAAGAAAAGGCAGCCCATGTGGATATAAATTAAGCAGCCATAAGTAGCCATAGTAGAAAGATGGGAGCCCGTTTTGGTATTAATTAAGCAACCATAAACAGCCATTATTCCTCGACAGTCCTCATTGTTACGACAGTTCATTACAAACAAAAAAATGGCACCAAAAGTGGGGCAGACATATGGAAACCAGATCATTATTCCTCAACAGTCCTAATCGCCACGATAGTTCGTTACAATAAATTAAGCACCAATAAACAGCCATGACAGAAAGATGGGAGCTCGGTCGTTATAAATTATATACATATATATGCATATGGCTTTCCACAAAGCATAAATTGTCTTGTTTCAGTTTCATTATTCAGATGATTTCAAGCTAAGTAATTGATTAGTCTACTCTAACTCGCCTCTATTTGATTATGTAGTGATGGTATCCGAGTTAAGGAGTGCTGCATACCCCACGATGCCCATTGACGGGTGAATACCATGCGTCCACCAACGCCCCTCACCCATAATAATCATAAGTGAAAATCAAGTCAGTACCAAATTCAAAGGAGCGTTGTTAGAATACTAACCCTTACACCTCGGTGAAGTGTTGGAGACCAACTAAGCTCCTGCCATGATATGGCAACATCACACCGAGCCTCACGCTCTGCCTTCGTTTTAGGTCTAAACCACAGCCATCACCAAGCTCCCATAAGGGGGCCTACCCAAACAGTCGGGCAGAGATTGGAATCCTTGGAGATCCTGACTCCCGTGGCACCAGAATACCTCTTGTCAAGCTTAGTGATACGTGAGTAAAGGGAACACACCCACGTGCCGCCTCCAGTCTCGGCCTAATAACAGTCCCGGATTGGTCGCCGCGTTTTCTTCTGATCATTCCTCTGATATTTGTCATCGTCGCCAAAAGTAAACTAGAATATCAGGTGAGCTTCCTTTGGAGGAAATTGGCTGGAGGTGACTTAAGTTTCTTAATTAAACAGACGAAAACCGAAATTTTTCGTCACGTCTTACGGATTCAAACCTGGCACCTTGTGTTGTATACGAGCACTTTAATCACCATATACATTTTTCTATTCCTGCATCAATTTAAGACTTTTCATTGGTTGTTTTAACATCAGAAGACTCATTTGCCAAACATTAAGAACCGACTTTAGATCTGCACAAGAATTAACTGACAACGAAAATTGTATGGCGACTAAATTTCGCGTCTACTAAAAATGGAATAAAAAACGTAACAAAAACACGAATACCATAACCCCAAGAGATTTAATAATTACCGCTCAAGCATTATATACTCATCAACAGAAGATAGTGTTCAGGTTTCAGAGCAAAAAAAAACGCACCTCTCATTACGAGGTTGGTTTTCTACTAAATTGAATCAATCAAACAATCCAATAATTTTCTTTTTTTTGTTTTTAGCATATTAGTTTATGTTTTTATTAAAATCGATCAGTTTCCCCGAATTCTTTTTAAAGACCTAAACTTAAAAAATATGTTAAATTTCAAACCAATGGCATATTAAAACAGGATTTCAAGGTTTAGTTAATAGTATATTTCGGGTTCTGTCTTGAGAGTATCACAATCTTCCATAGAGCCCTCAGAATTGTACTTGAGAGATGCGGGCGACCCGTGTAATCTGCTCATAGATTTCAGCATCAAGTAATGATTTTCAATGAAAACGTGATTTGAGGAGTTTTCTTACAGCTTAGAAAGCTTCAACATTGTTTGTTTGTTTTAAGCTCTGTCTATATCTTTGTAAATCCCAAACTATGATACTGAGAATATTTTAGTGGTTTATTAAAAATTGTGTATTTTCCTAAATATTTCTTAAAACTAAGAAAGTAAAATTCTGTGCGATTGAAAAAAAAGAAAACTTAAAAGTGATTTAACATAATAATGAACACATTATTTGGTAATGGACTTAGTCTAATAATAACCACTACGTCTAACATATTTGCGTACAAAACAATAAGCGATTATATTGAAAACTACGGCGACAAATATAAGGCCCAAACAATCGGTCCAAAACGTATCTGGTGAAGTGCGAAAAGAGCCACGCATTAAAACCTCATAACCATTTTTTATGCAGGGATGTTCCTCATTGGGAGAGCATTCTGAAAAAGAAATACTGACATATACCAATTTTATTATATAACAACATATATACAAACCAATATTATCAACATTTATCCAAAAATTATACATTAAGGCCTCATTAGAGTAGAAAAACAAAGAGAAATATTTTAAAAATGGTATTGAGTCCACATTATAATAAGCACCACCGAATATTAGAAACAATAAATCAAATGGTGCGGCACATTCTGAAGCCATTTTTTCTGTCTCAAATATAGTCGACAGAAATAAGCCATAACCAATGGCCGCCACTGCCGATAAGCTCAACACCAAGCCCATAGTGAGATATAAAATAAAACCACGATACAAATATATAGAGCTGTAGACTACGGCAAAGAATAAATAACTTTTAAAAAATGCCATGGGTATGAAAGACAGAACAACGGCCACATAATACGCTGATAAACTATAGGTGCCCTCACCTACCTCACGACGCATTATAGGTAAAGCCGAGGGAAACACATAGGTAACACCATAGGAAAATGTGAATATCATTTCAGTGCTTAGCATAAATATGGAGCCGGCGATATCTTGTATTGAGGTTTGTGTTAAGCTACGCACACCCGAGTACATAATAGCTAAAGTTACTGAGGTAATCTGTGAATACAAAAGAAAAATTATTCCAATTTTTTTAATCGTATCAAATTAACTCACCATAAAGAAACCCATGGATAATAGACCCTGTTTTAAATTGCGGCTATCGTCTGTTACAAATCTCTTTAAAAGCAAATATACTTGAAATGGCCACCAAATTTTTTTACTAAAAAAGAGTTAAAAGAACACCGGTTATTCACTTAAAGCATCCAAAATAAAATAAATTTTTAAAGTCCAATTACATATAGACTACCCTGTTTCACAATATATGCTAGGTAAGAGCAAATAATCCCAGGGGAGTCGTGGACCGATTAATTTCGCTTTATTATTTATACTTGACTTTTAAAACAGCTCAAGAAAGAAATTTCTTTTAATTTTAATCAAGAGTTGCCTGAAAGTATCTAAAATCATATTACTTTTTAGCAATGACTGCAACCAACTTCACTCCTGAACTTACTGTCAATCCGATCTATTTAAGTTTATCTCATACATTACGTATGGCAGGTGAATTTTCACTAGATAACGCTGACACGTTGATTAAATTTGATCTGTAACATTCACTCAATTTTACGAGTGCTTTACTAGGTTTAGATTAGGTTCAATTGTCAACTGTCCTCACTTGAGTACAAAAAGTAAGTTTCATTGACCTACCATTTGCCCCCTATCATACCGAAGTTCTCACAACTTTTAGCCAGCTTCCATCCAAACAGACGCTAAAATACTGTTATTATCGTAGAATCTTCCCCGACAAAGCAAAAGCAGCAGCCTGAAGTCGTAAATTACCAAGTAATTTCAAAAATCGTGGACTCCTCCTCCTCTTCATCATTATAAGGTATAAGAGCCTGATGGCCGGTTATAGCCCCTTTAAAGTTTCTTACATATTGTCTGCAGTATTTCGACGCTTTTCTCATATTTCAGTCATCCAAATGTGAGCAAATTTTAATGATCTCATAACAGGAGGGTTCATTTGTCCACCGATTGTTTGTTATGAAATGTAGATTCTGAGATACCAGTTGTCTATTTATTTGGAGAGAACCTCAAGGTCGCCAATCGAACAATAAAGATTTATTCATCAGCCGTGCAGTTACCTTCATGTCCCCATGTTCCGGAATCCCTTTAAATGTAACGCTGTCGAATGTCTAGATATCTCATCCAAGACATCCGACACCAGGAAATTTTGAACAATTTTCGGTCCTCTATGAATGTTTTACGGAGATAACGTGGCTTAGTGGTTAGAGTGCCTGTATACAATACAAGTGGCCCAGGTTCGAATCTCAGCAAAAGACATGACGAAAACTTTTGAATTGCGGTTTTTGAGTGTTTAAAATACTTTAAGCCCCCTTTAGAAAAATCCATGACATTTCAGCTTACCTCTGGCGACGACGACAAACATTACAGGAAAGATCAAGAGAAAACGCCACCTATTGGCAATACAAAGTAAGGACCGCTACCACCACTACACAATCACATGGAGTCAAGCTACAGTAGACAAACATCTTGTTATGTTGCTTTAAACCAACTGATTAATGAAACTGAAACAAGGCAATGAATGCTTTGTGGAAAGCTATATGCTCCCAAGAGGAGTGATGGAGAAAAAAATTGAATGCTCTTCAGGAATCCTATGGTCAAT
The DNA here is from genome assembly GCA_023159175.1 of Wohlfahrtia magnifica. Classification (NCBI taxonomy): domain Eukaryota; kingdom Metazoa; phylum Arthropoda; class Insecta; order Diptera; family Sarcophagidae; genus Wohlfahrtia; species Wohlfahrtia magnifica. The sequence continues at coordinate 2,432,667 of JAKWBJ010000497.1, forward strand.
TTGCTATCAGTAAATATATGGCGCTACAATATTTATGGCCCCAATTTTTGCGTGTTGGACACTGCTATAGCCGGAAGCCTTTTAGGCGTATTGATTCCTAGCTGCTTTGAGTAAGCATATGCCTTTACTAACATGGCACCAATTAAAGTCGCGTTTGGTCATAATGAAACTAAGTCCACTTGTAAATACAAACTATTGCTGAAAACTGCACTTTAGCGATCATGATGATGAGTAAGGGCTTAATACAAAGTCTCGGCCTAACACATATAAAACCTAGAGACCTTATAGAAAATTATTTTCTTTGGTCTAGAAAAAAAATTATTACGATCGTAGTATGGTGTAGGGTATAAATTAATCTATTCAAATCAAATTTACTCTCATAAATACTTACAAATTATTCATATGGGTTAAGTACTCTCCACTATAAGGCTTAGGCATAAGCCAACTATTGCTATATAGACCCGATGTCTGTAAACCATATTTTGCTCTTATTAACTGACCATCATTACGATTTGTATGACTATCGGATATTGTTTCCAAATAAAAGTCAGCAGGATTACAGTTCTGAGGTATAGTATAGCCTAATCTGTAATAAAATATTTTTTATTAACAATAAAGCACCTTTTTAATTTTCGTATCTTCTTCACCTGGTAAAAAATTCAACAGCTTCTTCTGTACGACCCTGATATATAATACGACCAGCATCCATAAGTATAATGTGCGTGAACAATTCGAATATATCGGAAGTGGGTTGATGTATTGAACATATAATAGCCTTTTTATAACGTCCGTTCGGGCTATTATTTAAGGCCTTTAGACTAGGAAGCTCAGAATCCAAAGGTTCCATTTCAATGGAACTATGCGAACTACTATCCTCACTGGGTGAAGAATAAGAATCCTCACCGTATAAAGTACATAACGAAGGTTTCATAATACGATGTCTAGTGCAAAGATGTCTTAGAGTCTTGACCACGGTATAAGCATTATAGCTGTCTAGACCTGTAGTGGGTTCATCACAAAATAAAAATGGTGGATCTGTAATGAGCTGAAGAAATTGTGAAATTTTTTAAAGGAAATATTCAAAAGTGAAAAATACTATTTACCTCCTCGGCAAGACTAAGGCGTTTACGTTCTCCACCCGATAACCGTTGGATTCGTGTATTGGCCACATTTCTTAAGCCTACCGCTAGTAGAAGGTCGTTAACCCTTTGATGTTTTTGTAGTCTGGTTGTTTTACAATGCATTTTAAAATGGGACTGCCAACGGAAGAAGGAAAGATTAAAATAATAAAAATAACAATCAAACAAAACTGTTATACACTTGAAAAAATTGTACAGTAGAAAATAAAATGAATTTCAAAAATTAAACAAAATGAAAGCATGAGTAAAAAAATAATTCTATTAAAATTTTATTTTTTAATTTTATTTAAACACAAAGTTACTTTTTGTTCGAACCAAGTTCGAGACTCTCTTGATCTGTTTAATTTATAATTTTTATTTTATTTTATTATCATAATGAATTGAAAATTGTTTTATCCAGTGTTGCCAACTGTTTATGATCAAAACGCGCAAAATCCTACTCAAAAGGTGCTAAAAAGCGCGAAATTATAATTTATGTATCTATTTATAATCAAAACGCGCTACAAAAAAGCGTTAATACTATAAAATTTAAAAACAGAAAATATACTTAAATTGTAATAAAAAAATTCTATTCATATTTCCATTTTTTACAAGTTTTTTGGAATACTTTGACCGATTGCTTAAAAACTAAAACTAAAAACAATTTAAAACAAAACAACTTAAAAACTTTCTCCATTTTTAGGTTCAGGTGTAACATAAAGAAAATACATATCAGAGATAGTGTTAGACAAGGTTGTGTTCTACACTGCTGTTTAACGTTGTTCTCCATTGTGTGTTGCAACGCGGTATAACTTAGGGACTAACCACAAAGTTGAAAGACCTGGATTACGCAGACGAAATCTATCCCCTAGCACACAGACATTGGGACATGCAAGGAAAGCAGGAGCATACAGAGTGGGTTTGAGTTTTACCAAAACAAAAATTATGGGACATAACGCTAATACCACAACGATCTTTCGAATTGAAAACGGATATTTGGGTATTTTTGCTATCTCGGCAGCATCGGCAGCGTCCGGTGGTTCTAGTGCTGATATTGGAAACAGATTAAACCTAGGCAGTCTATCTTTTGGCCGACTAAATACTACATATTTCTTCAAAAACGAAAATTAACATCATTAACTCGTATGTGAAATCTTTTTTATATGGTTTTGAGTTTTGGCATGCGGCTGTGACTGATATCAATTCCATTCTTCTTCTTCTTAAGTCCTTCAGCTCCCAGTGGAGCATAGGGCCTCAACAAACTTTCGCCACATTCGTCTCATGATATCACTGGAAGCGCAGTCTTCGGAGGAGATTACACTACCAAAGTTGGAAGACTCGACATTTTCTATTATGGCGTATCGTCACCGAATTTAAAATATCCATCAGGGTCGAAGGAATTTTTCTTTAGACTTTTCGTCGCGTAATAATGTCGCCGTGGCCTGATTATAATAGACATATACCATCGGCATATGCAAGATCTTCCAGGTGATGTTGGAAGTTTCATCGGATTCCACTGTTTTCACCATTATCAACTGCCCACGTTAGGATTTCAATTTCATTCAGGCATTTATAAATCGCTGTCTACTGTCTACATTTTGAAACTATTCGGGTCAAAAACAAGATCACGCCAAGTTTCTGTAATGAAGGAAATTGTGAGAAGGAAATGAAAATTGATTGGGCATACTCTTAGGAAACCAAACTGCGACTTAGGGAAACTGGCTGTTGGATAAAACTCGCAGGGAAGGAAAATAATCGGAAGGCCATTCCGTTCCTAGAGAAGAGAGATTATAAGTGATGCTGCTTCCCACAGAATTACTTGAAGTCAGATTAAATCATTGGCCTTAGATAGGCGTAGATGAAAAGAATTTGTTACGGAAAAGCGCTAACCTAGTTCTTTATAAAGAGCTTTAAAGAGAAAAAAACTTTTCAATAGTTGAAACGAGCTTAATATAGCGCGAAGGGCACTAAATTGGCAACACTGTGTTTACCCAATGAGTTTTATCTTCGAGTATTAACAACCGGCTAGGAAGTCATCATCAAAGTCTTTTGTATTGCGCATATCCATTTCTTCAGAACATCACCTATTAAACTCATATTTCTCAAAAATTGGATCATTGCATAAAACAATTTTCGATTCATTTGAAAGAAAATGTAATATTGATCTCAAAGTAAATAATTATATAAAATAAAAACCAAAAAAAAAAATACTTAATTGTTCTACGTGTACACTCACCATAAAATATAAATGCTCGTAGGCCGTAAATGTTTGTACATTTATGTCGAATTGTGGCAAAAAACTCGAGATGCGTATCATTTCTGCTCGCTGTGTTCCTACCCCATTGATGGCAATCTCTCCAGTTAAATTACCGCGTAAGCGTTGTGATATTGCTGCTAATAGTGTGGTTTTGCCGGCGCCACTGCAGCCTAATATTGCCACCAAATCTCCAGTTTTCATATGACCACTCACTGTTTACATGTAAGCGATAATGATGCCGATGAAAAGAGTGCCGAGTATAAAGCATTTTACAACAATTATGTATTTTTGAAACCGCAAAGGTCATATGAAATATGTCGTCATATTAAATATTTATTAATAATATTATTACGAAGAAAAAAATACTCATAAAAAAGCCAATAAAAAATAATTAAAATACAATATAAAAATTGTAACATTGATATGAAAACAATACGGAAATTATCATTTAACTTGTAACAGTGGGGAAATCATTATTTACATGTGTCAAGTGTAATACAGACTTTCTTAAACATTATTTATTTTCATTCACGGAATATCACTACTTTTCAAAATGATATTGGAAATTTATAAAAATAAAATTTTGGTAAATTTTTTAACATAAATTATCTTTATTGAAATTATAATTTAATCAAGTATTTATATTATGATGGGTAAACTTTTTCGGGTGAGAACAAACACGAAATTTACACAAAATTCTAGGAAAATTACCAAACGAAAGTATGGGTCTAAAATTAAAATCTAGCTCCCGCCGAGAGGCATAAAGACATTAGTTTAAGACATTTTAAAAAATCGCATAGATTTGATGGAAAACAATACCTTATCACTAAAACAATCATAATACACTCACAGAAAAAGTCTACATACACTTTTTGATTTAGGCGTTTGAAAGAGTTTGTGAAGAAAATTAAAAAAAATATATATTAATAATGTTAGGTTTTAACTTTTCTAAAACGTTTGAGTCCGTTTGAATTGCGTTAAAATAAAATAAACACCGCTCTATTTTGTTGTTTTACAGTTTTTATTTATTCCATTATAACTTTTATACTGTTTGTCTTAATACAGCACTTACACTTAATATTCGCTTATATAACACTTTTATTTCCGCTTTAACACGTCTTTATCTTACGACAGCGAAACGATAACTAACGATAACTAACTCATGTGTAGGTAAAACAGGCCTTTATATACCTAACTGCCTACATTTTGGAAGGTTCAGGAAATATCGACCATCTACCATATCTGTTAATTCAGATGTCACGTAAAGATGGTCGATGTGGCAGTGCTGCCAAATTGACAGGGTGACACAAAATATACCAAAATTCCATAATGCAGTGTTGTATTTTTATTTTCGTAACAATATTTAAGGCATTAATAAATAAAGTTATTTAAAAAATTGAAAAGTAATTAATTTACATAATAAAAACAACAATAACAAAAAATATTAAAAATTCATAGGCAAAAAGTATACATACAGCTTACAAAAAAATAATTATTTCTTAAAAATTACATAAATTATATAAAAATTAAAAATTTTACTTTTTATAAATAAAATTTTTTTTAAAAATAAAAATTTTCCTTTTTTATTTGGTTGATCCACCTTGGGCATCAACAACCGCTTGAAGCCGACGGAGCATTAATGTCACCAAATTCTCTGTAATAGAGGGTGTTATTTCGATTCATTAAATTTAGCTGTTTTGAAGCATAGTTATAAAGTCAGTCACAAATAACGTGCACTGTATGCTTATGGCCGTTTTTTTTTTTCGTTACTCCTCTTGGGAGCATAGGGCTTCCACAAAGCATTTCCATCTTATACGATTTGCTGCTGTTGTCTTTGCCTCTTCCCATGAGAGATTGTTTTGCCTTAGTTCTTGGATAATTGTGCCTCGCCAGGTATTTCTTGGACGACCTCGATTCCTCGATCCTTGAGGATTCCATTTAAGTGCCATCCTTGTAATACTACTGTGATTTTTCCTTAGGATATGGCCGATCAATTTTTACTTTCTTTGTCTTATCTGCTTCAGTATGGGCTCTTCGTTTGTGAAATTTCATAGATGGGCATTTCCGGGAAAAATGTAACGTCACGCCGGATTCTTTTTGATTATATCTTCAAAGGCTTTTGATCGATTGTCCGAATTTTTTAACTGAATATATTAATTAAGTAGCACTACATTCAGTAAAAAAAATGAGAACAATCGAGCCAAAGGCGTTGTAGATATAAGTAAACAAAATCTGACGTTACATTTTTCCCGGAAATGCCCAGATCTATGTTGCTTATGGTGTTAGGCCAGAATATCCTGCATATGGTTCTAAGGCACTTGTTTATAAATACATGTAGCTTCTGCGTGATGGTATTAGACACAAGCCCGGTTTCACTGCCCTACAAGAGAATTGACTTTACACATACGTTACATAATTTGAGCTTGGTTTGCCTGGATATGTATGAGCTTCTCCATACCGACTGTAATCGTCCGAATGCCGACCTTGCTTTGTTGAGCCTGTTGTTAACGTCTAATTCTGCACCGCCGTTTGTTGCCATTGTGCTTCCCAGAATCAGAAGCTATCCACATACTCTATTGGTTAGCCCTATAGTATGGTGTTTTCTGTGCTATTGTTGTTAATTCTCATAGCTTTGATTTTCTTGATATTTACACAAGTCCAACAGCTAGTTTTAGGGCCGTTATCTTACTGGAAAATCATTTGGTAACCCAGGCCAAAACTATTAACAGATGACTCAGAATTTGTTCCAATATGATTTTATAATGATAGCGGTCAATATTACCACTGAATAAAGTCAAACGAGCCACTTTATTTTACACCATGGCGGCCCAAACCGTAACGTTGCCTTCATGATGTTTGACTGTAGACATAATATTCTTTGGATCAAGTGTAATATTTGGTTTTCTCCAAACTTTGGAATGGCCAACTCTTCCGAAAATGCTAAAATTACTTTCGTCGGTAAATATTGCTTTTGGCCTGTTAACCAAAAAAAAATTGACCCATCTTAACTCAAAATTTTTAAATTTTCAGTAGAGGAGAAATTTTTTCTGTTTAATATCAAATTATATCGGGTGGGCTATTTAAAAGTCTAAATTTAAAAACGCAATAAAACAAAAACGGTTTGAAATTTTGCGAAATTTATTTATTTGTATTATTTCATTCATATGGCTGCCGCGGCTGGCTTCACATTACCCCATTCGATCGGACCAATTTTCGAGAATTTTTTTCTCTATTGACCGTAATGGTCGCGCCGTCCTCATTTTTAAAGAAATATGGGCCAATGATGCCTCCGCTTCACAAGCCGCACCAAACAGTCACTCTGAATGGGAGCATTGGCTTCTGTAAGACCACGTTTGGGTTATCTAAGCCCCAAATACGGCAATTTTGCTTATTAACGTACCCACCACAATGAAAAAGAGCTTTATCCGAAAAGATGATTTTTGCAACTTTTTTTTTTTGATTTTTTTTGCAATTTCCGACCAATTGTCTCTGTTTTGGAAATAAATTTCCATCGTTGCTCAAGGGCAAATCGATTCATTTCGTTCAGTGGAGATATATACTGAAATTTGTGACAGAATAGAATGTTATGTCATTCTATTTGCCAGATTCGAAATATCCGCTGGTTCAAACTTAAACCGATAGATGGCACACCCGATACTTCACTTAGTCTTATCTCCTTATTATGGTATTTACACTACCTCCGCTATGATAATACAATACAACTTGCATATCTAGGTTTGCTCACAAAATATGGCGAATTTCAACTCATTAATCAATATATTCAATATATTTTACTAGAGTGTTGTATACCTATAAACTGTATTCCTCATTAGAAAAATTTAAAGGAATGTATTCAAATTAATCATTTGTATTGACTACCAAGTCTATATACAAAAATAATATATTTTTGTATTGGAGGTGCCACACCCATTTATTAAATTTCACTCATATTTTGACTGCTGTTGTGTATAGACTACGAAGTTATTTAGATCAAATTCAGAAACTTCCAGTATTACCGTTCCAAGTATATACAAACACCAATATTTTTTTTTAACTTGAGACCAGCACTCAGGGGATGAACTCTACTTAAACAGTAGATTGTGCTGGTACTAGGAAAATAGGTTATGGGGAGGAGAATAAAGGGAGTAGTGTTTATGAACGTTTGATTTGAATTAACCCATATCGTAAGTAACCGGAAAAACTTTCGCTGGATGATTATTCCGCAAACGAACTGTGCGACTGAAGAACGAATTCTCCCTATAATGCGTTGTGCGATTCGTTGGACAATGGAATCCTCAAGGATCGAGGAAGCTCTATGGGAAAAACGATGTAACGATGCTCTAACGAATCGATAGAGTTGGCTACCCTACCGTCATTAATAAGCACCTTCGCCCTCTCCTGTATACGGTCGGGAAGCTCCAAAATAGACTTTGAAGAATTGGCCCATACATGAGAGTTTTATTCCAGCTTGGGTCGTATATAGGTCTTGTAAATATTAAGAGGTTAAATGGAGTGGAGTATTTCTTGCACTGTCTTAAAAAACCGAGGCACTTGAATGTTTCTTTCGACACTCGAAAATGTGATCGTTCTAAAGGACATCACAATGAATTTTCATGCCCAGAACATCCAAAGCATCTGACTCCTCAATATCTTCATACCCATGGTTAAAGACGGCACCACACCACCACGTCTGTGTGTCAGAAAACAACATTGACTCTTGCGCGCATTAAAATCGAACCGATTCGCACGACTCCACTCGGAGATTTTTGCCAAGTCGCTTGTGAGTGTGTCATTCATATTCCGCCTTTTCGTCCCAATCTCCAAAAGGCTCGGCCCACGATCAGAAGAATACGATTGACAAATATTGCTGTCGTCTGCAAAAGAATAGATAGGATTGGAAGTAAGCAAAAGAAAGTCATTAAGAAATATTAAAAATAGACTCGGAGAAAGAACAGAGCCTTGCGGTACCCCTGAATTTAACCGGGACTCGTCGAATGAGAATCCATCTATAACCACTCTTATAGAACGATCAATTTAGTTCTATAAGATTTACTTAGTATGGGAGGTGCAACTCTCACTTATCCAATTCCGCCCACTTTTTGAGTGATGATATAATTGTCAACAAAGTCATTTGGACCAAATTTAGAAACTTTTACTATTACCGTTCTCTAGGTATACAGAAACCAATTTGTATGGGAGGTCCTACACCAACTTATTCAATTTCGTCCATATTTCGACTGATGATGTGGATTGACTACGAAGTTGTTTAGACCAAATTCACAACCTTCCACTATTACAGTTCCAAAGAAATACAAAAATTAGTATTTAATTCGTATGGGAGGTGCACTCCCACTTATTCAATTCCGCCCACTTTTTGACTGATAAATTGTATTGACCATAGAGTTATTTGGGCTAAACTTTGAAACTCTAATTATTACCGTTTTAAAGATATAAACATACGAAAAAAAATTTTTTTATATGGGCGTGGCAACGCCAAATTGAACCAGAACCATGAGTAAAAGTACACCTTTCGAACACATGTATTGGTTTGTAAATCGGTGTAGTGGTTTTCGAGTTATAGAATGACGAACATAGGACAACTTATTTTTATATACATACATATGTACTTAGATTAGATTAGATTTCTCCTCTAAAGTAATCCAAAGCAGATTTTAATTATATTCGAATTGCAGGTGAACTGCCATAACTTTATGCGCTGTGTAGTGCAACAGCTCAGAGACTCTGATAAGAATCGAACTCTCAAATCCCACACACTAACATACTAGCCCACTACCAAATAGTTTACTGGGAAACTTGAAGATAAGTGCTTAGCGTAGCTTTAAATTTTTTCTGCAATAAAGTAGAAAATCTTCGTCCTTCATTGGACTATTTTTTTCAGTTTAAAAAGATTAAGAGTTAAGGCTATGAGCTATAGAAAATAAAAGCGAAACACCTCAATAAAAGATTTTTAATATTTACAATCAGATAACAAATTGCGGTCATATAAATATAAAGTCGCATAATAAAAAATGCTACACTAAATGACATGGAGATATACGAAAATGAATAGAAATGCAATTTTTATAATCAAATATCTTGATAAAACCGTGTGCCTCAGGTGTCACAATTGGCGCAATTCTAATGCTGTTAACAGTCAAGAAATCATATGAATGCAATGTTGTCTTACAAAGCAAAGAAAACATAAAGGCCAATAAATTTTCATATAAAAACAAAACAGATAAAACGGTGAACCTAATTTTTTTTTTTTTTTGTAAAATTGAAACAATAACAAAAATTAATAAATTTTAGATGTGATTATTTACTCGCATGTCTAGAGGTATCTACGCCTATAACAGCAATTACTCACCATCATTTAAGATTTGTATCTCATTTTGAGCTTGACATGCTTGCCAAAATGTATAATTTGTTTCCTCTTTGGCTGGCACATAATAATTTAAATTCTTCCATTCCAAACACAAGCCCGGGGCAAAGCTACTGTCCATTATTAAAAAAGTTTTGCTTTAAATATTTTATTTTTAAATTGTTTATATTTTTTTTTTTAATTTTTTCTCAAATTAAACACGTGTACTTCAAAATAACACCATTTACTCTAACTTTACACAGAAAACTAAAATATCATTACTGTCCATACAAAATCCAAACATTTTTATCTTGATCTTTATCTTATCTGTTTCAATTTTTATCTTAGATTTCTTAATATCTCATCTCTGTGATGATCACTCTTATCAATCTTAAAGCAACAATAAGAATTTGATACAATGTTTTAACTTATGCAAATGATAAATAAGCCTCGTAAATTCTAATTCTTTTTTTAATACAATTTTTTTTTTCTAATACAATTAATTTTGTTTATTTTTTTATATATACTAACTTTAAACTGTTACTTTAAATTTAATTTTGTTTTAATATATAAAACAGTACCTTATTGTTGTAAAGGTATTAACTGACTAAAACATGTTGCCAGTTTCAATTAACCACAAAGGTTTTAAACAGAATGAATCTGTTTTACGCAAAGCATCACTAATGGTTAACAGAGCTGTACAATAATAGCAAATATCGAAAGCGGTTTTTAGATAGAAACATCTATTTAAAAGATAACTATTTATTCTTCTTAATTTGTTGCTACGAGTGTAGTTTAATAATTGCGTTAGTTTTTGTATTCCCAGCGCAATAACTTTATGCAGCCTTACTCCCTTTAACAAACAGCTCTGGGAAGAATTTCAAAGTTGAATCGAAAATATGTTACAGATGTCCATTATTAAACTGAAAGGGTTGAACCCGTGGAGCCTATGTGAGAAATGGTTCATACGGTTCATAAAAAAATATAAACAAAAATTAAATACCGATTATTTGTAATGATAAAGCAACCAGCGCACAGTAGGGTATTTGATGCTTAAAGTGGAAATCAATTCGAGGACCCTGTCTCTAAAACTAAATTCAATAGATTTCGATATATTTGAGTTAAAAATTTATAAATAAATAGTTTTTATGCATACTTTAGTGGAAATGTTTGGTTTTCTTCTCCTTTTTTATTTTTATTTTCTCAATACTTTTATTTTTCTCATAATAAAAACAATCATAGTATAGGGTCCGCCATCTAAAATTTTTTTTCAACTAACACTTGTAACACTTAGCTCATGTCTGGTTTGACAGATAATTAGTTTTATCCTTCCGCTGAACGAATATGGTTGTGTATACGCTTAAACAATGCTGGGAATCTGGGCCTGTGATCGACTTACAGAAGATGACGATTTTGCCAAAAAAAATCATCTTTTCAGATGAAGCTTCTTTTGATCTTGGGGGGTATGTAAACAAGCAAAATTGTCGCATTTGGGGCACAGAAAACCCGCACGCATACATTGAAAAGCCAAGACGAGTCACTGTTTGGGGCGGATTTTGATCCAGAAGCATAATTGGGCCATTTTTCTTCGAAAATGAGCAAGGCGTGGCTGTTACAGTCAATGGCGATCGTTATCGGGCCATGTTGAAAGAATTTTTGTTCACAAAAATTGAAGAGGAGAATATTAGCAACATTTGGTTTCAACAGGACGGCGCTACGAGCTACACAGCGGAGACTACACTCCATGTTTTGCGCCCTGTTTTTGAAGATCGCATTAGCAGCCGCAGAGCTGATGTCGTTTGTCCCCCTCGGAGCTGCGATTTGACACCGTTGGACTATTATTTGTGGGGTGCCGTCAGAGATAAGTGTTACGCCAACAAGCCAGAGACAATTGACGCTTTAAGAACAATATTCGTGAAGCCATTGGTGAAATACAGCTGCACACAATCGATAATGTGCTTAAAAATTGGACCGATCGTGTAGGCTACTGCATGGCCAGCCGAGGCAGCCATTTGAATGAAATTATTTTCCATTATTAACCGGAAGAATTGTACCTTCAAATAAAAAAAGAAATTTGAGAAAATATTCAGTAGTTTTTTTTATTTGGCTTTATATGAAAAGGCATTACCATCAACATCATATTTATCGTCGTCATCATTATCACTACATGTATTGAAGATTTTCTAGATTTTGTTCAAATATTTATAAGCTCAACGCTTCTTTTGGAAAGTTATTACCTTTTCTTCTTTTATTTCTCATATTGGAAATAATAGGATCGGAAGTGACTAGAAGTCTTAAAAATATATCCTCATTAGATTTTTCTCTTGAGCATTTTCACGAAAAATTCTCTAAAATTGTTTAAGTCTCTGTTTCGCACTCCTTGGGCCTCTACTGACAACTGTTCTATCGGTAATAAGGCATGATTTATTATTTCTGGCCTATGAATTAAATATTTGTAAATAGCTGGAGACATATTATACCACGGATACAATTTCACAAAAAATTTAGCGGCATCAAGTGGAAACTCCCGAAAAATGTCAATATTTATTTGAAAACCACTTGAAACTGTTAACATTATTACGCGCCTTCGCTTTATTAAATTAAATTAACGTCAAAGTTTGTTATTTGCGACAAAATGTCTGCATTTTGGAAGAAACGCCTTGTTTTGGCTGATCAATAAACAAACCCATTTGACGTCGTAATTTACTTAGAATGCGGACTTTGTTAATTGAAACAATTTTTTTTTTAAATCTTCAGAACTAGCGTGCCACTTCATTATTGGAAGTTTATACGATAAATCCATCCATCAGGGATTGAAAGGCCGGGTTTTTATTGACTTAAACTAATATTATAGTTATTTAGAAAGGGTTTCAAATGCCAACGTGGTTCATAAAAATACTCCCTTTTAATTTACAGCAAGTAGTTTCAAGACATACATATGTATTTCATGTATCTATAAACGTAAATCAATTTATTTTTAAAAGAAGCACATACGAGCAAAATTTTTTTTCACCAGTAGTTGATGGAATGTTTGTATTTTTAGGAAAAATAAAAAACTTCGCTTAACCTTGCTTAACTTACCGCTTTAAGTCCACATATTTCCCAAAAATGACTGAATTTTAGCCTCTATTTCAAACAACATAAAAAATGTGTACACTGACTAAACATAAAAATAAAAAACACAAATATAATCCCACTAGTCTGAAGTTAATGGTTCCATTCTTACTTTATACATTAACCTTAAAGAAACTATAGAAATTTCACTTTGAAAAGTAAAATATCTGTGTTTTTAACTGCATTTAGAAAAAAAAAACTATTACTTTGGAAGAACGTAGCATCATAATGGAAAATGATACCAAAAATATTTTTATGCCTAGTGATGTAGAATGTTAACTACTTTAACGTGATATAACTTCTTTTACTGTTTTCTGAAAAATTTTTTTAAATTAATTCTCACTTTCGGTATCTAATATTCCTATGTGCAGCGTACATCTCCATACAAATATTTCAAAATTTACAAGTACAAAGGAAGAATTTTATAGGAAAATCAATTTTATTTTTGAACCCAATTCGAACCCTGAAACGAATCCGAACCTGAACTTCTTAATTTGATAAGCCCGAACCTGAACCCGAACCTGAATCTATTTACAGGTTTTTTAAAAATGTCCTATTCCCTTAGAAAAATTATTCCGGTACCTTATTGTGCAGCATTACTTACTACCATCCCCAATTTACCCAAGGATTGGAAAATTGTCAGTTGCTTGGAACACTGAAAAGCTCAAAGGTGACTCCGCCAGTCTATGGCGGCGATCAGTTCGCAATATGGGCGTCGCTCTGAAGTTCACAAGTACGGTAAGCCGGAATTGAAACTCTTGAAGGATTTTCTTACGGGCTAAGGATTTTCTTGTAAACTAAAAGCTCATCTGAAAAGCATGACAGGCACGGGTGTGGATGATTATATACTGTGTTCACAGGCTTGATGGATTTAAATAGAAATAAAGAGACATAAGGTCTCACTAAGTGACATAACACACAGGCGAAAATCCACGGGGCTAACAAAGAAAACACTTTTTTTTGTGTTCGAAATGAGCTTTATTCATCAACGTAATCTCAATTTCAATATCACTTTTGTAGAACGATTTACCTTTTGCCTCAAAATAGGCTTCATTTTTAGCGATAACCTCTTCACATGTTCCAAATTTCTTACCGGCGAGCATTCCTTTGAGGTCTATGAACAGCCATTAGTCGCTGTTAACCAAATCTGGCAAATAGCAGTTTTGCCATTGTTTCAGAATCATTAACACGTTCTTGTTAACGGTCAACAGTGAGTAAACGCGGCACCCACTTTGAACATAGCTTTCTCATATTCAAATGCTTATGCAATTTAAAGCCAACACTTTCTTTTGATATCTTTGTGATGTCAACTCACTCACTTTTCGATCATTCAAAACGATTTTGTGGATTTTTTTGATGTTTTCTGGTGGAGTCAGCAAACCAACGTTTTATTGTTGTTTTCGTTGTAAGGGAACCCTCATAACATTTTTCAATCCATGCTTCATTCAAACGGTATTTTTTCCCATCAAGGCACAGTGCAGAATTAAAACACGAAATTGCTTTTGGTCCATTGTTCCGACAATAACAAAAGTAGCATTACTCTTAGCACAATAACACACAGAATAATTAATAGAATATCATGAAATTTTGACAGCTGTTTGTTGAAAATTAGCACTTTCTGAAAAAGAAGTGAATGCAATAAAACCAGCGCCATCTATGTATTAGGACCGGGACTTTTCAACCCATGTGTTATCCACCATTATGATTTCAGATCTGCTGAAAAAACTCTAAACTAAAAGGAACACAATAGATACCGTGGGTAGCAGCATCCTGCAATTAGTGCCCGATTGGTATTATGATATGACGATTAGAAAAAAACTTAGTTCTGATCTCAAGGCTACTTAAAACTCACTAATCTACTTGATTTTATGGCACTAGGCCAACATATCTTTATTATCTCTACTTTTTCAATTTCTTAATTTACAAATTCAAACACAGAACTATTATGGCTTTCTTCCATCTCAATACTTTGCTCTAAACCACTCTTGACATCTATTAAATCTTCTGAAGATTTCAAATGCATTTTGAGCAATATTTCATGACGTTTTCTGATCTTTTGCAAAAACTCAGAATTTTTGGAATTATTTTTCTTATTCGTAAATGAAAACTTCCTCCTCAGGGCGTAGCTAGTTCTCCATACTAAGGCCAATAAATCATAAACATCATCGAGAATATGTTTAGCTAAAGCATAGATCATATGGATAAGAGATAAAATACTGAAACCCAAAAACAAAGCCAAGGTACCGCCAAAGGAAACTGTAATGAATGGAATATATGATATTAAGAAAATGTATTAAAAATCAATATATTCTTGTACCCATTAAATCTTCAAAACTAAAGACCACATCTCTTCTTAGACGAACTTTAGGTGGTATTAGATCCCAACGAAAACTGGACGTTACCACATCAGTTCTGCTTGCTTCATCCATATTAGTGGTACCCCAAGAACTTTTCTTTACCGTTTGCACTGTGTACTCCATTTCTATGCAGGTGCTGGGACATTTACAAATATGCAAAGCCCAGACGGGCCATTTAAAATCCAAAAGGCATTCAAATCCAGCCGGATTACACGATTGACCATCTAAGATATTTATAAAATTCGTTTAGAATATGCTTTGCTTAAGCAACATTGTTTTAAACTCACCAACAAATGCATAGAAAAATGGTACACAATTACACATTTCCATAGCCATCATGGCACGGCATTTGGCCAAACATAGCGTTTTGCTATAAATCTGCAAAAAGGAAACAATACATTTAGAATGCAGAACATATTGTGGATTCTTTTTAACCCTCAAATCCGATGTTTCTTCATCATTAAAAACACACTTTCTCTGTTCCACACTGAGATCACGTAAATTGCTGGAGGCCCTGTTATAGTAAAGAAAAAAAAATTTTTTTTTTTTTTGTGAAAACCAATTTTACCATCTAAGCATTACTTACACGGTTTCTAAAACTTTATAAGAGGCTATAATTTCATCCGATTTTTGTAGAGCAATAACTCCAGCATCAGTAGACGAAATTTCAAAAGGAGAGTGGACATCGATCTACAATTAGGGAATAAAAGATTCAATCAAGTTTCTTTTTAGTATTTTTTATATACTCACTACTCCAGTACTCTCTAATAAATCAATTTTTATGAAACACTGTTGTTTACCAAACTTACACTGTAAAGGAGCCTTCAAGTCCTCAAACGTTTGAAAACTAAATATGAAACTAAGAAAATTAAAAAAAAACAATATACAACTCTTCCCCAATAAATGTCTGTATATACTTACTTTTCCCCCAATACTTCAGCCATTGCTGAATTGATGATATAACACAAACCTCTCTCTGTCATTGCGGTATGTACTGATATTTCAAAGTTATTATCAAATGTATTGATTATCTGTTCGAATGGCTTATCGATAGCCTGTATCAAATCATACAAATCAACATTATCGAAACGTTCATCTCCGGAAAATTTTGCTAAATCGGCATAATTACTGGCCGAAGCATTAACCACCGCATATAGAAAGTCCATAAAATAAAAATATTCCTCATCAACAATCGAAACATTCCAATTTTCCAAAATGTATTCGTTTGCCTTATACGAATCGATGTGATCGTAATAACACAGCGTTATGGCCGGCATATAACCAACCCAATCGCGATAATTACGATCAAACGAAATTACAGTGGGCGATTTCGTATAACGAAGAACTTGAAAATATGTTATTAAATGAGCGCCATAAATGGCACCGACAAATGTTAAGAACCAGAATATTCTATAAAACATAAAGTGATAATTTTTTTTTTTAGAATAAAAAGCGAAATATGATAGTTGTTTGAGTACTAAAATTTTTAATAGAAAATTGTTATATATCGGGTGGGCCATTTAAAAGTTTAAATTTATAAATGCCATGAAACAAAAACGGCTTGAAATTTAACCAATTTTTTTTCTTTTTTTTTTTTTTTTTTTTGTTTAAAGCAATCGTTCCGGCTAGAAATGAAATATTATTTCATTCGTATGGATGCCGCGGCTGGCCTCACAGTACCCAATTCTATTCGACCAATTTTAGAGAACTTTTTCGAGTGTGTGGGGTCGTATCTCGGCAATGTCATCACGAATGTTGGCCTGCAAATGCAGTACTTAACCCATATCTTCCCAAGATATCAAAATCGAAAAATGTAAAATTTTGTTATTAACTTCTGCTCAGTAACTTTCGAAACAAGCAAAAATATTTCAATAATTTCCCTGTTTTATTGATTGACTGTTCTGGAAGTGCACCTTAAATAGAGCATTGGGAATATACATATGCAAAAAAGCTGGGTTTTTACATCTAAAAAATCCAAAAATATTTAATTTGTTAACTTAAGTTTAGCAAAACAAACAATAAATAATAATAACTCTCTCTAACGGTTAATAAAACTGTATATATGAATTTACTTTGTCATGTTTGCCAAAATTCATTAAATTGCAAGGATTTTACCAAATAACCTCTAGGACGAAAAATTAATTCTTATATAGTAACGTAAAATAATATTTGATAAATGGTGAAAAGCAAGAATTAACGATCAATATTAAAATTATCGTACTTATTAATAAAAGGCAACTGCGCCTTCAATGGGGTGAGGTTTTCCGCTCTCTTTATCGCTTTTTGCTGTATTCCTTGACAGCATTAGGAAAAAATTGTGCACAAAGAGAAGGGGCATGTCTTGTGGCCTTCAAAGGTCTTCTAAACATAATGATTGAAAATTATCTCATTGAGTGAATTGATACTTTATGTCAATTGGTTACTTTATTTCGTGAATGGTAAGTGTTACCTCATGTCTGATTTGACAGATAATTAGTTTTATCCTTCCGCTAAACGGATATGATTGTGTATACGCTTGAACAAAGCTTCGCTAAGTGGGCCTGCGATCGACTTACAGAAGATGCCGATTTTACCAAAAAAAAAAATCATCTTTTCAGATGTAGCTCATTTTGATCTTGGCGGGTATGTAAACAAGCAAAATTGTCGCATTTGAGGCACAGAAAAGCCGCACGCATACATTGAAAAGCGGATACACCCAAGACGAGTCATCGTTTGGTGCGGATTTTGGTCCAGAGGCATAATTTCTCTTCGTAAATGAGCAAGGAGTGGCCGTTACAGTCAATGGCGATCGTTATCGGGCCATGTTGAACGAATTTTTGTTCACAAAAATTGAAGAGGAGGATATTAGAAACATTTGGTTTCAACAGAACGGCGCTACGCGCCACACAGCCGAAGCTACACTCGATGTTTCGCGCCCTGTTTTTGAAGATCGCATTAGCAGCCGCAGAGCTGATGTCGTTTGTCCCCTTCGGAGCTGCGATTTGACACCGATGGACTATTATTTGTGGGGTGCCGTCAAAGATAAGTGTTACGCCAACAAGCCAGAGACAATTGACGCTTTAAAGGACAATATTCGTGAAGCCATTGGTGAAATACGGCTGCACACAATTGATAATGTGCTTAAAAATTGGACCGATCGTGTAGGCTACTGCATGGCCAGCCGAGGCAGCCATTTGAATGAAATTATTTTCCATTATTAACCGGAAGGAATGTACTTTCAAATAAAAAAAGAAATTTGAGAAAATATTCAGTAGTTTTTTTATAGCATTTTCAAAAAAAAATTGTTTTGGCCTACCCTTTATTACTGGAGTTATAGAGGCGGACTTAAACAACAGACTGAACAAGACAAAAATCGCGTTTGGAGGATCAAAATATTTAATGCATGTATAAAATCAACGCTCTTACACGATATTGAAATATGACTATTTACTAACGTGCTCATACAAAAACAACAGTCGTTTATAAATAGATGTCTCTGTGGTATATTTTGTCCAAACACGATTTCCAATGAAGAGCTATGAAGCTAAAGATGTACCAATGGACATAAAACTTAGAAAAAGAAACTGGAAATGCATTGAACATGCCTTGAGAAAACCTCAAGATTCAATTACAAAGATGGCTTCGGATTGATATATGCAAGGAATCAAAAGATCATAAAAAACTTAACTAAGATAAATATATCATGGAAATTAATTAAAACTAATGCCCATGGTAAAATGTATTATGGGGGGTGGCGTGTTGTAGTAGTTAGAGCGCACGCATAACAACAAAAGCGGTACCGGTTCGAACCACAGCAGAGATCATGACAAAAAAGTTTAATTGTGGCTTCGAGTGTTCAATAAGGAATCTTTCACTTTCCTGTAGACAACTCCATTTAAAAAATAAAGAAGTAGTCTCCCTGACGTTCCAAACTTACCTTTAGCTTTAATGACAAACATCAGGCGAATGAACAGCATAAAACGCCACCTACTGGGAAAAAATTGCAATGCTATGTACAGATCACCACCACCACTCAGCAAGGATTTTCACCACTACACAATCATATGAAGTGGTGCTACAGTGGACTAAACATCTACTTAGCTTAAAAAAGCAACTTGATTAATTAAACTGAAACAAAGCAATAAATGCTTTGTGAAAAGCCAATATGGGAAAAAATAGAGAAAAAATGTTAATAATGAACCAAGATTCGTAAAATTTATTTTCCTATTTTCGTGGACTCCGATGTTCCTTTTATTTAATTAAACGATTAACATGAATAGATATACTTTTATATCCTGTAACTTTCAAGGTGATACCTATTTGATCTAGTCAAGGTGTAAATTAGATTCACATTTTTTAAGATATTACAAAATAAAAATAAAATTATTCGAAAGAAAATTTGCTCTTACCTTTCAAAATAATGCAAATTCCTATTAAACATTAGTTTCAAAGCCAAAATACCTGTCTCATCGCCCACATTTCTCAGAAATTTACTTAATCTTTGCCACATAAATATCGATAATACTTTTAAAACATGGCTCAAACAATTTAATACAATTTTTATGGAATCACTTATAATTTTAGAAATTATTTTAAATTTTTTAAAAACTTTTTTAAATAATATCCGTATCGATAACATTTCGAAAAAGACTACAAAAATTAACTGAACTGCATTAAATAAAAGACTTTTCTATTTGTATTCATATATTTTATTATATTTTACTAGATTTATGATAAACAACATAAAAGGCGATAATATAATAATTTCTAAGCAGTTTTACTAATTGATTTTATTATTTGTATTTTTTTTATAATTTTTACTATAAATCGTCCTTTTGTTTATGACCAATTACCCTTTCCACTCATACCAAAACAAGAATTAATAAAACAGTAAGGCAGACAGCATTTTCTTCATTCATTTGGAATTGGCTGCAATTGATACGACCCCTAAATCAATTTGTATTAAAAATATAACATAGGTCGCAAGTGCGCTGATAATCTAAGAGTAAAAATTTCGTTATTCACCCTTAAATACAATAATACCGAATAATCAAACGTACCGCTAGTAAAAATGTTAAATCCAACTCGAATATATCACCCACATATATCGTATGCTTGCGCACCATTAACTGCAAGAGGAAATAACTTATATACTTCTCCATATTTGTAGTATCCGCTGTTAAACTGTTCAGAATGTAGATTGTCTGACATTTCTGAAATAAAAAATTAAAAACTTAAAATTATAAAAATTAATTTTTTAGGAAGATTAATTGATATCCCATGAAACTGTTAATCTCAAAAGTTGTACGATGTGATCCAATACCCACATTTTTTATATTCTATTGACTTTGGATCACTTTAAGAATCGAATGTAGCATATCCCTCAAAATTACCCTTATAACATAGTACGTAAAAACTCGGCTCGTGAATAAAATTTTCTTTAGTTCGCTCGTTTTATGACTCGTGCTCGAGAGCTTTATTTTTTAATTCGTGCTCAAATTTATTTTTTCGTGAGCACAAATTTTAAAAATGTTGCTCTTTAACTCGTGAGCGCGAATTTTATACTGCGAACGAATTAAAAATGAGCAAAAAAGTATGTTGTTTGTATAAGATTAAATGCGTAATACCATGCATTCGTAAGTATGTATGTATGTATATTTTGTGTGCAGCTACCAATACAAGTAAGTATCACACATATACATGTTTTATATTACACAAGCAACATTTACTAAGAGTCTGCCAAATATATATTTTTTTTATGCTATAAAAAAACTACTGAATATTTTCTCAAATTTCTTTTTCTATTTGAAAGTACAAACCTTCCGGTTAATAATATAAAATAATTTTATTCAAATGGCTGCCTCGGCTGGCCATGTAGTAGCCTACACTATCGGTCCAATTTTTAAGTACATTAACGATTGTGTGCAGTTATATTTCACCAATGGCTTCACGAATATTGTCCTTTAAAGCGTCAATTGTCTCTGGCTTGTTGGCGTAACACTTATCTTTAACGGCACCCCACAAATAATAGTCCAACGGTGTCAAAACGCAGCTCCGAGGTGGACAAACGACATCAGCTCTGCGGCTGCTAATGCGATCTTCAAAAACAGGGCGCAAAACATCGAGTGTAGCTTCAGCTGTTGTGCACGTAGCGCCATCCTGTTGAAACCAAATGTTGCTAATACCATCCTCTTGAATTTTTGTGAACAAAAATTCGTTCAACATGGCCCGATAACGATCGCCATTGACTGTAATGGCCACTCCTCTGGACCAAAATCCGCACCAAACAGTGACTCGTCTTGGGTGTATCGGCTTCTCAATGTATGTGTGCGGGTTTTCTGTGCCCCAAATGCGACAATTTTGCTTTTTTACATACCCGCCAAGATCAAAATGAGCTTCATCTGAAAAGCTGATTTTTTTTGGCAAACTCGGCATCTTCTGTAAGTCGATCGCAGGCCCAGATTCCCAGCGTTGTTCAAGCGTATACACAACCATATTCTTTCAGCGGAAGGATAAAACTAATTATCTGTCAAATCAGACATGAGCTAAGTGTTACCGTTCACGAAATAAGCACTAGTTGAAAAAAAATGTTTGATGGCGGACCCTTTAAAAGGAATTGCTCATTTTCAACTCGTTTTAACGCTTTTCGGCTTGGTTTGCGCTCCGAATTTTTTTTTTGACATCTTTTATTTTTGATTCTTCTCATGAGTCGCATTTTAAATTCTATTAAAATTCGGCTCGTAAGAAGAATATGCCTGAAAATAAAATACACCACATCATCAGAAAATACACCTATATGGTGGGATATTTGTCTATTGATTTGTGTCAAGGTTTATAATGTGTTACCCTGGTATTGCCGTATTAATTTGTGTACTTAACGGTATGGCAGTACTGATTTGTATATTTGACGGCATTGCCAATTTGACCATCTTTGGGTAACACAACCTTACATCTTTAAAGTTAACGGATACAAAATAGAGGATATAAGAGCGTTTGAGACTTTTCCGAAACTTTTCAAACTGTAGGCAGTTAGGTATACAAGGAGGCTGCTTGCCTACGTCGATATAGTTATCGTTTTATAGTGTTGGTGTTTGTTTTATTGTGACGCAATTAAACAGAACTCAAACGTTTTAAAAAGGTTAAAACGTAACAATTTCAATAAAAATTCAGCAGTCCATGTCTAATCCTAACTCTTTATAAACTATGGATAAAAATTTCAATTTAAAGATCTTGGTATATGTTTCTATGTCTTATTTACCATCATAGTGGACTTGGAAAGAATAATTTTTAGTTTGAGGATTAATATTACTCTTTGGTAACAATTTTACCTTGAATATACAGAAAAGTAGAAAGTTTTACATTCGGGCTGTTCTTCGCAAAAAATCACTATGTGCTACTTATCATAATACCAGATTTGGAAACTATGGCCTTGAATTCAGGTTAAGACCTCATTTAACCTCATGCTCTATATGTTCACTACATTAAATTGAGGCTATAAATAAAGCAGTTATCCTATTCGGTAGGAGAACAGATGCCCTTTTTAGAATGACAATTTAGCAGTTTGAGCTATGATCCATTTATATTGGACCGTATAAAAGGTATCCACGACTTTTTGTCTCTGATGGTGTCATTGTTTACATATAGGGCAACACTAATTCGTCGTTTTATTATAAGATTGTACCAAAAAATGTGTAAAATGTACGGTAACAATAATGTGAGAAAATGTTGGAACCAATAGTGGATAGTTCGATTCCTGCAAAACTGGATAAAACTTTGTAACTGACTTAGCAAGGCCGAAAAACAGTTAATAAGAAGAGAAGGAATCATTAAAAATCCACTACATGACAGTTTTGAATAATTTAAAAAAGTCTGGCTATTTTAAAAAGCTCCATTAACATCAGTAAAACGCTGCCTAAACACAAATAAATCTTATCAATTTTTCAGCAAATCATTTCAGATGTACATCAAGAATATATGGTCGAATGTCGGTTACCATCCTAAAATAATATCAAGGCATGAATTTTCGCAAACTAAGTTCTGTTGAGTGTTTGGTGGGGTTGAAAGGAAATTTTAACGCTGCTACAGTGTGTCAAAACAAAATCAATCGTTTGAACGATGCAATCAGAAAAGAAGTGTGAAGTATTTACTGCTCGTGACTTTACACCATCCAACCAGCATTTGTTTTAGTGTCAGTAAAATTTCCTTCCGGCTAAAATGTTGGTTAACCGAAGACTCGCTAAAAATCACTTGGCCAAGTTTTTCCCCGATTAACCACAGAAGTTGTACAGCGATGGAGCTATGAAAAATAGCAAAAGGTTTTGAATAATGATGCCAAACCTACGCTTGATTAAAATGAATTTTTTCTATACAAAAATTGTGTTTAAAAAATGTACCGAAAACTTAAGTTACTTCAGGCATCTCTATATTACTAAGTGGTTACGTTAAGTTAAAGTCGATCCGAAGATCAACCCAATTATGATGCCGCACATGATAATAATCCTCGAATTAAAATCATATAACAGTAGTATAACACTTTATTATATTTCATTTGATTCTTTTAAACATATTGCGCACTAAATCATGAACAGTCACAACTCAAAATTTTCAAATATTCAGCAATTCAGCAGAGCCAAAAAACTGTTTTTACAACATTGTTGTAAAATTAAATTGATCGGTTATGAAGTTATGGTATGCCTCCTCTAATCGATAAGGTTGGTTTGTTACGGTACATCTATAGCGTTGCAATAAGTCAGAATGCAAATATTTAACGGAATTTTTGTGGTCGTTAGAGATTTGGACTGTGAATTAATTTATGTAAAAAAAGCGATTATGATAAATTTTTAGTTGTATCTGTTCATGATTTAATGTGAGATATGATTCTTTTGAAACTGTAATTTTAATGTACAAATTGAATATGTAAGCTTCATTTCTACGATTACGGTTATGGCATTACGTTAAGTCAGATCCACCAAAGATCCACCTTAATATAAAAAGCGCTTAGATGAATTGTGTTTTGCCACCGAGCTTCGGTTCACTTTTTTGATTACGGTTACGGCGTTATGTTAAGTCAGGTTTACAAACCACTGTCTCATTAATAAAAAAAAAGCGGTCAGTTGATTGGCATTGTAGCAGTCTGTCCACGGCCTGTCTGTTGGTAAAACAAGCAATTTTTAGGAAAATTCTTGGGCCTGTTTGCAGATGCATACATGTGTTGCGTAACAATCCAAATGTGATGTATCCATGATGCGAATGATTTTAAAATTTATTTATATATGATGCGCATTATTTTCAAATGTGTAGCACTCATAATAGGATTCAAATCCAAAAGTGTAACATACCGGATGAGCATTATATTCAAAAGTGATACGCTCGTGATAAGCAGCATTTTGAAATGCATATAATGAGCATTATTGCCAAGTATGGACATCATACATTCATTACATTCATAAATGCAAACAATGAAAACACTGCAATTATCAGATGTTTGAATATTCAATTTTGCGCTTTATTTGCGCAAATAGAAATACTTCTGTTGTTCATCATAAAACTTTTATAAATATTAAATTTTATAAATATTTTTTTTAATCGCAAACAGGTAACTAACAAAAATAAACGCAAAGTGATCAGTAAAGTCATCTATGATGGCGGGTGATAAGATTTTGTGCACCACCACTTAAAAATATAACTGAAATTCTTGAAGCTTGCTCTGTCATTCGTAAGTAAGTACGGTTAAAATAAGCACCAATATATCGTAATAAGTCTTTCAAATATTTTGTAATTTTGGAAATAGCTTGTGAGGCTACTGACAGGAGCACTTAACCGTTAAATTAGTTAAGACGCTACAATGATCAGGCAGGTCTGAAGATAAGATACTACAATAAACCTTGCGATTGCGCAAAACGATTGCAGTACTACAGTGAGAGGTAATACAAACTTTGTTCGCTATGAAAAAAACTCGCAATAACTGTGTTCGTTATAAATATAATTCTAAATTTTAAGTTTTTATCTTTATCAGTCACTTCTACTCACCTGATTTATTATCACTGTGTTAGATAGCAGAACGAATATAATATTAAAGGCACACAAAAGCAAGCGAGCACATTTCAGTAGGAAAGTTAATAAAGTCCGAACATCAGGACTATCAAAAAACTTGTAGACCTCAAAGAGTTGTAGGACTAAAATTAAAAATGAATTGATGAAACTCATAATCAATACGTTGCGAAATATTTCTACAACTTCGCGATGTAATTGATCTAAAGTGGAACTGATTTCAGTGAGGATTACAAAAATATCATAAAATTTCAGGGAATGCTTAAGGTTGAATGAACCAAACTCTCGTTGGAACCATAATGTTTCGGTAAAACTAGCAACTTGAGAATGGCAGGAAAATTGAAAGGTTCGCGTGTCTTTTTGGAAACTTTTTAAAATATTATTAGAATAGCATATGGTCAATGCAATTAAACGCAAGGCCAACCAGTAGAGACACAAACTGGCACTGGTTATAATATTGGGTAGATGATAAGTTAAGAATATTTCCAACACCATGACACAGTTCCCATGTCTATTAACAAAATTAAGAATTATAAAGTAAATATAGAATAGCACAACGCCTATGGTTAAGAGAAGTAACTCTTGGCGCAATCTACGATAGAACGGCTTATATGGTCTGTAACTGGAGCCACGGCATAGCTTAAGCTGTTCTTTTAAACGTTTAAATCTCTCACAAATCAAGAGGAATTTCTCTTTATGCGTAGAACTTATGATGAAAATGTTTAAGGGTAAAATGGAGAGAAATATTAATTCGCCTATATCTAAACCATTTTCTATGGCTGCCCAACTTCCTTGCATCAGCAATGCTCTTCTAATTGCCATTGTCCAAATTATTAACAAGAGCAAACTGCACCACACTCGTTGTAATTGTAATAACATTTTGGAATTGCTCAATACTGGCAATACTCCTAAAAACTGTAATAAATTTGCCAAATATTTTAAAACTTTTAAAAGTTTTTCTCTCTCATGGAGTTTTAATTTTTCAGCACTTAGCGGTGATGGTGGTACAAATTCTTGTTTTGGTAATTGTAAGACCATTTTTCTATTAATGCTTAACACTTGACACCGTATCAGACGTTTAATTTCGTACTGATTGAATTGGATATTTTGTATTAATTTTTAGGATTTCATTCATATATATTTATTGTGTGTGGTGGGTGTATTTAATATTTTATAATTAATTATTAATCACATCGTTTACTTTCAACACTTTGTTGTGAAAATTATCTGAAAAATAATTAACATTAAGAAAGTCAGTCGATACCGATTGCATGACACGCTGCTCTACAATGAATGCACTTATTGAAATTGGCAATTATGATACGATTAATTTGAGGACAAATGATTTTTATATATGAGACACACTTTATTTTATACTTAAAGAATTAGATGTGTCGTAACGTAGCGCCATAACCGTAACGTAACGAACCAACAGTGTATTTAATTAGTGGTGTTGTTCCATAACACCATAAGACTAATCGTATATATCAATTGAACTTTGGCTTGCCACGGCTACGTTTACGGTTATGATGTTACGTTAAATAATGTCTAAATGAACGATGTAGATTAAAAGGTAAGCCAGATAAAGATCTTACCACTATCAGAAAGTGCCAAATATCAACTGAAACTTGAACACTACCTTAAGAACCACATAGCAAAAGACTTAAGCTCAACTATAATATGCTTCGGGTAGCTTAAACGACTGTACGAATACACACAATCAAATGTGTATATCCATAATGTACTTACTAAGATTTTCGTCAAGTTTTGTTCAGTTTCATTTCCTTACGTTTTGAACGAACCCAATTGTACTTTACGTACGTAAACGGCTGTTCGCGTGTTATATGCTAAACAATAGCAAAAGAAACACGTTATGCAATGGATGCTCTTGCTTTTATCACAGTTGAACATACGAATCTAGTATATGCAGATTTTTTTATTTTTATTTAAACTGTTTTTCTGAAATATTAAAATTTTTATGTTTTTAATAAAAAATAAATTCATCCAGATACTAATAATGATAATTATCCATTCAATTCTCAATTCTCAGATAGCAATTGCCATTTTCTCAGTAACATAACTACTCCAAAAGTACATTATAGCCACAAAAAAGTTGATTAAGTATTTGACAGACTCTTCGTAGAAATTGTGGTATTTGACAGTAGCTTAAGTAAGCAAAAGTATATTATAGTTGGGCTTTTAGCCTAAACTGGGGAATAGAAGCGAAAAATGTGCACTAGCTGTGCAAATACTATATGTCATCGAACTATTTCTATTTAATGAATCGGCTTAACTGTGGGCTTCACTTGAAGGATAAAGGTTTCAAATTAAGTTCAAAAGCATTATGCGATAGCCGTTATTATAACAGGGGTACTGAAAAAATACCATCAAGAGCACTATTTACTATTTTAAATTGGCTACGTTCATATACTCTGGAAAAAAATATACCAATGCTAAAGGCACTGAGATCAGCATGATCACTTGTAATCTCAATATTGGATACCTTGATCACAGTATGGAAATGATCTTCTCATCTCTGATGATGCTGTTGATATACTATATAGTATACATTATTGAATAAAAAAGACATTGAGATATAGGCTATGGAGTTTTTTCAAAACAATTATGCATTAGATTGCAGCGGTATTGCACAGGCCGAAATCATGGCCATGCAGTGTATATGGTATTACAGGACATTCAACAGAAATATATATTGACATAACTACCATGATTTGGGCTAAAAATTTGCCACTCCCATAAAAAAAAAACTGAAAACGGATTTGAATTTAGTGCATCAAAATCATTATATTCCATATAGTTTTATTTAAAGGCGAGAAAATTTGTTGTTTTTTGTAGACCAGTGTTATTTAACTAAAATTTGTATTGCAGTTAACCTGGTTCCCCATGAAAGCTGTTTGCCAACTTGTTTTTCAAATTGAAAAAGACCCTAAGTTGAAGAAAATCGCATATCTAATGTTATATTCACATCCAAGTCAACCACAGCATAGATATTGCGTTTGTTCAACTTCGTTGACAACAATTTTGTCGTTCTTAGCTTGTACACCTACAGCTTCCGAAATTACTTTCTTTCTCTCCAATAATATACACCATAACGATAGAATCAGATCACAAACATTTAAGGAAACCAATACATTCCAAGCAAATTTATAAAGTTCTTCCTTATCGCAACTGTACAGATTATTACTGCTCATAACATAGTCCATAGTATTGGAAATATCGAAATCACGGGGATGGCCAATTCGTTGATTGACTGTTATTTTTTCCTTTTGTGTCCCTCTATTGAGTCCAGTATAGTAATAATTAGATCTAAGTCTAAACTACAATACAATAATAGAAAAAAACATTTAATAAAATTAAGACAGCCCTCTCATTTTAGCGGAGTTCCTAGATAGTAATTCATGTCTAATTATAAAGCGGGTTACACGCTTGAAACAATGTAACGTTTAAATCAAAATTTATATAAGCTCTACCATCTATTTCGTTAAAAAAAAATATTAAATTTATTAAACAAAATATGCATTAACATACGTACGTATATAACAAGTGTGCTTTCCTTTGGGATTTAATCCTAAGAGGGGAGTTTGAAAAGTTTCTGCGCTATTTTTCAATGTAATTCCCCAATACTTCAACACAATTGTTCCACCATTTCTCCAGTAGCTATCCCTTCATTAAAGAACGATTCTGGAAGATCTTCAAAATACTCATCCATGGCTGCAATCACCACATTATTTGATGAAAAATCCTTCCCGATAGAAATTTTTTTTGGTTTGGAAACAGATAGCAATCGCTAGGAGCCAAATCTGGTGTACAGGGTAGATCTTTAGCCGATTCGTACGGTAATTTGTTCAATTTTGCCATTGGCATAGCACTGCTGTTTGCTCGTCCTGAGCAAAGCTTGATTATGTGTAATTTTTAATACAAAATATGAACTACACGTCCATTTGAGATGTCTATGGAATCAGCTATAACACGCACTTTTACTCATCGATAATCCAACAGCATATCATTAAATGATTTTATATAATTTCTGTTGTTGTTGCAGTTTTCGGCCGTCCACTACATACATCATCTTCAAGGCTTCTACGGCCACGTTTAATTTAGCAGCCGAAAATTCCACGCTGCGTTTTGATGGTAAAGGCTCCTTAGACACTTTTAATAATCGTTCATAAATTACTTTCGCTTTTAAACCGCCAAAAAATAAAAATAAAAAAAATGTACTGAGACATCGACTCTAATGACTTGATAATGAGAAATGAATCAACCGAGTCAAGTGTTCTTATGACAGTGCTTCCAGTGTTTCAATCAAAAATTGGTCTAGTATCAACACCCTCTGTGATCAAACGCAATAACTTTTCAAACTCCCCTCGTACAAAATCCAACTTAAGTATAAACTTTTTACATAGTAAGTGTTTTTAACTGAGTAGACTTTAGAGAATTTGTAATGTATTACACATTATGCAGTGTACGCTTAAATAACCAAATGAACAGAATAAAATTGCATCACTTTTTTAATGAAGTGCCTAAATTACAGATTGTATTTAACCTGTTGCTTGCACTCATTAAATTATTTACATTTCTTTTCATATCACCCTTGTTAACATATTACCAAAGTGCACTTCATATCAAAAATTTTAGTTAATTACACAGCTCAACAATTAAAAACAAATTTACCAAAACAAGCTGTTATTCTAGATTACCAGCTATAAACGCAAGCACTTAAACAGTTACCACCAAAAGGCCAGCTAAGCAACAAATCACTTTGCGAGCGACATGCAATCATTTAGAAAGCTTTTCAAAATT
Source organism: Wohlfahrtia magnifica (assembly GCA_023159175.1). NCBI lineage: Eukaryota > Metazoa > Arthropoda > Insecta > Diptera > Sarcophagidae > Wohlfahrtia > Wohlfahrtia magnifica. The sequence continues at coordinate 2,462,724 of JAKWBJ010000497.1, forward strand.
CATCCGCTTAATACCAAAATCAAAGCACACAGTGTAGATGATCCGAAGAGGCAACAGCTGGAGGAGTTATTTTACAAGACCAGTAAAACGTTTCTCATAGTATCGCAAATATTTCTTAGTGCTCCCATGGGTGTGCATAAGCCACGCTGGCTTAGGCGACCCATCGATATTGTACTCTATCGCCTACAAATGGTCTGGTGTCTGGGAGTATATTTATGTTTAGCAGTGTGTGTTCATGATGAATACACCGAGTCGAATAGAGAATTGCCCACTGTACAGAAACCTTTGTATTTCAGTGAATATCTGGTCTATCTTTTCCATTTGCTTGAATTGATACGAGTGATTTATGTAAGACATGGTGCTGCTTATTGGAAATTTCAGAACCTCATCATAGATTTCGATCAAGATTTGCTTAACTTAAAAGTGCGCATCAATTATAAAGATTTACAAAGATTTTTACGTTGGCATATGGGACTTATAGTACTACACTTTATAAGCACCATTATAATCGGTTATTTCTACAATCACGACAACATTATCAGTTTTATGCGCACCAATACAGTCTATATATTACCCAATGTCATTATACACATCTCTTTGGTGCAATATTACGCCCTACTGTTTGTGGTACACAAACGTTCGGAAAAATTATATGACCTTTTAGACAAACAGCTGAATAAGTCCTGTTCAGTAGATCCTGGAAATTTTCGTCAGCAGCTACACCTAATACGTAGCCTGTATGCAAGATTGGAAGAGTTAACTAAAATAGTTAATGATCATTTTTCATATGCCATCTTACTGGTTTATTTCGGATCATTCATCAATCTCACCTTAAATATATTCCTACTATATAAATATCTTAAAGCTTGGAACGACTCAGATCCAGCATGGATTGCCTACTCATTTGCTTGGACCTGTATGCATGTGGGAAAAATATTTTTAATTTTGTATTACAATCAAAATATACAAAATATGGTGAATATGCTTGAGTGTTAACTAAGCGAAGGTTCGACTATTTAATGTTTTTTTTTTTTTTTTTTTTTTTTGAATTTCAGAAAAATTCCGCTATGATAATGCTAAGCTCATTCAAACTTGAACATCAGACGGTTGAAACCGCAGTAAGTTTTAGCAAATCCTATACTATATAAAAGAGTAAACCAAAGGTTAGGTAGAAAAAGCAATTAATCATTATGAAATATTTTACTTTTGGTACAGAGTTAGGCTGTTAACTATATACTGTATAAAAATTAATGATCCCTTTAGATCAGATTAAGACAAGGAGCTGCTCTTCTCTTTTATTTTCACACGTACGTAGTCACACGCATTGGCAAAAAATAAGCAAAAAATTAACAAAGAGAAGTAAAGAGAAAACAAGTGAAATAATACAGTACAAAGTGTCCTGAGTGAGAGACTCTCAAATTACTACTACAACTGTAAAATGCGTTAATATTAATTTGACTAACGCTGCTTTAGATCAGAGCTCGTCAAACACATACGTTCTCATTTTGTTTGCTTGTAAGTTCTTTCTTACTCAATGCACTTAGGGAAACTTATAGTAAAAAAGAAATATAAACAGAAATATATTTTTAAGTATTGAAATATATTTGGTGTAGATTTAAGCATTTTTTTAACAAATAAAAATGAGATAAATTTTTATATTAATTATAAATGAGTTAAAATGTCTTGCTACGTCATATGTAGTGCAGCATGACGATGTGTGTTGTAAACCTAAACATTGAGGCTTACAAAAAATTAAACATTTCGCTGCGTGTTTTTTTAAGAGACTGACTGTTTGTTGTTATTTTTGTTCAATGTGTGAGCACATGTAGGTGTGAGAGAAATATCATCAACATTTTTAAGTATTTGTCGATCAATTAAAAATAATTTCAATTTATCTTTTTACGCAGCTCCGACATTTTATACTGCAACTTATGTCCGATACACGAAGTAACGTTATATGCGGTATAGTCACCTTAAATATGAATTTTATAACTTCCGTAAGTAAAACAATGAAAAGTATTCTAAAATATCTTCAAAACTTTTTTGAATGTTCTTTTATAGCTTTTGGTGGCAATATCAACGCTTTTTATATTTCTGGTGCAATATGATATAACATATGAGGCCTTAACAAGAACTCACAACTCAGGGAGGCCAAATCTTCAATTAGAATAATTTTAAAATATGTTTCAAGGTACAGAGGGCGCTTTTGCACATTAGTGTTGAAATAAAATTAAAATATTAAATAGTCATTATAAATAAATCTAGGTTCACACACAAGAAAAAAAATTTTTTTTTGTAAGCTAAGTTGTGAATAACTCTGAAACTGTCGAAAATACAAAAAATGATGTTCAGGTGATTTATAGGAAATTTTGTTCCCTAGCATTTGTTTGTACTTGCATCAAAATCGGTCAAGTCGTTTTCAGGTTATGATGAAATATATTGACATAACTGCCATATTTTAGGCGAAAAATTTACCACGCCCATAAAAAATATATTTGAGCCCGATGGAAAGAAACTAAAACGGATTTGAATTCAGCACATCAAAATTATTATATTTCATATAGTTTTATTTAAAGGCGTTTTTTGCTGTAAACCAGTGTTATACTATCTCTCTCCTAACAGCACAAAAGTTACGTACATTCGCTTTGTCTGAATCTCCACTAAAAAAAAATTATTTAATGAACAAGTGAAAAAATTATATGAAATCAATTTTCTGATCGGCACGACTTCATTGAAATGTAAGTGTTTTTATGGGTTATGTTGATAACTCTTAGCTTTTTGTAAGGAAAAACATATGCCTAGAAAATTAGTCTTTATTGCCTGTTGTCGTAGAAGAGGAAGAGGCGATTTTCTACTTCAGAAGAAAACCACCTCAGCTTTTTAGGTTCACCGTAAAGGCAGCATTCTTTTAAAATTTAATATGAAAAGTGCGTAAAAGATCATGGACGAAGTAAAGTGAAGTTTCGCAGACGATGATAAAGCCAGCATTACCACCAAGAAAGATAATGATGCTGTGTATGACATTACCCCACAATCAATTCGTTTTTCTTTGAGTGTATGTTTGAAAGCAGCACGAAGCAGCAGTAGAATAAATTGTCTAGAGATTTGGAAAATTGAACAGGATTAAAAAATTTCTACTGGTATTGTTTCACCCAAAGTAAAGAAAAGAGTAGAAAATAATAAGAAAGGAATTAGCTTCAAATTGGTTGTATGAGTGCACTTGGGAAAATTGAATTTAATTAAAAAATTATTTAAGTTGTTAAAAAATGTAAAGGCTACAGACTAATACGTCTGAAGAACCATATTTTTAAATGTTCTTAAGAGTTAAACATCAAAAATTGTGTAAAAAATGAGAACATATCGATCGAACACAATTTGCTTTCAGAAGAGCTACGACTGTTTTCCATACAGACGTTTATTCAAAACTGCAGCGACGTCAAAAAAGATGTCTTCTTGTGCGCTTTATTGACTATGAGTAAGCATTCGAACTTAACCTAAATATTTGGATTCCATATTGTCATAAATTAAGCAACTATAGTAGAAAGAAGGAGGCACAATATCGGGTGGACCATCTATCAGTTTAAATTTGAATCAGCGGTTATTTCGAATCTAGCAATACTATTCTGTAACAAAATCCAGTATATCCACTAAACGAAATGAATCCATTTACGCTTAAAGAACGTTGGGATTTATTGTAAATTCATTTCCAAAACAAAGACAATTGGTCGGAAATTACAAAAACATAAAAAAAAAATCAAAAAAATTGCAAAAATCGTCTTTCGCATGAAGCACATTTTCATCTTGGTGGATACGTTAATAAGCAAAACGTCGTTTTACAGAAGCCAATGCACCCATTACGAGTGACTGTTTGGTGCGGCTTGTGAAGCGGGGGCAACATTGGCCCGTCACGGCCAAAGGAGACACCTATCGCAACATGATAACCGATTTTTTTGTGCCCGCTCTTCATGGTATTGATATGAACGATGTTTGATTTCAACAGGATGATGCAACTTACCACACATCTCATGCCATAATCGATTTATTTCGTCAAATGTTTGATGGCCGTTTAATTAGCCGAAATGGTGATGTCAGTTGGCCGCCAAGAAGCTGCGATTTGTCACCATTGGACTATTTTCTGTGTGGCGCCGTTAAAGACAAGTGTTATGTCGACATACCAGAGACAATTGAGCATTTTAAAGCCAACATTCGTGATGCCATTGCCAAGATACGACCTCATACACTCGAAAATTGATCCGATCGAGTGGGGTACTGTGAGGCGATCCGCGGCAGCTATATGAATCAAATAATATTTCATTTCTAACCGGATCAATTGTACTTTATAACAAAAAAATATATTTGGCAAAATTTCAAACCATTTTTATTTATTATTTGTTTTTTTGCATTTTAAATAGAAAGAAGGGAGCCCGTCTTAGTATAAATTAAGCAGCGATAGTAGAAAGATGGGAGCCCGAGTTGATACAAATTAAGCAGCCATAGTAGAAATATATCAATATACCAACCAGCTTTAATATAAATTAAGCAGCCATAAGCAACTATAGTAGAAAGAAGGGAGCCCGTTTTAATAAAAATTAAGCAGCCACGGTTGAAAAATGAAATCGTGCTTTAGTATAAATGTAGCCCATGTTAAGATAGATTACGCAGCCATATACCGTTTTGGTATAAATTAACCAGCCATAGTAGAAAGATAGGAGCCGGTTTTGTGGTTGGATTGAAAGAGAATTGGTCATTCCCAGCATCTACTACCTTGCCAAATGACTGATTGTGGTCTCTGCTGTCAACAATCAATAAGATTAAAGTAAGCAATTGAATTAAAACGGACAGAATCGATCAAAAGAAAAGCTATTGGATCCATCGAGACAACACCAGGCAATATATATCTTTGATGACACGATAGAAACTGGAAGAGGTTGGCTGGAAAATTTTAATTGTCCACCATATAACCCAGACCTTGCTTAAATTCCGTGAGTGCTACAAAACGCAATTGGCATTGTGTAAGGAAAGCTAAAAAAATGTGCTTTAAAGAATCTTGAATTCTTGACTAGCCGTAAAAATTCTGTAAGTCAAGCGAAATCAAGGCCATCTGGTAACTCTAGATCAGAGTGAAAGCATGAACTCCGCTCGGTGTTTTGTGCACAATACCCTGGTCTGAGGCAGACGAAACGGGTGATGAGACCCTTTACCTATGAAAGGGAATTGCGCAAAATGGACAAGATAATTATGACGAAATAATTGGTTTTCTGACTGACCACTACTGCCTGAAATATCATCACTTTAAGCTCAGTCTGGTGCTTGACACAGAGTGCCAACTGTGGAGGGAGGAAAAGGAGATGATAAAGCATATTCACTGCGAATGTGATGCTTTGGCTAATTCGAAGACGAACGGTTTTGTAAAACCTTCTTTAGCATTAACAAGTTCTGGTATAGCCATCGGGGGATATTTTAGTCTTCATACGAGAAGTTCAAGGTATTCTACTGGAAACTGTTTCGGGTAATGTTTCCGGATCTAACGGACTATCATCAGGGTTATTGAGTTCATGGAGCGCAAGCCACAATGAGTGTTTAACAAAATAGAACTTTTTCTTTAGGTCTTGTTGCCGGTTGAGCTTAAATGTGAGTAGAAAGCCTCTTGGGACTCTGATAGGTTTTCTGAGTACGTAATGTTTTTTAGGGTGAGGGGCTAGGTTGTGTGACGCGAGTATCCGTGACTTCTGCAAAGTGTGTGGCAATTAAGAGGAGCCTGAGTTGTTGTGCCTTTGCCCTGCACTTCAGAAATGCAGATTAGATCTCATTCAGATGGCGTCTGCCAGGATTTTCGGCCTAAAGGGATTTATATCGGGCATCACCTAGCTAGTTAGGTGACTCCGGTTTTCAGGGGGTTTACTTTTATTTTTTATACTCTTTCCTGTTTTCTTTTGTCTTTCTTTCTGCTTCTTTGGTCTTTATTCCTCTGGTCTCTATTATTTTTCACCTACTTTCGTCTATTTTAATTTCTCTTTTCTGGAAAGCTTACACAATGGACGTCTTTTCCTAGTCACTCAACCTAACTTTAAATTTGCTACCTATATGGTGATTCTTTGTTCGGCTCAAAAATTGATTCTAAACTAATCGGTATAGTTTGAAAAGTGTATATGACGAGCACTTTTAGATGCTACAATTATAACTTACTTCCACCACCTATGTTTATACAATAATTTGTTCAATAACTTTACTTGCAAAAACTTGCAACGAGAGAGTAAAAAATTTTTTCCCACATTTCTTTCAATTTTTATTAACAATTTCTTAAATTTTGGAAAATCTTTTTAATTTGCATTTTTTTAACTTAATTTGTAAACATAAACACAAAACAGCTGTTTGAATAATTCTTGCAAGTAAAAATTTTACCAGCAAGCATTTGCAAGAATTTTTTTGTGTTTCAATTTATTACTCTCTTCTGACGCTCTTTCGTTGTAAATTTTTTGGGTTAATAAGCACTTTTCTAGTAGCAATTGTAACAAATTCGTAATAATTTTTAGTTACTGAACAGACCTAGTGTATGGGTGCTGTTTTTGTCACATGAACCAACAAAGTGTTTAACGATTTAAATGTTAACAGCTGTTTTCTTTTCACAATGCGCAGCTTTTGTATATCAACTCATTACGTTACTCCACATATGACATGGTATGTTATAACGTAATTATTGTTATTGTAGAAGAACCAAAAAGGGAATAAGAAGCGTGTGAACTTTTTTTTACCAAATCCCTAGAATATTGACCAGATCTTAAAGGAAGCAATTAATCTATTGGTAAAATATGTGTGAGGTCGAAGCTGTATCCAAAATTGCCAAATGCTTGGAAGTGCCTTTAGGCAAGGTTTTTCTAAATGATGAACAGGTGAGTAAGACAAATTGTTAATTAAATGTTATTTTTCTATCCTTGACTTTTTTTTCTGTGTCATCCCCTTATTAGGTGGTAACACGCAGTCTCAACAATAAATCCATATCTGGTTTTGCTACAATCCTCAATAGTTTGGCTAAGGAGTCCAGCTCTAGCATTGCGGCCAATAGCGTCCAGTCTCGTGAAGTAGAGGCTCAGGTCTATCAATGGATTGAATTTGCTGTTCTTTACGTAGCACCCGGTTCTAAAGATAAACATATTTCCCAACAATTGTTGCGTGACTTGAATAAGTTGTTCTTGAAACAGTCGTATATGTTGGGACATTTTCTTACCCTGGCCGATTTGGCGGTATTTTATGCGATATCGGATTTGGTGGTAAGTTGCATTGAATTTTAAATAAATCATGCTCTAAGGCTAGAAAGTATAATGCATATCCTTTCTAACGCCTTAAAAAGCAATGTATGAAGTCGACTCGAATTCCGTATTTAAACCGACTAGAGGAACCCCTTAGTTAGTCTCTAGTGTTAATTCATTGATATCAGACTATCACAAAGGCTACCAAACTACACTAGAGATTGTAGCCATAAAAGTTGTACCACTATTTATCCAGCATTATAGGATATCAGGAAATGCATCTTAAAGCAATTGAATGATAGGTAATTAAATCCACCTGTTTGTTACATAGCCTAAAAGGTCTGGCAAAACCGACCAGGGGGGTTATTAGGTATTTCAAAAATCTACGAAAATTTAATTATGATGAATACCTTGTAACGTTCGTAAGTTATTCGAAAGGAAATTGCTTTCGAAAGGTTCAGATTTTCGAATTTAAATACATAATAACCATCCAGAATCCATCCATGGGACTAAAAACCTTATAGGGTTTGAAACTGGTCTCTTATGCGGCAATGTAAATAAGGGTGGTTACGAATGTTTCCTTTATTGTAACTTTAATGAAAGTAGTTTCGATTATAAGATATTACTCTTAAATTGGAAATTTTTTGCCACTACTTATCCTCCTTCATAGACAACAGTCTGTGCCCTAATGTCATTGGGGCAAGATTTCTACGGATATGTGGTGGCAAGCAACTGTAGTGATGTTCTTTTTATTTCCTGTTTCTTCTCGTCAGTTAATTGCAGCACAAAGCAAGATTTTATTAAAATTATTTTCTATTATTAATTATTCTTTTTCTTCTTTTTTTTAACAAAATTTTTAATAAAAACTTATTTTTTCTTAACAGAAATCACTCTCGCCCATCGAAAAAGAAAACTATCTGAATTTATCTCGTTGGTATGATCATTTACAACAAATGCCTGAAGTAAGACAAGGTAGCGATCTATTGAACTTTACAACAATCTATTTACACGGCTGGGCAACTGGTACTCACATTTAAGCTTTTATAATTTTGTGTTTCTTGCATTATTTATTTCTCATATTTATATACGATTTAAAATAAAAAAGAGAACATTTGTAATCAAAATTCATATGCACTTTTCTAATAATAAATAAATAAAAAATTAATTTAAATAATGTTAAATAAAAATAGATTTATTCATTTAGCGTAAAAAGATTCATTAATGATCTTATTTTTAACGTTAAAATAATTGATCGTCGACTCACGAGTTAATAATTTTTTAGATGTACAGAAAGGAATATGGAAAAATAGTATGAAATAAATGGTAAATCTATTTGTGTAAATTTTCGCATAAAATAATTTTATTCATTGCTTTATAAGCATTTTTTAAGAAGTTATATGAATATCATTCATCTAAGTTTAAAATTAGGTTTCAGTTGCTTATTTTTTTTTTGCGATATTCAACGTTAAGTAAAACCAGAAAAAATTTTAATTTCAATTTATCTTTTTTTAATATTTAAAAGCAAATAAAATTTTAAACACAAATCCTAAATTAAACTAAAGAGATAGCAGCTGATAGGTAAGTAGATAGGCAGACAAATTAATAGGAAAAAATTTTGAATTTGTTTTCCTATTTTTTACGTTTAATTAACTTTGAAATTAAGAGTTCTTTAATATTACAAAAAAGAATAATAATAATAGAAAAGTTAAGAATAAAATAACGATAGTGTGCATTTAGTTTGCATGAACTTCACGAGGTGAATTGAGGGAATTGTTCAATTCACTAGGTTCAGTACATTTCCAGAGACCATAAGTTTTGCCTACAGTAGTTTGCCATAGGCGCAAAGTACCATCCTCCGAACCGCTGGCATATAGTTCACCATCTGGTGAAAATTTCACTGAGTGTACAGGACCAAAGTGACCCTTAAACGATTCTGCAAGGATAAATAAAGAACTTTATACGTCTCCTAAAATATACAATTGTATAGAATTACATACCAATTTCATTGCCAGTAATGTAATCGAATTTATACATTTTAAAATCTTCCCCACCACACACGAATACATGTTTATCGGGATGTAAACTGGCCGATGATACATTAGTGGGTACTTTAACCTCCTTAAGTTTTTTTAACGACTCCACTTCCCAGAAGCTAATAGTTGAACCGTGTGTTATGGTGAGTATATGATTGTCTGCTGAGATCTCTAAACTGCTTGGATTGCTAGGGAAAGTAAGACGTTGAATTTCATTGCCCGTCAAACGATCCCATAAACGTACGGTTTTATCTTCGGCGGCCGATAAAATGCATTTGTCATTACGACAGAATAGAGCCCTCTTAATGGCGCCCGTATGACCGTTATACATTTCCGGTTCGGCTTGCGGTTGTTCCAGATTAAAGACACGTACTAATTTTTCATTGCTGCCAGTAACTATATTTTCCGAATTTGTATCAAATGCCACCGATTTGACAATGTGCTTATGTTGGAAACTATGAAGTTCGCCACCAGTTATAGCATTCCATACTTTTCCAGTAAAATCTGCTGCACCAGAAGCAGCCAATGTAGCATTTTTGTTAAGAGCTACACCCCAAACAGCTCCCTTATGTCCTTCAAAGGTGCCAACCCAATCACCAGTATCGCCTTGTCGTAACATAGGACTGCCATCTTTAAAGAAACCAAAAATAGATTATATTTTGTAAGCTAAAAACTAATAAAATGTCTGTATAAATTAATTAAAATATTTTAATTTTTCGTATTATTTCGTTTGCACAAATTGTAGTTTGCGGAAGCAACCTTGACTCAATGACTTGCATCAATGCCAACGACCTGTATCCCCCAGATTTAAAAACAAGCAAACAAACAATATTGTATATGAAACAAAATGTACAAAACATACAACATTCAACAGTGCGACTAGTTGTTTAACGCATTCATACAATCACACACATTAAAAGCTTATTTTAAATACATTCGCTTTTTTATTTATCAACCATTTCCACATTTAACACGTCGTATTTAAAGGCAAATAATAAATTGAATTAGAAAAAATTAACTTGGAGATTGTAAAGTCAGTTCATGTATGTGACATAATTCATATCTTATCTCAATAATAATTGTATACTGGGTGATTTGACCCTTTCAATAAAATTCGTTGCAATTCCTATATTACAGAAAAAGCCCTAAATCATATGTTTGAAAGTCAATGGGGTTAACGGTCAGACATTACGAAAATAAATAAGGATCACTGTTAGAGCAGCCATTGCTGCTGTTAAAGAAATTCATATCTGTCCACCCGTTGAGCAACAGTAGCAAAAGGTCACCGAATTAGCACGAGCCTAGAAACCTGAAACGGCATTAGTCCAATGTAAGACAGTGACACAGAAAGTTCACATAAATTGTCTTCTCCTCGTGTACATCGCGACAGCTACCACAATAGCCGTTAAAACGGAGACGCATTCTCTCAGCGCAGATTCCAAATCAATAGTGCCCTGTGATAATCATTCATTCGAACTCTTGTGAAACCCAAAAGTTGCGCAGTCCTGAACTTATCTATGCAAGGCAAAATACTTTTTAAAATTGCAAACCCGTAAACAGATTTTGAACTTCATCTGCATTATCTCAGCATCAGAAAGTCACAAGTTTAATGTGAGTATCGCCACTCTAGCATACCCCACGGTGCTCCAGGCATGAGTGCATACAATGCACTACCAACGCCCCCACACATGATAGAATCTACCGTGAGTACCAAATTCGGAGGCAAGGGAATGTAAGTGACAGGTTAACATGAGTCTCGCCACGATGGCATAACCCACGGTGTACGAACCGCGAGTAAATGTAATGCGTCCACCAACGCCCCCAGCTATGATGAAAATCACCAATGAGTAACAAATTCGAAGGCATGTTATGTGGACATGACCGCCACAACTTGGTAAAGTGTCGGAGGCTATCTAAACTCCTACCGATCAAGTCACGGCACCCGTTTAAAAATGTAGCTCCACATCGTGCTAACGCTCTCCACGCGATATGGGTATAAACCACAGCCACCACCTTGCTACCACAAGGGGGTTCATCATAGTCAGGCAGGGACCTAGATCCCTGGGGCTACCGACTTTTGTGACACCAGAATTATGTCTTCGGTCAGGCTTCGTAACATAAATACTACTACTCGTTTAAGTCCCAGCATTACAAAAGACATATGTAGATAGGGTCACGATTTTCTAAACAGTTTAACATTACTGTACACTATACAATTCACATTGAGCTCTCCAAACTTTCAAACACTGTGGTAAAAGAAAAACTATAAACCGTGGAACACAACGTTTTTCATTACTCAAAACTTTTTAATGATTTCAGGTATTTATTAAATAGAGAAAAAAACTGAAATTTTCAAAAATATTTTCTGTTTCGATCTAAACCTAAACCTACACTTTTAAACGTGAAAATAATAAATTACAAACGAATTTCCATATTTTTATTTAATTATTCTAGAGCGACGCACTCTCATTAAATAATATTAATGGGTTAAGAATATTTTTATTAAAATTGAATTTATTCAAGATCTTTATAGAATTTGCAATATTCTGTGTATGTAATCAAGGTGAACTAGAATGAATAAATAAATGTTGTGTATGTTGTAAGTTCGAAAGCACAAAAAAATCATTAACAAAAAAATGTTTAAATAAAATATATAATATTTAAAATAGTACTTAGGTTTGTCTATAACATAAGATATAAACAAACTTAACTTATATAAAGGAAAGCAGCTGAAAATCATAAGACAAAGACAATATTTGGATAATCAATTACTTTTTTTTATTTCTTATTTCGTAATACGCATTTTTTCCTACTAAATGTTTTAAACTAAATTGTTAAAAACAATTAATGAAAAAAATAAAATTGTGCGTTATTGTTTAAGAGCTCTCACGAAACGAACAGAAAACAACAAATTAAGCAAAAAATAAAATGAAAAACATGAGAAATTTCAAGGTGCTTCCCGTATGTGCAACGAGTTTATCAACGAATCAATATCAACAGTCAACAACAGCAGCCGCTGTTGTTGTTGCCGTTGCTATAGCTGTTGCTGTTACTGTTACTGCAAATGCAGCCGGTGCAGTACCACTCAAAATCTTTTATTTAAAGGAAATTAATTACAACTTACATATTTCCAAATCTTGTTTTTGTTATTGTACAATGCATACTTACATACTACATATGTATTATTGCATTTACTATATGTATGCAGTTTTTAATATCAATTTATTTTACAAATACAATAAAAAAGAATAAAATAAACTGTATTTTATATCATATTTTAAATTTTAATCGCATAAAGAAAAAAACTCGTTGTTGTGTATCTTTAAAATCAGGAACAATATGTGCGACAAGACAATAAATGATCAAACAACAAAGCAAATATAATATCAACAACCAGCAAATGTATGAAAATAAAATTCTGAAAATTCATAAAATTTACATAATTGATACATTTAAAGAAAACAATAATTATTACCTCATAAAAATGTAACGCACAAACGCCAAACAATAAGTGAAAGTAAAAGGCTATCTAAACATACATACTTCCTGAAGTTTATGTCTCAGAATTGTTATTCATGCTATAGAAAACTATTTTTACCAATTATTTAGTTAAAAACCTATAGAACTTTATGTCTCAGAATTGTTATTCAAGCTATAGAAAACTATTTTTTACCAATTTTTTTACTTAAAAACCTATAGAAATTATAAATCATTTATAAAAAACACGTTTTTTAAGCTTTTTTGCATTGTTATTATTAATGTAGATGTATTGTATAATTACTGTGATTGATGGCTTAGCTTATACAAAACAATGGTCTAAACTTCTATATTTCAATAAAAGTTTTACATTTAGGCCAAGGTTTTTTTGGCCTTATTCAGCAAGCTCTCTAGAACAAAACGTGTTATTAACGTCTTTTTTTATTAAATGAATGGTGGTATTATAGGAACTTCATACAATTTTTTAAAAAACAATGCTTTTGATATAATTTCGTCTTTTACTTTTAAGCAAAGTTATTGGTAAACCTCAAATCTACCAACCGAACTAAAAGAGGAAAATTAATTTTAATCGCAAAAAAGTGGACGACCTCTTCGAAAGCAATTTTGCTGTTAGGCATCTATAGTATGAACCCTCTGATGAACTGACAACAACTATCAAGAGGAAACAAGTTGAGTTTCTGGCGCATAACTCATACACCAACCAGGTGAGCACAATGCGCTTCATAGTGGAACACTAAGTCGAATGGCAAATACTTCGAAAAAACTTTTAACACACTATGTCATAGCAAGATTTGCAAATCATTAGAATGTAGTGTCTCAGAGAAAATTATAAGATTAAATATTATTAAATTATACAATGGAGTCTTAAATATTTAGCTATGGCATACGTCAAATCTGCTCTAGGTTAGGAAAGAAAATACGAAATTATGAGAGATCAGATAAGAAACAAAAGAAGAAGAAATACAAGCAAAATCGACAGACACAGGCAGTCACCTCGCCAGCGAGATTATGCTTGATTAAATCGCTTCATACCTCTGAAAAAGCCTGGTCTAACGATGAGCCTGAGTCTCTTTACGTGCAAGACAAACGCACTGGATGGATGTGTTCCATCCTCTCACGCTCCCATTCATTGACCAGCCCCCGCCTTCAGGGCACAGTGCCCAGTAAGAAAACCTATTAGAGCTCCCAGAGGCTACCTACTCAGATTCAGGACCCATACGGTCTTCCAGCAGCCAAATGTGGCCATAGCGGTCTGGAGACTCTACAGTTCTCCCTGATCTACATAGGTAAAAGGAAAAAATTGTAAGTGCTGAAGGTTTTCCAAAAAAAAGTCAAGAAGAAACCCAAAAAAATGACGGCAAGTTCTATTAAAAGTATATAACCATATGCTATAGATTCTAAAATAAATGTCCGACTACTATATCAAAATTATTTTGTATTCATAATTACTTACCTTTACATGCTGATATTAGAAAGTAACCACTATCACAAATGTCACTGAAATCCAAATGTACTACAGGACGAGTGTGGCCGCTACAAGTCAAAGGAATCTGGCGAAGATTTGTGGTCATTTTAAATTAAAACTATTTAAATTTATCGATTAGTATAATAAAATATAGGAATTTTTCGAGTATCGCGAACAATTATATATTATTAGTTTGTTTATTTTGTTTTTTATGTTATCCTTGTTATTGTTTTTTTAATATTATTTTATAAAAATTACTTCAGTCTAAAACACTTGATTATTTATTTTCCTTTTTCTTTCTTTATTTTGTATATTTCAGTGTATATTTTAAAAATTTATATGCAAATTTTTTTTAATATTGTAATTTTTTAAGTTTTCGTCTGGCAGAATAATTTTTGCTTTAAATTTAATTGATTTGTTGTTGTTTTGTTGCTGTTGCTGTTGTTGGCGGTGATGGTGGTGTATAAACTTGTCAGTCGTCGTCGTTGTTGTTGTTGTCACTATAATTTTTTCTTTTCTTTTCGTTTTTTTTTTTTTTTTTTTTGTTACAGCTGCAGCTTTGTATGTAATAAGCGTGATTTTCGTTTTTATCTTATTGTCCCAAAATGAATGAATTTTTATTAAATTTTTTTCTAACACTTTTAATCAAATATACTTGAATTTTCTTATGTATTTTTATGAAATAAATTGTTATTAATTTAGCATTTATTTGCAAATATTGCGCTGTAAGTGGTGTGCTTTTGGAAAAAAACAAAAATGAAATGAACTTTTTCTACGTTATCGACTTGACGTTAACACGAACAAATGAACAAAACGAATGACAGCTTTGTGGTGAATTTGCACAAATTTATTGTTTTTTTCTGTAATTTTTGGTAATACAAAAAATATACTGTAAAAAATTAAAATATATATACTAAATAAACCAAATAAAATGATTGATCTAAAATATCAAAAAACAACACAAAATATGAAAATAATATAATGTGTATGAATTGGCAACACTTTAATCAACAATTTGTGCAAAAAATATTTTTTTAATACTATAACGACGTAACGATGACTTGAATTTTGATTCATTCGACTATGGTTACGGTTATGATGTTATGTTGAAACGCGTCTAATTGAACCCTTACTTCTTACAATGTATTAAAATTGTTTACAATATTCGTTACAGTCTCAATTAATATTTGTTAATTTTTCTTAAGCTGTTGTCTTATATTTGGCTAGCATTGATTTTAACATAAAATCCACCACTTTCTTATAAAGAAAAAACAACATAATTAGTGTTAATCTTATAAAGATAGCGGATTAAAGATTTCAAGTTATCTACATTGTAGCTAAGCATGCTCTTCGTCGGCACATTTGACATTTTGGCTGTCAATTGAATTATTTTGATTAAAAAATTCTTGTGTTTATAAAATGTGTTTGCGCTGAAAATGTAAAAGAAAATTAGTGAAAATAATAAATTTAAAATGTTTAAAAAGGTCATTGAATATTTTATCTGCATGTTATAACCGGAAACAATTTTTTTAATTTTAAATCTAAAATTAATTTACAATGGAAAACATCGATTTGGATTTCTTGAATTCGCCACCAAAATGTTCTACAAAGACTAAACGTTTAGATAGTCCAAACGTTTACTGTGGAATCGATGTGGGATTTTGTAAGAAAAAATCTGTCAAAAAGAGTCTCGATTTGGCTCAATCTATAGCTAAAGTGGATGATTTGTTAAATGAAATTTACTTACTGAAGGACCAAAAAACTGAATTACAAAACCAACTAAAAGACTTTCAAAGAACGGCAAAGGAGGTGCAACAGCTATATGTTAAGGAAAAGGACGAACATGAGTCCATAAAGAAAAGTTTTCTTGATTTAAAAGTTAAATATGAAAAAATTGATGCTGATCTCACAAATAGCACAATGGTCGGTGAACAAATGAAGGCCCGTTTAGCGGAATACGAGGGTCGTCCTGTAAACTTCAATACATTGGTAGTCAAATATGTAAATCTTATGAATAAACTGGATAGTGATGATCTATTGAAATATTCATATGATAAAGATTTACTGGAGAAGTTAAAAGATTATTGCTGCAGTACGAAGTTAAAAATATCGCCCAATCATAGTCCAAAGAAACATACCACCCATAAGAAATGTAAAGTTAAAACTGAAGAGGCATATGTTCAATGTAACCTGTATGAAAAAATCATTAATTCCTCTAATAACTTTCAATGCACCTCTTGTCTTCAGTTTTTGGTAAATAATAATGTTAAAACCCCTACCGAAATAGCTGCTGTACAATGTAATCTGCTTGAAGAAAGTAAGCCTAGAAAAGATCTAAAGAAAGACCAAATGACTCAATGTTTTACTTCAAAAAGGGACCAGTCATCTCAGTATATAAGTACAATGATAACCCGCCAAACAAATACAGAAAAAATTACACGAAAACATGTACAAACAATGTTCCCTGAGCCACAAACAGAACCGTCAATAGATGTTATTTTGAATACATATTCTAATTGGTCCCGTATTAGATCGGTTTCACCGTTACAGGAATCACCACAACGTTTAAGTACTCAACGGTTACTAAAAACCTTCAATTCTATAGGTACTTGTACTATGCTGTGTAACATCAGGCGTAAAATAGATTATTTGCCACCCAATAATGTTTTTAATATAAAACAAGAAATAATAACACCCTCTGCTTCGCCCACGCCAATTGCCCAACGATTAAGTACGAGTAGACAATGTAATGCTACGCTTTCCAATGCTTCCGTCAATACCAACAATCAAAGACAGCAATCATCATCTTTGCTTAATTTATTCAATAGTACAACGAATTCTTCTACCATGGGTGAATTAACCTTTAATACTTTCAATGAACTTTGGCAAATATTTGGTAAAATTCTTTTGAGTTTATTAACAAGTAGTGCTGGCATTGCGAATGCCCATCTAAATTCTACTGTCAATCAACAGCAATTTATTGATTGGCTGCTCGATCTTTATGTGTGCTCTCATTCCCAATCAACCGTCTCAACGCAAACACAAACAACGGAAGAAGCAGGTATACTATAAAAAAGAAATTATTCTTTTATATATTTACTTAAAAATAATTTGTTTTTAATTAGTTCCTATAACCGTAAGCAGTCCGGTAAGATTTAATGACAACACCACCACTGGGTTTTCGTCAAACGTTGTACGACCTCAAGCTCAAATGGCCCAAAGAGGGAATAGCAAAGAAAACGAAAATGAAAAAATTCAAAGATCAACGGGTAAGTAAATTCTATAGAACTTTTTTATTATTCCAACTCTAAATTTTATATATTAATTTCAGTTAATCATTTTGCTGAATGCCCAAATAACGTAGCCAGTGAAGAAGAATTTCCTGAAGATCCGAATACAATGGATACGGAAATTCAACAAACACGTACTTTTTCAAATTGTAAAAAAATTCAAAACAATTATAGCAAGCCGAAACTAGATGATAATTTTTGTGCCAAAGAAACACAAGTTTCAATTCCTCCAGATAAATTAATGAAAAAGAAATATAAAGCTTTAAAAAGGCTGTCAAAAAAAACTTGTCATCATCGTAAGAAATTACGTAAAAATATAAGAGAACCCATTAACGTTGTTAACTCAGAAAGCCAAGTTGTTGAGATTCCAAAGGATAACAGTGCACATATAGAAACTGCTGTAGATTTCTTACAAATGCTTGGCAATTTTCAACCGAATAAAGATTGCTTAGAGAAAAACATGACCAAAAATGAAGAAATACATAAGGAAGAGGGTAAAATGGTTAATGAAAATGATTTTGATTTTGTTAAACCCTCTAAAATAAGTCCAAAAAAACCTGCAAAGTTAGCAAGTTCCAGTAAAGATACTTTTCTAAAACCCACAAAAAATATTAATAAATCTAAAAGTATTGATCATCGTTTACTATTTGGAGATACTGATAGTGATGACGATGATGTTGAAAGCGAATTTGATACACAAAATAAGACACCTGTGATAAAAAGTATAGAAAAATTAAGTCAAAGTAGAAGTTTAGACTGTAAGAATGATGTAAGCGGTAATTTATTCAAGTCTTCTACCGTGGTTGCTAATAACGACAATAATCATGTAATCGTGAAAGAAGATTCAACAAAAGACTATTTACACTTGGCAAATTTACCAACAACTGCTTTAAGATATAATTTTGTGTCTTCAACCGACTTACCATCATCAACATCAAAACAACTTAAGTCTGCTAATCTTCTAAAATATTTTCCGTTGCCTAACAAAGTGAATGAAGTAAATGCTGGTAATATAAGCAATAAATTATATGAAATTTCAAAACCTTTAGACGATATAAAAGCTAATATACATACTGATGCAGACAAAACAGATGCTACTAATAAAGAAAGCAGCGCAAATGGTAACATAAAACACGAATTCAATTGCACTGAAAGTAGCGCCATAATTTCTGAAATCGAATACTATGAAGAATCGGCCAAAAGTCCTATAAATGATACCAGTACAAATTCTCTGCCGATATTAAATGAAAATAGTGAAATACATGAAAGTAATTTCGATGTAAAGAGTATTAAAGTAACATATGCCAGTGATTTTGAAAAAGATTTTGAATTATCTTCGGGCAATGAAAGTTCCATAGACGATAATGGCGATAACGTGACACTCGAGAAAGAAGATGTAAACAAAAATGTTATTGAAATATCTATGAATAATAAAATTCAGGCAACCGATAATGAATCCGTATTTAATCCAATAACTAAAAGTATTTCGGAAGAAATTAATGAACCAGAAGATTGCATTTTAAATAACAACCAGCTAATGAAGGAAGCAGCAAAAATAGAAAGCAAAGAAAATAGGAACGTGATAACAGATTCATTACAACAAAGTAGTAGTTTAGAAGAAACTAATTCTCTATGCGCGTCAGTCATAACTTTTTCTGATTCAAATGCAAACACTGAAGATACTTTTAATGAAACTAATAAAACAGTTGAAACAAATAATAATTTAGACCTAAACATTGAAAACTATTCCCCTTGTTTAACATCTTCAAAATCGGAAGACATTAAAGAAGTACACACAACGATTACATGTGGTTCATCAACTGCATATAATTCCGCCGGTAATTTAATCATAGAATACCATGCTCAAGAAGATAAAAGCTATCTTGATGACAGTTTTTCTCATGATAATAGCTTGGTTATTGTTGAAGATACTGATGCAAGAGATGGGCAATCCAGTTCCTTTAGTTCTAATGCTACCTTAAATACATCTGATATTTCTCCATTAATTAACCGTTCTTTTTATAGCAAACTATCCGGTTCGCTTAAAATAATTGCCGATGATATACAAAATGCGAATAACGTAAGTACGCCATCAAAAAGAGCAGTCAAACGTAAAAGTGAATCTATGACAGAATTGCAACCGTGCAAACGTTCACAACGCTTAAAAGCAAAACAAATTATTTTAGAATCATCCTTCAATTTAAGCCTTAGTCCAATAGATACTGAAGAGAAAAAAAATGAAATTTCTTCATACAAAGACGAACACCACATAGAAACTCAAAGGCACTTGGCAAAGAATATATTTAACACAGATTCAGCAAGTAAAGTTACAGAAATAAATGAGTTAGAAGGAGCTGAAACAAATTTACAATTGGGATTTTTTAAAGAACGGCGACCGGAAGAAACAGATACTACGATAATGCTACCACAAGACCACAAAACGTCTGATATGCCAAATGAAAACTTTGTTCGAGACAACATAAAACAAAAGCCAAAAACCTACACAGTTCGAACGGAAATGAAAACACCGCCTAAGAAAATTGAAGTTGAAACTCATCTAGATGAGTCATTTATAAAATATCACGATTCTCCGAATTCACCAAAACCTGAAGAAGGTCGTGAGAATAATTCTGCAACCGCTCTTGTTAATATACCCACAGAACGTTTACCACAATATATACCCAAAAAAGACAATCAAATACTACCTGAACTTCTGGTCAATTCATATAACATTACATGTCAAAAGGAAGTAACACAAAGTCTAACCACCAAAGAACGCAAACAGCAAAGTATAATTTTAAATGAACTTGAAAAACACATTACCCAATATTGCTATAATGAAATGGAATTAAATTCGGACTCTAACGCTGTACGTTTAACAAATAATCTTCTCTGCATATGTTCTGATTACAAAACTATATATAAATCTTTAATTATGGTATCACAAAAGGTAGAATCTACACAGACTGCTGAGAAAGATTTGCCATCAATTATACAAGAAATGCCACCGCGACACTTATCAAAATGTATGCAAAGCCTTTTGGCAGTCATAAGAAATTTTGTGAAAAGGGATTCTAACTTTTGCCTAGAACTAATGGAACACATTGAGTCAGTGCTTTTTCGTTCAATGCAAGAGGAAAAATTTGGTCTAGAACCTACTTTAAATCTAACTCAGCTCTATCTAATGACATGTAGAGTGCAAGAAGAAACCATAGGCTTCCAAAAAAATCCATTACGCCTTTTCATAGCCAAATGTTTGTACTATTATGTGCAAAAAGCAATTTTAATAATTCATGAAGTTTTAATGTGGTATCCTACTGTACTGCCATATCGTGAAGATAAGACTTACGATCGTTCTGATGCTTTAATAACTGTTATACAATATATTCTTATGAATACGAAATACGATATGGATAAATCAGATTTGCGCAGTAGAACTTTACTTTCCAAACTACGCTACGAATATCATTATGAGCCTTTTAAACCGAAAGCTGAAGAAGTAGCAAGCGTATTAGTTGATAAAATTAAAAATAATAAATTTCATAATTTATTTCTGTCTTTCAGTATACTGTGTAAACGCTTGGGCCTTAAATACACACAAAATACAATCCTATTGCAGCATCTATTACCTTTGGCTCAAGAATATTATCGTCTTGCTTTGCAAACAAATGAATTTGATATTTGTATAGCTAATCTCTTGGAAATTATATCCATTATCTTAAAACCATTTCCTTTCAATACAGATGTTAGTTTATATCATAATGAATTTTCTCGATTCCTTCATGCTTTTGAGCGTCCAATTATACAGGAAGCAGCTTTATGTTCCATTTTACGTCTACAACGATTCGGTGTCGAAGAATGTTACAATTCGATACAAAATTTTCAACCGAAATTCGAATTAAGAGCTCATACTCAGGCAATGTTAAAGACATTTGCATATCGTAGAACATTTTGGAGGTCAAAATAGTCACAAAATTCGCTATAAGTTAATTAATAATTAGTTAGTTTAAGTAAATTTATATACATATATATATATATATATATATATATATATATATATATATATATGTATGTATATATATATATATATGTATATGTATGTATGTAATAATTATTTAATTTAGGAAAATAAATAAAATATGTTTCTTAAAGAAACGTTTTGGAAGGGAACTGATAGAACTCGAAAATAGTAGTTTGAAAAGTGAAATTATTAAATTGAATTAAAATGGCAAAATCATTAATTAATATTAATAAGATAGAAATTTTGTTTTTCTTTTGGATATACTAATTAAAACATATATTTTAATAGTTTTTAATCCATAACATAGCTTATAATAAAAATGTTCAGAAGTAAGGTTTAAAAATCATAATTACAAGATATAATTTATAACACTCAAATATTAATGAATTAAATATGTATGTATGTAATATGGAAAAAAGTAAAAACATCTAGTTTTTGAAAATATTTCCAACAATTCAGGATCTATTTCTAAGAACTTAATTTCAATCTTTTGTAAACGTGCATATTTTAAATAAAAAAAATTGTTAAATATTTTGATATTAAGGATTTAATAATAAAGAATTTTTAAAAAAGAGACTAATTACATTACATTAAATATTGTACAAAAGGATATTGTTTCTTCTCTCATATGTAAATTAAACAGACCATTATATTTAATACATTATCGACGAGGAAAAGTATTAATGGCTGGTTTCTACAAACTCATGGTGTTACCTGTAGAGTGTTAATAGTTGTACCTCGGCAGTACCACATACTCCTATACACACCCGGTGGCGCTGCCATTGGGTATTACTTTGAGTTGAGTCTTAGCCTTAGCTGCTTCGGCTATTATACTGCATTTACAGCGATCCAATTTTCCTTCGATCTAAGCATAACTTCGACTGTTATCAGAAGTCTCCCTCTATATAGGGGAGGTTTGAAGTCTTCCAACTTCTTCAGAAAGCCTCAAATATGTCAGTGTAACATGTTCTATAGTTTAATCTTCCTCAAGACATTTTGGGAATTTCGGAGGTCATTGCATCCAAATTGGTACTAGTTACTTCTATAACCATTGTAATTAACCCATTAGTGTACACGGCATTTTACATTTTCAAACTATATTTTGCACAATCTATCAATAGCTTCTCAGTGATTTAAATTTCTAGGTATATAATTTGTATGTTAACAAATGAAATTAGAACGGTACATGAAAGACAATAATATAATTATTTTAGTTTATGTTAAAAGCCATAATAAAATGAACTCATTTGAGTGCCATATGGCCCTCTTGTCTTGTAATAGGATAATTTTAAATCAAAAGTAGTAGCAGATACACTAATGTTGATATGGCAATACCTTTTTGTTGTATACAACTACAGCCAACTTCACATAGCGGTAATCTATATTTATTTATAAGTAATCAGTAACTATTTTCATGTTTAAGTTCTCATCATGTCCACTTAAGCACATTTTATTGAAACGCTCTTTCATTTGTAAATTGGAAAGAAGAGGGACGTGTTGGTGAATCTGCATCGGCTAGTTTAATAGAAATGGAGAAGTTGTTACCAAACTTTAGAAACTGTATTAAAACATAACATCTTGTGAAAGAAATGTATGGAAATAAATAAATGAGAATTACATACAATGGTTAATAATATTCAATGCGTTTAAAAGGTTAGTATAGAATAATATTTAGTATAATATGTATGTTTCAAATTCTTTGTGATGATTATTAAGTACTGCCCCAGTCTGAGATTACTATGTGGATTCGGTATATTTTTGTACTGACACTTTTTTGTTATTTTTTTTTTATTTTGCTTATAGAATTTTTAAATTAATAATCATTTCTGTTTTAGTTCTTTTTAGACGCCGTTTTAATTATTACATGTGTTCCTCTGTGTCAGCAACATAATACACAAAAAATTTTGAGGTTAGTATACATTAAAATTTGGGAAAATGTTCAAGGCTAATACTAAGATAAATATGTATGTTTTAAACTCATTGTGATGATTATTAGTACCGCCCCAGTCTGAGATGACTATGCTGATTCGGTTTTATTGTACTGACTATATATATATATATATATACATATTTTTTTTTTAATAATTCTACTTATAGAATTTTGAAATTAATTTCATTTTTGCTTTAGTTCTTTTTAGAACGCCGTTTTAATTATTAAATGGGTTCCTCTATGTGTCAACATAATACACAAGAAAT
Organism: Wohlfahrtia magnifica; assembly: GCA_023159175.1. NCBI lineage: Eukaryota > Metazoa > Arthropoda > Insecta > Diptera > Sarcophagidae > Wohlfahrtia > Wohlfahrtia magnifica. Next base: position 2,486,474 of record JAKWBJ010000497.1, read on the forward strand.
TTTGAGGTTAGTATACATTGTGTAAAAGCATTTTTATTTAAAATCTAAGCATATCTAAGTGACAAATTCAATGGTTAATAGGAACCGAAGCATTTAAAATTTGGCAAAGTGTTCGGGTTAATGCTAAGATGAATATGTATGTTGTAAACTGATTGCGATGATTATTGGTAAATTTGGATGTTATTTCTTTATAAGGGAAATATCTATTTAAAATAATAACTAAGGAATTTTTTTTTAATTTTAGATTGAATGGGAGGCTCTAACCTAGTTGGCATTTGGTTGTGTCATGCTTCTTGTAAAATAGGTAGGTGTTTGAGAGTATTTTTGCAATAAATCTATTATGATGATAATTAAAGTAGACAAGCATATACCTGAATTTACGTATGTTGATTACTTTTGTCTGATATAAAAACAAAAAACATCTTTCTTTCATCTGTGAATTTAGATTAACACGTGCTTTTTTATACTTTCAGCTATTCGTTGGACTTGGCAGTCGACGCTGTTTCAATTCTGAAATGTTTCAGTGTGGCCAGATGGTTGGAAAAGGTGTGTATTAAATTTATGGTGTTTCCATAAAACGGTAAAGACGTTCTATGTTAAAAATAATTTTTATATAAGAACAAAGTAGTAAAACAAACGTTCATTACCGTTGTAGTTCGCTTAAAAGAATAAAATATTTATTGAATTGGCAATGATGAGTTTTTAGTTATCCCTGTCATAAAGACAAGCTTGATGATACTAACACGCTGAAAAACAATTTAATAAATATAAAATTATACGAAATACAATTTAAAGTAAAATAAACTAATGAACTTTGTTTTTAATTTATTTTTAGGCAACCAAGGAGAACTGCCGATGAGAGCAACAAAACATTAGAATTGTAAAAGAAAATTCAATAAATACATTAAAAAAGCAAAATATGATTTTTTTTTATTTAATTACCCGTTTATAATATAATATAGTAAGAGTGGTGGCTGTTTGGTTAGGGTTGATTGCTTAGATTTTTTACAACTTCGATGTTTGATAGAGCGTCAAACCGATCCCCTACTAGGTAAACTTCGGTTTATTTTAGAATTTTTATGAAGACATTCAGGGATGTTTTTCTTTAAATTTAACGCTTTCTGTGAGGCATGACAGTCAACGCAAAATACAAATTTCCAGTGATTACCCATTGTCATATATGCTCATTTTATATATAAAGCAGTCAATTTTCAATGTTAAGTAGGCTAAATTCCAAAACGTCAAAATATTTTGTAACGATACGGTTTTAGTACCGTATCGATACAGAACAAACTACATTGTTTGTTGTTTTGTAAAAAAATATTTTGTGTAGTTTTACATTTAGACTGTCGCAATCAGCACCTTTCCTATAAAACAATCTTGTTTTATTTTTTGTGGGCAAACTCATCCTCATTTTATAATGAATTGCTGTTCTATTTGAGAGTCCTATTCAAGTTCTAAACAAAATGCATCGACAAAATTTGTACTACACAGTTTGCTTTTGTTTGCGCAGTTAAAACTAACAATACATTTAGGAATGGATGACTTTGTAAGTTTGCATAGTTGCGTTTAGGAACGAATGACATTGTTCAGTTGCTTTGCAAATGACGTTTTTTGGAAATCAGCCGTAGTTACTTTCAGTGAAAGTGCTAAAAGTAAATCACGGTGGTAGTATAAATTATTATTATAGAATAAATTTATATATTTATTGCTTTTTCCTCAATCCAATACTTTACTTTTTGCATACCTTATTTCGATTCCATTTCATTTCATACAGCAGCCGGCACTATTGTGAATGATTACAATTATATTCTATTGAAAGTTGTTTATAATTTCATAGCATTCACCTGGAAGAGTAGCGATACAGAATTTAAAAAATTATTCGCACAAAATCATGTTTTCCTATAATTTGGTAGGCGGTCTCCGTACGAAAACATACAAAACACAAGATGGTCAAATAAAATTCGATCCACCTGTTTACGAACAACGCTACACAACAGCCATACGTATTATTAGTGATCCGAGATGGAAACAGCCAATAAAAAAGGTATAAAATCCCGTAACCATATAAAGTTATCCTGATGATATGAAAAAATAATTTTTGTTGGGTATAGGTTGTAGATTTCGGTTGTGCAGAATTAAGACTGTTCCCATTATTAAGACGCATACCTCATGTTGAGCATATACTAGAGGTAAGTGATTCAGACAACGGCCATTTGTGTATTTATTTAGTGGGAAGGCATATTTAGCGAATTTGGTTTATTTATTAAATAAATTGCTGTAAGGGACCGGTTCTTAATAATTTATACATACATACAACACAAGGAGATACAAATAATAGTCCAGTAACATAAAATATTAGTATTTCCCTACATGAGCCATCCACATTACTCATCGCGGGGGTTACCACATTACCCTCTAATTTTCCAAACTTTTTTTTTCCTTATTTAAAGAATATCGGTGCATACTATAGGTACCGAGGGTCCAAAGTTTTTATTCACTTCATAAAAATTATTTTCTAACAACTAACAGTCTTCAAAATTAAATGATTTTTTATATTGTATGGTGGGGTCCAATTTGACCCTATGACACCAATTACTAAATTACCTTAAAATGCGTATATAAGGTCTTTTTTAGAAACGATATCTGATATGTAAATGAATACCGTAACTAACTGTAGCATAGCGCATTGTGTCAGTTTTGTTATTTATTTATTTATTTATTTTTTTTTTTTTTGAAGAAGTTCTGACGTTATTCAATTTGTATTTTTTGATATACAAAGGCAACTACATCACCAAAATAACAACACGTATCATCAACATGTATGTATGCATGTTGCACGAAGTACCATTTTGTCAAAATTGCAAGTTTTTGGTATCTATTCTTTTTTGTTTTAATAATTTTTTAAGCATACGTCGCGAAAACGAGACTGAAATTCGTCTGCCATCTATAAACGACACAATTAAATTTTCAAAAACATGTGAATGTTCTGGAAATCGCAGCGCTTTCCAATCGCTTAAGGTGGAAGTACATAACTCTCGTTACGAGAGTTGTGCGTTGCACGCTTCTGTCAAAAAAGTTGAAATTAACATTTATGAATTCAAATAATAGTTATATACAATGATTATTATAAGATATATTTATATCTGGTCATCGTAACCAATATAAGTGAAAAAAATTTTTTTTTTTTTTTTTTTGTTATAAATAACTATTATAGCAACCAAAAAAGTTTTTTGGTTACCAATAACCATTATCGAAAATATATTTTTTTGGTTATCTCTCTATAGTACAAAAATTTATTGGCGGCGTTTATGTAGCGTCGTCTGAGAGGTTACATCTGAGATCACTTACAAGTCTCAGTGCAGGAAACACACGACTGACGCTAACTTGAGTTGCTGGAACGGCATGTACAATGTCTGCAAGGATGTTTGAGGACAAGAACGTCTATCCTTCACCAAGTATTGCAGAAGGTTGGAACCGATATCAACTCTTCTCTCTTAATAACTAAAAAATAAAACTACATTCGGTAATGGTTATTTGCAACCAACAAATTTTTTGGGTATAATAGTTACAAAAGTTGTTCTCATTTATATTGGTTACGTTAACCAAAATAATATATATCATACAATAATGGTTAAAAATTCCCTAAAATAGATAAAGAGAATTTTCACGTAACCTTTTCTTCTGAAAAAAAAAAACAGTTATTTTCGGTCTCTAGCATCAATAAAATTTTCTCTTTAAAGTGCAGTTTAAATAAATTATACCAAATCGCTTCAGTATATTCTAGCGGTTTGAATAGGCTTAATTTCTAGCGTTTTCGTTTGTGAGAACACCAGTTTGAGGTTTTCAAATCGAAAACGCGAATTATAAGCAATATGCATTTTTCAGAACATGGGCGATATATAACTGTGCGTAGCCCATCTTCCCATCCCATTTCCTTAAATTTATATTTTAGTATTAACAAAACTAAAAAATAAGAAAGGTAGCTCAAGCAATGGGCTCTTTTTCATATATATATTTATTTTTCTGTTGATTTGATTTTGTTAATTTATTGTTGTATCTTTAATATATTACGATTAATTTCTTATGGATTTTATCATATATTTATAGCCTAATTAACTTCTTAAAGGATTTTTCAATTTCTTTTGTTATTACGATTTTTTTTATAGTTTATTATTAAATAAGATAATTAATTCTACTTAAATTATTTATATATATATAGGTAAAATGAAGATTTAAACAAAAATTATATTAAAAAATAAGATAAAAATAAAACACGAATATGAAAATATTATTATAGTAGAGAAGAAATGGTATAAAAAAATAACATAACTAGCAATAATATTAAAACTTAAAAAGAAATAATATAATGTGTACGGGGTGATCGCTTATAATAATAATGGTTTTTATAGGATGGATACAATATTTAACAGAGTTTACTTTTAATTTCAACTATTTATTAAAGATTGAATTTAATTCAATATAATTTTTATATGTATGTAATAATATGTATATGCAGTATAAAAACGTAAAAATTCAAATTAGAAAAGAAATTCAATCATTAGAAGCTTATAACTACAGTTTTTCCCCTTTTTTATATTGTATAAAGAAAATTCTCATTTTTGAATTTATTTCCTTTTTATAATTATTATTATATTTACTAATTTGTTGATTTTTGTTTAACTATAATTATTTTCTTCTTTTCTCCAATTTAAATAATGAAATTTATGTGTTTAAGTTTTAGGAAACGTATAAAGTTTTTATTATAAACAACAAATCTGTTCTTTTCCCAGTTTAATTGTGAATGAAGAAGGAAGTATATATATATATTCTTTGAACGCATTTATCGTTATTGTAATTTAAATTGATGATTTTTATTTTTGGGTTTAACTAATATGTTTAATACTTTTTCATCGATTTTTCTTTTACATGGTTTATAATTACTTTTAACAAAATATATGCATATTTTTTATTTTAAAAACTTTGTTCATTTTGTTCATAAACAAAAAGTACATCATTTACCTTTTTATTTAGCATAAAAAAAGAATATAATTTTTTTTTTCCAAAACTAAATTTTTTTAAACGAAATTTGCCGAATATTATTTAATTTAAAGCAAATCTTAGTTTATTCGCCTATATATATCGAAATATAAGAATCATTTCTTACAATTACGTGAATGCATTGCTTCTGTATTATTAAATTTCCACAATAAACGCTTAACATCAGGACTAAAATTTGAATTTGAATCATCATCTTGTAGACTCTCGGCTGTTGTAAGGTCAGTCTTTGCCAGGCATCGTCTTGTACGACGTTCTCGTTTAGTGTTTATTGTAGTAGAAGATTGTTGCTGTTGTTGTTCAATCTCGCTAGTGGCTGAGGCAGCAGCTGTTGATGATGAGGATGACGACGACTTGCGACCACCGGTAGTTTTAATGCCACTGCAACGCTTTTTTGTTGACTTTGTTTCCAGTTTAACTTTAGACTTCATTGCAGATGATGACGTTGATGATAATGTGACTTTTTTTACAGAAGTAGTGGTAGCTCTTTTGCCTCTAGTACGAGTACGAATAGGGGTAACTGTCGTGGACGTATGATTGTCAGCTGCTGATGACGTCATATGGGGGGTTTTTAATATCAGTTTTCTTGAAGCAGAAGTTTTGCTTGAAGTAGAATTTAATTTGCGTTTGCTATTTGTTCGCTGTTGTCGTTGAGTTGCCGTTTTACGTTTTGTATAATGCTCGGATGTTTCCGTAGCATCTGTTTCGTCCTCATCGCCGCTTTGGTCATTGTAGTCAACATCGTCATCTTCATCGTCATCGTCCTCGTTCATAGCCTCACTTTCATCAACATTATCACACTCATCTACTTCCATATGGTTCTAACAAATAAAAGGGTTCACAGATTAAAAATTGAGAGTAATATAAACCTTTTCCAACTTACCTCATTTTTGTGGTGCTTTTGTTTAGATTTATTTTCTAATTCACAAGTTTCTGTTTCGTAGTCGGACACCGACCGTCCTAATAGTGCAAGCATTACTCTTATTGCATATGTTGGTTTTCCCTGGTAACGCCTTACTATTGGCTGTTGTATATCGCTTATTTCCTCTTCACGATCGAATTCTTTTTCTGCTCGTTCTCTTGCTATTTGATCCGGATCTTGCGATAATATTTCGGCCCAAGAAAACTTTTTCTTTTTTGATGCCTTTTTATCTGATTTAGAACGCAAATTCTTTGGCGATACCCGATTTGAGAGCGTCCTTTCATGAAATGGTGTGCCACCTACAGAGAGATTTTGCATAATATTTAAGACCATATTGCAGGCGCCATTATTTTTGTTGGTTTCAAAGAAATCATTTTTATTTTCAATTTCTTCTTTGACTCGTACGCATGTTCGTTGAATTTCTTGTATTTGTAAGCGCATATCAGAGAGTGTATAACCCAGTTGCTGGTATTCCTTCTCAAATATACGCCTGTAACGATTGTAATCGGGACGTTCATGATATGAAAGCTGGCCAACTAAATGAAGATATTCGCCCAAATATTTGGGAACTTGTTTACCATAGATTTGTCTTAGAAGTTCACGCACATCGGTCATTAGAAATTCTTTTGCGCGATGTACCTTTTCTTGTTGTTGATTTGTGGCTGCCTCTTTCCAAGGTAAATACCCTTGAGACCAAAAAAGCAGGTTATAGCCAAGACATTCCATATCACTACGCCGAGAATGAGCACCCATGTGAGCATCGCGAGATGTAAATTCAAGTGTGCCATCATGAGCTCTTCGCTGGTCCATAACAAAAGGACGATGGACGCCATTATCAATGAACTTTGAAGCTAAACCATAATCGATGAGGAAAATGCGTTCTTCGTTAATTTCAACCCATTTTTCTTCTTCCTCATTTTTTGGTTGATGTAAAGTATTTTCAAATCTTTCGACTTTAACTTTCTTTTTATTTTCCTCCTCCAGTATTTCATCACACATTTTCTGATTACGTGTGTTACTAAGACCCAAAAGTTTTTCTTGACGTCTGGTTAAACGACGCGAGTTCATATTCGGAGTGAATGATTTCTTAGCTGATGACTTAGCGCTGCGACGTATGTACAGAGGCACAAATTCTTCGGATTCATCATCCGTACTGTTGGAATGCATATCACTAGATGAGTTACTGTTTTCATTGCTATGACTTTTCACTGAGACACCATCTTCGTTGAAAAATTCTGAGTAACTTATGCGCTTCGTGGGACGCAAATAATGTGATTTCACCATTTCATCATATACAGAATTCGGTTTCTCACGACGACATGATCTTACGGGATTAGAACCACTATATTGTACAACGTTACGTGTGGACTTTTTAAGACGTTTATTCTTATTAAGAGGAGTTCTATACGCTTCCATACTATTACTATTCGCACTATGTGAGGTGGCGCCATCATCAAAATCCTCATCCTCATCGTCTTCATCTGGTGATTCTCCTTCTTCATAGTCACGATCAATGTCTTTTCCGTAAATTTTACGCTTAACTACAAAGTCTTCATCGTCATCATCGTCATCATTAGCTTCCTGTTCCGAACTGTTCCCACTATCTGTTGTCTGCTGTTTCTCATCATAGTGCTCATCATATTTTGTAGACGATTTTATACATTGTTTGCCGCCGCCAGCTGCGATACTATTTACACACGATAATGTCGACTCATTCTTCACCGAGCCTGCCTTCTTTTGTTGCGTTAGATATTTACATTTCGAAATCATAAGATTTTGAGCTTTAACGTCATTATGACAATAGCCCTTATCATGTAGATTTTCCAAAACATTTATAATCTGTATAGCCAATGTTAAAACCGATTTCTGATGTACACGACACTTTTTAATCAACGAATGCAAGTCACGATCAAAGCGGGGTAATACTAAAAAACGATATCGAGCATTGCCAAAGTAATGCGAGCCGGACGCTATATAATCTGGTATACCAGATGGTCCTTCTTTAGGAATATTATTGCAAGCAGCAGCTTTTATTTGATCGCCGTGACCGTCTGTAATGTCTTCGTTTTTAATGTCGTCTAAAGGGACGGAACAAAAGTGAAAATAAGTATTTGTATAGATTAATTCTGTATGTCTTTAAGTTTAATATTGGTTATTGGTTCATATTTGTATAAGTACATAATATTTTACTTAACGTAAAGCGTATGATACCTATTCAATATTAAAACAATTATGGATCTAGGGCATACATACTCGTATCTAATTTTAAATATAAGTATATGTACATTGTGATCCCTTCCCTGCATATAGTACTTAAAAGTATGTATTTGTTATACGTACAATTCTTTTTGGCAGTGTTCATAAGACAATGTATTTCAACAAATAGTGGTCCATTAGAATGTGGCTCAATTTTAACAACGAACTTTGCATTTTCGTTTGTGACCGGAATGCTAATATTATCAGATGCTAAAAATATTTCACCAAAATTGCCTTTACCTGCAAAGGAATTAAAAAAAAATAAATAAACAAATAAGTTTTAATATCTTTTAATTACAAAAATACCAAAAACAATGCAAAAACCAGCTTAGCAAGTAGAAAATTTAAAGTCGGTCAAACCCATCTATGTATATGTCCTACAACTCGTGACGCGCTTTATAAAATATAAGTTTGTAGATTGATATGCAGAAAAGTTCATTAGAGCCTAAATGGTATTTTAAAATATTTTTGGCTTAGAAATAGCCCAATTTGAAATAACCTATTTGAATAAAATCTCATGTTGTTTAGAGCTCAATATGACAATCTTTCGAGTTAACGAAAAATCTTTTAAATGTTCAACTTTATTTTACACAAAGTTATTTTGGGTTCAGAAGTCACGGATTTCATTGTGTACAAGCATTTCTTTAATAGTATTATATTTACTGTATGGTTTTTTTGCAAACGAAACATACTAAGAATGTGTCTTGTTGTGTGATCAGTTGGAGAAAAACGAAACATAAAAAACGTTGCGACAGTGTTGTTCAACATGCCAAAATATAAAATTTTGTTAATCTTTTCTTCAGCCGACACACAATTTGATTTAATTACCACGCAGACAACTTCTCTCAGTCGAAACATTATATTAGAAATGTTTTTTTTTCTTTTACTTTTACATTTTTTTTTTTTTTTACAAACATTCTGAACGAATTTAATATACAACATTTACTGTCTATGTGACGTAGGGTATTACAAAAATTAACATAACGATTGTATAAAAAGCAGTTGCTTTTACTTTTGGTAATCTTTTGTAATATCTTTTATTAGAATACTTACCAATGGGTCGTCCTAAACGCCATGGTTTCTGTGTTAAATCACGCAACACTGTACCATTGACCACAGACGGTCGCAGAGTATAAACAGGTTTTGGTGATTCCGTTAACGACGAATTAATATTGTCGTGTTGTGTAAGGCTTACATTTAGGGAGTTATTTAGGAGTATGGAGGAATTATTGGCATGCTTACTTGAAGTATTGTTGCGCGGTGTTGTTGTTGTTGTCAACAAACCCAATGGTGGACCATCATTCGATGAAGAATCCTCATCATCATTTTCATGCCAATAATTATTATGGGAGGAAGCATTATTCATACGTAGATTTTTGCTGCTTGTGATATTGGAATTACATTTCCTTTTACGAATGCTACGTTGTCCTGTGGTGACTGGGGTAACATGGTGATGATGATTGCTATCATGTGTTTCCACTATAACACGTTTACCCATTGTTGTTAATGTCTGTGCGTACGTAGTTGGGGATGTTTATCACCGTTTTCGGTTTTTAGAGTTTCTTAAAAAGTCCTTTATTATAAAACATTGAACGTTTGTTCTCTTCCTCTTCTAATGTGCTTGTATTGATTGAGTAGGAAGTTTGATTTTAGTTCAATCAGTCTATGCGTCTTTTATAAATATTTAATTAATTTAAGTGATTTTTTGTTGTTAATTTCTTTATTTGTTATAGAAAAACAGGAACGTTGTTAAAGTTAAAGAAAGCTCACGCTTGCTGAATGTTTGGCTGTAAAAATTGTTTCGTTTTTTTCAGTAAAACGCTTTTGGTTTAAATTATACTTTTATTTATATTCTTGTAAATTGTTGCTTTTATATTTTTCTGTTTTCTCTTTTTCTTGCTTTAGTTTTTTCTATTCTCTTTTTCTTGCTTTAGTTTTTTCTATTCTCTTTTATTGCGATATCTTGCTGTTAACGCTGCTGCTATTCTGTTGGCATGCATTGATACATTTTTAAACGATTTATTTTGTTAGTTTGTTTGTTTATATCTCTGCAATATTTCTGTTGTTGTTATCGGATTTTATTACTTTTTGTTTATAAAAAACAGACTATTGGTTTCATTTAATAATTGTAATTGTTGTTGGAGATATGTATTTTCCAGGTTTCATAGTTTTTGTTACATTGAGGTTGTTGAAAATATAAAAAATTAAAAAAGTTAGTTAAATGATTATTAAAATATTTTTCTGTGTTTATACTCTTTTTTATGTGTCATATACAATGGGTGATAGAAGTGGACCTTTGTTTTGTTAATTTCGGCAAAAAGAACAAGGAATTTTCCATTTTTATCTACATTACTGTTCCACATTGCATGCTTACGAATATAAAATGCATGTTCCTAGCCATAGGGATAAAACAACATGAGAAAACAAAAGGTTATTTTTAACACATTGACAAAAAAAAAATCAGAGTAATTAATTTAATTACGGCTAGGTACTATGAAATAATCTCAAACACATGTTAGGAACAGCATTCATTTATGCAACAATTTTACGTTGTTTATTTACGTTGCAAATGTTTATTATAAGTAACTTCTCTATTGAAAAGCTCAGTTAACAATATTTCATATTTTCTAATATCATTGATTCTTTAAACAAATATATAGCACCATTTTTTCGAAATTTGCTTAAAATTTAAGTATGAAGCACCCTCCCATAAATCAAACGTTTAAACATCCCTTGAGCGAAACCGATTACTTTTTATGCAATCTTGACGTTTAAATGTTTCATTTCCGTTTATTCCTTTTTGTACTATATACATCAACACTGGATTTTTTAAAACAAAACATATGAAGAAAAATCGTTAAAGGAAATGTATGTAGACAGGTATATACATTATGTATGTACATAATTTATTAGTAATATTACAAAATTTTACATTTTTATTTTACGTTAATATTTAATTGGTTTTCACTTTTAAGTAATAATATTTATTTGTTTTAACGAGGTAATAAGTGATCACAAACACTAGCATACCAACTTTAGATACCAACAAACAATTTTTATATGTTTGCCTTGGTAAAATGAAAAATAAAAAATTAAAATACTTAAAAAAAATCAATCATTTAAAAATGAAAATCAACAAAAACGCAAAGGAAGGGTATAATCAAACACACATACTCATTTAAGCATATACGAGAAGAGAGCGCGACGAAAGATGTTTAAAAACATTGCCGACAATACCGCTGTATATAGCATAAGAGAAGGAAAAAAAAACATAAAAATGTGAAAAATCAAACAAAAGGGAACAACAAAAACACATGAAAAAAACCGACCGAACAAGTAATTAAAAAAAAACAGCGCTGCCACGACAATGAAACGCATTAGCTGACAGAGATCATAAAGCATACACTTGGAATAATTTTTTTTTTCAATATTGCCACTCTTTCAATAAAATACTTGAGAGTAGTAAAATATATTAGTTTTTTTGTAACTTTTCTTTTTTTATTAACACAAATTTTACATGTCACAATTAATTACAATACTTTGAAGCGTATCACTATTTCTTTTACCAACACTTTCATAAACGTTAGTTCCACACACACAAACACGATATGTTCCATCAGTTTTATTTTTTCAAATTATCTTTTCTTTTAATTTTCTGTTTCATTTTCATCATTAAAACATTTTTTCCTATCTACATTTTTTTCCTTTCGGTGGAAAAAATTTTCAGCCACATTTCACTTTCAATTAAAAGGCTTTAGATTGTTACAAAATCAAATATATTTTATTTAAAATGAATCAGAATATACTTATTTATATTATTTACAACATTTTTTAATTATTTCTAAAGATTAAACCACTTAAAACTTACAAAAATTATAGCCTCTAAATGGGGCTTTACTTTTTTCTTCTATCACACTCGACTTTACGTACACACACACAGAACGACCGACTGACATTACCCACTAAAACAAAACCAAAGCTGATAGACGTTTCAATTCCATTTCGATTTTATTTCAATGCTGCCAGATCAAAAGTTAGTACAATGAAATAATATTTTTCTTTATTTTGAATGATTTATTATTATATGACTGTGTTCGGTTAGCATTAATATATAAAATAAAAATAATGCCGCCATTTTAAGCGCCAAATTGAAATGTGTTTCTGGGATAATTAAAGTTGCTAAACTATCACCTAAAAACCAAAAGGTGGCATTTTGTAATTATTTCGACCAATTACATCATAATGAAAAAATGTTTTTGAATTTTTTGTCGCTTACGGTCTTTTAGATTTTATGTGACGATATGTAGTAATATTGATTAAAACCAAATTTAACTGTAAGTCGACTTAATAGTTTCTTAATTTTGAATTTCTTCGTGTGATGACGAAAAAATGAATATAAAATAAGATTAATTTAAAAAAATTTATTATTTAAATAATTATAAAATAACAATTACTTTTCCTTGAGCTCGAGAATTTTTTATAATTATCTAAATAATTAAACTGCTACACCTATAAACAGTTAAATATATTAAAAGCCCTTAACTTGGGTTTAATTCGTGTCGCGTAATGTCAATTTTAATTATATCTGTTATATCCAATTTCAATTATATGTATCTGTTATTCTAATTTTTTTATTCATAGGTTGATATAGACGCATCATTATTAATTGTTCATCAGCAAAAGGCAGTACCTTTAATTGCAGATTATTTACAAAAACGTGAAATACCACTACGGGTCGAAGTGATAGAGGGTAGTATTACAGATGCTGTGGAACAATTGTACGATGTAGATGCCGTAATTGCTTTGGAAGTGTAAGTTTTGAGTGTAATAAATTTATATATTAAATTAATATTTACTTTTCACATTTATTTCCTTTTACTTAAAAAAGCATTGAACATTTACATTCTGAGGTTTTACAAAAGGTACCCGAAAATATTTTTGGTTTTATTCAACCAAAATTAGCAATTTTCTCAACACCAAATGCAGAATTTAATGTCCTGTTTGGTCCTATGTTAGAGAATGGTTTTCGTCATCTTGATCATAAATTTGAATGGACCCGTGTGGAATTTCAGTCATGGGCTCATAATATTTGTGAGAAATATCCAAATTACAGAGTAGCATTCATTGGCGTAGGCAATGCACTGCCAACGCATAAACAACTAGGTTATGCTACCCAAATTGCAATTTTTGCTCGGCAAGACATGCACGGTTTACCACTTAAGCATGAAATAGTTAAGCTACCCACAAGTCAGACTGCTAAATATAAAACCATTTATGCTGTAGATTTTCCATATAATAAAGACGAACGCTCTAAAGAGCAAAAGATTCTGGATGAAACGAATTTCTTTATAAGCCAATCCAGAAATAATCCATTATACTTTAATAGAGAACGTCATATTTATCAAATACCATGGAATAAACTTATGCAATATACAAAAAGTCTTGGTGGCACTGAAACAGAACTATTAGAAATACTAAAATCTAATCGTTTTGTTATAGAGGGAGACTTTATTGTACTTCCCGAATATGATGAAGATGATGATGCTGAGGATGAATTAGACTATGATGACGAGTATAATTTGGAAGCAGAGCCTTACAGATATAGATTAGATAATGAAGAAGAGCGAGAAATATCGGATAACTTAGCGGCCGGTTGTAGTTTAAATGCTGGCAATGTTAACTATGATACAGAAGAAGATTGGGATTAAATTTAAAATAATGCATGATTATACGTGCGTTAGCTTTTGGTATTAGTATTACAATTTTTAAGTGTATAATTATACGTATATATAAAAAAGACACAATTTAAATGCATTTTTTTTAAATGTGGACTTAACTTTGAATTTTTTTAATTTATTTCGTAAGAATGAATTCTTTTAGTTTGTTACCATATACATAAGTAAATCAACTTATTACGTATATATAAAAAAAGACATAATTTAAATGCATTTTTATAAAATGTGTACTTAACTTTGAATTTTTTAAATTTATTTCGTAAGAATGAATTCGAATATTTTGTTGTTATCAACTATTGAGTTCAAAACTTCTTTTATATAAAATGATGGAATACGCATTGTATTAGCATACCATAATGGTGTAAAAGCAATAAATAGATGAAATATCAAAATTTTTTACTACTTTTTCCATATTTTGGATTGAATTCAAATTATAACTATTTTTTTAATTACTGGGAGAAATTAAGGTCGTTGTAGAATCAAAGTCAGAATTAAGATTCGATTATTTTATTAATTTGTGGCATGAAAGCATCTTGGTTTTGCTTTACTTTTTAGGGCAATTTTAAATTCGTCAACAATGTGTGAGAATGATCCTTTATCTTGAATACTGCCCAAATAAGTTTTATTTTAGACACAAGGGTTGAACTTTGTGTTTAAAGTATAAACGTACTTAACACATGACAAAAAGTATGCGATGGTTATGTAAAGTATGTAAAGATTTGTGAAACACTCTTAGGGGAGGCACAACATCCTTCGAAAAAAACATGTTTTCATCTATTGTTCTTATTATTTCAATTGTTTACATTTTCTGTAAAGATTTAGGGGAGGAAGTCATATGAAGTTTTTGTAAATGCATACATACTTCCGGTATTACAAACCACGTAAAGTTCTTATTCTATACATATGGTGTATTCCTATATAAGAAGAAAAAACTATATAAAAGTATAAAAACCAATGTAAGTGATGGAAGATCCCATATTGACTATCATGTGGGTGAATCTTGGCGCATGCGTTTCCCACCACCTAGTTAATGGTTAAAAAAATAAAAATAACAAACTTTAAAAGGATAGAACACTGTAAACAAGGGTAGAGAGTCAAGTAGCACTTTAGTTTCTAAGAAATCATTAGTAAGTTATAAGCCAAGAAAATTTAAGTTTTATTTATAAACACTGGCAAAACCCATAAAAATTGTAATTATAATAAAATAAAAAGAAAAGTAAGATAAAAAAATTAAAATTTATTGACATAAAAGAATAATAAATAAAACAATAAAAAAAAATAATTTAAAAAAAATATTAAAATATAAAAAATGGCTGAAGACGCCGCAAATCCGGAAAAGGAAGCCGATAAGAAAATTGTACATATATATCCTTTAGTTAAGGTAAAAAAAAAACATTTATTATTTAAGAATAAAAACTTGAAAGGATTTTTTTCTAAACATTTTAAAGCATTCCGATATGAACGAAGAAATGCGTATCGAAGCCGTTGAACTTAGTATTACAGCTTGTGAAAAATACTCTTCTAATTATGAGGTCAGTTTATATTTATATTTTAGACTATAAATCAGTAATTTTACAATATTTTTCTTTACAATTTTCAGCATGCTGCCCGTGTCATAAAAGAGACAATGGATAAAAAATTTGGCATTTATTGGCATGTGGTCGTTGGTGAAGGTTTTGGTTTTGAAGTTACATACGAGACTAAAAATATTTTATATGTATTTTTTGGTGGTAATTTAGCCATATTATTGTGGAAGTGCTCTTAGAATTGTTTTTTTTTTTTAATATTTTTGCACTGAATTTAAAATTTGTAAAAAAGTATATACATACATACATATATATATTTTTTTAAATAAAATATAAACCTTTATAACATTAGTTATACAAGAAAGATGCTTTTTATTTGGTAGTTATGGTGATTTGGAAAAGAATATTTTATCAATAAGCAATTCGGAAATGGATATACATACATATATGAAGGTGAAAGATCCTAACTGCAAATACTGTGTTACCCTTCGCTTTAACACACAATCGATAACAACGTTGTACAGTAGTAGGAAGATGACATATCCCTGTCTAACCCAAACTTTAATAGGAGTTGGTCGGAATTCTTTCCGTCAGGTATTTTTTTTCGTAGTAGTACTAAAATCAGTATTGAACGTTACTAAAATTAAAATATTTTTTTCGGTTATCCATAAGATTGAAATCGCAACCTTTATTAAAAATAAAGATTGGTCGTTTCAAACTACGATTTGCAATTATATTCCTTTCTAAATGGCCGCACTGTTTTTAGTCATCTATTTACTAGTATTAAATCGCATTTAATTTAATTTATTAAATACACCTTTATTTATTGAATAAATATATTCAAAAGTCTTATTACATTTTTTTTTTTATTTAATTACTTGACTAATGGGTCATCATTTGAAATTAAATTACATATTTTTGTTTCTCTTTTTGATTTATAATAAAAAAAAATTACATTTTTTAAAACTAAAATTCTTAACGATACGCGTTTTCCGTTTGTAGACTTACTCTATGCAGTTTAATGATAAGAACAGAAAACAATTTATAATTTTAAGCAAAAACATCTTCACGATCAGCTCCTGATCCATCACCACTATCTTCTAGGTTTGCGAATAGCAAGAAATGTGAGGGACGATGAATTTCGTGATAGAACTCTTTTGGATTAGCCAGTTGTAAGTCGTACTTCATGTTGGGATCGTGACGAACACCCATGAAATTATAATTCCAACTACCTTGGGAGGGAACCATAAAGAAACCAAGGAATTTATTAGACAGCAGCATTTGAACTCTTTCGTAATGAGAGGGCAAATAACCTTTTGGATTATTACCCTTGTCGGTATTTTTAGAGCCCCATTCGAAACCGGAGGGTGTTAATTTATAGGCTGTTAATGAACACGAACCAGGTGTGAATGAGCAGGTGATAATTATAGTCTTTTCTCCATCCCAAGAAGAATTCTCTTGCATTATCTTTGCATGTGTGGTAATGTCTTGCGGTGAGAGTTGAGGTAATTCATTAGGTTGTGTGTGTATCCATCCCAATGGCTCCATATCTTTTAGATATTGATGTGTTGGCAAGCTATTGGGCAAATTAATTGTTTGATGTGTGCCCCATTGTGGTGGCATTACAATACAACGGATTTCTTTGACCTGAGGATTATCTGGTGGACTAACACCATACAAGTAGCCTGCAATTTGAGCTCTTAAATCGGAAATGGTAACGAATTTTTTTAAAATATTTTTTGGCAATATGTACGTGTAGCCAGTTTCTTTGATATCATCTGAACTGACATAAATATGATTCGTTCTTAGATGCAGATTAGTGGCTGATATGGCTCTAACACGCCATTCAGTTTTCGAACTAAACGTTTGTGTTTCGTAATTCGAGGTTGTGGACGTAATGATTTCATCACCATGTTTATTTGTTGTTCTGGTAGTTGTAGCTGTCAACTGATTTTGTTCTTTTGTTTGTTTCTCAATTTCTGCAATCTGTTGCCGTTGAGCTGAGGGAGCACTAATTTCCATACCCAAAATAATATCACGAATTTCGGATTGTGTTAGAGAGGCTACGTTAACGTTATTCTTTTTACCATAATCAGCCAATATTAAATCTTTTAATTGCACTTCAACTTTAATCCATTCTTCATCTGTCAGTGTGGGCCAAATATGATGAGCTTCTGTGATGGTGGTCTTGTCGGGTTTCAGTATAATTTTAGTTCTCTCGGTATTCACATGTAAAGCTCTTAATATAAGGATCAAACGACTGAATGCTGTATAGGAGGATATTGTCTTAAGCCAATCATCATAAAGATTGAATAGAACCATTTGTGGCTCCGTGGCCTTCAAAATTAAATCACCGAATTTCTCTACTTTGAGACAAGCCTGGAATGGCAATTGCAACTCTGAACCCTTAATAACAATGTTAGGGAAATCTAGCAAATGCACTTCTAAAGGATCCAACATACCCTTACGGGTAACAATAATTTGTTTAGGCTGTTCTTCAACAGGCAATGAACGAATAAGGGCAGCAACTTCTTCAGCAGTTTTCCATTTAGCCAATTGACCTAAACGCTTTTGTCCAGCCCACACAGATGTATGAATAATTTTCAAAAACAATTGTCCTGTACGTGGATTGAAAATGAAAATTGCACCATTTATGGGTTTGGTGGTTAAATTGCCTTCAAATGTTTTGTGTATAGTCACACGGTATACATTAGTGTCGTCAACAAACCAAATAATTTGATTTGAGAATAATTCACCATAATTCTGAGAACTCAAATAAGGCTCGGTGGGTTCTGAAGAGTACAATTGCAAAGCTTTACGAATACGTTCTCTTAGCACATATAAGGCTGGATTGGCTTTCATAATCTTAGCCATGGCCTGTTGTATGAGAGTTTTGCAACCGGGGAACCAATTACCATAAGCTGAATGCAGGTTATAGGCCAAGTCAATTGCTATGAGAACTCCAGTTGGTGATGGGTATATGGACATGTTATCTGTTGTATAATCCAAGAATTTCGCTCTAGCGTAACGTTCAACATCATGAGAATCGTAATCTCCCCATCGGAGTTGTATATCCAACCAATATTTCTGAGTGGTGGTGTTATCCATGGTATCCTTAGTGTCGGCCAGCAAAGACGGTCGTGAAACATTCCATTTGTAGGCAGGGAACAATAGAATATCAGCACACGATGAATTCATTTTGTATGATTTACGAGGATGTATAGTTTCCTTTTGTACTGTTTCAATTTCCAAAGCATCTAATTCTTGATCGAAAACCTGACACAAATCCATGACAATTGATTCGTGTATTTTTTGCCACAAGTGAGCTCTGAAGATTTGAATGAGAGAAATTTTCAATGTGGGTATTTTACCGTGCATGAAAATACCGGTTAAATCCAGTTGTACCTGGAAACCCACATACACGTTAGCTCTGTTAATTGTGGGTGACCACCATAGCGTAAAACGACGATTAGGGATTTGATTTAAACCAGATCTTTGGGCATTAGTCAACTTTTTATATTTCATTGATTCTTCAAAACCAGAGGCCTTTTCCCAGAAAAGACCTTCCCACGTTGGGAAATAGGTACCCTTGAAGAGCGTATGTTCCAAAATGCCCTCAACACCACCCAAAGCTTGAATCATATCAGTACGGTAATTATTCAAATTCCACAATTTACCATCGTGTCGTTGATGCGTCCACCAGAAAGGATTCTGTTTTAAGACTTGATATTGTTTAAACTCGGTACGTATGCGCCAACCTTTATCGTAGGCCAGAGTATGACGATCTTTTTGGAAGAGAGTATTAATACGGGGAATACCACGATCCCAAGAATCTTCTAAATCTTCTAAAGTCAGACGCCTATTCTGTGTGCTGGCTTCTTGACGTTTTAAGGCGTATTCAGCCCAAACACGTTGTGAATCAATGAACTCGCTTTCCCAAGGTTGTATATAACGGTAAAGATTTGGAATCAATTGATCCTCATCATGGGACATACCTTAACCAGAAAATAAATATAAAAATAAATTATTTTCTACAAAAATTATTTTAAACTGAAACATACCAGATCTAAAATGTGTTATGCCAACATCAGTTTGCTTAGACCACCTTAAGTCGGACTGAGGAATCAAAACGTGACCCATACTCAACATGCCAAGACCACCCAATTCTTTAGGTGTGTAAAATACCACAGGCGGAAAACGTGAAGGCATTTTTGAGTTCAAGCCAATCTTTATACGAGTTTGAATTTTGTTTTCACACTTAACCAAAAGATCTAAAAGTTCCTGGGTGTTAACAACAGCTTCACGGAAATATGTCATCAAGCCAATTAAGGCCGTATTCCATTTATTAACAATCTAAAAAGAAAATATTGATAAAATCATTTTATATACAGTTTTTTTTTTAACAATTTCTCCAACCTTTGTAAATGTAGTAGAACCAGAAGCCATCAAGATTTGTCTAACACGATTATGGAAACGTCCCAATGATTCGTCATCGACACGCAAGAAACATTGAGCAGTACGTTCTTTGGTCACTTCGTTTTGCAGATTCCAAACACCATCACGATGAGTAAATTCCTCATTTTGAGTACGACACTAAAAATAAGTAAAAAAAAAAAGTTATTTAAAACGCATTTCAAAAATAAGTTTTTAAATGTGGAACCTTGGGCAAAATACGGCACTCAAAACCGCACATATTAAACAACAGATTGGGATTATCTGTAGAATATACAGAGACAAATGTATTTTCCCAATTAATGGTGGTAACCGAACGAGGTAAACGATTTTTAATATCCCAGAAAACAGCTCGACCCCTGGGAAAGTAAAAAAAAGAGAAATATTTCACACACATTTGAAATTATTCAAAACAGAGAACAAAAAAAAAAAAAAAAAACTCACAAATTCACATCGTGTTTCATTAAACGCATACGAGCATCTCTAGGCCAACATTTTTTATTATTATAACCAACAATATTCTCATTATTTGGATCTGGATGTTCAGTTAAATAGCGTTGTATAAGATCTCTGGCCTCTTCGGCAGTAAATCTAAAGAACAGGTGTATGCGATCCACATAACGACAATACAAACGTATAGGATGAGCAGTCTCTGTGACGGTATCTTGGAACGTTAAGAAATCATTAGGCATTTGTGGAGGTCCTGCCATTTCACTTGCCCTATGTAAACCAAGCACTAGCAAATCCAACACTAAACCATAGTATTGTGTTATAAACGAGGAGAACTGTAGACCACGTATAATGCCATAACTGTTGGTATGATTCATATCCTTGTAGTTAATTACAACATTATTTTTGGCTGTCATATAATCGGCAATATTATGATCGACAATAAGACGCAACAAACGATTGAGTAGCGTTAAATCGATTTTCTCATAGAGTTTTTCAAAACGACTCTCTAATAAAACATTGCATTCACCTTCGCTAACATCCCAAACATCTTGGAGATTATTTATGCCTAATTTTGTATAATATAAATATTAATTCTATATATATATATATATAATTCTATATATATAATTCTATATATATATATATATATATATATATATATATATATATATATATATATATATTTAATCTCTTTGTTAAATGATACTTAGCTTCACTTGTTGCTTAAAACACCCAAACAGCGTGAGGTTTGCAACAAGGGGATTTCAAATACAAATCACCTTGCTTCAAATCACACGTAGTGTAGGCATAATTTTATATGAATTTGATCAACACCACTCTTATTTATTTAAAAAATTTCTTTGAACACATACCTTGACACCATTTATAGGCCAATAGTGGTGGTGGCTCTGTGTCACTTGGCTTAATCCAAGGCGGGAACAAACGTCTCTTATCAGCTTCATACCACAGATACTGATCTAAATAGGCATCTGTTATTTTTTCCAAAGGCTCAACATCATAAACTGGTATGAGATGACTATATAAATCCATAAATTCTATGCCAACTTCTTTGAAAGCTCTCTGTGTCAACAAATGTCTTTTGATGCGTGACAAAGCTTCGTGAGGGTTATCATAGGCCTGTTCGATTAGACCCAATTCCTCACGCTGACTTTGATTTAAACGTGACTTAACACTGTAGGCTTCTTTCAAACGTTCTAGAGCCAATATTAACAGTTTGGTGTCATGTTTGTAGGAGAGAGGTGGAAAAGGTATGGGCCCAAATCGGCGTGATTCTAACCAATGAACAGTTGTTGTATAAATAGCTACTGCCTCCTCGGGAGATATATAAGGACCATCTTTCAAGTAGTTATGTTGACGTTCTTGCTCAGCTTTCAAATAGAGACGCGTCAGACGTCCCAAATTCTTTTTGCATACTGTTTTATCTACTGTTGCACCACGTCGTATACGTTCACGATTGTAATGTGCCGTATTTGTCCACCAATCGGCTTTCATTTTGACATAACGTAAAATCATATTTTCTATGGGTATAGGTAAACCTGGAACTTTCCATGGTATATTTGCTTTCCAACAACGCCATGCCTCTGATAAATGTTGCAAAATGGTACGTGCCTTATTCTGTTTAATACCTTCTGGCATCATATCGACTATATCATGCATAACTGAAGCACGCAATTCCAAATCGAAATGCGATTCAACACGTTGTTTGGTTACCGTTTTAGCTACACCCTTTGAATGACGACCCTCAAATTGACGAGAAAGTAAGTTGCCTAACCAACGTTCAAGTAGGGGTGTTATGCCACGCATAAAAAAAAGCCAAACACGCCAACCAGGTGCCCAAAAACCACAGCCAGGACCTTTACCTACAGGACCCTGAAATGAGAGAGAAAAAAGAAAAATATTCTAGACTTTTTATTTGTCAAATTTCAACTGCATATCTTATATTACCGTGTTAAAACGATAGTAAATCAAATGTTTTAAATCTTTGCACATACGAATTTGTCTCATTAGCTTATATTTGTAGCGATACATGCCAGTCAACTGTCCGACATGAGCAAAAATATATTGTAGACCATCGGCTAGTTGGAAAGCGTCCACATTATTCAAACGATATTGAACATGAGAATCAATGATCAACTTGGTAAGACGTAAAATTTCACGGCATAAATGAAAAGCTTTAAACATATTAAAAAAAATTATTGCGTTGTTTTCGATTTTAAAGAAACATTGTAATAATTTATATACCATTGCCAAATCTAGACTTTTTGCGTTCTTTTGTAGTCAAAGTTTTGACTGGTTTCAAATTGAAATTATAATCTAAATGTAGATAATTTAAATTTTTGCGATGTATTAAAAGATTCAGCATATTATAACCCTGGCGACAAACTTGCAAGCCAGCCTCCACCCAATCCAAAGTAGTAGTTTGAAAGAACTTCGTCGATTTGAAGGAACGGAAAAGATATCTGAAATTAAAATTTGGAAAATTTTTCATTTTATTTTATACTAATTTTCACTTTTCTACTAACCTTTTTCTTTGTGGTTTTGGCCGACGATGTTTTAGAGCATTTAAAACGTAATATTTTAAGAGTTTTTGATAACTCACACGCACCTTCACTGGGTGACCAGGAGGACAATGCTCTTTATACCAACCCTTAACCAGAGGTATATCAATTGCTCTTCTACAGCGTCCTGACCTCAAATTAAAAGGTCTTGGAGCCCATAATAATGATATACCATTCGCAGTATTGTCTGTATACAAAGGTGTGTCTTGCAAAAAAGGTTGAACTTCTTCGGGCAATGAAAAATCTTCGTCGTCATCTGGTAAGGGTTCAGGAATTTTAGTAACATTAGCATGACGATGAGAAATAGGGTTTATTAAGGGATCAAAATAGAAGGCTGGTAAGTCAGGATCTTCTGTTTTAATGTACACAACATTGGGTGTATGATACCTAAAATTTTGTTTATAAAAATTATCTTTTTAATACGAATAAGAGAAGATCTAATAAATCAATTTGAAAATTTCAGATCAATGTACGACTTGTTCAGCAGCGTAAAATTGCAAATTTCTCAATTAAATGCCTGCGTCAACAAGTCACCTTTAAATTTTTTCGAAGTTTTTATTTTTATTTTCTATTAAATAACAATAGTTGTAGTAATTTTTCTTATAAGGTTGGTTTAATTTTTCACTTTAATGACTAAATCAAAAACTTATTTTCGACATTTTGATTGTTTCTTTAAGTGAATTTTATAAGTAGTAGGATAATTGCATTAAAAACTTACCACGAAAGGTGTACAAAATGTGGCATATTATTGTACAGATAAGGAAAAGCAATTCTGTATTCAGTACGTATGGGTTGACGTATGATAACTTTGTTTATGTCATTAAACTCATTCCAGTCCTCATCTCTGTTAAATAAAAACGGTTTTAAAATTTTATTATATATATATATATATATATATATATATATATATATATATATATATATAAATATACTATATATATATATATAATAAAATTATATTATATATATATATATATATATATATATATATATATATATATATATAATATAATTTTATTATATATATATATATAGTATATTTATATATATATATAAACTCACCCCACATTATGGTCCTTTATTAAAGGTTCGAATTTCGGTCCACCAGGTATAGCCATATTTAAGGCTTTAGCAGTAAAGAAACTTTTTGGGTCAAATAAATAAAAGAAATTATCATCTACTAAATCTGTAAGCAATTGATTGGCCAAACGATATAAAGTAGCCAGTTGGGGTAGAGTTAGATTCCACTTGCGATAGGTGGAACCATTTACATAGGGCGTGCCAACTAAAGGGCGGTGATCATAAAACCATTTGTATACTGAACCATCTTCTTCAGGATCCAATTCAATTTGTATAGCTTCTAAGGGTTCAACATCCAAAACGTTGTCAGCATAGTCCAAAGGTGGTTCTTCGTCATCGAAGGGAGGAAAACGCATACGTTTAAAATGACGACGATCACGTTTTTCACGACGCATCATTATCCACATAGTACCCCATTGAGCTATGTAGACAGGCTCAATAACCCAGGGTATTTCATTGACAAATGTAATAGCGCCCGTGATATGATAAAGTACCTGGACATCTCTTATTTGTTCCCAAGGCATGGGCATATTTTCCAGTAGCTTAAGAACAGCATGGGGCATATATTTCAAGGCACCCAAATAAACACGTTTGTCATGACGGTACTTACGTGAAGTCATATCGCCATGATCTCTTATAATCTTACGTATATGTTCTGGAGGCATATCCTCTTTTTGAGCATCTACAAAACCAAACTTTCGTTTATCGGCAAAACGTTTTGACTGCAACTGCTGCCATTTTATGGCTTTTTCTTGTAGTTTTTCCTCTGTTATATCTGGCTTAGGCGTAGGAATTTGTCCCAATTGCACTTGAGCGGCCTGGGGCGGTATGCCAATTTGTTGGGGAGGAGGCGGTAAAGGTGCACCGGGTGGTGGTATTTGTTGAATTTGATTGGCCATTTGATGGGCATGCAATTGCGCCTGCTGGGCTTGAGCTACCGCTGCATAGGCCTGAGCCTGTTGTTGTGCCATAATTTGAGCCGCCCAAGCATTGGGCGGTATCATATATGGCGGTAGCGACATTTTTTTGTCTTAAAATTTTCCCTTACTCACATAAACTTCTCTGAAAACAATAAAAAATAACTATTTGTATTATTGCTTATATAGTTGTTCTTGTTTTTTTTTTGCCGGAGAAGTCTCAAAATGCTTTTTTTATTCTACGGCGTCGAGACAATTTTTTTTCTGCACAGCAGACATCGCATACTTTTCTCCTAAAAATTTTCTTCACAAATTTTAACAAAAATAAACACATTTCCTTATAAATATCTATACTCACTCGATGCTGTTTGATTTATATTTAACTTTTTTTCTCTTTATATTGCAAAATTAATAAAATTATACACAAAAAAAAATATAAAAAATTACGAGTACACAATATAGAAAACGTTTTCTAAAAGCGAGGCGGCAGACATTTTTTCACCTTGGTGCTGCCAGCGAATATAGACTTATCAAAAAGCTGCCATATTCTTGAGTACTGAATGGCCGTTATTACACTGCAGTAATAGGAATACGGCAACTGTTATATACGAATGTAATAACAAAAGCAAATTGGAGAAAAAATAAAGATCCGTCAAAATTTTTTCCTTAAGCAAAAAATTTTACACGTATCGATGTAGTTAAGTGGAAAAACAAATAATTTTGTACATTTAAAAGCAAATTAATAAACTTTTGTGTTGTTTTATTAGGAAAATCTTGTAAAATACGAAAATGTTTGCAAATTTAAAGAATAAATTAATCGAAGAAGTCAAAGCTTCACCATCAAAATTTCAACAATTTGCTAATGCAGCCCAGGTAAATGGGATGAAAAGTGAAAGATGTAAAAAAAAACTATTTAACATAATGA